>CM065429.1:39224285-39905714 GCA_033030585.1 Hippophae rhamnoides | reverse complement strand
ACTGGGTCTTATTGAATCTTAATATTCGTATTATTGGTTAATTAGGTTGGTGCTTCTGTCTACAATCCACCTGATTTAAACAAGAACATAACAGACATATTTCGGAAGCTTATCGACATATATAGAGGTGAGACATACTTTTTTAGTAATTGCTTATTAGTCTTTTTGTGTGTAGTCATTTGTTTGAGTCTGATGTGTCTTGTCCTTCTTTTTTATGGAAGCTTTGGGGGATGACCGGAGGTCATTTAGCTATTACAAGGCTATCGCAGTTGTAGAGAAGTTGCCATTTAAGATTGAGAGTGCCCAGCAGGTCAAAGAGCTTCCCTCTATCGGGAAGTCGATGCAAGATCATGTAAGTGGATGCCCCTCTGTTCAGAAACTGTGTTGGTTCTTTTGTCCCGCTAATATCCATTTTCACACGTCACCCTTTATCGACTTTAGTATTATTTATACTTAAATTTTTTTGCATAAGCTAATATACTTACTTTTCTTGCTTTGAATGGTTTGGTTTCTATGTTTCCTCCATAGAGTGTGCTACCATCAAGTAGTTTCATGCTCACATATGAAGTAAAAATATAAAATAGGTTTATGCGAAAACGAATATTAAAGAATTGAAATAGGTTTAGAGGAAAACCATAAAATCAAATACTAAAACCCTAATCCTAAGAAGGAAGTATAATAATAATTATCTAATATTCTAATTATAATAATATTAAATATCTAATATTCTAATTTTTTTCCTCCAACTTAAAGATAATAAATTTAACTTAAATAGTTACAAAGAACAATAAAATAGAAATAAACAAAACCAGAATAGATCCATTTAATTGAATTTCAAAGTTGCTAGAGTGTAAAAGTAAATTGAACCAACCATAAATGAATAAATGAATAACTAATAATAATAAGATACACCACTTTGTTGATGATGTTGATCTTGATTGAAATTGTAAGTCACATGTAGTACAAAGTCCCTAAGAGTGTAAGATATCACAGAAAAATCCCTTACACACAAAAAAGAACATATAATGTGGTCCATAGGCTAAATAATAGCAAAATCACTCAAAATAAACAAGTGGTGGAATACTACTAATATGAAAAGAGCTTTCTGAAAACTGGGATAGTCAGCGACATTAACGGTTGAAGGGTAATAATGATGCAGATAAAGTTGGCATAAGTTGCTACCACCAAATGTAAAAGAAGACATACTCTAACTCTCCCCTTTAAGTTGGAGTATGAATATCAAACATGCTCGACTTGAATGGTGAGGTATGAAAATCTTCCGATAGCAAAGAACCTTATTATAAGACATTAGTAGTAGAATTTAAATTTTTTGAGCTCATGATGATAGCCCTTTAATTAGGCATATATAAAACATATAATCAAATAATTTTAAATCAACTAAATAGTAATTTCTATTAATATATATAATCCACGTAATAGCAACAACATAAAAGCAACTAAACTACTGAAAAACCAACAATACAATAAGCACTTCAACAGAAGACCAAGTGCTCAATAGAAGACGACAACACGAAAACTCTCCCTGGTGTCCAGAGTGTAAAAGAAACCACTTCAACACTCAAGTTCAAAAGAGGAGCCCATATACACAATTTACACATCTTCATTTGACCCGCTTATCAATTCATAATGGGAGGTTCTTTTTTTAATAAAACAGAGAAAACAACCCAAACGTATTAAGCCAACTCAAAATACCCAGCTCAACCAAATAAGCCTAAGAGAGGGGATACAGAGAAAAAAAATCAGCAACCCAATTATTCCAAAAAGCACCCAATCAGCTAAAGTAACACATCAACCCAATGCAACCTTAATGCCAATTAGCCCAAATACTGATAGGCTCAAAATACAGTGTGAATGCAGATCTGGAAAACAAAGGTGGTGATGCAAGGAACCATGGGAAGAGATTTTGCTGCAGTTGACAGCATCGGTACAGACCCACGAAGAAGGTGCGAGGTTGAAGTTGTCAGCACTGTCGATTCTTGTATTGGGTCATGGTAGACTTTGGGTTTGTGATGCAGCTGGCTAGGCGAGTCATGATAGCAGGTTTGGTTGGACCAAGAGTGCTGGGTTACTCGAAAACAATGGCGGCGAAGGGACAGGACAACATCATCAGAATAAGAGGAACTAATCAGGTTCGTGATTGACACACAAGCAGTGTCGTTGATGGTGGAGATTGTTGTGTGGATAAATGTTGTTGGTTGTTAGCTCAGGTGAAGATGCCAAACTGCTGTCTGCGACAGTGTGGTCTGGGTTGATGACAGCACTAGGGGGGTCCTTAAGGCAGCGACTCTTGGGGTTGATAATAGGTAGTTGGCTAGGTGTTTTTTCCCTTTTGATATAATCTGATTTTATTTATTTTTTAATATAGAAAAACAGATATTTGGGGGAAAGGATAAATTAAGGTTTAGAAAAAATATAGATTAAAAGTGTTTAGGAGCGAACACGGTTCTGATATGAAGTAGAAATATAAAATAGGTTTATGTGAAAACGAATATTAAAGAATCAAAATAACTTGATGAGAAGAGAACTAGAAAATCAAATAAAGACATTCTAGTTCTCATATATAATAATACTGAAAGATTACGTATGCATTTATAGGAAAAATACTAAAACCTTAATCCTAATAAAGAAACATAATAATAATTATCAAATATTCTAATTATAATAATATTAAATATCTAATATTTCAATTCATGCTTTATATGGAGTAAATAATTTCACACTCTTTGGATTTGACAACCCACTAGTTACGGTTGTTGCCATGCAGTGTTTTCTCTAGTCAAAGGAGTGAAGGAAATTTATTAATTCTAAAGTTTCATGAATCTTGGTGCACTTCAATTTGAGATGTGATTTCCCCAAGATGAATATTTAAGAAAATCCTCAAAATTACTTCTCTTTCATTTGTTTACATGACTATTTTTGCTTGCAGATTCAGGAGATAGTCACCACTGGGAAGTTATCTAAGTTGGATCACTTTGAAACTGATGAAAAGGTGTTGGAAAAGGCTCTTCATAAAAATGTATTTGCATTTAGTGTGTAAAATTAAATATGAGTACTACGGTCATGCTTCCCGAATCTGGCTCTTAAATTGTCCTTCCTTTTTTGCTAATGACAATGTTAATATTTAAAAAAGTTGATAAAATTTGTTTTGTCTGGCTTTATCCATCCCTTATCGAAGACATGTAGTTTCATCTTATATCTTAGAAAGATTAACTCCTGTGGGTTTTAGAACTTGGAGCATGTGGCTTTTATTTTGCAAAATCATGTTCATGGTATCCTAGTTTCATTGCATTAATCTGTATAACGCCTTGTTACTTTCATCGATTGGTTGCCATAGTACCTGTATATTTTTGTATATCTGACTTTATCCATCACACATTGAAGACATGTAGTTTCATCTTATATCTAAGAAAAATTAACTTGTGTGGGTTTTAGAACTTGGAGCACGTGGCTTCTATTTTGCAAAATCATGTTCGTGGTATCCTAGTTTCATTGCATTAATCTGTATAACGTCTTGTTACTTTCATCGAGTGGTAGCTATTAAACAATTTAGTTGCTTTTCTTTGATGCTGAAAACTATTTTCAATCATCCATCGTGATCATTTATACTATTTATGTCTTAACCTCAATGGGAAATGCTTTATTCTAAAGTCAAGCTAGCTGTAACTCTGAAGTGCACAGTCCGTGATTACTATATCTATGACTCATTAGTTAATTGCAGGTGCGGACAATCAGCCTATTTGGGGAAGTTTGGGGCATTGGTCCAGCCACTGCACTGAAGTTGTATGAGAAAGGACATCGTACACTAGATGACTTGAAGAATGAAGATTCTCTAACAAATGCACAGAAGTTAGGCTTAAAATATTTTGATGATATCAAACAGAGGATACCACGTAATGAGGTATAGTTATAATACTTTTGCTATTGAGTGAGTGATTATTGAAATACCAGTCTCCTTTTAGTTTACTTCACCTTTAAAATATGCTAATGATGTTTTTTATTTTTTTTTATCTTCTCGTTATTTGTATATAAAAAAATTATATTGGATAGGTTGAAGAGATGGAGCGTCTTTTACAGAAAGTTGGGGAGGATATTTTGCCAGGGGTGAGATAAAGAACTTGTTTAGGTGTATCTCCTTTTAGTTTTTTTCAGTGAACTTCTATTAACTCTATATCGATATTATCTAAATTAGTTATTGTTTGTAATACACATTCATATTCATTAATTAAAACTTCCCAGATGACTTTATTTTATTGCCTTCTATATTCTTCCTTGGTTTGTGTTTTCTAATATTCTGTATCAGTATTATTTATTTTTAGTTTATCAAACCAATTTGATAGTTGTGACCATAAGTATTAGAAAAGTGTTGAAAAAACAAGAAATAACTCTACACAAAAGAGCTCTTATTATTTTCTTCATATTTTCATTACAATTGTATAGCTATTTATAAGGAATTTTTACTCCTTCAATTACTCTTTGAATTAAGCATCCCTTGATTTACTCCTTTAATTAAGTATTCCTTGTTTTACTCCTTGAATTAAGGATTCCTTGTTTTACTCATTGAATTAAGCTCCTTGAATTAAGGTCCTTATTTTATTCCTTGAATTAAGAACTAATATCCAATATTCTCATAGTCGATCCAAAAGGTTTATGGATCAAGCTTGGACAAAAGTCGTTGAAATTGATGAGAAGCGAGTGGCTTGGTAAAGATGTCACTACTGGTGAAGGCAACGTATAATGTGTCTAAATCACTTGTGATTGAACTGTTCACGAATGTAATGACAATCAACTTCTGTGTTTCGTCCTCTCGTGAAACACCGGGTTTGATGCTATATGCACGGCCGCCTCGATTGTCACAAAATAAGGACATGGGAGGAGTTGTAGGAACACCTAAATCACGTTAAGACGCTTTAAGCCATATCAACTCACATGCAATTGAAGCCATTGCACGATACTCACCAAAGACTCGATCCGGCGATGACATTTTGCTTTTTACTCTTCCACGTGTGACCAAGTTTCCACCGACAAATGTACAAGGTACGGTGGCCGGTGGTGGACTTGCGATCGATTGCATTCCGCCCAAGATCGGCGATGATATCCCATGATTTGTGTGTTGTCATTCTTCTTGCGATGATACCACGACCCACGATCCTTTTGGCCGAAGATCCTTTTAACAAGGGTCAAATGCTCGAGTGTCAGGAAAGTTGTACGAATTGGCTCACAATACTTGCTGGAGATATGTGATGCCTCGGTCTGGTGATTGTTAGGTAGATCAACTTACCAACCAATAGGTCGGCGGTAATAACTTATATCCGTGAGTGGTGGCGTGCTTCTTCAAGCTAGGTTTGAGCTGATTGTCAAGAGGTGTAATTACCGGTTTAGCATCACTCGTTAGCTTCTCGAGCAAATCTAGACATATTTCCTTTGGTTAAGAAAGAGTCCCTTGTGTGAGATTGCCATTTATACCAAGAAAGTACTTCAATATCCCAAGGTCTTTAATTGCAAACCTTTGTCGAGAGGGTGTTTGAGGTTGAAAATCTCATCAAAGCATTATCACCTATAATTATCAGATCATCTACATAAATCAAGATAACCAATTTTCCCATACCACGTGCGAACAAATAGTGAAGAATCGGCATTCCGCTTTTGGAAACCAACACTAGTAGAAGCGAGCTAGCTTCGCATACCAAGCTCGTGGGGACTGCTTTCAAACCATAAATGGATTTGTGCAATTTGCACTAAATCCGTTCGTTGCTTTGAAGGATGCCGTGGCAATTTCATATAGACTTCTTCTTTGAGATCACCATGCAAGAATGCATTCTTCACATCCATTTGGTACACGGACCACTTGTTCTTACGTACCAGGCAGTACGTAGCACTCTTCTTGTGTTCATTTTTGCAACAGGTGCAAATGTTTCTTTGTAATCCACCTCGAATGTTTGAGTGAATCCTCGAACCACCAATCTTGCTTTATACCTCTCAATTGATCCATCTAACTTTAATTTGAGCTTATAAATCCATTTGCAACCCACGACTTTCTTGCGCTTTTGGAAGTTTCGTGATGCTTTCCGTGTGTTCGTTGATCTAGGGTTTTAAGTTCTTCTGCATGGCTTCCTTCCACACCTTCCCGGCTATTGGCGGTTTTGAAAGTTTTAAGGCTCACAAGTGCTTCGATATAGTCTTTGAGGAACGCGGCTGGGTCGTGTCACTCTCTTATATGACACATAATTCGAGATGGGATGTGTTTAGGCTCAGAAAGTGACAAAGTCTCAAGTCTTGTCATGAGGTCAGCTTAACACGTTGGATTACGTCGTGGAAGCGGAGGAGTTATCTCACACTCGTTCACATGCATCTTGTACCATATTGTGAGGATCATCTTGATTATCACCATCTTCATGCAGTGTACCATTAAGAAGAGATCCTTCATTGTTACTTTCAGTGAGAGATGTATCAATGTTGACATGGCTGGGATCTTGTTGTTGTAGAGCCTCAAGTTCGATTCTTGGTAATGGAAACACATCCAAGATGTCATCCCCTTGGGACCAGAATCTCTTTGGTACATTCATTTGTAGCATTAATGCTCTAGTGTTTTCAAGTAAGTCCCGATTTTTGCGTTCAGCTACACCATTTTGTTGAGGTGTGCCAACACAACTTGTTTGATGCATAATGCCATGAATGCTCAAATATTGTTTCATGATATGGGACATGTATTCTGGCATTACCCGTTGTGGACGCTTAAGGTTTGAATTTTAGAGGAGAAATGATTTTTAAGAAGGTTATGAAAGTCCTTAAATACTTCCATAACTTCATTCTTAGACTTTAAAAGATATAACCATGTGACTCGAGAAAAATCATCAACAAAAATCAAAAAATACTTATAACCATCTAAAGATTCAGTAGTTGTCCCCCATACATCTGAATGAACTAGTTCAAAACACTTACTAGCCCTAGACAAGGAAGAATTAAAAGGCAATCTAGTGGCCTTAGACAAGTGGCAAGTTTCACATGCAATTGCATCATTTCCTAAGTTTGGAAATAAAGTTGAAAAAATTGGTGGAGAAGGGTGAGCTAAACGTTGATGCACAATTGATTATCTTGGATAGGGTTAAACTTGGCTTGGAAACCTCTGGGATTGCTCTTGGATATGTAATAGAGACCATCTAAGTAAAACCCTTCACCAATCGTCTTTTTGGTGACACAATCCTGAAAAATGACATTGTGAGGAGAAAAAATGGCTAAGCAATTCAAGGTATTTGTGATTTTTCTTATAGACAGAAGTTGGAAGGGAAATAAAGGTACATATAAAATCGCCGACTCAATTTCATCACATTAATTTTATTTTTTCCTTTCCTAAAACCCTTACATTCTCACCATTTGCAATTGAAACTTGAGAAGGATTTGCTAATTTTTCAAACTTATGAGACTTCGACATATAGTTTGTCATATGATCTGTGGCACCTGAATCTACAACCCAAAAATCATGCAACATATTTATTTTAAGAGCAGTTTTAAAGGCTTTTATGATACCTTGCATATCCTCTCGTGGTATGAGTTTTGTATCGCAAGAAACCTGGTAAACTGCTTTGTCGAGTTCTTCTTCTACATGCTATCCACACAATCAATTCTAGCTCTCTCCTTGTCTTGCTTTGAAGATACAACATAAACTCATTCATAAGTTCACCGATTGGCGTGAAGTTTTTGAATGGATCGACCCATTAGTAGGTAGAGGGTGAGCATACGATTTGCGCGGTGTGCGATGCATTTATCTACTTTACGTAACCTTATCCTTTATAAAATCGTTTTAATTTCGGATGTAGAATCCAACAGCGTGTGTCCTTAATATGGCTTATGTTGCGGTGGTCGACACTTCAAGTTTGGACGCTTACTTTGTACTTTCTCTCGTTGGTTAGATGAGAACGCTCGGTGCACCAGCCATTGTATCCTCGTTCTGACTTTCCTCCTTACTTCTTCGTTGAATTGTCGCACATACATTGGTGAAGGAAGGAAGTTCACGTATTCACAGTATGTGGCATCTTATATCTTCATACGTTGAATCGAGAATGTATTGAAATATCTTATCTTCTTCTTCGCTATTTTTTCGTAGCAGCACACTACGGTACGAGACGATATATTTCTAACTCATTCCACATGCTTTTCATGCCTCAAGAGTTGTACAAAAAGGCTTACCATCTTGTCACAGATTTGAGATGTCCTTCTTAATTGAAAAACTTCGCGGCAAGATTGTTTTGACTACCATACATTTCCTCGACCGTCTCCCAGTTGGTATGCAGATTCGGAAGTAATTGAATATTTGACAAATAATTTACGTTCCCATGGAATTTAGAGCGTGACATAACCACCGATCCTTACTAAGCTAGGATTCATAGGTTGGTGAGGAAACATCGTGTACTTGATGCTTCTATTTATGAACCCCAACTTGGACCTTCCACCTGAGCCAGAGACACCGCTTCTCGACCAAAGGCAAGTAATTAAACTCATTCAACAAGACCGAGCAATCTTTGATTTGGGTTGACATCCACCTCATGCATATTCATGAAGGAAAGCACCGATGAACTTTCTCGCTTCCGATCCTGCGGCATGCTTTCCGTCATTTCAAAGATTGAAGATGCTAAGATAATAATAAAGCAGAAGCAAATTAATTTTCCTGCTCTGATACCATGTTGAAAAAACAAGAAATAACTCTACACAAAAGAGCTCTTATTATTTTCTTCATATTTTCATTACAATTGTATAGCTATTTATAAGGAAATTTTACTCCTTCAATTACTCTTTGAATTAAGCATCCCTTGATTTACTCCTTTAATTAAGTATTCCTTGTTTTACTCATTGAATTAAGTATTCCTTGTTTTACTCCTTGAATTAAAGATTCCTTGTTTTATTCCTTGAATTAAGCTCCTTGTTTTATTCCTTGAATTAAGAACTAATATCCAATAAAAAGAATGTAACCATTGTACGATTTTATTTTCACCTTCCCAAAAGGACAAACCCTGCCATGATTTAGAGCATTGATATGGATTCTTATTTGTACCTTGCTATTTGAATGCCCTCCTTATCTGCTTGTAGGTCGTTATTGTTTGTGGAGGATCATATAGACGTGGGAAAGCAACTTGTGGGGACTTGGATATTATAATTACACATCCTGATGGGACCAGGTGGGATATCAAAAATCCATACTGACAGTCTCTCTATAATCCTTCTTCCCAGGTATAATAAACTCAGAAATAGAAGAAGATGATATTTTTCTCGTAAGATAAAACTGTTCATAGAATGGACTTGGCTTTTATTATGTAATTATTGTAATATTATAGTACAATGTTTCTTACTGAAAAATAAACTAGTTTTTTTATCTCTGAATCCTCCACCATGTTATTACGCTCTAATAGAACTGATGGTAGAGCTGACCAAGCTCTCAAGCAAAAGAAAAAAATAAATAAATTAGCGGTATAAATGTAATGCTATGTTATGATCACATCTTCCTGAAAAAGGTACTAAATTCACTTACTTTTGACTGCTGTGGTACTTGTGATTGCTTGTCTCGTCTTCAAGAGGCTACATGGGCCAGTGGCTGTTTGCAGATTATCTGTTGTCCTTGTTTCTCTTTACCAAGTTAGACCTAATTCTATATGTTCTTCCTTTTCAGTCACAAAGGCTTTTTACAAAAATTTGTAAAGCTTTTGAAGGATATGAATTTTTTGCGGGAGGATTTGGTTTTCAGCATCCACAGTGAGGGGGTAATATTGGCTTTTTACTTTTCTCTTCTGATGCTTTGGTAATTATGTTTTATGTGTACATGACAAGGAGTGACTGCAATATTTTCTTATGTTTTTCTTTCTACGTGATCTAATGAATTCATGTATGCTTCTTGTTCATACTTGGCACATTTTGCTTTTTCTGCATCATTGTTTGGACAATGTGTAAACAGGGTACTGATTCTGGGGTTGATACATATTTTGGCTTGTGCACATATGCTGGACGAGAATTAAGGCACCGTATAGATTTAAAGGTGCTTGGTTGTATGTATATCGTATTTAAAATTCAGATAATGTTACAAAATATTTCTTCTTTCAAGCATGATATACTGATATCTTTTCATTTTTGTAGCTACCCTACGCTACCCACAAAAAAAGGCATTGCTCTCGATTTTGACTCTGTGGTTTTGTAGGTCTTCCCAAGAGACATATATGCATTTGGATTAATTGCTTGGACGGGTAATGATGTGTTAAATAGGAGGTACGCTGTTAATATAGATTGACTTTCTACTTCATTAACAATTTACTCAAAAGCAGAACTTGAGCTTGTTATTAGGAGCATACAGTTTTTCAGTTTTAATACATCGTTTTCCTTTTCCTTTTTTTTCATTCCTTCAATTTTTGTGTTACATGCCTTAATTGATATTTAACATGATTTATATTTTTCAAGCGGTCTGAAATTCTTTTAGGTTGGTGACTGATTCAAACGTTTTTGACTATTAAAGTGAATATTATTGCAGTTAGGACTAAACTCTAAATGCAGGTTGAGATTGCTTGCTGAATCAAAAGGATTCCGACTTGATGATACAGGGCTCTTCCCAGCCACTCAAGGATCGGGTGGTAAACGGGTAATTGCTTGAACATGGGTCTTCTTTCCTATAATTTCATGGTTCACTTAGTGACACTTACTGTTGGTACATGTGGTTTCATAACAGGGGGAAAAAGCCAACTCAAGTTTAAAATTTTACAAGGAGAAAGAGGTGTTTGATTTCCTTGGATATCCATGGCTTGAACCGAATGAAAGGAATTTATGACAACTTGACCAAGTTATGTTGTGTTTGTATTTTGCCGTTGATTTCAGTCTCTGTAACTTCGACTTTATGTCTCTGCAAACCCATGAAAAGGGGCGAAGATGGTTTTAGTGGATACAGCCATCATTTAGCTTTGACAAGGGCCTTGACCCTAGACTCTCTAGTTCAACTTTTGTGAAATGTCCATATATAGGATCTTTGATTTTGCATTTCCAGGTATTATTTTGTTTTGGAGTTGGGATGTATGGTTCTCTTCTGAAATTAGAATCATGTGTCTCAGCAAAACATAAACTATCGAACCTTAAAAACTATTGGAAACATTTTTAAAATTGTAATTTGTATGGTAATTTTTTGGGTCTTATTTACGCAATGATTAACGAAATAATTTGAAACTGCGTAAAATCCATTGCCCTTTTTTAGGGGTTTTCCTGACCCTTTACAAATCAATAAATAATAACAAATCAGGACCTAACTAGAAGATGTATGTTTTATCGGACGAGTGATTTCTTCTATTAGGTTTGTTCATCACAATGGGTTTCCAAAATCATCTTGGGTAGTATCTGTTAATTAGTTGGCCCAAAATCCTGATAATGAAACCCGTATAAATTATTAGAAACATTGCCATATATATATATATATTGTTGTCTACCATTTCAGAATGAGTGCGTAAGCTAGAAAAACCATCTTGAAGCCACCAAATAAAAGCGAAGCAATGGTGATATTAGAGAAGAATAAATCATAAATCCGACCCTGCATTGTCATTTTCTTCATTGTTGTTACGCATTATCTCTTCCTCGCTATTTCTCAACGGTGAAAACAAATAAGCGGCTGACAATTTGAAACAAAAAGAAGAAATATACAAAGCGCGAATAGGAAGCCAATACATCGAAAGAGGAGAAATCATCCCGAGGACATAGCTGTCGACTTGATTTACCATTTGTAGTGTTTTTCTCATTTATGACGGTAATATTTGATTTAATAGCAAGTTTATTTAATTTATCTTGCTATATATATTACTTAGTAAATTAGAGGATATTTTGTGGGTTTGATTTTGGATTTTGGTATAATTTGTGGCTTTATCACGGAAATTGGTGTTTGTATCTTCATTTTGATTATTAGTGGATTTTCCTCGGCGTCATTCGTGATGGAAGTAAACTTCGCGTTGAAAAGTTGAACACTTAAATCATTGTTAATGCCGATTTAATTTCTTCTTTGCTTATTTATTTTGCTATTATCCATTATTATTAATTTGTCTGACAAAATTGGACACGATATTCGACATGAAGTGCGATTCCTTAACAAATTGGTATCGGAAGCAATTAGGTTATTATTGTTATTAGGCCCGATCAAGTTTGCTCTTTTGGATTTATTTTGAGCTTACAGTTTATACGATTGGTTACATATTTTAAGGTTGTATACGGTTATTTAATATTGGGTTTTCTGTAGGCGTCAAAATATGAAATTGAGAGAATTCAATGGTAGAAATGATTCGATTTATGCGTATGAAGATCACAGGCAGTATTAGTTAAAGAATGGCTCGTTAAGACAACGAAAGCGAGGATAAATTGCGGGAAAAATTGGTGATGAAGAAAAAGATGCATTGATGGAAAATACTTTGAGTTAAATTCGATTATCCTTGTCGATGAGGTATTACGAGGTGGTGATGAGAATCTCTGTGGGTTATAGCTTAAATTGGAGAATTTGTATATGACGAAGTCTTTGACAGTTGGTTATATTTGAGCGGCGTTGTATACATTGAGAATGTCGGAAGATACCTTTTTGTCGATCATCTAGATGAATTTACTAAAATTATTTGTGATTTAAAAAATGGTGGTGTTAAGATTGATGATGAGGATCAGCCTTGGATTACATTATGTTCTTTACCTCGTTCATTTGAACATTTTGTTGATACATGCTTATATGGGCGAGATACTATTTCTTTGGAAGATGTCAAAGCGACTTTGAATTCCAGAGGATTGAAGAAAAAGGTGTCTACCAAGCAACAATGATAATAGCGATGGTTTATTTGTCGAGGTAGAAATCAAGAAAAAGGCCTGGCCGATGTGCGGCATGCAGATCGAATCTAGAAAAAGAAAAAGATAAATGCAATTATTGCGTCGGAAGGGCATTGGAAAGTAAATTGTCCCAGAAGCTGAAAGGTAAAGGAAAATCTACCACAGCGTCTTCTGGTACTAATGATGTTCTTGGTGTTATGAGATAGTCTGGATTCAGATGGTGAAAATGTTCTATCGGTATCTATTGGTTCTCACGGAGATGTTTGGATTCTTGATTCGGGTTGCGCTTACCATGTGTGCCCCGGTAAAAGATTGGTTTGTTTCTTATCGATCTATTGATGGGGGTGTTGTCTGTGATGGGAAACAATATGTCCACGAGGTTATTGGTATTAGTCTTGTCAAATTAAGATGCACGTGATGGTATTGTTAGGACTTTGAAAGATGTTCGACGTGTTGATTTGAAAAAGAATTTGATATCTTTAGATGCTCTTGATTCTGGCTATAAGTATGTAAAATTTGAAGGTGGAGTTTTAAAAGTTAGTAAGTCTTCTCGTTGTTATTAAAGAGGCAATTGTCGCGTAGTCTCTACATATCTTTAGGAGTATGCATTTATTGTGGCGGTGTATCGGTTTCATCCTCGTCGGATCAAGATTCGAGACACTACTCGATTATGGCATATGCGGCTTGAGGCGTATGGTGAAAGCGAGGGATGTACTATTTTGAGCAGCGAGATTTGCTTCTTGGTCGAAAGCCAGGAAACTTGATTTACTGAGCATTGTGTCTATGGAAAGCATCGTAGGGGTGAGTTCCTGACCATCCATAAAACGAAAAGGTCACATTGATTATATTCATTCGGATCTTTGGGGTCCTTCTCGTGTTGTGTCCCGGGTGGTGCCGGTATATGTTGACTCTTATTGATGACTTCTCAAATCGTATATGGGTGTATTTTCGAAGAATAAGAATGATGCGTTTTCAAAATTTGTAAAATTCAAGGCTTGTATAGAAAATCAAACAAACGAGAAAATCGAAGCATTTGAGAAGCTGATAATGGTTTAGAATTTTGTGATCGGTTTAATGAGTTCTGTGAAAGAAATGGCATAGTGAGACCATGACGTGCGTGTCTGTCTATGACAAAATGGAGTAGCGGAACGTATGAATAGGATTCTCTTAGAAAGAGCTCGTTGTATGCTTTTTCAAAGGTGACTTGGATAAATCTTTTTGAGTGAAGCTTGTAACCGTGCACATTATTTGGTGAATCGGTCTCAATCATGCAATTGAGTTAAAGACTCCGTTTGAGGTATTCTTTGGTACTCACTAATTATTGATTTGAAAGTTTTGGTTGTCCTAGCATGCTCGTGTTAATGATGGTAAACTTGAGCCTAGGGCATTGAAATGCATATTTTGGGGTATCCTGCAGGGTGAAAGGTTATAGATTATGGTGTGTGAACGAGTCACCTAAGTTTTTGATTAGCGAGAGATGTTAAGTTTGATGAGTCTTATGTTGCAAAGAAAAAAGAGTCTATTGTTGCGAGATAAAGACCACGGTGTTAGTGAGCGGTGGAGCTTGAGGTGGAGTTCCTAGGTCGAGTGCGAAGGCAACGGATCGGCCGTATGTGGATGAGATTGATGATTCTGCTTTCGTGATGTAGTAGAAGAGCAACATGAGCAACCATCTGATATTAAGGGTAAAGGAATAAAGAGAGATTCGACGCATACTCAGGAGCGGTCTGGAACTTAGTTTCTTTTGCATTGTACGTGGCGAAGTACATTGAGATGTATGAACCACAGTTATCATTAAGTGTCACTTGTGATGAGTACATTCGGTGGTTGGTTGCTATGAATGAAGAGATTGAATCACTTCATAAGAATCATTACATGGGAATTGGTGAAAGCACTTTAAGGGCCGAAGATTGTTGGAAACAAATGGGTGTGAAAAAGGAAGGTATACACGAGGTTGAAGCGGACTAGGTTGAAGGCACGTGTTGTTGCGAAAGGGCTATTGTCGGAAGAAAGGTATTGACTTGATAGAAGTATTTTCTCTTTGTTGTGAAACATAGCTCTATTCGTGTGTTGCTTGCTATGGTTGCATTGTTTGACATGGAATTAGAACAGGTTTGATGTCAAGACATCCTTAACTACATGGTGAGCTTGAAGAACAAATATATATGCATCGACAGAGGGGTTTGTTGTTTCAGGTAAGGAAGATCTATGTTTGTTTATTAAAAAATCTTTATATGGGTGACGCAATCTCCGGCGGTGGTATAGCGGTTTGATTCTTTTATGATTGATCATGGTTACTCTAGGAGTGATTATGATAGTTGTGTTTATCATAAAAGATTCACATGATAGTTCATCGGTTTATTTGTTGCTTTATGTTGATGGCATTGCTTATTCTTAAGAATAAGTCAGATTAGAAATTAAAGTCTCGGCTTAATGGTGAGTTTGAAATGAAAGATTTAGGTGCGGCGAAGAAAATTTTGGGCATGGAAATTTACGAGGATAGGCAATGGGCAAGCTTTATTTGACCAAAAAAAAGTTATATTGAAAAAGTTCTTGAGCGTTTTGGCATGAAAGATTCTAAACCTGTGAGTACGCCGTTAGGCTGCGCATTTCCCAGGCTTTCTTTGGATTTGTCACCGAGTCGGAAGAAGAGAGCGGTACGTGTCTCGGGTTCCATATGCTAATCTGGATTGGGAGTTTGATGTCTGTATGGTTTGTACTCGTCGAACATTTCACATGCGGTTAGTGTTGTCAGCGGATATATAGGTAATCCTGGTAAGGGTCATTGGCAAGCGATGAAATGGATACTTCGGTTATTTGAGAGGTACGTCTAATTTTGGTTTGGTATATGATGGAAGTTCTATCTTGGTTGCGGTGTTATTGGTTATGTGGATTAGATTATCTTTGGTGATACGGATAGAAGAAGATCTACAACGAGGTTATGTCTTCACTCTTTCTCGTTGTGCCATTAGTTGGAAACTACTTTACTGATCTGAGTTGTTTTGTCTACGACGGGCGGGAATATATGGCGTGAATGAAGCGATGAAAGAAGCCATTTGGCTTAGAGTTTGGTTTGTGATTTGGGTTTACAACGGGATACTTTGTATTTTGTGATAGTCGAGTGCGATACACTTGACTAAGAATACTATGTATCGTGAAAGAACCAAACACGTTGATGTCGAGATATCACTTAGTTCGTGACATTGTCTCCCGAGGGTGCTATTGTTGTTAATAAGATAGCCGCTTCTGATCAAATTTGATATGTTAGCAAACCGGTTTCATTTAACAAGTTGAAGCATTCTTGGACTTGATTAGTATTTGTTGAAGATGATCACCGCCAGGGCTTTGGATAGCGGTTATTTTGATAATCCAGAATTTCATATTTTGAAGAAATTTGTTTTATGTTTTGAGCCAAAGTGGAGATTTGTTAATTAGTTGGCCCCAAACCTATTAAGAACAGCCGTATAAATCATTAGAAACCCTCTACCATCTATATATATATATTGTTGTCTCGGAGAATGAGTGTGCATCGACTAGAAAAACCATCTTTGAAGCCAGGATAAAAGCGGAAGCAAACGGTGATATTAGAAAGAATAAATCATAAATCCGACCTACTGTGTCATTTTCTTCATTGTATGCGTCTATCTCTTCTCACTATTTCTCAGCGGTGAAATGAAAACGGACGATTTGAGAGCAAAAGAAGAAATATACAAAGCTGAGAATGGAAGCGGCCGGCGTGAAGGAGAAATCGGTGAGGACAACGTCACTTGGTACCATTTGTAGTGTTTTTCTCATTTGTACGGTAATATTTGATTTAATAGAAAGTTTGTTAATTTATCTTGCTATATATATTACTAGTAAATTAGAGGGGATATTTTGTGGGTTTAATTTTGGATTTTGGTATAATTTGTGAAGCTATCTGGAAATTGGTGTTTGTATCTCCATTTTGATTATTAGTGGATTTTCCTCGGCGTGCCGTCGTCAGTGGAGTAGACTTTTCACATTTAAAAGTTGAACCACTTAAATTATTGTGTGCCATTTAATTTCTTACTGCTTATTTATTTTGCTGTTACCCATTATTATTAATTTATGCAACCAAAATTGGACCTGATATTCGCTTACGCAAGTGCCAATTCCTTAACAGGATCTTGTTTAATGTTAAGGGAACAAGAACCTCATGTAAGGTATGAACAGCTATGACAATTTTGAATTCTAACCACCTCTCACTACTCTTCCTCTCCATAATGGAAACTATTTACTCAAAACAATATGTTCTGAAGCAACAAATGATACATCATGTTAATAGACAAAGTACATGCTACAACACAAAATAACAAACAAGATTCATCTATATTATATATAAATGTTTAAATCATGATTAAATAAAATTTTGGAAAACAAAATTAATCTAAGCACTTTAATTAAAGAGACTTATTATATTAGTAAAATTACTTATAATATATATATCTTTATATATTTTTTCTTTTTGGAATTTACAAGTTAAAAAGTCTACTAGGCACTACAGGTCCTTTTCTAAACATATTAAATGAAAATCTTAGTACTGTGATTCTTGCGTGAGACAATTAGATTTATTATTAAAAAAACAAATACATTTAATCTCAAAATTATTAAAAATAAATATTTTAAGTCTCATCAAGAAGATCAACTTTTACGCTAAGTGTCAAACTTTTATAATAACCGACTAAAAATGTCAATCTTAAAAATATCAATCCATCGATTATTGGATTAAAATATTTTTTACACATAATAGTGCAACTACTAATACCCTTTTTTCTTAAAAGAAATGTATCCACACATTAAAAATATTTTTAAAATTCAAGGTGTTGATGCTTGTCTTATCCATTTTCGATATAGTATGCATTTGGTTAAAAAAATTACAATAATAGATCTCTAGATTACTAAAAAACTTATGAATTTTTATTTAATTTTCAATAAATCAAATAAATTAAATAAGAAAAAATGAAAAATTGAAAAAAAAATAACGTAAAAAGCCCTCATCTTTTAATTATATCAAAAGAAAAGACTTAAATGTCACAATGTTGATGCAACGATGCGATAAAACTATAACGACATATAAGGTACTCTAAGCCTCCTACGTCACATCTAAATCAATGGCAAGCATGTCATAAAGAGTGCACTGTCCTACAAGAAGGGCTTCACTTAAGAGATCTTCTATTCCAATTGTAATAGCTCTCCTTAGACTACTAGCACCATAAACTCTATCATACACTTGCTCACAAACGAACCTATTTTGTAAATCAATTTCTACATGATTCAGTTCAAATCGAACCTTAAACTATTGTTTGAACGTTTTTAACCTTGCAAGGTAATTCGTTTTAGTCATTTACACAATGATTAATGAAATAATTTGAAACTGTACATACTCCATTGCTTTTTCTTTTTTGGTGGAGGGTTGTCTTTCGCCACTAAGAAATAAATAAATAATAACAAATCAGGACCTAACTAAAAGATTGATGTTTTATCAGACATGTGAATTCCCTGATTAGATTTATTCATCGCAAATGGGTTTCCAGAATCATCTAAATCAATACTAACTGTGTCGCCAGGAGCGCATTGTCCTGCAAGAACGGCTTCGCTCAAGAGATCTTCTATTATAGTTGTAATAGCTCTCCTAAGACTACGAGCACCATAAACTTTGTCATACCCTCGCTCACAAATGAAGCTCTTGATTGATTCAGACACCACCAAATCAATGCCTAAGGTTGTTATTCTCTCCTTCAACTCTTGCAGCATTATATCAAAAATCTCAAGCATCTGAAATAAACATCTTTTTATTTTAGAAAAAATGTACACTGGTAACTTTATTTTTTCAAATTGGACATCGATCATTGTTTTTAAACTGGTGTATTTTAGTCGTCTTAATGTTACATTTGTAGTCATTTTGGTAATTTAAAGCCAATTTTGGTTATTTTACTCACTTTATTTCACTTTTTGAGGTATTTTTCTCTTCAAATATCTATCCACACTTATTAATAAGGTTTAATTTGATCATATTTTTTTCTCCAAAAAATTGTCCCAAAAATTAAAACTTGTAAGAAAGAACTTAAAATGTCCAAAAATACAACAATAAGGTGATTAAAGTGCACAAATTTTAAGAATGGTGATTAATACGATCTATTTATGAAATAGGGAAAACCACTTGTAATTTTGTGATAAAAGACTTAATTATTGATGGATTTTTTGTCAAGTACTTATTAGCTGTTAAAAAAAAACTGGGAGCCTGGAACCAATAGAATTAGGGAGATGTAAAACCTGAGTCTTTCTGAGCGGTTGAAACACCACTATTTCATCTATTCTGTTGAGCAACTCTGGACAAAAATATGTCTTGAGTTCTTCAATGACTGTTGCTTTCATTCCAAGGTACGGAGTTGCTTCATCATCTGCAACAAATAATCTAAAGGAGTTGCTTCTGCCCTCCACAATGGCCGTAGAACCCACATTAGAAGTCATCACTATGAGCGCATCTTTAAATGATACTCTTCTGCCCTATATATAACACAATTTCACAAGAAGTGACTAAATAGGTAATAAATATTTATATTTTTGTTCTATGTTGTTGCCTTTAAACGATTCTCTTTTACACTAAGTGGCAAAATAGGTAACAAATATTTCTAACAATTTAACCCATCTTTTGCTTTGTAACAATTTGAAGCTAGAGTCAAGAGCATGAACCTGAGAATCTGTAAGGTGTCCCTCTTCGAACAGTTGGAGAAGGATGTTGAATATAGCTGGATGAGCTTTCTCTATCTCATCAAACAATATGACCGTAAATGGGCATCTTCTTATAGCTTCTGTTAAAGTGCCTCCATTTCCATAGCCAACATAACCTGGAGATGACCCTATTAATTTGCTCAAAGAATGTTGCTCCATATATTCACTCATGTCAAATCGTAGCATTGCTTTCTCCTATGGTAATAAAAATTGAGGACCATAAATACAATAACAGAATGAGAGTAATCATGCAACAAGATTGAAAATATCATGTTTAAAACTCAGCATTTCCTGATCCTGGAAGTTTCTTTTATATGAATATAAGGTGTAACAGAGAGTTCTTATGATCAAGGTAAAAGAACAACATCATGAACATCAATCCAAGAGAATGATGACTTACTGATCCAAAATAGCGAGCAGCTAAGACTTTTGTTAATTGAGTTTTGCCAACTCCAGTAGGGCCACAAAAGAGAAGTACTGCTATGGGTCTTTTAGGATCCTTTAGACCAATCCTAGACCTCTTGACAGCTCGAGAAATGGCTGAAACAGCCTCTTCTTGGCCAACTACTTGTTTTCTCAACTGTTCATCAAGACCCAACAGAAGCAAGCTGTCATCGGCAGTGAGCTGCTGGACTGGGATCCCTGACCATAATGAAGCAACTGCTGCTATATCATTGACTCCAACCAGTATATGTCTGGGAGAAATTTAAAACAAAAGATGAAATATATAATAGCCATGCCAAAAATCATGCAAGTATAAAATAAGCCTAGAAAATGCGGACCTACTGCTAACTTGCTACATATTTTCAGATCCAAAAATATCATACTCATCATTTGATCTCGGCAAAATGGTATCTGAAGTGGGTTCACTATCACCCATGCCTGAAGCAGTACCATTTTTCAATTTGCTTGACATGACCTGCAAACATGATATCAGATTTGGCATATTGACAGTAGATCACAAAGAAAATGAGAGAGGGTCGGTTTGCTTTTTCTTCTGTACAGAGTGGTTAAAGAAAAAAGGGAATTAAAAATAAAAAACGTAAAACTTATAACAACAAAAATAACACCCCAATAACATTGAATAAGGTCCAATAAGACGATGTTCAACATTTAAATAGTTCAATTTGGATGGTGGTCACTATAAAATAATGTGCTGGACTTTTTTTAATGGTAAAAATATAATAGTTGGGTACTATTTTTATGGTTATAAGTTTTAAAAATATTATTTTTGCTGTTTTTCAAGAAAATCTACTTTCAAGAAGAAGCATTGAAGCACAAAAAGTGTTTTTTAAGTCCCTAAAGCACTTACAACAATTTGGTAATTTTTTTCTTGTTTAATTCAAAAGTGTTTTTTGTTATCGTTAAAATTACTATTGTTTCAAGTCTTAAGCAGAAGCAAACATGCTGAGTTTAGAATAAGAACAATGTTATTACCACTTCATGCATTGCTTGTACAGCTTTAATTTCATGCCAGTACTCATCAAGTGGTTTAGACAATATGCCAATTTGCTTTTCTCTTCTCCTCTTACAGGCTTCCATACGAGCTCTACTCCCCGCCTCATCAATGAGATCAATTGCTTTATCAGGAAGATACCTATCAAATATATATCTTGCAGATAGCTGTACAGCAGCATTTATAGCTTCCAATGTATATCTGCACTTATGATGGTCTTCATATTTCTCACGTAGGCCTAGCAGTATCTTAACTGCATCATCCTAACAGTTTGAAGACAGTTTGCGAATTAAATTTACAGATCACTTCGAGGTGTAAGATGAAGCCATGAAAGCATTGATTGAAAAATACCTGATTTGGTTCATTAATCCACACTGGCTGGAACCTTCGTGCTAATGCTTTATCCTTTTGAAAATGTATCCTGTATTCATCAGCAGTTGTTGAAGCAATGCACTGCACGCAATAAGATATCAGTGCCCTGGACAACTCATAATACGCATACAGTCAATGGTCCCTCTAACTCAGCCAACCACAAAATGTCCTAGATGATGTAAGAAATCTTCAGCCTAAAGCTTGTAAGATCTGTTATAAAGCTCCTTAATTTAAGGAGCAAACATGGAGCAAAACATGGAGCAAAACATGGAGCAATTCATGGAGCAAAACAAGGAGCAAAACATGGAGCAATTCATGGAGCAAAACAAGGAGCTTAATTCAAGGAGCAATTTAAGGAACCATTAATTTAAGGAGTAATTCAAGGAGTGAATTTTCCTATAAATAGATGTGTAATTGTAATGAATTAATCATCCAAAGTTTTCATTCCAATTGAGAGAAAAGCTTAGAGAGCAAAGCTTTTGTGAGAGAAAATTGAGAGTAATTTTCTTGGGTGTAATTGGGTTGTGAGTTGTGAGTGTTGTAAACACCTTGTGTAATTTCTCCCCTGGGTAAAAGATCTGCAGGTCAGGAGACGTAAGCAAGATTGGCGAACTCCGTTATCAAATTTTGTGTGTTATTTTTCTATTTTTGCTTTCTCGTACAAGGCTTATTCATCGGGAATTTGCGTTATTTCCCAACAGGCGGTATCGAGCTATTGGTAGTGATTTGTCAATTTTACGCAAGAAATAATCGAGAAACGATCCGGAAGTCGATTTTGGGAGCGAATGGCTTGAGATGAAGGAAGGGTGAAACTCGAGAAATTTGATGGCACGGTTTCGGGTTTTGGAAAATGCAGATAGAGGATTATACGTATCAAAGAAATCTATATCAACCTCTGCGGGGAAGAAGCCGGAGGCTATGAAGGAAGATAAGATTGGAATCTTACAGACGACAATGACTTCTCGGAGTTATTCGATTGACGTTATCCGTGTGTTGCTTTCAACATATGAGAAAGACCACGGCGGAGTGCTTATGGCAGCTCTCTCGATATGTATGAGAGCATCGGCCTCAAACAAGTGCGCTTGATGAGGCGCTTGTTCATTGCGGATGACGGAGCGCGCATCGGTAGCTCAACATCTCAATGAACTCGACCACGCGATTCTGACCCGGGTTGAGTTCGGTGGGAAGATGAATCGATGAAGTACGACGTTGATACTTTTGTCTTCTCTGCGAGGAAAGGTTCCGGAATGCTACGTCACTGGTGAAAGTGGCTCATTCGGGAAAGCGATAAGTTGAAATTTGACGATGTTCGTGATTTGGTTCTCGGTGAAGAGATCCGAGCGTAGAGAGGCAATTGAATCGTCGGCCTCTTGGGTTTGCATACAGAGTCAAGAGGAAGAAATTCAACCAAAGGAAATGGACGTGGTAGAGCCCACTCTGAGGTAGATCAAAAGACGGGATGTCGAATCCGGGAATCCTAATAATTCCCATAGCTCAGAAGACTATCGAGTGTTGGAATTGTGGAAGAACCAGGACACTACAAAAATCAGTGCAAGAATGCACCGAAGGACAAACAAAGTGAAGGCGGAGGCAAATGTTACTTCCATCGGAGAGATGATGCATTGATATGCTTTCTTTGGAGAACGAGGAAGAATCTTGGGTGTTAGACTACCGGAGCGTCGTTCGTACTCTTCACAAAAAGAATTCTTCGAGAAATATGTCCCCGAAAACCTTGGAAAGGTATATCTTGGTGATGATCAACCATGATATTATTGGCAAAGGTGTAGTGAAGATTAAGTTAACGGATTTGTTTTGGGAGCGATGTCGCATATTCCCGATCTCGAAGGAACTTAATCTCGGTGGAAGCGATTGGCCGGTGAGAGCTTCTGTACGATCTTCCGTGGTGATGATTGGAAGATTTCAAAGTGTGATAGCCAGTTGCTCGAAGCAAGAAAAGTATGTACTTCTTTACATGGCAACGGAGACGCGTTCAATTACGGTGCGATTCAGCAATGAAACACCAAATCTGGCACCAGAGAGGCCGTATGGTGAGAAGGGGATGAAGATTATGTACTCGAAAGGAAAACTTCCGGTCTACAGTCTACGGGAGATAGACATGTGTGAAGGTGCATACTTGGAAAGCAAAAGTCGGCACTTTCGAGACAAGTTGCCAGAATCCCAAAGAAGGAAAGGCTGAGCTTATTCAACTGCGATATTGGGGACCAACGACCATCTCATCTATTGGTGGGAAACACTTCGTGACTTTCATCGATGATCGGCTCTCGGAAGGTATGGGTTTACTTTCTAAACGTAAGTCGAAGTATTTGAGGCTTTCGGAAAGATGGAAAGCTATGGTGGAAAATGAGACGGGTTTAAAGATCAAAAAGCTCGAAAATAATGGTGGTGAATGAAGACACCGGATTCAAAAATTCTTGCTATGAGCACGGGATTAGAATGGAAAGAGCTGTGGCACGCGGCCTCCGGCCTGATGGTGTGGGCGGGCGTATGAACCGACGTTGACGGAAAGGGCGGAAGCGTTCGATACGGTCTACAAGACGATTACGGGGCAGGCTAGGTCAACACGGCGGCTTACTTGATCAACGAGGCCCACATGTTCCATTGGAGCGTAGAATACCGGAGGAGGTATGGAAATGGAAAAGAGGTGAAACTATCGCATCTAAAAGTTTTCGGTTGTGTAGCATTTGTGCGTATGGGTATCAAGGCAGAATAAGCTTGATCCCAAATCCAAGAAATGCACGTTCATTAAGTATGGTGAGGATGAGTTTGGCTACCGCATTTGGGATGACGAAAAGAAGAAAGTTATCCGTAGCGAAGATGTGATTTTCAACGAAAGGGTGATGTATGGAGACATGTACGTAAAATGACGCCAATGACTCGAGCGCGAATGAGTCGGTATTGCGGTCTGCAGATGATGTCCCAGATACTTAGATGTAACCATTGTAACAAGTCCTCGACGAGGAGGAACTTGTTGACAGAGTACCATGATGCGTTCGAGACACGCACAACCTCTTTTCAGCTCGCGTATTGAGAAGGTCTTACTCGACCACGGCTGTGCCTAACGGAGATCATGAACTATATGTCATTTGGTGATGGAGGGAGCACGAATGCTATGATTGTCGGACTCGAGATTCCGACAGTGGGAGCTTCTTATGAAAGAAGAAATGAAATCTCATCGATCGAGACATGGGAACTAGGTGAGTTACCTATGGGAAAGAAGGCCTTACATTAACAAATGGGTGTACAGGGTGAAAGATGAGTAGTTCCCAAGAGATACAAAGCCCGCTTAATTGTCAAAGGGTTTCAACGGAAGGAAGGAGTTGACTACATCGACATTTTGCTCGTTGTGAAGCTCAATACTATCGGATCGGTATTGAGTATTGTAGCCATCGAAGATCTTCAAATCTTGAACAGTTGGATGTGGAAGATGCGTATTCCTTCAGCTGGAGATTTAGATGAAGAGATTTACATGTACCGGGAAGGTTTCTCAAAAAGGGGAAGAAGAACATGGTGTGCAGACTTAAGAAGAGTTTGTATGGCACGAAACAAGCCCCCGAGACAATGGTACAAAAATTTGGACTTAGTACCTGAGGAAGGTTTCCGGAAGTGCAATCTTGATCATTGTTGCTGCAAGAGATATAAGTCCGAGTTATATCATTTTACTACTTTATGTTGATGATATGTTAGTATGGGTTCGAGATATGGATGATATTAAAAGGTTGAAGCAAAGAATTGTCAAAGGAATTTGACATGAAAGACTTGGGTCCGACAAAGAAGATTCTTGGAATGCAAATCACGAGAAATAAGAAGAAAGGATCCTTGCAGTTATCTCGTGAGTACATTAATCGTGTTTTGCAAAGATTGACATGGGCGATGCGAGCCAGGATCTTGGCCGCGGAGTCATTTTCGCCTATCGAGGATCGGTCCTGCAGACGGAAGAAGAGGGAGAATTAAGCTGGGTTCCTTATGCCTCGGCCATTTGGAAGTTTAATGACGCAGTGCAATGAGACGGAACATTGGCCATGCGGTGGGAGTTGTTAAGCGCATTTATGTCCAAATCCGGGAAAAACTCATTGGGAAGACGATCAGTGGATTTTGAGGTATGCGAGGCCTTGAGAAAAGTGCTTCGTACTTTAGTAAAGGAGAGTTAAAAGTACAAGTGCGTGAAGCCTTCGGACTTTGGAGGTGAAGTTGATCACCGTTAGAAGACCACGCTTGCGATTATATATTCTTGTTGGAACTACGGTACATTAGTTGGATGTCACAAATACGAGAAAATTGTCACTCTATCCACTACTGAGCAGTTTGAGTATGTTGCGATGGCGGAAGCTAGTAAAGAGATGATATGGGCTTGAGGTTTGTTAATTGAAATGGGATTCAAAGAGAAGAATGTTCTGCGATAGTGATAGTCAAAGTAATACAACGTGAAAAATTGATTTCATTCTAGAACAAAGCGTATTGGACTTCGTTATCACTTCATCGGATCTCTACATTGGAAGATGATGTGTTATCTTGGAGAAGATTGAGGAAGCGAAAATCAATGAGATATGTTAACAAAGGTGGTGACTATTGACAAATCAGCCAGTTTCAACTCGGGATTGGTCTCTAAATAACGAAGACTAGAAAAGGCTAACTGCGTTGATCAAGGTGTGAAGGCAGTTGAAATCGGTCCTGTGGGAGATTGTTATAAAGCTCCTTAATTTAAGGAGCAAACGCGAGCAAAACATGGAGCAAAACATGGAGCAAAACATGGAGCAAAACAAGGAGCAAAACATGGAGCAATTCATGGAAGCCAAAAACAAGGAGCGAATTCGAGCGATTTAAAGGCAATTTAATTTAAGGAGTAATTCAAGGAGGTAGATTTTCCTATAAATAGATGTGTAATTGTAATGAATTAATCATCCAAAGTTTTCATTCCAATTGAGAGAAAAGCTTGAGAGCAAAGCTTTGTGAGAGAAAATTGAGAGTAATTTTCTTGAGGTGTAATTGGGTTGTGAGTTGTGAGTGTTGTAAACCAGTTGTAATTTCTCCCCTTTCAGTAAAAAGATCTGCAGCAGGTCCGGAGACGTAAGCAAGATTGGCCGAACTCCGTTATCAAATTTTGTGTGTTATTTTTCTATTTTTGCTTTCTCATAAATCTGGCTTATCGGGAATTTGCGTTATTTCCCAACAAGATCAGCAGAGTTAAACAGATGAGTCTACGAAATTCTAAATGAGTCGATTATAACACTAGGCAAAGTTCTATCCTAATGAGTTGGGCAACGGCAAGATAATATGACAATTAATAACCTGTTTACCTGTAAAAGACCCCTTCCAAGTGACGGTTTCATTAGATTAGCAATGTCAAGGCTAGACCCCTTATTTCCTCGTTCAACTGAGCCAGACTCAACGATGACATGGACTTCATCAATAAACAGAATAATGTTTCCTGTGGTGGACACGAGAGCTTTACCGACAATGTAAGTGTTTATGAGCTTAAACGAAAAATCCAAATTGTCTATTTACCTAAGTTTAGTATCTCTCTTATCAATTTTGTAACACGTGCTTCTAATTCTCCTCTCTCCTTTGCTCCAGCCATTAGTAGTCCTACATCCAAGGACATCACACGTTTTGACTGCCAAAAACAGGGAAAATCAAATTCATAAATCATGAGTTTATGAATATAAGCACCATTAAAGTATAAGAGAAAGAATAGAGAAGAGTAACTGTAAGAATACAATTATTTAGAATGAAACACACCGCGAGATGATTAGTAATGTTTCCCTGAGCAATACTAATTGCTAGTCCTTCAACAATGGCTGTTTTTCCAACCCCACTTTCACCAAGAAGAATTGGATTATTTTTCGTCCTGCGACAAAGTATCTGAAGTATTCTCTCAACTTCAGTTTCTCGACCTATAACAGGATCAAGAAGTCCTTCACTAGCTCGAGCAGTTAAATCCACACAAAATTGCTCCAAAGCACTTTTCTCTGTGAATTCACAATTAAATTGTATATGAGTTTTGCTTAGCTTTTATAATCATTAATAGTTAAAAAATAGATGTAATAAGAGTGATTTAAATGAAGGGGAAAATGTTTTTATTTAGGTTTTAAGGGCTTTTTAGTAACTTGTTTTGCAAAGGTATTTTGTTATTTTGCTTGTAAAAACTTTCACTGTAATCAACATTTCACTTAATATTTCATTAAATATAAGAAAATAATACATGCTTATAAATTTATATATATATATATATATAATAAAATAAATTTTAATAAAAAATTAATAATATTTTAATAAATTATTTTAATTAAATTTAAATAAATTTTTTATTATTTAATATGTGATTTTTTATATTAAACGATATTTTTTACGTTTTATTGAAAATTTAAGTTTGTACTTATTTGTATACCTTTTTTACAAAAAAAATAATATCTTTAAAACTTATAAAAATAAAAATAGTGTCTAATTAATATTAAATGCGAAAAAAAGTTAGATTACGTTTAATAGATGAGTAAAAAAATTTAAATGATTATAATTTAATTTAATAGATGACTAATTAGATGACGTTTAACGTGAATTAATATATCAAATTTTTTTTAATAGTGAAAAAATACGAAGTAGACATATTGGTAATGTTTTAAGGTTATAAATTTTAATAGTATTATTTTTATTATTTTTTTAAACTCATTTTTAACAAATAAATTGAATTAAAAATATATTTTTAAAATGGATGTAGGGGTCCTTTTTTTTTAAAGCTGATTATTTTAAATATATAATTTATAAATTAAATATTATTAATTTTATTATTATAAAAATAATCCCTTTTACTTTTCTGATTATTAAAAATAAGTTTAATCAATAAAATTATTAAAAATAAGTGACTAATTTTACAATAAAATTATAAATATCAAACTCAAAAATTATAAAATTAAAATAATCATTTATACTTAATAACGAAAAATAATAATAATAATTCCTTTTAGTTACAACACGACACATTTCACGAAAAGAGAGATCACCGTTACGCTTTCCACCCGAAAAAGTAACGGTCATAGTCACTCGTTACCTTTTGGTTTCTTGGATAATCTTTTATCGGAAGCTTTTGTGGAACGTGATTTTCCATGCGATGACTTGGAAGGTTCTCTACCATCTTTGAGAAGTTCTGCTTCCAGTCTAGACACTGCTGCAGCTGTTAACTGATTAACTTTGACTCCCAATCTGAAATCAATTGAATATGAACAGATGATTTTATTATATTAACGAGTCTCTACTTCGTTCAATTTTGGATAGGTAGATTTAGTGATACTAAAGTACCTGTCAAGAACCCTAAAAGCACTACCATCGTCGGCGGAGAAGAGACCAAGGGCAATATGCTCTGGTGCTAAGAAATTATGACCTTTAGATCTCGAATACTGGAGTGCAGCTTCAAGCACTCGCTTTGTAGTAATCGAAAACGAAATGTTAATGGAATGAATTGCATTAGAAGTAGAAGCAGAATATTCGAGAAGATCGTTTTCGCGCCAAATGCTACGAACAGCAAATCGAGCGTCGTCAATAGTCACTCCAGAGCCAAGAAAACCATGGGGAGAAGAATGGAGTTCCTCCTCAGCAATCAAACCCAGCAGTAAATGTTGAGTGAACACCATATCTCTCCCAAGAGCTTTTGCTTCTTTTTGAGAAAATATAACGACCTTAATTGCCCGTTCGGTGAATCGCTCGAACGCCGCCGAGGTAGAGAAGCTTCTCTTTGTCCTCCTTGATCTACTCCTTTGGGAAATCAACATTCCAAAGATAGAAGACGAATTGGAAAAAAATGAAGCTGCTATTGGAGAATAAGAAGAAGAAGAAGAAGAAGCAGCTTTGCAGAAGCTTTGAGAATAATATAAATGATTATAGGTAACACAAGGCAGCATAGGAGGATCACCATTAATTCCGTAGGATCCAATTCTTCTGTGAAGTGAATGTGATGGTATTAGAGCCGACCAAGAAGATGAAACTTGCATGGTCATTAGTAATATTGAGAAAGAATTGAGATAGTTTAGGGTTTCAGATAATCTACATTATATTGATAAATAACGAATAATAGTCTTCATTACCGTCCATGAGAAGTGTCAGTTTGAACTGAAGATTGAAGAAAGGTACTTTCCTTATGGCATGTCGAAATCGAAAAGAGAAAGGGAAATGGAAAGTTAGGAATTGAATGTGAAGCAAGGTAGAACAGAGAAAGACGTAAGGTATTTCAGTTCTGTCACACGACACGTCAAACACCTAAAGCGGGAAGAAGCAAGCAAATTGAGGAAGAAAACAAAATTCTAAGAAAAAGCCGAGCCACCTCTTTCCGATCTTGACAGCTAAAGCCATAAAAGAAATTTTTTTTTTATGACAATTATACGCTCGTGTGCGTACATATAATTTGAATCACACCCCTAAGTAACTATAAAGAGCATAGACCACAACCTCAAAGATTACATAAATTTACATCTAATACTTATTTTAATTATAATAAATGTTTAAATAACTTTGAAAATTAATTGTTAATTCATTTTTTTTAAATTAAAAAATTACATAAAATAATACTCTTAAAACTTATAACAATAAAAATAACACCCTTAATATTATTGAATGTAATCATATTTTTAAATAAAGTCTATCTTAACAACATTTAATGTGATTTATGAGATGATTTTTTAAATAATAAAATATCTAAAATTATTTTAATTTTATGATTATAAATTTCAATTTTTTTTCTTTTTCCTTCTTGAAAAACAATTTTATACTGAGTTGAGACCATTTATGAAAGTGCATAGATTTGCACAATTTAATGAAGTCATGATTACTTAATAATAAATGAGATTGGTGGAAGAATGAACTAGGACAAGCAAGATAAAATGACAGAATTTTTTTAATTCAATCTTGAATTGGGGTTTAATGTTACAACACAGCTATGAAATTTGTCTCATAATCAATGGGAACATAAAAACTATATATCTTCTGTAAGCTCCCTAATAAACCCTCAACAACAGAAGAGTCTCCATTAGTTAGGTGAATGAGTATTTTTAGGGGACCATACCTCAAATATTTACCTATGCAGTATTTTCAGGATATAACGTGTGTGTACACGACCTGCTTTCATACCCCACACACATCATATAATATCAACCCTCAAAAGGTTTTTTCCCTTTTAAAGAAAAGCGGCATTGACAATATTTTAACAACTATTGCTTGAATCAATTTGGCTCCATAAATTTTCAGAGTAAGTCTTGTCCTCCTCGTCTTCTGCAACCGAAGCAGTTGCCTCAACTGGCTCATCTTCTTCACCTGGAATCTCTTCTACTTCTAGAAGATTATGTTTCACATTGACTTCATCTAATGCCTCCCTCATAGCCTTTGATGTTGCTGGCCTGTCTCTTGGTCCATACTTTGGAGGAGGCACAACAAATGGTAAAATAATATCATCTAAGCTACCGCCACCTTTGCTGCAATGATCCTCTGTATTTGCTGGGGGGAAGATGAAAATGATCCCGAGTTCATAGTTGCAAATGTGTAGCCTATGACCAAGAAAGGAGTCGGCTCTCCCTGGTTCTTCTACTGCTGCACCAGAAGAATTTGAAATCTGTCGTCCCCATGCAGCTGCACTAAAATTATGCGATCCACAATAAACCCAACCAGAGGAAGATGTACCTGTCATGGATTGGAATTGTCTCGATGCCACCTGTTTACTTTTCAATTTAAATTTTATCTTCACCAATTTCAATATGATTGGACATGTGTACTGATATACAAGATCTTGACCGAATGTGCATAAGCTTATGGTTCAATTTATAGAAGATGACAAGATATTCTACACAAAGGTTGTCATTTAATGTCAGCATGTTAAATATTTGTTACTCTAAATTAACCGCTATTGTTAAACATAATGAAACATTATATTTCTATTTTCCAAACCCAATTATTCGTTATTGTTTCTACACTAGAGTATGATCAGGAATAGTATTCTAATTTTCGAATTCTCACTGTATTCGACAATACCTACAAATGCAGCAAGGGATTTCTTTAGCAAAACAAATTGTAATTAAAAAAGCGATAAAATTCTTACCTTAATATGCATTGGATGCCCCTCTCTGTCATGGGGATGAGGAATTGCATCATGAAGTATGCTAACAGTCCTCAATCTTTCCCACGTTTTCTGAAAATTGAAATTACAAAATTAGAATTTTTATATTGCCCTAGAATGAAACATAGAACAATCTGAATGTGAGATGTGTGTTTTCTGATTAAAAAAAAATTGGAGACGTTGGCAGGCTGTGCCCAGTCATAAGAATCCTAACCAACTGAAACTCCACTAATACATCAGTTGGTCAAGATCATCAACCATGGACTCAGGCATGCATCATGAGTTGGTTTTGGAAGTACATTATCTCCAATTAAGAGCTACAATGTGAAAGTAATTGCATGCTAAAACTAGTGTAAAGGAAAGAAGGTGAAATTATCTGTTTCTATCTTCCTAGATTGAACCATGATGAGAAAATTACATATTGTTGAGAAAGAGACCACCCTACCTCAGAAAAGCACAGAATGCGTTTTGAAGGCAAAATACCGTTAAATGCATTCTTCACTCTTTCAATGGTTGGAAAAACAATCTTGATGGATGGGTTTCTCAGTTCGTGGCTAGCATTCCAGCATCCCCACTGCCAAGAGTGTCAAAATTGAATGAATATATATTGGAATTTCAAGCAGATTATAAACAGAGTGACTGTAGTTGGACAACCTCTGGATCAGACTCCTGAGAGTCAAATTGCAATGATTTCTTGCCTGCAGCTGCTGAAAATGTAGCTAAGAATTGTCCGCTGATTGATGATCCAATTGAGGATGCACCTTGAGGATATAACAAAGGATCAAACACCAAGGCCTCTCACACACACACACACAGAGATTGAATGAAAAACTGAAGAAGGCATGTATGAGGTTCTTTTCGTTCGTCAATCAATCTCTATGACATAAAGATCATCAGGATACACTTACTGTAAACAAAATCGGACTCAAGGGATTCAGGCCATTTGTATCGACCTATAACCTGTGGAAATGAAAAGAATCCATTGGAGATGATAATATCAAGGAAAAATTTGCGCCATATAGTTTAATAATAAAAAAATCATGAATACATCAAATTGCTAGGCTGCTTTGACAATTTATGCCAAACAGATTCAACATGAGAATGCCATCAAACAAGAAAATTCAAAGGTATTATCATTGAAAATATTCAGTAGAGTAGAAATTAAAAGAGCTTTATTTCTACTAAATTTTTATAATTACCTCATGTAATCTCCAAATGCCGGTGCACCTTTTAATTGATTTAATAAGACAGCAAAAGGCAATAACATGATCAGGTTGCATGATCTTTGATATATCCTTAAAATTAGGTCCCTGCACTTGCCAACATTGTGCATTTTACATATGTCTATCCTGAACATCAATTTATGCAAGTTGCAACCACATGTCAGAAAGTATAAAAGAATCCATGAAAAATCAAAATGCCATACCTGTGACACAAACATTGATAGTGGCACTTTTTTATTGTTTCCTCCTGAAACTGCACCAAGGACAAGCCCAGGACGAACATAAGCAGAGAATCTAAAAAATCCAATATCCCATAGCGGAGACACCCATTTTGCAAGCTTTCTTGGCAGAAAACCGAGTTGAACAACATCTACTGCAGGACAAACAAAAAATAAACAGATAATCAGTACTTGCAATCAACTAACAAATATGTGGTTTGTGATCTTACCAGAACACGAAAAAAAGAACTGTACCTCCCATGGAAGACACATTGGTGTTAGGAACAAGAATGCTCACAGCATTTGCATCTGCAGGAACATTCCTGTTTCTCATTAAAGCAATCTCCATGTAACCATCAGTATTTCGAAGAGGCTTCTGAAGGAAAGTAGCTAGTTTCTTAAGCTGTGTGCCATCAGAATCTGCTGCATTAAAATGGCTCAGACCAACTACAGATCCTTCAAGTGCACCAATATATTTGAATTCAGACAACCCTGAAGCGCCCTGATCGGTCAAATGTGAGAACTCAATCGTAAGGGGATTATTAAGTCAACTTAGACACTTGAACATCACATTTCATTCAATCAAAACTGATTAGCAACACTTACTTTCAATGTATGCAAACTTCTGCATGAATGAATTCCTGGTATTGAAGTAATTAAATACCCCATTGCCTCTCCAAAGTCATATTTTGTCAGCTCAACAACCCAATGAGCCTGACTTGGTACATCATCTAGAAGAGATGCCATAAATCCAGCCAGTTGTGAAGCAAAATCTGTCACAGAGTCTTGATTCATTTGTGCATCAGAAATTTGAGTAAAAAGAAATGAATAGTCAGGAGAACTTCTGCGAGGGAAATCTTGCCACCAGACAGTATTCGTCACATCATTCCACTGCAACATCGTATGAAGCAATTAGTAGTACCATATGAAAAATAAACATCATTGTTTATTTCTAGTTATAATGAAAATGTTTCCTGAAAAATCGGGTAACAATGCATTTCTCTTTCAGTGCGAATTCAGTCACTCCACAAATTATATATGATACTGAACTCAAAACATGTGCAAACTCAATTCCTAGGCCTAGCTACTTAATTAATCTGACTATTTAATTCCTGCCTATACTTTCCATAATTTATAAACTTTGTTCAGTATAAAACATTACCAACATATTCATAAGGTACCATATTTTGTTTGATAGTGCAAGAACATTACGTAAGTGTAAAAAAGATAGGCTTAAGCCAAGTAATCACCTGTTTTGCCACTAAATTTGCAGATGTAATGATAACACGAAGACTGTCTTCTCTTTGTAACACAAACAATTTGGAATGGTGACAAGCAATGCCTCGTTTCTTTAAGTCGTTGGCAAAAGCTATTGCACTAGGGAACTGAGGATACCTATTATAATAGATGGATAATAGATAGAGTGAGGGAGACCAATTGCATGAATTAGCATATATATATATGCATATATATGCAAAAGGACTGTAATCCACTCATCACTTATTTATGCCATGCTTGAAAAACAGTGTATATTTCAATAAAGGAATAACAGTGCATATAATTGAAAATACATGAACATTATACTCACACTGCAACTAGATTTGGAAAATCTGGGTAAGGCACAGATGTCCTATCTTCAAGCTTCGAACTCCAGCATCTCTCAGAATTATGACAAACAAGTGTTATGGGCAAATTATTAGGGATCTCACAGGATGATAAAAACCTGCAGTCACCTCCCTTAATTAGTAGATGGAAATAAGGAGGAACATTACGTTTTAATGTAAAAACTGTTAGGTATCAACCTATCAGGTGTATGCAGCACTTATTTACATTCATCATCACATCATTGAAAATAATAAACTGCTCGCTATACCATAAAATGTCGCTTGTAAAAGTTGCAATGAACATTTGCAAAATGCTTTCAACAGGGTAAAGAAGCTCTGGCAGGGAAACAGCAGTGTCATCACTTGAAACCTTGTCATGCATAAATCTGAGGCGATTCAGGTAAAAATTCTTCCCAGGTGGCAAGCCAACACTGCCCCTATTTTTCATCTTATTTTCTACACAATCAGAAACAGGAGGGAAATCATTTTCCGTATAATTAAATGATGACCTCAAAAGATTGTTGTTATCCGCAATGTCACTCCCAGAAGGAACTGCAGCATCATCTTGTTGATCCAGACATTCACCACGAAGACAAAAATTCTCCAAGTCATTGTTCAGCTCCGATCCCACTTCCCTTCCAAATTGAAGACACTTTATCCTACGTGGCACAACACCTTCAACATGCAGCCTATCACGAACCAGAATGTCATTGAAGCCTTTGCTTGAAGAATGTAGACTACCTGGAATATCCAAACCTTGTATACAAGATACAGGATCATTGCTAAGCAATATTTTTGCACAGCGATTCAAAAGACAGTTTGTCCTGGTAATTAGATGTTCACGTTTTGATTCAGACAAGAAAGAACTAGTGACTTTAGAAGCAAAAACCTTCTTACACCCACTTCTGCTTGAGAGTGGCCCTTGAGATTGCTGGGAAGAGGGACTCATTTCTAACATCTTGTACAGCTCGAATTGCAAACCCTCCATGTCAAACTCGGTAGATGGTTCTTGGAAAACAATATCTTGAACAACAAAGCCAATACGAATTGAAGCAGTGCAAGAATGTCGATTTGCACAAATAAGCGTGACAACATCTCCTGAAGACAACTCCATTGCCATGCCTTTTCCAATCCTAACACCATTGACAAAAACTCCATTCAAAGAAGCCCTAACCGTAGAGTAAAGCTGCTGCTTTACCGATCTGTAACGAATGGAATGTTCATAATAAGACAGTCTTTTCCTAAATTCATGAACTACAAGACGACTATCGATGTCAGAGCATAAGACACCGTCGATAATATAGAGTTTGCAGAGAACGGCGTCGTATAGAATCTGGCAGTGTTGCCTACTGATTCGGCGATCATCATAAACAAAATCACAGCGATCAATACTGCGGCCGATCGAGCAAGGACGGTCCGGCTCGAGCCGAATCGAATCGGAAACAGAACCAGCGGTTCCACATCTCAAAGGGACTTCCAAATGTTTCGTCTCAACCAAAACCGTTCGATCCACAATTGTTTTCCCTCTCTTGCGAGACCACGAACCGTCTTCTACTTTCCCTGACTTTCTCTTGCATTTATTAACATTGTTATTGTTACTGCTTGAATCAAATAAATGTTCCATATAACAAAAATCCACCAAACAATCAATGAACAAATTGGAAAATACACACGAATTGTAAACAAAAAGCAAAGAAATTAATGATAAAATTTGGTCCACTACTAAACAAAGAAATGAATTGAAGAATTCGAGTATAAATTTTGAAAGTAAAGAAGATAAACCAGTCAAAACTGGTCGACGATCTGGATTCAACCCCTTTTCGTACTCTGCTACTTTTGGGGATTCCAAAGTTTATTGATTTGGCGGGTAAATTGATTCATAGGAATGGGGGACTAGACTACGCGGGAGTGCGACTGTGCGAGACGATGGAATGGAGAACGAGAAAGGGCGGTTTTATGTTGTGTACGTTTTAAAAGTGGAACCCAGTTTCCTCATTGGATCTAATTTCGGATACGTATTGGGCTTAATAGATAGAGGGCTTGGATACTAATCGGCTACACGTAATTTGTCACTTAATTTTCTTTCCATATCAATCACGTTATAACTCAATCGCTATTTTAGTTCATTAAAATATGTGTTTAAAATTGTTGAATCAAATTTCATTAAATATATATATATGTGTGTAAAATTTAATTTTCATAAAAAATTTATTAGTATTATTTTAAAAATGGATTATTTTTGTAATTTCTAATTTTTAAAATATTTTTGATACAACACAATATATTAACTGTGCATGCAAAAATTCTAAATTAAGATAAAAATAATTTTATTCAAAAATATCATTATATTTTGTTACTTAATCGATAAAAAATAAAATATAAGATAATTAAATAAAAATTAATAATTATTTATGTTACTTAAAATAAATAATACTATATAAAAATGATAATTTATAATTTAAAAAATAATCAAAATTTAGCTACTAATATTTATTATTTAAATAATAAAAAATACATAAAATAATTAACTATAAATAATTATTATTATTTATATTACTTAAAATAAATAACCTGTTTAGAAAAATTAGAATTTAAAAAATTGTCAAATTTTTACCAATTAATATTTATTATTTAATTGATAAAAAATAAGATTTAAGATAATTAATTATTAAATAAATAATCCTATAAAAAAGATAAAAAAAAATTATAACTTAATTTAATATTTATTATTTAATTGATAAAAAATAAGATTTAAGATAATTAATTATTAAATAAATAATCCTATAAAAAAGATAAAAAAAATTATAATTTAAAAAATTGTCAAAATTTTAGTAAAAATAAGAATTAAGATAATTAATTGATAAAAAATAAGAACTAATGTTACTTAAGATAAATAATTATGTATGAAAAGAAAATAAGTAACTGTAATATATAAAATCATTAATATTTTAGGTTCTAATAATTTATTATTTAAATTATATTATATAATTGATAAAAAATTAAACAAAATATGGTAATGTTTATGTTATTTAAAATAAATAATTGTATATAAAAAAGTTAAGTAATTGTAATTTAGTTAATTTTTAATAATTTATTACTTAATTTATATTATTTAATTGATAAAAAATAAAACTTAAGATAATTAACCAAAGAAAATGATAAATCATTTATGTTATTTAATATAAATAATATTGTATAAAAAAGATAAATAATTATAATATAGATAATTATCTTAGTTATTAATAATTTATATAATAATTAAGGTAAAAATAATAATTATTACTCTAAAATATATAGAAAACTAGCTAACAATAATTTATATTTTTTTTTATACTTTAATAATAAAATATAGTATAGAAATTAAGATTACAGATAATCTAATGTTACAATTTTGATGATTTGTGGGAAAAAAAGATTTTTCTTTCGTAACTACCACACGGTCTAAAAATTAGCCTATAATATGTTTTCAGGTATTAGAACATAAGATTATGATGTAAATATGTATAATCCTAATTCTATATTTTAACTTCATATTTTATGCTAAAAATGGTGCTTAGTAGTTATCATTATAATAAAATATAATAAATTTAATTAAATGGCGTAATTTTATAAAAAAAATATGTTAACTTCATATTTTATACTAAAAATGGTGCTTAGTAGTTATCATTATAATAAAATATAATAAATTTAATTAAATGGTGTAATTTTATTAAAAAAATTATCTTAGTAGTATCACATTTAAAAAAAATGTATTAATTTAATACCATTTATTATTTAATTGAATATTTTATACATGTATAATAATACTTGTATGATATTTATATGATATTTTTAAATAATTAATTAATTAATTAAATGATACTCAAAAAATATATTATGATAATGAATTTTTGAACATTACACGTGTATTATTTAAGACGTAAAATTTTTTAATTAAATGATAAATTATATTAAATTAATATTTTTTTAAATGAATTACTATTACAATACACCTCAAAAATCTAAATAAAGAATGATAATAAAAGTAAAATAATGGTAATAATAAAATAGTAACTCTATTTAAAAAATTATTTTAATTAATTTAAAAAATATTTATTTATTTTTATAATATAAATAAAAATATATTTTTTATTAAAATATTAAAAATAAAATTATTTAAAGCTAGTGTTTATAATTATCATAAGAAAACTATATATTAACATTTAACGTTTAAGATAATATATTGCCATTTACCGTTTAAGATAACCCATTTTAGTCTTCTCATTTGACCCAACACTGGCTACTTATATAGTAGTCTCTAATTAGTTTTTCAATGACAAAATTTAGTAAATAACCAAGAGGTTGACGAGTAATGTTTAATAGTACATTAGTTTACCTCAAAAATTATATATTGATAATACACTAATGATAAATTATAAATTTAAATTTAAATATATAAAAGAGTGAATTATTTTAAATAATCATTTTATTTAAGTTAAATGTATCGTTTAAATATTTTATTTAAAAAATAATAATTATAAATCCATTTATTTATGAAAAATATGTCATTAAAGTGTATTTGTTTGTAAAAATATATCGGGTAAGAATAAATTTAAATATATTAGAATAATGCATGTAGTATATGTATGTTTATATTTATTTGATATGTATAAATGTAAAAAATTAATATTTAATTAAAAATTATTTATTTATTTTTTTAAATTCTTTCAAAATTAGACAAAAAATTTAATAAATTTTAAACAATTTTTTATTGTTTAATATCCAAAGTCACATATTAGACAATGAAAATTTAATTTAATTTTGACAAAAAATTTGTTAAAAAATTTAACTAATTTTTTAATTAAAAATTACTTCATTAAACATATGTATATTAAAAATTAAAACAGGAATGTGACATATGTACTATTATGTTAAATTTTTTTAAAAATTATATGTAAAGTTAATTTTGTTATTATATAATATATTTTTATAAAAAATTATATGTAAAATTAATTTTGTTATTATATAATATATTTTTAACAAATAAAAGGACTTAAAAACATGTTTTTTAAACAATTCATACGACCTTTTTTCTTATATAAAAAAAATTGATCTGTTTTTAAGTCTTTTTATTCTCTCTCCCCGTGATTATAACATACTATATATTGGCATAGATTAATGGTCTAAAATCAATGAATAATTCTTCTAATTTACTTTAGATTTCGAGATTTTTTTATAAAAATATTATTGATTATTCTTTTATTTAAAATTTTAGTAGAATTGATTTTCCAAAAATTTTAACATGATATCAAAATAAGATATCATATGTTCAAGCCCGATTAACTATAATTATTGAATTGAAAGTATTGAATGATAAAGTATATAATTAGAGATTGATAGATCTATAAAAATATTGTTAATCATTCTTCCAATAACTTTAGTTTTTAAAAAAATTTGTAATCAATAACTTATAACATAGTATCAGGATTGGAAGTCATATTTCAAACTCCGATAACTTCAATTGTTAATTTTTAAATGTTTGATATATATTGTGAAAAAAACACACTTTTATAAGAGAATGACAATTATATAAAAGTATTGTTAATTATTTTTTCATTAATTTAAGTTTTTAAGATATTTGATTTATTAAGATACTTCAAACATTTGAAAAAAATATTGATTCATACTTGTTATGAATCTTATTTTTTAAAGAATTCATTTCCTGTGTAAAAAAAATCATGAAAATTAGTTATTGGTAAAAAAATTCACTAAGTATACGAGACACTCTTTAATTGGTATACATTATTTTTAGTTTATAAAAAAAGTACAATTTATACATGGTTAGATTGTACCATCATATTTGAATTTAAATGGAAACATATCTAGAGTTTATTTCATCCATAAAATAATCATCTAATAAATAAATTAAATATTATTATATATTAAAATATTTGAATATATATTTTTTGAACTTATCTATCAATTTAATTTATATAAATAGTTTCAGTTAAATTTTTTTTTAAAGAATTGATTTAAATATCAGAATGGATTTAGCAATTACGTTAATATTTTTTATAGTTTTTTTTTTCATTTTTATAAAGAATGTGACAAAGGTAGAAATCAACTTATCGCGTGATATGCAATTTTTAACTAAACGTTAAATTACTTTGTTGTGAGAAATATAAAAAAGATGTGCAAAAACAAGTTAGGACCGTAAGGACAAGAAGCTTGTTGAAGGTGTCTAAAAGGGCCTTACACTCCAAAGAGGTGTAAAGCATGCCGCGATAAGATCAGTAAAGTGTACATGCAATAGCCTGTCCTCGTTGATGTCAGTTTGGTTACATGCACTCACAATCACAGTCCGCGTGGATGAGTATCCTGCACCTATTTGGGTGCACTAACCACCTGTTGCGAATGCTATTACTAGCATACACGAGGAGCATTTCGTTTGGTTTTTTTTAGTTTTTTTTATAATAAATATAATTAATTAAAATAAAAAACAGAAGACATAAAAAAATAATAAGAAAAATATTAGATTTTGTTTGTCACAAAGTCAACTAAAAACTTAAGTAGATGTTTAATTGATTTAAATGAAATGAAATTAAAATTGATTCTTTTTAATTTTATGTTTAATTAAGTTAGAAGGTATAAATGTAATGAAATCGATTATTAAAAAATAATGAATCATAATTTCTTCTTGTAATCATGATTTTATTCCCATCACATTTTTATTTTATTTTATCACAATCTCAAATATAATCATAAACCTTAAATCCCAAATCCTAAAACTCTATTTAAAAAAATAATAATTTTAACCATAAACTCTAACCCACAAATATAACCTTAATTTTTAAAACTTAAATTACAAATCTCAAACCCCTAAACCCTAAATCTTATTTAGAAAAATAATAATTTTAACCCTAAACTTTAACCCATAAATATAATCCTAAACCCTAAACCCTAAACCTTAAACTCAAAATTTCAAAACCTAAAACCCTATTTAGAAAAAATAATAATTTTAACCCTAAACCTTGACCCACGATTATAACCCTAAAGCTTAAACCCCAAATCTCAAAACCCTATTTAGAAAAAAAAATTAATCTTAAACCTTAACCCACAAATATAACCTTAAACCATAAATCCTAATCCATAAACTCTAAATCTCAAAACGCTAAACCGTATTTAGAAAAATAATAATTTTAAACCTAAACTTTAACTCACAAATATAACCATAAATCCTAAACTTGAAATCCCAAAACCCAAAACCCTATTTAGAAAAATAATAATTTTACCATAAATCTTAACCCACGAATATAACCCTAAACACTAAATTCCAATTCTCAAATCCCTAAACCCTATTTAGAAAATAATAATTTTAATCCTAAACCTTAACCCATAAATATAACCTTAAACCCTAAATCTCAAATTTCAAAACCCTATTTAAAAAAATAATAATTTTAACTCAAAATTTTAACTCAAAAACATAACACTAAACCCCAAATTCTTAAATTTCAATTCATAAACCTCAAAACCCTTCCTATTTAGAGAAATAATAATTTTAATAATATGTTTTATTTTTAAGTAATAATTATTTAAAAAAATAACAATTTCAATAATGTATTTTGTTTGACGAAAAAATAATAATTAAATTATATCATTTAAATTTTACTAAATATATGGATATTAGAATAATATACAGTGTTTTTCATTACATTCTAATTATAAACCAAACATTATAATTCTCATTCATTTTTTGATTCCAATGATCAAATCAAACAAAAATGTTTCATTTTTATTCTTATTTTAATTCCAATTTCGATTCTATTCGGTTAATCAAATATCACCTAAATTATTAACTTATTAAGAGAATAATTAATATTTTTTTTATATTTATTAGCGTGGTAAGTGTTGATAGCTAAATGATTTTAATTTAATAATTGAAGTTAAATCTTGAATAAATAACCTTATCTTTGATATTATGTTAAAATTTATTATCCAATGACTCTTTTAAAAACTTATACTATGATAAGGATGACTAACAATACTTTTATGAAAAATAATATAACCACCGTCAATAATAAACTCTACTAACACTACAAAAATAAATAATTAATGCTAATAGAAGGGTAAAATTGAGCATTTTAATATTGATATTTTAGTTTGAATAATTTTAATCGATTAATTATTAAAATAGATTGTGATAATATATATTTAATATTTATTATAAAAATGAAACTTAAGTTTTATATTTACTTTTTATAATAATTAATTTTTATTATTATAAAAAATTACCTAAGTCAAATAACCATTTTTTATGTTTTTATTTAATTTTATTTCAATTATTTTTGTTACTGTTTATTTAACTTATAAATGTATTTATCTAATGTAAATGAAAAAATTTTAAAAATAAAATTTATATATGTTCTTTTACGATAATTTTTTCGTAACAATAAGATTAAATTGTTAAAAAAATATTTTTCTCGTATTTAAATTAGACACAATTAATTAATAATTATTAAATTAGGGCATGTTTCGTACGTCAATTATGATTTTGTTAGCCTTATAAATCCAATTAGCAGTCCTTAGTAAGCGCAAGACAAAATATTAGTTTTTATACTCATATAACTAAAGTGTCATATTAATAAATAAATAACATGATTGAATTGCTAATTTTCAATATTACAATAATTTGTGTGCACTGTATCCAAAACAATTTAACTAAGTTAATTTAATTATTAAATTTATAATTATATATCTTATTTTTCCACCGAGGAATAGTTTTCTAATAAATTTAATTTTCATACCTAATTGCAGAATTTTAATAATAATAAGAATATAATATACTCTTTTTCTTAGAATTGGACAATGAATCTCCATTTAAAAAAAATAAGAAGAAAGGGTTGGGTTTTATAAATCATTTTGTGTAATCACTTTATTTTTACAACAGATACTTAAATTATCCTCTAAAAAACAATGTAGTTACTATTTTATTTATTAATATAAAATTTTAAAAAATAAATTTAATTAAGAGTAAAATTGTCATTTTATTATAATAGTTTAAGATTGAAGTTGAACAATACAATATTTTCTTTTATTCTTCTTGTCAATTGAATTTTAAAATTTTATATTTTATGAAAAATAAAATTAGACACTTTTCTGTATCATATTTTCGATCCAAATATGATACATAAAGTGTTCAAAAAATATAAAAAAATTTCATGAAATATAAAATTTTAAAAAATAGTTAACTAAAAAAATAAAAGAAATTATATTTTTCAAATTTAACTTCAAACAGTTAAAATACAATGACAATTTTGCATTTATTAATTAAATTTTGAATTTTTATCAATAAAATAATATTTTATTATTCAAAAAGTGATTAAAGTGTCTAAAAATAATCTTAAGTGTTTTCTATGAAAGTAAAGTTAATAAAGTGTCTTATATCACAAACAAAATGCCTTATATGATATTTAATTATAAAAAAAATATCAATAGTATTATTACTTATTATAAAAATGATATTTTAAATTATTTATTTATTATTTGTGATGTTTTAATTCTATCGTTATTAAAAGATGATTAATAAAATTAATTAATTTTTATTTTATTTTATTTATTTTTAATTGTATTATATGTATGCTTTAATTTGAATAAAGAAAAAGTAAATAAAAATAAAAAATTATTATTTATTTTTATGTAATTATTTTTTAATAATAATATAATTAAATTATTTAAAAATAAATATATAATTTAAATATTATTTTTAAAATAAATATAAAATTTATATAGTTATCTTTTAATAAAAAACTATTGTTTTGTACCAAATAGATATATAGGGAAATTTTTACTAGTAACTATAGTAATCCACGATACAACGAAATATAATGAAGTAATTCAAGATAAATACAAACATTTGTATATATAATAATTCGACCCAATAAAACAAAATATAAGCCAGTAATTCAACATAAACTCAAACAAATACAATTAATAATAAAAAATGATTATTGTCAACAAATAATTACTTTTTATTAAAAAATATTATATTTAGAAGAAATAGGTAATACCCGTACAAATTTCTACGCGAAATGTTACTATGGTTATTAGACTAACTTTATAAAAATGTTTATTAGATTTTTATAAATTTAGATTTTGTTAAATTTTGAATTAAAATATGAATTAATTTAATTTAAAAATAAATAAAAACTTAACAAAATTAATTAAATGTATAAAATTAATTTAAATCGAATTAAAAAATTTTAAATTGGTTGTATTGATTTTAAAAATTATATTTTATTTATAGATTGTAGATATAAATTTTTATTCTTTAAAAGTAAATTAAAATAAATTTGATTATAGGAAATTAAGTTTCATAATTTGTATGATATATATATATATATATATATATATATATAAATTTAAATATTTTTAGATATAATATTTCTATGTATATCACGTAGACAAAGATAACTGCAAAAAAATAATTTAGGATATAACTAAAATTATATATTAAGTATTTGAATTTTTGAATAGAAAAATAAAAGAATCTAAATATAAAAAATTATATATATATAATTTAAAACTAAATTAACTTAAACATTTTTTGAAATCCACGAAATTGGGTCGGGTAAATTTGAATTAATTGAATCGATTTAATTTATATAATTTTTATATATTAAACTTTAATTTTATCAATTTTAAGAGGTTTTTTTGGGTTAGTTTGATTTTAAGTTTTAAAGAAGTGATGAAATATATGTTGATTCGGTTTTGCGAAAAAAGATTTTGATGGTATGTTAGGTAATTTTACCTAAAATGGAGGCTATCTACCGTATCTTAATTTATTAATAACTTCCTTTATCTCGTTTGTATATATATAAATGCCATTTTCGAGCTCATTACGAAATCTCTTCTCTTATTCTCACCCGTCTCCGACAGAGCCGCCGCCGTTTATTACCAGAGTGCCGATTGGGGAGTTTTTTCATCAGTCTCGTGTTGATTGATCTGAAGTAAGAGCTGGAAATTTCTCTCTTCATCTTATACCCCTCGTGTTAAAACTGATCAGGTACCTGCATGTGTTTATTCAGATCGTAGATCTCTCTCACTCATCAAGACTATTCAATTTATAATCTTTTTGAGGTCTCATACATTGAAAGTTCTGTTTGCGTTTGCGTTTGCTTCAATGTAAATGTTTTATGTTCGCATACACTTTCTTTCCGTGGAATTAAGCTTGTTATATTTGCATGTAATTGATTCGATATTTTCTCAGATCTCCATCCGTTTTATTTTTGAATCGTGAATTTCGAAGTATTTCTCACTTAAATAGAGAATATTGGTTCAAAATTTTATTATTTCCTTTTCCAATTCTCGAAGTATCATATTACTTGTTTATAGAATAGAGCTAATTGTTATTTTTTTAAACTACTATCGCGTGAAGCTTTCAATGTTGTATTGATGGAAGTAGTCATTTGTTATCTTTGAGTTTGACTTGGCTGAGGACTGCATGTGTTTGGTCTCTTTGATTTTTGGGAGTATCGTTGTGGATTTATCATCGTCTTGTCTAATTGTTTCATTTTTCAATAAAAATTGGCCACTACAATAATTATGGCTTTGATTATCTAGCCTGTATTTCTGTGGATGATATCATTATGTTGTGTCGGGAGCTATCTTATTGATCGTTGATATCTTTCATTGATACGCTTATTTCGCCATAGTTCTTGACATACAAGAAGAAGCTGTTGAGATGGCATCGTCAACAGCTGCGGCCACTGGGTGGTACAGAGGAAGAGTGAAAGCTGTTCCTTCGGGTGATTGCTTGGTAATCACTGCCATGGCTGTCAACAAGCCCGGACCTCCCCCTGAAAAGACCATCACTTTGTCATCTCTTATTGCTCCTAGACTGGTGACAACTTCTGACTCACAATGTTCTTTGTTTTACATCTATTGATTATGCTTTATTCATATAACATTTAGATTTTGCTGCTTTTGCATTGATTTATAGGAATTTGTTTCGTTATTCTTCAATCTGAATAACCTTAGTCTTTGTTAGAAGGTTTACGTTTCTAAAGATTTTGTGGCATGTATAGTATTCCTTTTTTGGTTATTGAGTTATTTATTTTTTGTTCTCTTTCTCTGTCTGGTATATTAGGCCAGGAGAGGTGGCACTGATGAACCATTTGCATGGGACAGCAGAGAGTATCTGAGGAAGCTCTGTATCGGAAAGGTACTTAATTTCAGTTTGATATCATCTCTCAAATGTATAATGTTGAGTATAACAAATTTAGTGTACAATTTCTACAGGAGGTTACATTCAGAGTAGAGTACACAGTAGCGTCAATAGGACGAGAATTCGGCTCTGTTTTCCTTGGAGACAAAAATGTTGCAATGTTGGTTGTTTCCGAAGGATGGGCAAAGGTTTTATGACTTCCAAATTTGATTTTCTTTTAGATATTTCTTTTTAAGCATACGTTAGTTGAACCTTCTTCACCCAGGTCAGAGAGCAGGGTCAACAGAAAGGCGAAACAAGTCCTTTCCTTGCAGAACTGCTACGGCTTGAAGAGCAAGCTAAGCAGGAAGGTCTTGGTCGCTGGAGCAAGGTTCATATTTTAATCTCACACCTTCTTAGTGTTTAACCTGAGGCTGTCATTTACTGTTTATAGGAGGATTTCTAGTTCTGTTATTGCGATCTATGATGCCATTTGATATTCTGAGTCTTCTTAAGATGTGGATTATTACTGGCCAATCTATGTTCTTTGATCTACTTTCCTGCAAGTTGTATTAATTAAATATAAGAGTTGTGTTTGTTTGGAATAGGCATTTCCCCTGCATTTTTCCATGTTGGATATTTGAACATATCTTTGTATGATTACATGTGCTGAAACCGAATGGAACACTAATGTTCACTGTTTGTTTTGAGAGTAGTTATAAGCATAAACCGAAAATATCATAAAAGTACTTTTAAGGCCATTTCCTTAAAGAAAATTAACTTACAGCTAGGTTTCCTTGCCTAGATAATAAATGGCATTGTATATGTACATGATTTTTCTACTTGTAAGTTGTAAATATGTTTAATAATAATAACAATCACCAACTATTCTTGATTGATTGATTGCAGCTTCCTGGTGCAGCCGAGGCTTCTATGAGGAATCTGCCTCCATCTGCCATTGGTGATCCAAACAATTTGGATGCTATGGGCCTGTTGGCTGCAAATAAGGGTAGGCCCATGGAAGGTATTGTGGAACACATTCGTGATGGCAGTACTGTTCGGGTTTATTTGCTTCCTGAGTTTCAGTTCGTTCAAGTCTTTGTTGCTGGGATCCAGGTATATTGTGTTTTTAGCTACTTGTGAAAATCTAGATGATACCAGGTAGGCTTGGTTTCCTGGATTTTTATCACGACCCTTCCCTTTTCCAATTAGGCTCCATCAATGGGAAGAAGAGTGACAACAGAAACCATTGGTGAAACAGAATTGATCCCTGAAGAGTCAAATGGAGATGTTTCTGTTGAGCCTCGAGCCCCTCTAACTTCTGCTCAAAAAGTTGCAGCTTCTACAACATCTTCTACTGAAGCTGCAGAGCCCTTTGCTGCAGAAGCCAAATATTTCACTGAGATTCGTGTGTTGAACCGAGATGTAAAGAATCTATTCTGTAGGTTCTGTTATAGATTTGGTTTTTATTTTTAAAAACTCACTGCGAAAATTTTATAGGTCCGTATTGTCCTGGAAGGTGTTGACAAATTCAGCAATCTGATTGGCTCAGTATATTATCCTGATGGGGAATCAGCAAAAGACCTGGCACTTGAGCTTGTGGAAAATGTATGAATTCAATCATCGTAGAATTTTAATATCAGAACTGCAATTAAAACCTTTATTCATCATATATTTAGTATAGCCTCTTTAATGATTAAGGATTAACTTCATTAACCCACTTTTTCCACCGCATATTCTTGACCTAGGGATTGGCAAAATATGTGGAATGGAGTGCAAACATGATGGAAGAAGATGCCAAGCGACGGCTGAAGGTTGCAGAGCTTCAAGCCAAGAAAACCAGGTTGAGGATCTGGACGAACTATGTACCCCCACGAACTAACTCAAAGGCAATTCATGACCAGAATTTCACAGGAAAGGTAGCTGTCGATCCATGCTTTGCTGAAGAAACTTTGTTTCTTCTCCTTTATATTCTCTTTTACTATGTTTTTTGTATCCCAGGTGGTTGAGGTTGTAAGTGGGGACTGTGTCATTGTGGCTGATGATTCTATACCATACGGCAGTCCATTAGCTGAGAGGCGGGTCAATCTGTCAAGCATTAGGTGTCCCAAGATAGGCAATCCTCGCAGAGATGAAAAGCCTGCTCCATATGCTCGTGAAGCCAAAGAATTTTTAAGAACACGCCTGATTGGAAAACAAGTAAGCAGATCCAAGATTCAATAACCATAATGATAGGAATCTCTCTGTATGCAGGCGCACTCTTTGTATGCATCTAATTACTTATCTTTATATAATCATTGCTAAAGGGGTCATCTTTTGATTGTTTGATTAAACTCAACGTATTGCAGGTAAATATTCAAATGGAGTATTCCAGGAAAGTAGATCAGCCCACAGGGGCAACTGGACCTGCAGATTCAAGAGTGATGGATTTTGGTTCAGTGTTTCTATTATCTCCAACTAAGGTAGAAAGTGATGATACCATAACTCCTGCTTCAGCTAATGCTGGTGGCCAGCTGGCTGGGGTGAACGTTGCCGAGCTGCTGGTTGGGCGGGGCTTTGGCACTGTTATTAGACATCGTGATTTTGAGGAGAGGTCAAACTTTTATGATGCACTTCTCGCGGCAGAGTCACGTGCTATTGCTGGGAAGAAAGGAATCCATTCTGCTAAAGATCCTCCGGTCATGCATATTACAGATCTTACCACGGTATACTGTTAATTTTTATATTGGCAATAATTTTTCCACGTAATAAGAAAGCAATAAAGTTAATGATGCATTTTACCATTTGTCTCTTTTAGGCTTCAGCCAAGAAAGCCAAAGATTTCTTACCATTTTTGCAAAGGGGTAGGAGAATCCCTGCTGTGGTGGAATATGTCCTCAGTGGTCATCGTTTTAAGCTACTGATTCCCAAGGAAACATGCAGCGTTGCCTTCTCATTCTCTGGCGTCAGATGTCCTGGTCGTGGCGAGCCATATTCTGAAGAAGCCATTTCATTAATGAGACGAAGGATAATGCAAAGAGATGTTGAGGTATTCTAATTTTTCCTTGAGCTTTGGTTTCTTTCTTCTTGGTGGTTTTCTAATCATGCTAAATTGAAATCTCTTTTGCAGGTTGAAGTGGAAACTGTCGACAGAACTGGAACTTTCTTGGGATCCTTGTGGGAGTCTAAGAACAATATGGCAGTTACACTTGTTGAGGCTGGACTGGCCAAATTCCAAACTTCTTTTGGTAGTGAGAGGATTCCTGATGCCCACCTTCTTGAACAAGCTGAACAATCTGCAAAAATGCAAAAACTGAAAGTAAGTAGTAGATCATGTGGACTAATTGAATTTCTTTCTGTTATATTTTCTAATTGATGTGTTTGTGTAGATTTGGGAGAATTATGTTGAAGGTGAGGTGGTGTCCAATGGTCCAGCACTGGAAAGTAAGCAGAAAGAAGTTCTAAAGGTGTGTGAAATACAATTGCATTAAGTGATTCCTCACTTATTTTATCATCATAGTAACAACCTGCCTTGCTGATGTTTATTTCCAGGTAGTAGTGACAGAAATTTTGGGGGGTGGAAGATTTTATGTACAGACAATTGGAGATCAGAAAACTTCCTCTATTCAGCAACAGCTTGCCTCTTTGAATCTTCAAGAAGCTCCTGTAATTGGAGCTTTTAATCCTAAGAAGGGTGACATTGTCCTTGCTCAGTTTACTGCCGATAATTCTTGGAACCGGGCAATGGTGAGTTTCTCCATCTAATGTCTCAGTTTTTTTATGCTTTGGCATTTTTGAAAATGGAACAAACTCGTACGACAGGTTATAAATTGTAGCTGTGAGTCATCTGTCTGAATGGAAGTTTTCTGGCCTTATTATTTTTACGTCTACTTCATATAATTTTAGAATATATCTATATATTCATCCATCTTAATTCTAACTAGACATGATCTCATGTTTGTTTCTTTTCTCCTGTACTTATTGTTTTCCATTTAACGTGAAGATTGTCAATGCACCTCGGGGAGCTGTTGAATCCCCTGAAGACAAATTTGAGGTATTCTACTTGGATTATGGAAATCAAGAGGTTGTTACCTACAGCCAGCTACGGCCTCTGGATCCTTCAGTGTCTGCTGCACCGGGTATTGCTCAGTTATGCAGCCTGGCATACGTAAAGGTTCCAAGCTTGGAGGAGGATTTTGGACAAGAAGCTGCTGAGTATTTGAGTGAACAGACATTACAAAGTTCAAAAGAATTCAGGGCCAAGATTGAGGAGAGGGATACATCAGGAGGAAAGGTTAAAGGTCAGGGAACCGGGTCGATCCTCCTTGTCACTCTTGTTGCTGTGGATGCTGAGATCAGTGTAAATGCTGCAATGCTACAGGTTTGAATCAATATCCTCCTTTTACACAACGTGACTTTTTAAATTTATGAAGCTCTTGGTTCTTATTTTGGTTTTTTTTCTTCTAGCATGTCAAAATTAACAACTTGGTCACTGATATCCCACTTTACCAGAAGCCAAATTATACTGCCTTTGCTGAGTTCAGTTTGAAGAAACATCTCTCCCTGAACCCATTTTCTTACTCAAATATAAATTTCAAATGTATTTTCCAGAACCTATATGATATTTGATTCAAGGTAGTCTTTAACATACTAACAATTAACATAGCATGTAGTGGATATGCACATGTACATGATAAATACAGTCTTGACTGAAATAATAAGAAATTCACACACATGTAATATTTTATTTCGACTGTTCCAAGTAATTGTTGTATAGCATAGGAAAACAATTAGAAGGTTTGAAATAATCTCATAATAGGTACTGAGCTATACAACAGTGACCGTATCTGATTAATTTAATAGAGTCGAGCTTCTAATGATGATAACAAGGAATACATGCAAACACACTCACACACATATATTTGAAATTTATTTTTTGTTATGCTATATCAGTGCTGTGTCATTCCTAACTATTTTTGTGTTGCATTGTCTTGCTATGTTACATGGACTCGTCTATGTCTTTGGAGTGCTTCTAATAATGATACCAAGGAATACATGCGCGCACACACATGTACATTTGAAATTTATATTCCGTTCTGCTATATCAGTGCCGTGTCATTCCTAATTATTTTTGTGCTGCATTGTCTTGCTGTGTTACATGGACTCGTCTAGGTCTTTGGAGTGCTTCTAATGATGATAACAATGAATACACACGCACACGCACACGCACACGCACACGCACATTTGAAATTTATATTCTGTTCCACTATATCAGTGCTGTGTCATTCCTAACTATTTTTGTGTTGCATTCCATGAACTCATTTAGGTCTTTGGAGTGCCCATTTTTGTCTTGTAACCAATCTACTACATGCTTATTTTACTCAAAAGTTTTAGGTGTGTCAAGTATCAGAGTGACTTTCTATTAAATTGTTACGCATTCAGAGTGAGCAAACAGGCGCCGATGTCATTTCTTTTGAACATGGGTGCAAGAGATGTTATGTTTACAGAGTTGCCTTGTAAACAGTTGGAGTGCAGTCACTAGCTTTGCATTTCTTCTCTTTTATAGAACAATAATGCTGCAATTGTTTGATTTTGGGATTTGATATACTTTATTTACTTGAACTCCTGAATTTTTTTAGGAGGGACTTGCTAGGTTAGAGAAGAAGAGGAGGTGGGACTCCAAGGACAGACAGACAGCCCTTGAGAACTTGGACAAATTCCAGGAAGAAGCACGAACCGACAGGAGGGGGATGTGGCAATATGGAGATATAGAGTCCGATGATGAGGACTCTGCTCCTATTAGGAAACCTGGTGGGCGTCGATGAATATAATCTCAGTTACAATGAGGTAAATTTAGTTTAAAACAACCGTGTGGCTTAAGATGAGTAATTATGTAGGGATAATTATTCACTTTAAAGAGTTGAAAAAAACGAAAGACAGAAAAATGTTGGCAGCATAGGTTTGTTTTTGCATATGGTCTTGTTAGAGGAGGAACATTCTTTTACTACTCAGTGCTAATAATATCTACTCATCTGTTGCATGTTTGGGGCGAATGGAAAACTTTTTTCCCCCTTGAAATGTGAAGGGAAAATAACAAAAGTAGTCATTTTTTAACACATCTTAAAAAGGACTTTATATCCACGCTTGCAAAGATATGTGACAAATAGGACGGACTGAAACTGCACTTTTAGGCAAACAAAAAGGACCATTCAGATAATGGACTTGGTAGCCCGACTTTGCAAGAAGATAAGTAATTTTCAATTTTCTATATTCACGAGGCACTCTTCAGGGCTGGTGGAGATTGTCTGTTTATTAATTCGTAATAAAAATTAATCAAAATGTGAATGAACGAAAAAAAACCATTCCTTTCTTTATGTTTGTTAATTAAAATTGTTTTTATGAATTTGAGAAAGGGAATTAATGTTAATTGGAGTAATTTATGGTCCCATTTCCGCAAAATTTGTTAAATTTTCTTGCCAGCTTTGAACAAAATCTGGATCAATTTAAAATCCTCTTGTAGAGACATGAATAATATTGAATAAATACTATTTTAAGTTGGAATCTCATCCATCGACTTGAATTCGAATTTTATCCTTGTAAATGTTTTATTCTTGTAAATGTTTTTTTATTTAATATAAAAGGGGATTTTAGTGCCCAACTTTCCAAAAAAACACTTTAGTTAGAAAAAAAATCAATTACAATTCCCAGTTTTTGTACACTTTGAAGCCCATATTAAAGCAAAATTTAGGAAATTCAGATTCTAGAGTTAAGTGAGATACTGAAGAGAGAAAGAAAGTTTATTTTTGAATATTTGGAATTTCTTCAGATCACCAGTGTATATGATAAAGTTTATTTTTGAATATTTGAAATTTCTTCAGATCACCAGTGTATATGATATCATAATCACCCATGCTGTCTTTTATCCTCGATAACCCAAGCTTCCTCTCGACTTTGAGGGAATTGAATTACTGCTCTTCAGTGTATGCCATTGGACCATCGGTTCTTTATTATCTTCTTTTTGCTTCATTGATAAATATTCGATTTAATTTTATAATAATGTATTTTAAAAATCACTCGGCGTAAGTAATGGGATTGTTTTGCATCGCTACTCAAACCTTGAACTTAAGATAGTGAGATACAAGTTTATTGCTAAATTGGAATTGTTGGAGAAGAGTTAGTAGTTAATTTTATTAAAATTTATGTTGTTAGGAGTTGAACTAAATATTATCTTATATGTTAAATTTGAGTCAACACTTCCTTGTAAGTTTGAATTAATGAATTATTATTTGTGGGTTAAGCAAATGAGCGTGATTGGCTCTCACTTATGGATTGAGTTAAACTCTTCTAGATTAAGTAATCGAGTATGATTGGTTTTCATTTATGAGTTGAGTAGATAGTTTTGAAGTTATATTAAGTTAAGTTAAACATAATCTCGTTGATTAAATAGATAATATATGACTTATTTGAATGACTTATCAAATAGAGATAGATTTTAAGTGAAGTAGAAATAGATGAAAAAACCCCTTTTAATATTGACAATTTTTTTGGATTTAACAAGGTTCAATCTAAGGTCTTATACTTTGATACCACATTTGATAAGAGTTAACAATCAATTCTCTTAAAAGCTCTTAAGATTAACTATTCTCTTATATGTTATATTTATGTTTTAACTAAAACATTAGAGCATGAGAGTATATAAGAGAACAAGAACCACTTTTCATAAATCACGTCAATTCATTACTTGAGTAGCACAAATCAGATGCAAAGAGGTAGAGTTTGATGTCAATTTGAAAGAGAAATTAGAGGGTGTCATATTATTAACGTTAAAAAATAGTTTATAGATTTATTTTTGTCGAAAGAAACAAGTATTTAGAAATTTGATCAAACAAGTATTATCAACTTAAGAAGAGTGTTGTCCCTTCGAATTTAAAATGATATTTTTGTTATTACCCAAAAAAAAATGATAATTATGTTCTCTCTAATTCCACCCATCTCTTAAAGGGTTTGATCTTCATTCCCTTAGTCATTTTTTTAACATGTTGGTTCAAACATGTTGACTTGAATCTCTTACTCATTATTTTTTAACATGTTGGTTCAAATATGTTGACTTGAATCTCTTCCATACATTCTCAATAAGTGGGAAATTGATGTAGTTCAATAGGTTTAACCATTTAGGTAATTTAATTTTGTAGTTTAGAATTAATATTTTTTTATTGTGTTTTAAAAAAAATTATCGAAGAATAACAAAATCAATTTTTAAATAATTTTGTAATTAAACGTATCATATAACTTGTATATGATTTTATTAAGAGTACTACAATTGTCATTTTAATAATTATTCATGTCATTTAATAATTTTAACATTTTAATGTATCATTCTCTCTTTATTTTATTTATTTTTTAAATTTTAATCTATATTTTACCCTCATACAAATAATAATATTTTGTACATTTCGCTAATTTTTTTGTAATAACATGTCAAAAGTAATATTTTTTATTCTAAATAACTAATGATCACTTAACTAAGTAAAAGAATTTAACCACCATATTTCTTTCTTAATACATCATTGTCAATTATCATCATTATTTATCACGATGAACAACTATTTGATTAACTTTATATAAATAAAAAAATAAAAGTCTTTATATGTCATTATTGAAAGATAATCTAATTTAGGAAAAAATGTTAGAAAATATATAGAACATTACATGTATATATATTAATTACATAAGAATACACGCCGCATCATGTGGGATTGAACGTATGATCGATTCTTAAACGTTCAAGAATACTCTAAACATGTAAGAATGCTTGTAAAATCAATTTTTAAGGCTAAGGTGTGTCAAGATTCCAACACATCAAAACTCCATCAAATATCTCAAGTCCAGGGCTTATCGTATCAAAACTCAGGCAAATATCTCAAGGTTAGGGCTCATCAGAGCTTGAGTAGATGCCTTAAGACTAAGACACCTTAAGGCTCAAGCAGATGTCTAGAGATTAAAACTCTACAAATATCAAGCAATAGTTCATGTTTTATGCTAAAAAAAGTAGTCATTTTGGATGGCAAAGAAAACGACAATAGCAAAAAAAAAGAGTAAAAAATAAAATGGACTTAATTACTTTCTTTGTCACCGTGTTTGTACTTTGCACTTTGCACAAGATACTGAGATTTTGCATTACAAGGTTAAAGGTGAGAGAGACTTGGATTTATTAGGAAGAATGATAACGGCTAATGACGGCTATATCCTATTACGATATGGGTACTATAAGTCATTAATCAATCATACTCTTAGTGCAAGGGCTTATAAGTAAATTCAAAATAAAAGGTTGTGAAAATGTAAACTTCATACAAAGTGAGGTGTGCCTTCGAGTTAAAAATTGTGTGCTATTTGCAGGCAAGATCTTCACCCTTTACACCTTGCACGAATCAAGACTAAGATTCACAATGGGACTGGGTTACACATTGCTTTAACCCATTCCCTTTTCTCTTTGCCAGAGTTTTCACTTTTTTTCCTCCGTAAAATGTCCTCTAACAAAGAGGAATAAAAACAAAACCATAGATTCGCAATCATCAATCAAGCGTCAAACTACTTGAAATTTCTGAACAACATGAAACTCACATCAGTACTTGATAATAGATGTGTCATTTACACTCTCATAAGCTAACATAAATTAAACGTCAAGAATACCTATAAAAACGATCTCAAAACTTGACAAGTGAAATTAATTTTTGCTATTGTTGATATTAGTCTTCACGCCTTGCCGTCCTCCGGCGGGGAGCAGCCGTAGACTCTTCCTTTTCTTCTTCTTCCTTGTCTTCACTAGTTCCTTCATTATTCGAAGCGTTGGAAGTTTCTGTTTTTTTCGTCTCAGCTCTTGCCTGCAAATAGCAATGCATAATTACAATGGAAATTCTTCGTAAATATCCTTTTAAAGAAGAAACCCTAGTATCTCATTCTAATTTTATAAAATAAGAAAAATAAAACACAAGGCAAAAACTTTCCAATGACTTTCACCTACTTGTTTCTTTCCACCAAAAAGGAGCTTGAGGAAAACTGTGAAAATGACAATGACAACAGACACAAGGACACCAATAGTGAGGTTTGGTTGCTTCTCTGCCTTCTCAATGAGATCCTGTGAAGAACAAATTTGAAAGCATATCGTAAATTCTCTCTAAAATGGCTTTATTGTTTAATAAGAAAAGACATATCTAAACTTACGATTATTTGAAGCTTGTAAGCACTTAGGAATGAAACATCTGCAACCTTGTACAGAAGGTCAAAAACAGTTTTCTGAAAATAACAAAACCTAATGAATCAGTAATGTATAACTAATGATACGAAGAATGCAAATTCAAATATAAGCTGAAGAAATAAATACCTGGATTCCAGCAAGACCATCTGAACCAGAAGCTGATTCTTCCTCAGCCTTCTGTTTCTCTTTCTCAACTTCAAATTTTGGTTTCCATGTGGTCAATCTATACGACTCAGCAACCTTTTCATTTTGTGCTATCAAAATGTTGTCAAATAATATACCATCTTGCATTGTCCAAATCTCAATGCCAATGGCAGCTATAGGTTCAAAGTCAGGTTGATCAAGTTCAAAGTAGTCAGGGTTTGGTATTTCTCTAGGCTTCCAGATACCCTTGTAATTAGGGTTATCAATGAGTGGAGCATGCCATTTCCCTTTGTATGCTGGATTCATCTTTGTTGGTCTCTTCCATTCACCGCAGCCAGGAGCTGTTGTACACTTCGGATTGTCAATCTTTGGGGCTTCCCATTCACCATCTTCCTCATCATCCCAATCCTCTGGTTTGGTTGCTTCAGGATCATCTATCTCTTCAGGCTCGTCATCTAACCATCCTTCAGGTTTCGATGCTTCTTCATCTTCAATCTCCATAGGTGCATCCTCATCCCAATCATCTGGTTTCACTGCATTAGGATCTGGAATTTTGGCCCTCTCATCCCAATCCTCAGGCTTCTTATCATCTGGATCAGGAATAGTCTTTGCAGGAATTAGAGGTGGCTCAAAATCTTCAGCTGATAGAAAATTCCCTTTTATCTTTTCCTCTCCATCAAGAAGAATTTGCACCTCATTATCGGGTTTCAAAATCGCAGTGTACACGTGAGTTAATTTGTCAGAAGGAACAGAGGGAGGATTTTTAAGATGGTGTTCAATGTACTCCCCACTTTTAGGATTCTTATGCTTCAGAATAAAGTGAACCTTGTTCGTGGCACCACATTTGTCAGGTCCAAACATGATTGAGTAAGGAGACTCATTATCAAATCCCTTTGGTTTCCATCCTGCTTCCTGAGGCCGAAGATACTTCAGATATGCACCCCCACACTCAAGTCCATTTTGCAGCCTAGTTTCAAATTGAAGAACAACAGTGCCATCCTTAAGACTCAAAGGCTCATCAAGCTCTTTTACTATTGCATACTTCCTAGCCTTCTCACTCACAAGAAGTCCATAATCATCATGTCCCTCACTCTTTGAATGCTTCCAGATTCCTGAACAGAACTTAGATGAGTACAAAAGTGCAATCCAATAAATGCAAGAAGTCATGCAATACAAAAAGATCAAACTTCATAATACTAAATCAATCAAATGACAAAAGCCAGGGTATACAATTTTTCTTGATGGACTTGAGCAGAGACAAAAGACAGCAGAACATGAAATTATGACCTAAGTTCAGATCATTAAGAGTGGGGAGGGGGGAAGAAATCCTCCAAAAGAAAGGAAAAGAAAGGGGGTCATTTATTGTCCACAATCTGGCAAAAGAAACCGTAAAATCCAGTCCACAGGCATATCTAGACTCTCTTTTTTCCTCTCTTTAATGACATGTCAAGAAACTTCAATAAATATTGTAGAGATGTAAATAACATTTATAATTTGACAAAAAAAAAGGAAAATTACATAAAATAAAACCCAAACACTTATAACAAAAGCAACATTCAATGATATTGAACAAGATCCAATTAAACAGTGTTAGACATTGAAAAGTTATAAATAATCATAATTTAATTTGAATATTATACAATTAATAACTTTTAATGTGAAATGATAGGTATAGACTTTTTTATTAATAAAAATATAATAACTCGACATAACGGTGATATTTTTTTGTAGTTACAAGATTTGAGTGTTTTTTTTTAAAGAAAAAACATTTAAAAGGTGCTACTAATGATGAAACACTCCTAAAAGACACCACGTAAAACAGGTAAAGACGTAACACATGCAGATATCTAGTACAAAATTCTAGTTAAAGCATTTGCAGACGGAAAATTCTTAAACCTTAATGCTGCTAATCCAAATCTGATATGTTTTTGTATCATCTCAATCAAATATTAAATGCTTCCTTATGTAGTAACATTTCCAATGAAAGGATTTGACATAATTTGCAAGATAGCTTCATCGATTTATTTCACCTTATGTTAGACACTAAAATTCATTTTAAGCTCATTAAAGAAAATTACTTGAGATCTATACTTCAACACCCAAATTAAAAATCTCACCAGATCATATAGATTCATAAAACAACAAACAAACATAAATACTCAAACTTTTAAACAGAAAAAGAGTATAGAAGACAAGGGACTGACCTTGGTAGTCATCTTTTTCAGATGCAATCCACCGTCCTTCAAAAGACTGATCAAAAGACTCGTACAAGACCTAACATTAAAAAGAAGCAACAAACAAAAAATCAATCAGTTAATTGAAAACTAAAATTCGCACTGTATCGAAACCGTAATCAACAAACGTCACAAATTCCTAATTTAACAGAGTAATTATACCGGATCGCTAGATGCACAGAGTCGCTGAAATGAACAGCAAGCGACTACGAGAAACAACACCCAAATGGGTCGCTTACGAATCATGTTACTCAGTATGACAAACTCGCCCAGAGAAGAGACTAATCTGATTTCAAATGTCTAGGTTTCCAAATCGGAAATCTAATACAACACAAAAGCCTTCTTCTCAATTCTTCTCTCCTGAGCTAACAACATATAGATCTGCGCTACTCTGCTTTCGACTTGTTTTCACCAATCATATCGGACACCACGTTGATTCCACCAATCGGTTATAGCCACATCGACAATTAAGACGAGATAAGTTAACCAAACCTGAACTTGGACTTACACTTTTTAATTCCAGCCCCAATCTTATAATAATGGGCCTAAAAGCCCATATATTGTATGTTCAACAAGGGCCAATTTGCCTCTTCGTCTACTATTGGACCAATTTGTGTTCAAAAATTAAGACAAAAAAGACTATGTACATCCCCATAGGTTTTATTTTTATTTTTAAAAACTACAAAACAAATAACATTAAAACTTATAAGAATAAAAATATTCATTTATATTAAATAGAAAGAATGTTAATATTAAAAGGCTTAATAGCCGTAGCTTAACTTGAGAATAATAATATATTATATTACTTAATATATATTTTTTTATAAATATTAAATTATAATATTTTTATCTTTATAAGATATAAATATATAATTTTAAATATAACTGTATTAGGGTTGGATACTCTCACATATAAAAATTATCTGGAAGTCAAAATTTTAAATAAGATAATAACTTAAAATCCATCCAAAATTTATTTTCTAAAAATTAATTATTATTCGTGATTATCCCAACCCTGACATAATTTTGACTTCCCAAATCAAAATTCTTCCATGATCCGTTACGCTCTTATCCCTTACGTGTAAGTCTTTGTACTTAAATAAAAAAAAATGTTTGTTTTGGTCTACTAATCACTTTTCTAATGCTTCCATGAAGTGTTTTAGTGAGGTTAAGACTTCAGAGAGAGAGAGAGAGAGAGAGATTCTCATAAGCATAGATCTATATTTTCAAAGTGTGTAAATATTGAAATTATATGTAACACAAATATATAATAAATAAATATTTAATATATAAAATAATAAATCTTGTGTTGATATATTTTACCACTGTTAATCGCAAATAAATATTATACCAAAAATATTACAGATGATTTACTTCCATTCTTTTTCTGCACTTCCAAATATTCGACGTGCAAATGAAGCAAGTATAAAATCAAAAATAAATGGAAAAAAAAATTATTTATCACAAAAAACATATTATGTATTTTAAATTTTTTTTCCTATGAATATGGACTTTAATTACGTTTCATTATTAGATGGCTTTCTTTTGGCTTCTAGTAAACTATTTTTACCTATCTTTCTTTCTTATAAATAATTTATCATTTGTACCCAATTTCTTTGGGCGAGGAGGCCTCCACATGTTACCTCCGTTATTATCCCACTTCCTCCCTTACATGCTTACGTATGTATATAGATAATGTTGGTTTCTTATTCTTCAAAAAAATACCTTAAAAAAATTTTTAAATCAAATAATTTTTTTATCATTATAATTTCAAATATTAATATATATCATAATATTAACTATTTATAATTTCTCGTTATTTAATAGATTTAATTATATTTATTAATAATATTATTTATATTACATCTTAAATTTAAGATATATAATATTTTCCGTACTTTAGATTCTAAAATTGTGTTAATTAAAATGGGTTCTCTTATTATTTATTGTACAATTAATTTTTGAATCTTGTAAGTTTATTTTATCTTTTTTAATTTTTTTTTATAAATTTTGATAGTAACTAGATGACATATAATAAGATATTTTATTCATTTTAAATTGACAAGTAAAATTATAAAAAAAATACGATAACCATATTAAACTTTAAGAATAATTTTAGATGAGTTAGGATGACACAAAATGAAATAAAATTTATAATAAAATGCGATCATTTTAACTTATAAATTCATTATAAATATTAAATAATAAATAAGATAAAATAATATTTATAACGAATTTCAAATCCCAATGACTAGGATCTCCATATATTACTATATATTGTTAGTTTAAAGTAATGGAATAATTATATTCCAATCGGTAGATAAGCATTTCTGCAAATAGAGAATAATGCTTGAGGGGGGACCAAATTAAAATTCCTATGCTGATGTGTGTCTCTTTGTCATCCTTTTACTTTTCCTTTTATTATTATTATTATTATTATTATTATTATTATTATTATTATAAAAAAAATCAGGAGGATGCCACTAGTCAACTGGCTAGAATGTCCCATATATTAGAGAAACACTAGCCAATGCAACTGTGGTACTAATTATCTTCATCTAAATCTAAATCTAAAGCATTTCAGTGTTCATATTGGCCAAGATGTTTAGAAAAAAGAAGAAGAAGAAGATAGAAGATTATGAGTTGTATGCTTATTCGTTCAAAGCATGGATAAGTCATATGTAATAATCTTGATTGTTGTCCACTAGCTTCTTCTTCATCCTTTAGTGGATGAAATGAGGGGCAAAAAAGGCAAGTCAGAATAGGCAAAGGGAAGGCAACGCCTTTCTTCCGGTTTTGTTGTTTAACTTGTTAATGGCTCTTGTCTGCAATAATGTTTTTTCATCTCCCTCACTGTAACACAAATAAGCTATTCACTTAAGCATTAAGATTTACTCTCTTTCTTTCAAATCACATATTTAAATTTAAAAAATAATATAATACAGATATCGATTTACTCTTATTTAAATATACTGTCTTTTTTTATTCGATTACTTCTTATGTCAAAATTTTCATATATCATATGAAAATTACTCCCTAAATCATCTGGTAGCTTGAGGTGTTAAAGTGAATTGGTTTAAGGTGGGTGAAGCATGCTCACCAATCTCATACCCTTTTTATTAAGTGTTTATTTGTTTGTATTTTTGTTTAAATTGGTTTCAAATGAATTACACATTTTTTTATTTTTACGTGGTTGACTTGACGCACAAAACACCATTTATATATATATATATATATATAGTAAATAAGTTCGTTAAAAACAGTTAATTTTATTTGTTATATGAACAAGTTATTTAATTCATTTTACTTTTAACTCGGTAAAAAACGAAAAATCACGTCAACATCGATATTTTAATGTGTAAAATATATCTCTATTCATAAAATAAATTATATTATGTAATTAAACCATAACAATTTTACAATAACAATGTTTTGATTAGAGCCTCAAAGCTACATAGATGATTGTCCACTGATAATGATATGTACAAATCTTCAAATAACTCTCAATCAAGTTATTTCTACGGCTGTCAAACGAATTTGTTGGGTCAGGTTCAGGTGGACCCATTTACAACCCAGCCTGTCTAAACCGATCCAACTTATTTAATAAACGAGTCAATGCAGATCAACCCGTTTGTGACTACTCATTAACCTCAATCCAAGCCTGCTTAAAAGCATAAGTATCAAAATTTGGCACCTCTAGTTATTTCATTTGGTCATACGTAATTAATATGCAAGAATGGACAGAGAAATATGTTCTTCTTAAGCTATTCATGAAATAATAACTCAGGAAATATAATGATATAATTCTCTATTTTCCAAAACTGGGATGAAATTTTACAATTTCAAAAAAACTCGAAAGTTTTATAGTAACATTCCGTACAACAAAGCTGCGCAATAACGCTATGAACTTATATCTAAATTGTTATTTGAATCTTTGATAACCATTCCGAGCCATGAAGTTGGATACTACCATTCACTATTATAATGACATTCATAACTTTGATGACTATCTATAAAAGGAAAATCCATGTGCAGAAATTTGAGGCGAGCAAAACCAAAAAAGCGAACCAAATGGAGCTGGCGCTGGACTTGTCACCCCATTTTTCTTCGATATGAGACATGAATTTGCATATCAATGGTTCGGAAAAACATAGGTAAGGACTCTCCAACTACAAACTGTACGATTCAGTAACCTACTTGATCAGTATTCATACTCTTTTTTATCTTCATCATCAACACCATTACCATTTCTAACCCTAAAAATCAACCAAGTTACCATCAGCCCTCTAATCAAGATCTAGACTTTTTTTCATTGCTTCATAAATCATATATGTAATACTTGCAGCTGGTACAACTTTCAGAAGATTTGGAAAGAGTCCTTTGTAGAAACCTCTGTAACCTTCGTTTTTAAGGGTTCTCCAAAATACATCAGTCATTCCTTCATAGGTTGCAGCATTCTCAGAACGTTGGGCTTGCATTCTGAAAAGCAAGAATAAATTAAACACAGAGATTGTAACATTTATATCGATAAATTGAAATAACAAAACCAGTTCATGTGAACTTTAACTTTCACCATGTTATCTTACCTGGTTCGGATAACCTGCAACGGATAAACACATGTTGCTCCAAGAGCTCCAGATATTGTCCCACAACCCAGTTGGATGAGAGGTCCAGGCTCTGCAGAAAAGAATTGAATATCTTGAGACTTCAAGTAAAATATTAATGCATCACATTATGTACACATTAAAAAAAAAAGAGGTAAAAATAAACCAATAATAAATGGACAAGGAGGATGGTACCATTATCATGAAGTATACGTGTTCTTGACATGTCTTTCAAGGTCTCATAGACGGCAAGGTCAATGCCAGCATAGGGGATGATCCCAAGAAGAGACGGTAGAAGACCTTTATAAAAAGCTCTAGGTCCCTCTTGAATCCATATACCCTTACTTAGCTTTCCAAATGTAGGGTGATGTCCTCCTTCAAAAGTCTGTAACCTTGTCTTCACAAGATCCAGCGGATAGATAGCTGTTTGTGCCACAGCACCTGCCATACCACCCGCAAACATTCTCTCAAAAGGACCAATATCACCCTTGGCTTCTCCTCTATAATCTCCAATGGCATTTTTGAACATTTCATAAGCGTAAAACTTAATGGCACTTTCAGGTGCTACCTTAATTACATTTATCCCGTTACCTCTGAAAAACCCTAGAATACCTTCTTTTTGCCATATCTTCTTTATGGCTGGCATGATAAAGGCCTTCGTTGTTTGAACTTGGAGAACCACCTTCAAGCGATCTAGTGGGGCAGTTGCAGTTCGAGAGGCAGCACCTGCTATACCCCCAGCAATAAAATACCTGCTTCTGTGTACATGCTTCCTGATGCCTTCAGGAATAACAGCTTGTTCCCCAATATCTACGAGGCATACCCTTTCCCAGTGGTGATATATGTTCTCTATAGTGGCTTCATGTGGATAAAGCAGCAAAAAATCTCTCCACTCCTCAAAAGTGATTATTCCATTATTATCCTTATCTACATGCTCCACAAAACGGGCAAGCTCCTCATCATCCATTTCAATCCCTATAAAACAGAAACTGCCAGGGCTTATAAGATGACAAGGATGGAAATGCTGTAAGTTAAAGATTTAGAAGTAAACAAATTCAAGTAAAAAGGTAAAATCAGTAATAGCTATATAGTTTAACAGCATCCAAAAACCAACATGATTTTTTTTCCTAAAAGAGAAAAAAATGAGGAAAGTTGCCTTCACAACTGTTACACAATAGTCGTGCATATCAATTATCGAGACACTGGCAGTTAGATTCCTAAAGAATCAGTAGATGGTGTAGTGAAGTCCACTAAAGCTGTCCATCGTTACTGAAATGAGCCGGAATCCCATTAGGGAAGTAAGAAATAACTAGTATCAACTATAATACCAATTATTCCATGAGTAGAACAATTACCTTAACTCCTATCAACTATCAAATATGAACCTCAGAAATCTAGAAAATATATTTTTCTTTCGAAACCCAACTAATTATAACAACAGAGCTTGTAAACCCTTGTGAAAGCAGACAATCAATGTTGACTTTAACAACTTGCACAGACAAATCAAATTCATGTTATCTCCTCACTTTCTTGAAGTCCTAAAAGTCATCCAAACAATTGCATGTGTTTGACCCTTTTCAAAACCTATTCATTGGCATCACAAAAATTTCACCAACAAGTAAATCCCCTCAGAATACACAACTTAAATCATCACATATAACCAACATTTAACAATAAGAAAACCAAAAGCTCTCTCAAAAAATCAAGAAACTACCTATCTAAATTGCAAGACATACCTTAAGCAGTTAATGTTAGAGTCATACATAGTGCAGGTCATTTTGATCTGAATAAACTCCTATTTTTCAGGAGCAAGTAGTTTGTTATGATAGGATCTATTTCAGTCAGATTGTGACCGAATCTTAAGTGTAGTTGGCACAATTATAGGATTGTGCAGAAATGGTTTGTTTCAATTTTCTGTTTTCCGGTTGTATTGCCCGTTGTACTGACTATTTAAAGGATAGAACTACACCTTAATAAGATGTACAATTCTTAGCTTTTATCATTTGCAGAGCTAAGCTTTGATAGTTTACAATTGATATCAGAGCCCTTAACGGGCCTGCATGTGAGGAAGAAAGTGAAGAGAGATTGAGTGGTGAAATGTCAGCAGGGAGCAGAATCTATGTGCCCAAGTTTGTTGGAAACTATGATCATTGGGCTGAGTTGATGGAGAATCTGTTTCGTTCCAAGGAGTATTGAAACATCGTAAATCATGGGATGATAGTGAATGTAGCAGGAGAAACTAGATCTTTTTCTTCTGTGGTGGCAGAAAAGGGAGAACTTACTGAAAGTCAACGCAAGGTGTATGAAAAAGACAAATTGAAGGACTTGAAAGCCAAAAACCATCTCTATCAAGCAATCGAAAGAGATGTACTTGAAATCATTCTTGATAGAAGCTCCTCAAAGTCAATTTGGGACTCCATTAAGCAAAAATTTCAAGGTTCAACGAGGGTTAAAAGGCACAGCTGCAGTTGTTGCATTGTGATTTTGAGATTCTTCATATGAAGGAAGGAGAATCAATGAACGCATATTTTGCTTGCATTCTATCCATAGCCAACAAAATGAAGGCTCATAGAGAGAATATGAATGAAATGATGATCACAAAAAATATCCTTCGTCCAATGGTCTCAAAATTTAATTATGTAGTATGTTCGATTGAAGAATCCAACAACATGACTACAATGACCATTGATGACCTTCAGAGCAGCCTTCTTGTGCACGAGCAAAGAATGAAGGGACAAAGTGAAGAAAAACAAGTCCTCAAGATCACTCGTGAAAATAAAGCAGGACGAGGAAGTGGAAGAGGTGCTACACAAGGTGGACATAGAAAAGGAAGACAAAGCTTCAATAAAGTAACAATAGAGTGCTACAAATGCCATAAACTAGGACATTTTCAAAATAAATGCCCTAGTTGGGAGAAAGGTGCCAGTCATACTAAGGTGAATGAGGAGGACGAGCTTTTGCTGATGGCTTACGTTGAAAACAAGAATGCTAAGAAAGAAAAGGTCTAGCTTCTAGACTCAGGATGTTCCAACCACATGTCAGGGAACAAGGATTGGTTTGTGGAGATTGATGAGCAATTCAGACACTTTGTAAAATTGGGGAACGATGCAAGGATGATGGTGATGGGAAAAGGAAGAACCAAACTTGAGATTGAAGGTTTAACTCAAGTGGTAAGAGATGTATCTTATATTCTTGATCTCAAGAACAACTTATTGAGCATAGGCCAACTTCAAGAGCGGGGGGCTAGCTATTGTCACAAAGGATGGGACTCGTAAAATATATCATCCTATAAAGGCATCATTATGCAAACTTTGATGTCAGCTAATAGGATGTTCGTTTTACTAGCCACTGTGATGTCTCACAAGTGTCTAATAGCAACTGAAGATGACATAGCACATTTGTGGCATCGACAATATGGCCATGTGAATAACAAGTCTCAAAACCTTGGGAAGCAAGCAACTTGTGAGGGGACTTTCTCAACTTAAAATCACAAATGAAGAATGCATGGTTTGTCACCGTGGAAAACAACACAAAGTTGTCATACCAAAGAAAAGTCGGTGGAGGGCTTCAAAGAAACTTCAATTAGTTCATGCTGATTTGTGTGGTCTAATCACTCCAACTTCAAGCAGCCTTAAAAGGTATCTGTTATATTTCATTGCTGACTTTAGTAGAAAAGCTTGGATTTATTTCTTAGCTGAGAAGAGTGAAACTTTCTCCATGTTCAAAGTATTCAAAATTCATGTTGAAATTGAGTCAAGATGTGATATATGTTGTTTAAGAACGGATAGGGAAGATAAGTTTACGTCAAAAGAGTTTAATGAGTTTTGTGTTGATCATGGTATTAAGAGGCAACTTAGTGTTGCCTATACTCCTCAACAAAATGGAGTGACAGAACGTAAGAATCGAACAATATTAAACATGGTTCGATGCCTACTTTCAGAGAAGGAGATGCCCAAACTCCTCCGGCCAGAAGCAGCTCGAAGGGGTTGTGTTGAATAGGAGCCCAACTATGGCAGTGCAAGGAAAGACTCCTGAAGAATGTAGGAGTGGAGAAAAACCAAATGTAAAATACTTTAGGATTTTTGGGTGTATTGTAAATGTACACATCCTTGATAAAAGGAGAGCAAAATTAGTTGATAAGAATCACAAATGTGTATTTCTTAGTATCAATGAGGAATCAAAGGCTTATCGGTTGTATGATCCTATAACTAAGAAAGTGATTGTTAGTAGGGACGTTGTGTTCGAAGAAGACAAGGGTTGGAATTGGGGGAAGAGTGATGAGGATGTAAGGCATGATGTCTTTACTTGGATAGACAGTGATAATAATGAGGTTAGTGGCTACGATGAGGAAGAAGAGATTGAAGATGTAGAGGAACGAATAGAGAGAGCTGATGTGGGAACAGAAGAGCTAAAGGAAGAAGTTGATATCACTACACCCAAAGAAAGAATCAAAAGAGCACCAATATGTATGGAAGATTATGTTACTGGATCTGATATTTTTGAGAAGTCAAACTTGGCTTGCTTTATGGTACATGATGATCCTACCTATTTTAATGAAGCAGTAAAGAAAAGAAAATGGAAGGAAGTGATGGATTTGGAAATAGAGGCTATAGAAAGGAATGAGACATAGGAGCTTGTAAGTTTTCCAAAAGGAATAAAAAATTGGTGTTAAGTGGGTCTTCAGAACGAAGTTGAATGAAAAGAGAGAAGTAAATAAGTGCAAAGCACGGCTGGTGGTCAAGGGTTATGGGCATAGGTATGGGATTGATTATGGTAAATTTTTTGCACTTGTGGCTCGTTGGGACACTATAAGACTGATCTTGGCTCTAGCTGCACAAAAGGGATAGACTGTTTTTCAGTTAGATGTTAAAGAGTGCTTTTCTTCGTGAGGATTTGGAAGAAGTGGTATATACGGAACAGCCAGAAGATTATGTTTGCAAATGAGAGGAATATAAAGTCTTGAGGCTCAGAAAATCCCTCTACGGTTTGAAACAAGCTCTCCAAGAGCTTGGTTTAGTAGAATCGAGGGGTATTTCATGAAGGAATGGTTTGAGAAGTGTAGTCACGAGCACACATTGTTCCTTAAAAATGGAGATAGAGGTAAATTTCTAATTGTCAGCCTCTATGTGGATGATTTGATTTATACAGGGAACGATGTGGAGCTATGTGAGAAGTTTAAGGAATCGATGATGTTGGAGTTTGACATGAGTGATTTAGGGAAGATGAAATACTTCCTAGGAGTTAAGGTTCAACAGAGTTGGGAAAGGATACACTTGTGTAAAAGGAAATATATTGGTGACATTTTAGAAAGGTTTGGAATGGGGGATTACAATCTTGTGAAGAATCCCATCGTTCCAGGTACAAAATTGGTGAGAAATTGTGAAGAAACCAGTGTAGACTCAACTGTGTTTAAGCAGTTGGTTGGTAGCCTAATGTATCTAACGGCTACAAGACTAGACATTATGTTTGTTGTTTGTCTCTTAAGTAGGTTCATGGCAAACCCGAAAACATCTCACATGGTAGACCCAAAAACATCTCTATTATGTGAAGGAGACTGTGAATTTGGGAATATTTTATGGAAGAAGTGTTGAGAATTTGGGAGTACTCTATGAGAAAAGCTCTGAAAAGGATCTTAAAGCCTATACCGACATTGATTATACTGGAGATATAGAAGATAGAAGAAGCATTTATGGTTATGTGTTTCTTCTAAGTGGTGGTGTCGTAGCATGGAGTTCAAGGAAGCAATCAGTGGTGACCCTTTCCACCATTGAAGCAGAATATGTTGTCGCAGTAGCTTGTGCTTGCCAAAGTATTTGGATGAAAAGAGTTCTCAACAGTCTCAGTTTTCCTTCATGTAAGTGTGAAGATTTTGTGTGATAACAGTTCGTCTATCAAATTGCCCAAGAATCCAGTCCTTCGTGGAAGAAAAAAACACATTGATGTAAGATTTCATTTCTTACGTGATCTCGTTAAGGAAGGTGCAGTGGAATTAGTTCATTGTGGTACAAGTGAACAGATGGCGGACATTATGACAAAGCCATTAAAGTTAGAGACATTCTTAAAACTGCGTGATATGCTGGGTGTTTGGAGCATTAAGCATGTAAACTGATTTACTTTCAGTAAGTACAGTTTAGGAGAGGATTTGTAAGAGTCATGAGTAGTGAAGGTCATTTTGATCTAAATAAACTCCTATGTTTCAGGAGCAAGGAGCAAGTAGTTTGTTATGATAGGATCTGTTTTAGTCATATTGTGACCGAGTCTTAAGTGTAGTTGGCACAATTATAGGATTGTGCAGAAATGTTTTGTAAATTTTCTGTTTTCCCGTTGTACTGACTATTTAAAGGCTAGAACTGCACCTTAATAAGATGTACAATTCTTAGATTTTATCATTTGCAGAGCTAAGCTTTGATAGTTTACAGTTAAAAACACAAAGCTCTTCAGATTATTGAAACTAGGTAGCTGAAAACCCAACATCCCATGCCAAAATATAAAAAAAAATCAGAACATAATAAAAAAAATAAATGTTAGCCCCAGCATGACAACATAAGCTGCTATAGACCTACCCACCTTCAGATTCAATACAGCATGAACAAAACATAGGTAGATTCTATATAACACACTCATGCAAGATGTAAAAACTATGCGTATCAAACATTTTTTGATGAAAGTAAGTTATCGAATGAACTTAGTTCCTATTCTAGGACAGAGAAGGAAGAAATGTCCTACTCTATACCCTTTCTTACATGGATCATCCTTTTAGAGGAAAACCAACATCCCTAAGACATCATCTCAAACAACTTACAAAAACATATGGGTCTGAGCTCTGCAATTGCAGCTCAACATATTTCACCTAGAGTGCCAACAACAACATTGGATTGAAAACAAAAAATCTATGTTCTAAACTAGTAACACATCATGAAAAAAACCCAGCTCATTCATCTCATACAATGAGAATTTTCCACAATAATGTGAATGTGCCACGAATTGAAAATATTGAGATATGAGACTAACTAAAGTGCAAATATCAATATATACAAATACACATTAGTTTTTTGGCAACAAAAGATCAAAATTAGTAACTAAACAAACGGGCTAGTTTTTCAAGTTTGACGGTAGTGCATGGGACCAAAATGGAGCAGATAATTATACTAAAGTCAGTTAATTGTGTCTTGGCTTCTAAAACCTCTCTTTTCTGACCATAGTGTAAAAGTCATATTATTATTATATTTAAAGAAAAAGGTTAAAAGGGGATAAGGAATTGAATACCAGCCTTGACAAGGGCATCCCAGAGCTCTTCAGGTAAAATGCAGCCACTGTGTTCAACATCAATGGCCTGAAAAATTCGATAAAGCTCAAGCTCCTTAGCGTCCATATAGCGACGGAACTCATTGTAGTCAACACGACCATCGCGATTGGCGTCGCAAACCTTAAAGAGGTCTTTAGCGTACTTATACTCGGACGGAATCTGAAGCGCAGACAAACCCGCTTCAATCCGAGCATAATCCAAGTACCCAACATTAGCAGCGTCAAAGAAATTGAAGAGGCTTCGAATCCTAAGGTCTCGCTCTTCCTTTGTTTCTCTCAAAGCTAGAAGAACATGATCCATTGAAACAGAAGTACTAGATTTCTTGACGGACTCTATAGTTGTATTGGGTTTGGATTCCATCTTCGCCTTCGGAAACCCCACATGCCCATGTTCAACTCCCGGTCCAGCTGCGCCGGCCATTACTCCGATCAGTTAAGCAACCCCCCTTCTCCTTTTTGTTTTTCGATAAAGAGCTAACACGGTGGGGAAATCGAAAACGACGTGTCGTTTCAGAGATCTAATTGCAATTAAGTTAGGACCAGTGAAGATGCAAACCAACAAAAATTCTTTAGAATTTGTGAGTAGCTATGGCTGTGGTCGGGAACGAGTGGTGCCGGAAATAATTCGTTAGGGCAGAGAAAGAGAGAAGTGTCGGCTAAGGACATCCCACAATCTCAATCTCCAATTCCAACGAAAAAGCTCTGAATTGATCGACGAGCCAAGGAGAAAGGAGAGGGGACAAAGGATCAATGTCAAATTGGTAAAATTGTAGACTTTGTATTCTTTGGTCAGAGGGCAATGAACAATATCAACGTGATGTTAAAGCCATTAGAATCAGTGAAGCTGGGTCTCTAAGTTTGAAGTAGGAGAACAAATTTGTATGATAATTTTAACTCTAATGTAAAGTTATTGAATAATATCAAAATTATACAAAGGTATATTATTATTATCTTATTTTTATACTAAATATATTAGTTTTTTTTTAAACTTAAACTATAAATAAAAATATTAAAAATATTAAAAATATTCACTAATTTAACCGAATTTAAAGTTAATGAATTTAAATAACAATATTTATAAAAAAATTAAGAAATAAAAAAATATAAATACAAGATATTTTAGGATATTTATCACAAAAAATAGTAATTATATTTAAAAAAAATTAAAAAAATAAGATTAAATCTTAAAAAATAAAATAAATTTAAATATTTATCATTCTTAAAAATAAAAAAATTACAAATAAATATATAATTTATTATGAAATAAGTAATAAAAAAATAAGTATTAATGTTATAAATATAAAATGAATGTATAATACAACATTAATTATCAAATAAATCATTATGAATTAATTATCAAATAAATCATTATGAACCTATAAGGAAAATTAGATACATCCATTTATAATTAATTCAAATATTAATATAAACAAATTTTAGAGAAATAATAAAATTAGTATTGTTAAATAATAGAATAATAATATAAAATATATTTTATTAGTAATGATTCATAAAATCTATTATACTAGAAATTAAAATTTATAGCATACTCTAGGTTTGTTATTAATATTAATGATAAAAACTTAAATCAGATCTTAGATTTAAACTATAAATTTGAAAGAGATGATTTAATAAAAAAAATCATTTATTTTCAATACATTATATATTAAAATATTCATTAACAAATAATCATAATGATTCAATATATGGATAAAACGAATTCGTAGAAATATATAAAACTTCAAAAGAAATTGGACAAATAATAAAACTAAAATATTAATAGATCTTGAAATACTAGAAGAATGAAACTTAAATATAAAAAAAAAACTTTTGATATTAGAAAAAAAAGTATTATAATAAGATAAAGTAATGTATCAAAGTTTGCATTTTTAGATCCTATTGAAAAATCCTATAATAAGGAAATAGAAGTGATAGATCTAAAATAAAGAACTGAAGTAATGAAAACATTAGCTTAGTAAGAAAATAATATTATTATTTCAATAATGTTTAGAAATAAACTATAAAATATAAAATTAAATCTTAATGGAAGTCTAACAAGCATATAAAAAAAATTAAATGATAATAACAAAAGTTTTAATTCTTTAATAGAATAAATGGATATGGTACAAGAATTAAACATAAAGTCCTTGCAAGATATAAATGAGACACAAAAAGAAATCCTAAAAGAATATGGTTATAATAAAAAACTACAACAAGACATATATAAATAATTTACATAATTAAAAAATTGATGTAAATAACATATGTAAAAATAATAAAATTATAGGTTATAAGTTTAATCAATTTGTAGATTAAAAAAAGAACTACATAGAATGTCAGATACATTAGTACCTATGAATGAAAAAAGTAAGAATTCATAAAAAGCCCAAAGATAAAGAAATATTTATAATCCTAGTTTAATAGAATATAAAAAAAATTATAGACCTTTAGAATATGGACATAGAAAAATTAGTTAGTTTGTTAACACTAACATATAAAGAACTAGGAAGACATTATGATGAAAACATTTATACAAACAAAGAGAAAGATGATATGACAATAATTATTTAAACTTATCTCAACTAGAAAAAAAATAAGCAAAGGCCAAAAGAATATGATATTCCTAGAAGAAAACAACACGTAAAAATAAAAGAACGATTACATTGTGAACTAGAAGTAGCATCGCATCATAATTCAAACTTTATAAAAATTATAGATCTGATCTTTTAAATTTAGATTGTATACAAGATATGAAATAGGAAAAAAGCCTTAAATGAATGGTCTAGTAATATAAGTGTAATTATACAAACTTCTTCAACTACACAATCAAGCCATTCAACATGTACAATCTTAGTAGCTCACAAAATGATAAAAAATATTAAAATTTGATTTACAAATTTAATAGAACAATAACATTTACATATGCAAAAGAATGCTCTCATAGGTAGAGAAAACCTATAGACTGCAGTAAATAAAATATACAAATGATTTTTGGAGAAGATAAAAATAGACATATCACTAAATCTAGAAAAAAAATGAAATTGAGGAAGTAAATGATATTTAACAAATATAAATATATGTGACAAGTATATAAAGATTCATTTATTTGTGAATATTAAATATATTATTACAAGTTACTACCTTCCATGCAATAAACTTATAAAGAAATATTTTTAAAAAAATTACCTGAAACATTACACAAAACTATAACAAATTGATGGAATAAAAGAAATAGAAAAACTATATCAGACACTTTAGGAGGAAGAATAAAAATCTTAAAAATTAGATAATCATTGAATATCAAGAAAGACGTGAATATAAACAAATAAAAGTAAATTATAAAATATGTTGTGATACAAGAGATTTTAGAATGTTAGAAAAATATGAATGTAACATAACATCTTACAAATAAAAGTATAAGAAATATAAAAACTACAAAATATTCAAAAAAAAAATATAAACCTAGAAAACAAAACTTTTAAAAATATAAGAGAATGAATAACAAAGAATCTTATAGAAAAATATATTTTAGAAGAAAAAAGTATAAGCCACTAGAGAACAAAAATTATTATCTATAGAGGAAAAAGAGATACAGGTGTTGGATTTGCAATGAGAAAATATATTAGTCTAGTGAATGCCCTAACAGACTTTAACATAAAAAAATAAAAATAAAAAATTCACAGAATGCAAAAATCTTAGAAGAAGTTTTTAAGATAGAATTATAACCAATTGAGAAATAAGATATAAAAGATACTTGTAGTATTTATCTATTAGAAAAAATTGAAAAAGAAACAATGACTCAGACTATAAATGTTTAGAATACTCTTCATCAAAAGATAAATGATTTATATAGTATTATAAATTCAAACAGTACTTATATTAAAGTATGATTTAAATTTAAAGGTTACATAAGTTATTATTTACATGCATATGTAAATATATCAGTTAGTATATGTGTAGCTAGTAAATATGTATTATGGGCTGAACTCTAGAAACAAGTACCAAAAGAATTAATTATACAAATTACTAACAATACTACAATAAATATTAATAAAGTCTTAAATTATATATATATATATATATATATAATGATAATAGTAGATAAATTTCATAACTTATCAACAAGAATATAAGTTGATTTATTAATGGGAAATAATTTCTTAATTTATATTAACATTTTACACAATATTTAGATAAAATAAATCTAACAACAGTATATGGTGAAACTATTTATGTATCAAAAATAAAAACAGTTTTGACTTCATTTTTTTATGCTTCATTAGTTTAGTATGTTTTATGATGCATAGTTTAGGATTAGTATGCTCTAGGTAGCATAATTTTTTTTATTTTTAGTATTTACTTATTGTATTTCTTAGGATAGTTAAGATTAATAGACGGGCTTAGAATCAATCACATATTCTCTCTTTTCTTGCTAGTATCGATGATAAAATTAGCTAAATAATATTAAGTCAAAAAGGATAATGAATATTGATAGAATCTTGACCTTGTTACCAAGTGAAGGTAACTTTATAATAAGTTTGCTCAAAACTTGCATGCATAATAGCTAAATTTGTGATAAAATAATCTCTATGTATGAACTTATGAAAAATATCGTGAATCCTTTGAAACTTTGCAATACTTTTAATAAATAAGACTACGTTGGTAAAACTTTTCTTTAAGTTTACTAAGACGAATGCTAAATATATTTTTTTAAAAATAATTAGAGCAATAGGATCAACTTCTTTGGCTAAAATTATCCTACCTTTAATGTTGTTATTCTTTCAAAAATAACCATTTTAGATAACCAATTTGAGCCTACATAAGTCAATTTTTTGTACACATTCTTACCCTTAGAACCAAATACCTTAGCCACACACTATAGTTCAAGAATACTTTTTCTCTTTCTCCATAGATTTATGAACTTTTGTTTTTGTTTTTTTTTTCTTTTATTTGATTGAATCAACAAGCATATCTATATTATAACCAAATTAAAGACCTTTTGATTTTAGGAAATACTTTTGGTGAATAGAGATACAATTTAAAAAAAAGATTATGGTATCCAATTAAACTCTAAAAAATAGTGATATTTTATAGGGAAAAATAATGTTTAAGTTTGTTTAAGTTATATGATTTGATTATTGTTAATTAATACTATATTACACACAACTTTGAATATGATTATTGTATAATAACTATAATAAAAGAATGATTAGAAACAATATCTAACATCTATTTAAATTTGAAATCTTAATATTGTTAAACCTCTAAGATAAAATGTCAAAAAATTTATTATCTTAACTATAAGGAGTGACTTTGGTTGAAGACTATCAAGGAATAGATTGTGGGAGTTTGATAAGTGATATTTATACACTTTTTTAAATATCAATTTCTTTACTTATATATATATATATATATATTATAATGAGTTAAAATTATTTATTGTATATTTATTGTAAAAATATTGATTTTTTGATATTTTTTTGAATTTTTTATTTGATAGATGGATTAACTTAGAAAATAAGTTGATTTCTATCGCAACTTATATTATCCTATTATTTTAACATGTGATACAAGCTAATTATATTTCTTTTAGAACAATTTTAGTTACATTATGATTTAAGTTTTATCTCTTATAAATACAAAATAACACCATACAAAATAAGAGGTGAATATCATAATACAAATTTAGAGAGAGATCTAGAATAATAAAAGTTGGAGGCAAGAACCAATAAAATTATTCAAGAGTCAATTAAAAGAGTTGAAGATCAAATTCAAAAACAAAATTGTAAGATTTCTTCTCCTTTCTTTTATTGTTTTCTTGAATAATTTTCTAAATTTATTTTCTTTATGAGTAGTTAATTTTATGATTGATTATGGGTGATTTCAAAACCCTAAACACATATTCGAATAATTAATAAAATTTGTAATATTCTATCAAATTAAGTGTACACTGAATAATCAAATTTATTCATCGTTAATTAATTAAGTTGATCGAGTACCTACTCACTTGATCAATTTACATAATTAGTGATAAATTGTTTGTAATGAGAATTATCAATCAAGATAATTAAATTGAATTTGTGCGTTTAACCTTGATCCAATTTGCTTCTTTAAAATTGAATGATTTTGATAGAATAAAGTTAGAGAACTTATTTTAAGTTATCTATGAAAAAAAGTTTGGATTAAGAGCTTGTTTAATTCAACATATAACTAAGGAGAGATGGATATTTTTGCATTTGTGAATTTCTTTACATCGATATAATAAAAAATAAAAGAGATTAAGATATGTTTTTATTGATTTGTAGTACATATTAGTGGTGAAAAATGATCATGTAATAGTTTTTTATTATAATCTTTATTATAATTTTTATATTTTGTTTTTATCTTTATTATTTTTTAGTTTTTATATTTAATTTTCAATTTGTACAATTAAAATTCTCAATTTTAATAAATATAAGTTAGTTTTCAAAAACTTTTACGTGAAAGACCCTTACTTGGTATCTATTAAATAATGATATCTTAAGCAATTTAAAATAAGATTTAAATTGATTATTCATTTAAATCATATCAAAAACCATTAGGGATTATAAATACGTTTAATACATTAGAGATTAAGAAGAAGAAGATACATCATTGTTTACATCATTAAAAGGACTATCAACAGAAAACGATAAAGATGAATAAAGATGTAGAATCAACATCTTCATTCGACAGATAATGCCAAGAAAATGAAAGGTTTAGATTCAAAAAGTCAAAAGTAGGAAGTTAGGTAAATTATTAAAGTTGAGGTAAGATAGTAATTTTTTACTATTGTAAATAGAGATTTCTTGTTGGACATAGCTTCAAAAAAAGCAATCTATCTACTCTTAAAAATTATTCACCTAATAGTTATATATCTATAAACTATGAGCGGCTAATAATCTCTTAAAAGTTCTTAGTTAACTTTAAAAATTATAATAATTATTAATATTGTGAATAAAATGAATTACAATAACTCATTTTCAATTTTCTAGAAAATTTCATTTGGATACTAAACTATGTACAGATGCAAAGGTTTTACGATTACCAAAAGAGTATTAAAATTTAAGCAAGTTGAGTTATATCAAGTGTAACAAAAAAAACAAACAATAAAAAGGAAGATCGTGATGGACCTATTAACTTTAAATACGATAATTATAATTCTAAACTAATTAATGATCCTAAATGATTGAATATTTATTTATAATATTTATAAAATTAATAAATAAGAAAATTAAAACAAAAAAATAGCCACGAGTCTGTATGAGTTGCAAACTTAAGGAAAATATAAAATAGTTAACTTCAATATGATATGAGAGTTATAGAAAAAAAAACGCATCATTAGATGGAAAGTTAATGTTGTTAACTAGTTAAAAACACACATGAATATATGCTAAATGTTAGGAGTATAAGTAATATTTTTATTTTTATAAATAGTTATCTTGAACTAAATTATACCATTTTTCAAGAGAAAGGTACTTCTGATATACTTCATAATAATACATTATTTTTGTGTAACTTTTTTAAAAAGTAAAGTATCAATTAGTACCCTATCCCTTTGAAAAACTCTTATTCTATACTTTTTTTATCATTATTTTTAATTAAGATATATTAAATCTTATTATTTAATTTTTTAGTATATATTCTGATCATAGTAGTCTTAAGAAATTAGTGTACCTTAAAATACTAGTTACAATTGAAATTAACAAAATAAATATCAATAATTTAAATAGGAACATTTTACGTACACGAGTTGAGAATAAAAATAAAAAAATACAAAATAGAAATAGAACTATTCCAAAAATACTGATACAAAGGTTGTAAAGTAGTAAATGGACAATTTTAGTAATTTTTTTTAATTGTTCATCTAACTTATTTTGTTTTTAAAAATACACAAATTCATTTAAATTTGTATTTATATTTATATTTAAATTTAAACTAGAAAAAATACACACATAATAAATTATATTGTTAAAAATTAACTAATTCTTTTTATTTTCTAGCATATTTTAAACATTTTTTTAAAATAGATTCATATAATTTTATAAAGTTTATTTTTGTTAAAAATTACATCATTAGATATTTATGAGCATAAAAATTTTATGTTAGAAATAATTTTTAAAAAAAATTGTCAAAAAAAAAGATTAGATAATTTTCAATAAGGCGATTCTTTTGTAGGTATTTTTTTTAAATTTAAATCTAATAATATAAATGGATTTGAATATATTTTTTTAAATAAAATAACTTGAAATGTGCTATTAAAAAAACAAAAAGTGACACATTTATAAAAAAATATGAATTGAGTGTACTTCATCCTTGGTTGTTTCGTTCTGGTTCTGGTTGAGGTTGAGTTTTACGATGTAGAGTATATTTCGATCCATTCTTCTCTTTTTCTTTTTCTTGTTTTTTTTAATAATTTTTTTTTCAATTTAACTAGATAGTTTCTGATACATAATTATTATATGAATTAAGTATTTTTTAAGTTTTTTTACGTGCATAATCCCTTTACTTTTCAAAATCATTGGAGAGAATTTCAAGTGTAAGATTTTATTGATTTGTACTAAGAATTAGTAAATTGAACAACTGAATTGGATCTTGTATTCTCCTAATTTGAGGGGTATATATATGTGTATAACATCTTATGTACACGACACAGTACGTATAAGCGATCTGGGTATACCGTTACATGTGATAAAATGGTATACGAACTAATTTAAACAGAAAGAAGATCGTTATATGTGTTACGTAATGAGATTGTTACATGTATATAAGAAAATTCGCTACATATAGGTCGCTCTAAGTTCCTAAGTAACTTTCTTCAGGTTGCTCGTGGAGAGAAATGACCATGATCACTTCAACATTTCATAATTTCATCAGATCTTGACGTTTAGGATCTCACATTTGGACAATGAGATATTTTGTCGATTGTGTTATAAATTTTACCAAACTCTTTGAATCTACGTTAGCGTTAATTCAGTCATATTATCTTGTTATACCATAACGGAGTATCTGTACATCTTAAATCGTATATTCGTTACATATTTAATACAAAATACATAATAAAAAAATAATTGTTTTATAATATATAATATTTAAACTTTTATATTATAATATATGGTTAATTGACACAAAATGATAACATAATAAATAGTTATTTATTAAAAATAAAAATTGAAATAACTTGACTACAATTGATCGAAAATAAGAAGCATCAAAATACACCAACTAACTCAATAAAAAATTATTCGTATTATATAGATTAGAACATTAACCTAATAATTTTTATTTTTATTTTTAAAATTTAAATAGATTAAATGGTTTGGAGTTTGATTAAAACCCAATTCAACCTAATATTTGCACACCCTACTATGTGCTGGGCCGGCCTGTCTATTATATTACTTAATTGATTTCTTTTAACGATGTATTATTATATCTATGGAGTATATATGGACGGTTTTCCATAGAAATAAAATTTATTTTGTATTTTTATGAAGGAGAAAGATGAAATAATCATTTTTTTTCCCTACATATATAATGAACCGCAAAGTCATCGGTTTTTTTTTTTGACAAAATATTAATTTTTATTTCAAGCTAGAATCATAGATTTTACATCAAAGTATTTTCTGTTTTATTTTTTTGATATTTAGAAACTTTTACATGTTTTCTATATAAGTAGGAAATTTAGTTTTTAAAATTGTAAACTCATATATCATTTAGTTTATTATATTAAAAATCGTTTTATTTAACCCCTTAATTATTAAAAGGATTTAGAATCATAAATTATATTATTTTAATAACTTTTTAATAAAATATAATAATTATTTTTCAAGTTATTAAATACAAATAAAACACAATTCTTTAATAATAATAAAATGATAATTAATATGAAAAAATACACACAATATTTATTTTAATATTTATTAATTATTATAATTTTATTTTATTTTAAATAAAATATTTAAATAATTATGTTATAATACTATTATTATTGATTTATCTTAAATAATTTTATATTAAATTTTATTTTTATTTATATTAATTAATGATACATATTTTATCATTTTAATAAAAAAAATATTTAAAAGAAAAATATATAATATGTAGACTAAATAACAGTAACTTGGAAACCTTAAAAAGTTCTACGACATCTGTTTATATTTTAAATTATAGTCGTTAATTGTTCTAAAGTACCGAGAGAATATTATATTTGTTGAAAAATTATTATTTGCATAAGAAATAGTAAAATGGCAAAACATTTGAAGATGGTAATTTTTAGGCCGAAAACGTAGGACAAGGCTGATAACCAGCATTGCAGAGACCCATTTCAATGGCTACTAAAACAGGAAAACTCGTGGTGTTAATCGATAAGCGATAAATTAAGATTTACACTTGATTTTGTAATTTTAAATTCGAGAAAGAAAATTAAAGTTTCTTAGTATTAATTATTGAAAATTTAGGTAACTCAATAACGAGAAATTAATGGTATTTGATTTTGTGATGGTCTCTCTCTCTCTACGAACTTAGTTCTAAAAAGAAGAATTATAGCGCCAAAGAAATGGGGAAGAGCGACAAGGCTGATCGAAGAGAAAAGAGACGGCAAGAAATATCTCTTCTCAGGACCATTCCTTATTCTGATCATCAGAGGTTGTTACTTTGCCTTTTTATTTCCATTGCTATTTTATTTCTTCGATTTCTTTTTATTCTTATCTTCTATAATTCATTTATTAATTTTTTTTTGTGTTATTAACCTTTATCGTCCATGTGTTATCAAAAGACCGGGAGATATTTATATTATATTTTATTAAATTTGGGCACAAATTATTAAACATATATATAAACGAGTACAATACTTCATCTCATAATTTCGATTTTGATATGAAATTAGTTTTAAATTTAACATTTTTTTTCATAAAAATATACATTTTAATCTATTTATTTTTATGTTTTTCGTTTTATAAAATCTATACATAAGTTTAATTTTTTTTATATATTTATCACGTGGATGTTTAATGAAAAGTAGTTTTTGTCACTTAATAAAACGCTAAATGTTAAAGAACATAAATATTTACATATTATATTATTTATATCATAAGATATGACATAATTATCTTAAGAATGATAAAGTGATTATTTATATAGATAGTTTTTCAACATGAAATCAAATAAGTGGAATAGGTTTAAAAGTGAGTATAAATTTATAAAAGATGTGAGGATAATTTTTATTAAAAATGATTATTTTATTTCTCTTAGTTTATTACATATGCATTTTTTTTTATACAGAGAACTAATGGGATGCTACCATAAAACAATAGTAAGAATGTATAGAGGAATTTATCAAATGTTTTCAACATTAGGTTCGTAGAAGCCCATTATCAAATGTGTTGAATCATTTATATCAATCTTTTATTGTATCAACTAACACACTCACACACGACACCAATTGAGTATGTGAAACTGATACAAACCTGACACAAATACAATACAACACGATTGGCACACCTGGCCTATGCTTGATTTACGTAAGAAGTTTTGAGAAATGGTGTATGTATAGGTGGTGGTCTGCGGAAACAATAGCTATAGTAACAGGGGGTAACAGGGGAATTGGCTTTGAGATTACAAGGCAGCTAGCAGGCCATGGATTGACTGTTATACTCACGTCAAGAGACAGTGCTGTTGGCCTTGAAGCAGCGAAGGTCTTACAAGAAGGTGGTCTTAATGTAGCCTCTCATCAACTAGATGTTTTAGACCCCTCATCTATCAAAGATTTTGCTGATTGGTTGCAGCAAAATTATGGTGGTTTGGATATTTTGGTAAATTGTTGTTATCATTATTTCTACATCGACTCTTATCTTCTTCTTTTTCTTGGGTTTTTACAGCAATTATATATTTTTATCTTGAATTTTTTGTTCAATTCTATCTTCAATATCTATCTAAAACGTATCAAGTTTGCTTCTTTTTCTCCTTAGGAGAAAGGATTATCTTTGAATCTATCAAGACGGTAGTAGTTTGGTTTGCTTGTGCTTTTGGCATTCTCTAAAAGCACTTTTGATATAAAACTGTGTTTTTGAACCAAAAAGAAAAATGTTTCTCATAAATGCTTTCATGACACAAAGAGTACGAGCTCGTTTAGATGTAATTGTTTTAAAAGTGGTTTTGAGAGGAGTTATTTGAAATGAAATGATTTTATTAAAAAGGATTTAATAAGAATCATTAAGGTGTTTTAGCATAACATTGTTAGGAGTGGTTTAAAGTAATAATTCAATAATTAATTTAAATAATGAGTATATATCTTAAATTATTTATGTCAAAAGTAAGGATTAATTAATTTTCTTAAAAGCTTAAATAATGCTCGGTAAAATTTGAAACAACTTAATTTTCAAGTAGATTGTAAAATACTATTCAAGGCATTAATTCTAAAGCCATTTGAAACCATTTTTAAGTTTCAACTAAAAGCATAAGCCGTTTCAAATGGACTTAACATTTCATGCTCTAAAATAAATTATCCATTCTTCTCAAATATATATACCCTTAAAATGTTAAATATTCTTAAAAGTGTTTTTAAGCTAAGCTATTTAAAAACTAAAAATATAAACGGTTTCAAATAGACTCAATATTCGTGTCAAAAGCAAATTATTTGTGTTTCTGAAATATATATATACCCTTCGAAACGTTAGACATGTGTGGTCAAATAAGCAATATTGTAGTATTTGATTGTTTAACCATGAATATTTTTCAGGTGAACAATGCAGCTATTAATTTCAATGTTGGGGATGAAAATTCTGTCGATAATGCAAAGATGGTGATTGCCACAAATTATTATGGTACTAAAAATATGACCAAAGCTATGATCCCATTGATGAAACAATATTCTACTGCTGGAGGTCGTATTGTAAATGTGAGCTCCCGATTAGGAAGAGTACATGGAAAACGAAATGTAAGTAAACTCTATTTTATTAATAGGTTTAATAGGAATGTTAAAAAATATATTGTAAACACTTTTTTATGTTATAATAAGTGTTAATATTATTTTTAAAAATAAATTATTTTAAAAAAAAATTAGTTTGTAATACATTTCTATACAATACACTTTTTTCTTCTTCCATATAAAACATTTTTTTAATATATATTTCTCACTATATGACTAACACTTTTAGAATCGTAATAATAATCATCCTATAATCTAAGTTAAATTATATCATTCATTTTCAAAACATAATTAAATTTATAAATAGATTTTAAAATTTTTAAAACTTTACACGTAAATCTTTAAGCTTTTAAATCATAGATTTAATCTCTAAATTTTTAAAACCTTACATATAGGTTCTAAAATTTTGATTTAAAAATATGTATTTTAGTAGTATGATGTATGTGTGAATTTTTAAAAATTTAAATTATATGATTTTAAAACTTTAAGAACTTATGTGTAAAGTTTTAAAAGTTTGAAGATTAAATTGTAGAACTTAAAAATTTAAAGATCTGTATATAAATTTATTCAAAATTTGAAAAAAAAATTAAACCTATAAATTATGCATTGCTCATAGTTTCAAATAGGGATAAATATTGTAAAAAAAACAACCCTAGGGTTTGGTTAATTGTTAAACAGCTCCTAAATTTGAAAGACAAAATAGTATTATTTTTGGTGTTAATTGATAGTTAATTAAAATATAATAATTTTTAATAATAATGCCACGTCTGATAATTTTTAAAACTCAAGTAGTTGATTAATAAAAAAATTCATTTTTAAAAGGTAGTTGCCAGCTAAATAACAAAACCTTGAAGATGTAACTGATGTATACCGTTTCAAATATTTAATCTTTTGGGTTAGTACTACACATTCAATTTTCCCTGCTTAATTGGTTGTTTTCTTCATGCACTTTTTTGCTTTTTCTCTCCAAATAAAGTATGTTATTATAACTAACAGAAAGTAGATGATTCAACAATGAGAGCAAAACTTAATGATTTGGAATCACTTTCTGAGGAATTAATTGACCAAACTGTAGATAGTTTTCTACAACAAGTAGAAGATGGTACATGGCAATCAGGAGAGTGGCCTCAAGTGTTTACTGACTACTCAGTATCAAAACTAGCAGTTAATGCATACACCAGACTAATGGCAAAAACACTATCTGATAGGCCAGCGGATCAAAAGATCTATATTAACTGTTACTGCCCAGGTTGGGTCAAAACTGCTATGACAGGTTATGCTGGTAACATTTCGGCTGAAGATGGAGCTGATACTGGAGTATGGCTTGCATTGCTTCCAGATCAAGCTATATCTGGAAAGTTTTTTGCAGAGAGAAGGGAAGTTAATTTCTAACATGTGTTGGAACTTGGAAGTTGATAACTAGTTCTTTTTTTTTTAAATAATAATTAGTATATTTTCCTTAGTAGTAATTATGTGCAAAATTAGTACAATCTATTAATTTTATGCAAAAAAATCAAAATTGGTGATTTTCCTTAGTAGTAATTATATGCAAAATTATGTTTTATGGTAAAAAAAAGAGGAGTCAAAAATGAGAAGTGAAAGGTAGTTCAAAGAAGTCAAAATTTTTGAGTATCACTTTGATCCCATTCTTACCAATATATAAAGGTTGGGGAGTCTTCACCATTGTGATGTTATGCTCAATTTTTTATAATAAGTTTAGTTAATTAGTGCAAGGACTTCTGTATTTTATTTGTATTTAACTTTTTTTTAATAGCAAAACTTCTTATTGAGAATGATATATTATTTTTGTCAAATTTGATAAAATTATGGATGTTATAATTCTAAAATTAACTCAATTGATGAAAATATTCATAATTTTTATAAACTTTATCATAATGATATCTTTAATCAATATGAGAGACATTTTTTTAATAATTTATTGTTTTTAAAGTGTATGATGATATTATATTTTTAAGTTAATAAAATAAATTAGTGTAACATTTATTTGAAAAAATAAATACTCAATAAAAGATTGAGAGAGAAAATAATTTTATTAATATGAAATATACTCTAAGAATAATAAATAACACATCTAATTCAATCAAAAATTCATGTCTTGCGTCTTTGTTTTTATTTTTTCCTTCAAATAAAATAAAATGTGAAATAATATAATATTAGATAAAATTAATATTTAAAATAAAATAAAATATGGGAAGACAATATGAATGAAAAACTTTAAAAGATTTAGTTTTAAGTTTCTTATTATGCCTTTTTTTTTATTTAAATTTTTATAATAGTTGATACTAACATTTTATTATTATAAATTAAATTTAAATATATGAAATATTTTTTGAATTATAATATATTGATTTAAGAAATATTTTTATATAACATATAATATTATAATTCTATATATAATTAATTAATATTTATTAAATACATGAATAATAATATATTTGTTTAACTATTTTACTCACGATTTATTTATCACATTTTTTCAGGAGTCTATTAACATATACTAAAATATACTCACAAAAATTAGACAAAATATATTATTACATTAAAATATTTATTTATTTATTATTAAAAATATAAATATAATTAATTTTTTATAAAATAATTCATCCAAACTATGGTCATTTGTAGTCTCAATGATGCTCCACCTCTATATACAACACTATCATGATATGAAATATCTTTCATTGAAAAAATATATATAACAATATCAAAACATTCCCAACTAAATTTTATATTTAGTTCACCTAGATTTGGTGATATGATTTACCCATTTGAAATTATGTGTTAGAATTACATCAAGTATCTTTTAATTAAAAAATAATGATGTGAAAATTCATATTAAATTATAAATTTAGGTGCATGAATACAATTATATTTACTTGTGTTATTTTTTTTAAAAAAATACCAATTAATATTGATAGTACACTTACCAACAAAATAAATCATATTATTTGAGAAATTTTATTGGTCAATATTTCATTTCAAAAATTGAGATTCAGAAATAGTTGTGATATATTGAGTAGATATATCATTATTTGATGGTCAAAAGAATTGGACAAATAGGGTCTCTAATCACAGTGATTTTTTATAGGAGTACATCCAAAAACAAGTGCAAAATACCGGTAGAAATAAGAATTCTATATCTATGAATGAAAATATACACCTATTAATATTCTTGAAATATTTAAAATTATAATGATATTATTGTAAGTTAATTTATTATTATCATAATTATTTTTTATAAATAATAATTTTAATCAATAATAACAATAATAAAACGTAATTAATTATAAGATATAATAGAAAATTTAAACAATTTTATTATGTTAATAACAAAAATAATTGTAACGATATCGTTACACTTTTTAGAAAATAACAAAAAATAACATTCTTAAATTCGTAGTTATAAAAATAACATATATTATTATGTCAGATTATATATTTTTATTATTAAAAATATTCTAACGTATTATTTTATATTGAAAATTATATATTTAAATTAAAATATTATTATTTTAAATTTTTTTATTATTGAATATGATTAGATTAGATTAAATTTTATTTAATATTATTAGCTTAATTTTCTTACACTTATAAATTTTTAGAGTGTTTTTTTTTTATAATTTTCAAAATCAATGCTCAATCACCGTCCATTAAGTTAGGATATCAGTCATCTCTAGTCTCTTCCTTTCCAAAAAGACCGTACACTTAATCCAAGTCTTATCTCAGATTTCCAAAAGAATGGATCTTTTGGGGCGCTGGAAATCCCATTTTCTAAAGGCTTTAGTACCACCTAATTTTCTAGGACTTTAGGCACATAATGTGTGCGCGAGGATTGATCGTGTAATGCATTAAACGTGACCAAAGTCGTGTGGTTCCTTTTTCATATTTTCTGGAAAACTTAAAACTTTGTTCAATGTTAGAATTTTGACTAAAAGTCACATAAAATAAAATATAATTACAAAATAAATAAATAAAATTATTTAAAAAATAATAAAAATAACACATTTAAAATTTATAATAACATAATAATACTTTTCATATCGTATACTAAAAAATTTTAAACATCAATTTGTATCGAATATTGTTAAATTAAATTCAATTTAATTTAAAGTAATTTACTAATCTTTTAATACACAATAAATTCTACTATACTTATTGACCTTTCATGTACCAATTTTCAACATGTGTCTGTATCATAAGACAACTTTGAAATCCCCCAACTGGTTCAAAGCCTTCAATTTATTTATTAGATTAAACAAAAACATGTGTAGTTGTATAATATTTTGACTATCTGTAACAAAAAAATTCTTTAACTCTATGGTCCGTATACAATGTTGCAAAGTGAAAAGATAGAAAATGAGTTTTTCTATCTTGTTGTTATTACGAAAGAAGTTTCAAAGAATGAAAATAAAATTAAATTTTAGTAAAATATTATTATTTAGATAAGAAGAAAATAGAGATTTAAACAAAAAAAAAATGAATAAAATATAAATAAAAAATTTATTAAAATGTTAAGATTATTGAATTTTTATAATAATGATTAAATGATAATTTTAATCACTGTTAATGAATTCATGTAATAAATTTAATTCAAAAAATAATTTTGTTCTCCGAGCAATAGAATAAAAAAAAGTTATTTTTAAACTATTTTAACTAAACAATACAAACTAATTAAACTTAAGAGATTACAAAGATTCTTTGAGTTATATATGTCAAAATATGTGTTTCTCTAATAATTATCATGTATATTTCATTATTATTTCTGTTCTCTGTTTCTGTACAATAGTTAAGATATATGTATGCAAAGAAAACGAAAATTAAACAATAACCATAATTCCCAAGATATCCACGTTTTTATGGATCCACTACCATTATCAGATGCCATGTTTTACTCCAATCTGAGTCATTTTGTGTTCCGCCACAACAACACACACCAACACTTCTCCTCAAGTCATGATATATGTCTCTTTATGCCCAACTTATCGTGAGTTTGTAAGGTTCTCAGTATCATATTAAAGATATCGCACCAATCGATCTTCCGATTTAACAAATCTAAGCTTAATAATCTTTTCTTCAAGATTCTGTTTCGATGAAGTTCCATCCACTTCAACGTCGGCGATCATGCTGAATCGATTGCGAGCATGGTAACGGCCGCTTTGTTATCACAAAATAAGTTCATTTCAGAAGCTGTGAGCAACACCAATCTCGCTAAGTTTTTTCAACCAAAGCGAGCTCACATATTCCTCGACCATTCCTCGAAATTCGCCTTCAAAGACTCGGATAAGGCAACTACATTTTGCTTCGCTTCTCCATGTAACAAAAATTGCCCCTCACGAAAGTAAAGACCCAAGAAAGATATTTCCTATCCTTCATATTCCCCGCCCATCAATCAGATATCCAAGGACTTCCACCGACCATTCTTGAAAACATAAGTCCTTTCCCAGTGAGGATTTTAAGTAACTAAGTATTCGTGACGACCGCATCCATACTCTTCACGGGCAAAGGTCATGAATCGACTCACGACACTCACAAAGATACGCAATATCGTGTCGAGTACGAGATAAATATACGAGTTTACCTACTAACCGCTGATATCTCTCGTTTATCCGCCGGTACTCGTCCACATATTCTCCGAGTTTACGATGATTTTGAACCATTGGAATATCGACAGTGTTTACAATCTAGTAGTCCTGCCTCTCGCATTTAGAGTCCGCAGTATATTTCCTTTGGGAAGACATACGCCTTGTTTTGATCTTGTTACCTCAATACCTAAGAAGTATTCGAGCCCTCCCAAGTTCTTCATTTCAAACTCATTCGAGCTTGTTCTCGCTTAGAGATTTCTTCTTTATCATCCCCTCGTAATGATCATGTCGTCTACATAGACTATAAGTACCGTTATCTTCCCTAATCGATGTTTTAGGAAAAGAGTATGATCGTAGCTTGCTTTGTTGGAACCCATATTTCTTCATTGCGTAACTCAACCTACCAAACCACGCCGAGGTGATTGTTTTAGTCCATACAATGCTCGTTGTAATCTGGCATGCAGCTGCTTTCTCGATGTAACAAGATATCCCAAGGATATCCATGTAGATCTCTTCTTCAAGGTCACCATGAAGGAAGGCATTCTTCACGTCAAGTCGGGTGCAATGGCCAATCTAAATTTGTCCGCAAGAGATAACAAAACTCTCATAGTTTTTAGTTTAGCCACAGAGAAGGTTTCTTTGATAATCTATCCCATGTTTCGTGTATATCCTTTTGCTACAAGCCTCACTTGTAACGATCAACTAACCCATCCGCTATACTTAATGGAGAAAATCCACTTGCATCCTACCGCCTTCCTCCTCGAGGCAACTCGCTTAAACACCCACGTGTTATTCTTCCGCAATGCCTCAAATTCCTCTTTTATGCTCGAGCCCATTTTTGGATCGGATAAGGCTTCTTCAATGCTACTCGGAATTTGGACACGAGAGAGTGTTTGCGGCAAATGCCCCGACAGGTTCCTGATAATCTTTCGAAGAGATACATAATTTGCTATCGATACTCGTGTCGCTCTTCTTTCTGGGGAGTATCGATTCGAGGTTTACCTCGATTGCGGCTCAAAGGTAAAACATAACCAACATGTGTATCTATAGCATTAGTTTGTGTGCGCATGTGATAGATAGCTTACCTCGCAGTTGTTCTCGCTAAGGAGGATCATCGGGTACTGTAGAATGGAGTGGTACATCAACCACTTCATCTTCGGAGATTCAATTACTATTTCACTCTGCTTCGGAAGTTCAAGCTCTGCCCACACGGGTCCTCCATATTATTGGCACGATCCAAGTATGTTGACTAGTGTCTAATATTTCAACATCAAGCCAATTTCGTTTCTTCACCATAACTCTCCTCCCTCAAGAAGAGTGTAATCGATACCGGATGGAAAAACATTCTCGATTCGAGGAAAGTGACATCCACGGTAGTATAGTTTCTTTTAGTAATTGGATCATGGAACATCGGTACCCCTTTTTTTGTACACCATACCCCAAGAAAATACATATCGGACAGCATGGATCCAACTTAGTTCGTTGATTTTGATGAGGTGGACAAAAGCAACACATCCAAAAATTCTGAAGCATTAAAATAAGAGGTAGTGGAAGATGATCGTATAACACCTTTAATTGAGTCTAAAATTGTAAGGTCTTTGGCATTCGATTCAAGATACAAGACAACAGTAAGAATAAAGATCACTCCAAGATTTATTAGGCATACGTGCACCGATTAGTAAGTGCCCGAGCCGTTTCTAAAATATGCCTATTCTTCTCTCCTCATTCCCCATTCTCGTCAGGCTCAGGAAATGAGGTTTCGCTGGAGAATACCACGGTTGTCCAAGTATGTCCTAATTGTTGATTAACATACTCCCTCCATTATCGACCTAAGTATCTTAATTTTTCGTAAAATCGTGTGCAAATCATGGTGTGAAACGGTGAAATGTAGCAAATACTTCATCTTTATGTTTGAGATAGGTAAAGCCATGTCATTCGTGTACAATCATCAACAAAATAACAAAACCAACGATGACGATGGCGTAATAACTGGGAAGGTCCCCAAACATCGAATGTACCAAAGCAAAAGAGTCATACTTTTATTCACGCTCATGTGATAAGACGCCCTATGACTTTTTGCTAGATACAAGTATCACATTTGAAATCAACGTGTGACATTTGAAAATAAACCAGTGATTGAGTTAAATACCCGAACGACGGATGCCCAAATCTACGATGACATAGCCAACCGCTGCCTGTTACCTGCCAGTCATGCGTACGTGATCGCTCTTCTTCCCGAACCGAGGTCATCCACATAATATAGCCCTCCTCTCCTAGTACCACGACCAATGATCTCTCGCGAGAATATCCTCGTAGAAGGCAAAAAGTAGAATACATCAATACTACGCTAAGGTCTCAAGTGACCTAACTTACGTACATTAGCCGGCTCGATAGATTGCAAGCAAAGGGCTATTAGATAATGATAATGCAGGAGATAAGGTCACCTGCTCCAGCCCCCGTAACCGGATGTCGACCCCATTTGCATTGGCAACACAAATTGCCTCGGGGCCGGGTTGTATCGGGAGTAGATCGCTGGGTTAAATGTCACGTGATCCGTAGCTCCGCAGTCCGTAATCCAATCCTCTTTATCACTACGAGCATAGAGACGTGAAATGCTTTACTTGAAATACCTTGATCCCGGGAAGATTCGGCCTAGAAGTGCGGATAATGAGGCATTATTTGTAGCCACAAATGTCATTCAAATTTCTGTCCCGTTTCTTCCGTGTCAAGATAATTCCACCATTCTCGATACCCACGGAGTTTGAAGCGCTTTCACTCGGTGTGTTTGGAGTTTCCACAATGGCCACATTTCATGTCAAGAGATGGCGGGTTTCCCGAGGATTTGCTACCCAAAGTGGTCTGGTTCATGTTTTGGCATCGTGACATGGTGTCCTCGACTTTAAAAACCATAATCAAGCCCGGTGTCAGATCTATACCCGTGATCATCACGGTCTGTCGGGACTTCTTCCCTACGCATTTAATCCACAGTGCTTGTTCCACCATAAAGGGAATGGTTTGATTCAAGACATCACTTCGAGTTTTGTCGAGTTCTGCATCAAGTCCATCAAGGAAGTGTATACACTGATCTTTCCCAGCATTTACGATGGAGTTGTATTTTTTGTATGTCATTTGCACACTCCATTGATTGGTGACGGCGGAAATCAATTTCGCCACAACCCTCAAGCGTCATTGTAGTATTTTTCAATGGATCCACCCGCTGTTCATACGAGTAACTCGACGGCCAAGATCATACACTCGAGACGGACCGTCCCATCATGTATGGAGTAAGCAGTAATCCCAAACTTGTTTCGGCATGGGAATCGAATAAAATTTGCAATCGCATGAGGGTCCATTGAATTGATCAACCATCCTTTAACAATGGCATTTTCAGCGCCATCTCCCGAACGAGTGGCTCGCTTTCAATAGGTCGAGAAAATCCCCATTAATATATCCCGCTTTTGTCTTTTCCTGCAGATATACATCTCCACCACCTCAGACCACAAGGCATAGTCGATCCTCCCAACTTGATACTAATCGGGTGGCCGACGCTCAATTGACGAGGTGCTGAATGATCTCGAGCTCTAGTGAAAACTTCCGTCATTTTCACACAATCTTCCAACATGACATCGTAGTTAAATCTCTAGATTCCGCCATGAAATCTAAAATTTTTTTTTCTTCCGTTTTTCCTTTTTTTACAAAATAGCCACTATATAAATGAAACAAAAACTTTTAACCCTAACCCTAATTTCTCATTCTCAGTACAAGCGTCTTTCCTCTTCCCGCGAGCAGCTCTCATATAGCTTTCCTCTCAAGGCATTTTCTTGAAGCAGCAATGGCTTTTTTTTGAAGCGCAAATACAGCCTTCTTCTCAAGGTGGTTCCAAACCCTAAGAAAAATTCCAAGCTCGTATGTTCTTTCTCACCCAACTTCATAACTTCTTCTCAACCAAATTCACGCAGCCTTCTTCGCGTTCCTCACCCAACTTATTCTCGCCTCGCCCAACTTCTTCGCGTTCCTCAACAACTTCTTCTTCGCGTGGTTTCACAACAACTCATCATTTACGCAATACATAGCTTCCTTCTCGTTCCAAGTTTGTCCGAGCTTAGAAAAACAAGATGGTTATCAAGGCATGCATAACCCACAAAATATACAAGCTGCTGCTTTCAAGTGTCATGTAGGGCGTAAAATCGGTTCCCACCACGCTTTTTCTCGGGAAAAAAATCGAACATAACTAGTCTGGCCGAGGTCAAGGCTCGTGTACCGCAATCGAGTCACAGATTGTTCGCAGCCTCTACGTCATAGCAAGTCGACCGAACCAAAGGTTTCCGAGATATCGAAATGGCCACAATCGCAATCATAGTCATCATTCAAAGAATGGCCAATACAGAATCGAATGGCCACGTAAATCGAAATCAAGAGCCACACCCGTAATCGTAATCATAAATCGCCAAAAAATAGAAATCATCAAAACACTAAGTAGGTAATTCCATTACTCAAAGAATAACTGCTTCCGATACCACGTCAAAATACGTGTTTCTTCGATAATTATCACAGTATATTTCTATTATTATTTCTCGTTTCCTTCAAGCTTCGTACAATAAGTAAGATATACGTATGCGAAACGAAAAATTAAACAATAACTATAATTCTCATGATATCCACGTTTTATTGATCTACTACCATTATCAGATGCTTCCATGCTTTTACTCCACTGAGTCCATTTTACACCGACACAACAACACACCAACAATATATATATATAATAATTTAATGTATATAAAGTTAAACAATTAAATTAGGTAAAATATTAGAAATGCTTTGATTGTCAAAATGTGCAGCGATGCTAATTGCTAAGCCACGTCCATTAGATCTGATCTGAACTGTTCAACGTTGTTGTAATCAGTAAAGTGAAAGCATTCACTCAAATCTATCGGCATCCAATCACACATCAATCGAAAAGAGAACGTAAAGTAGGCACGTTACACTTAAAACAGCTTCCTTATCATTATAAGTACGAGTACCTAGGAATGTGCATCTATCTATCCACGGATATGGAACCACCTATGGATATCGAGTTTTGGAGAATATATTAATGCAAAATTATTGGGGACGGTGCGAGTATTATTATACATTAAATTGTACCGATCATACTCATACCCGAAATATGTTAAATTTAATATATATTTTATATATTTATTTATACCTACAAAATATGTATAGGATTTGAGAATAGTTGATTAAATGACATAATAGTGTTTCACTTTTAAACTCTTTAAAAGAAAAATACGTTGTTTTATATTGTAAAAAAAAACAACTTATATTTTTTACAAGAATATATGTTTTTTTTTTCGAAAAATATGTGTTTGTTTAATATTATATAAAAAAAAATATTTCTTTCCCAAAAGATTAAAAATATTAAAAAAAAAACCACCACCACTCTGAGTGCATACCAGCTGAGACTCTATTTTTGTTATTTCTTAAGCGCGTAAACTATTTATCTTGTTTTATTTGTGATTTTATAAAGGGGAAAAAAAGTTTTCATCCGGAAAATTTTCCATAGCCATCCCCACCGATGTTCTAGATATCGGAGGGTTAATAATGGCAATGAAGACGTAATAAAAACTATATGATTTTGGTCTATTTGAATATAATTTGATGATATAATTAATTCAAACATATATAAAAGAAAATGATCAAATAAGTGTATATTGATATTAAAATTTATTTATGAATTATTGTCACATATTAAACACGACGTATATAAATTTAAATTTTAAATTTATATTTTTGTAACAAATATTATTATTTTTAGTCACGATTAAAAAGATTAAAAAAATATGAAATATGTAATTATTAAATATTTATATATTTTTTAAATTAAAATAATAGTTTAATATAATTATAATATGTATAACATTTAGTATACATTTAAATATGTATTTATTTATATTTTAATAATAATTTAATTTGTATCGAATATATCGGATTATAAAATTTATCAATTTAAATATTGACAGATTTTATAATTTTCAATTCGATTTCAATCAGATCTAAATCCGACGGATCGAATTGAATTTATTAATTTAAACGAATTTTTCTTATTATTTACTCACACTTAATTAATACTTGTCTTTAAACTTTTTTTAGATTTCGTTTCAAGGAAATAATTATATGTTTGAGTAAGAGATAATTATACTAAAAATTATCCCGCGTACATTCCTACGAGGATTAATCATTTGGCAGCCATCGGTGGTACTTTGCTCTTATATATTATAGGAGTAGTATTCGTATGATAGTTTTTTTTTATATATAAATTATACAAGAATATTACAAATTAGTTTTACATAATGATGGATCTAGCACATGAATTCAAATTTTCACTATTTGTAGAATCGCCCATGTTTGAACTGGATCATAAGTCTCAAGTCTCGATAGACTAGGTCATTAGTTACAAGCCACTGACCACCATCTCATTACATGGCCTTTAAAGGTGTCAAAAATCAACTTGTTCTTAAGTAGGATGGCATAGGTTGCTTGCTCTGTATGCACTTGTGTTGAAGTAAGTTTATAAAAACAGTGTAGGAACAATATTACCGATAACTTGAAAGTAACTGCTTGGGTTGAGTCGCGGACTAGGTCGCTCTCTTTAAGACGTTTCGCGGTTCTGTCCAATTTGTGGAAGCAAACACAGCCTCGTCGTCCCAGGGATAAAGCGACCCGAGAATCTTAATCTCTGTCTCGAACTTCACTTGCCGATGAAGACTGGAATGCTACACCTAAAAAATTTGTTGCTCGGAAAACTAAAGAAAACTTAGAAATTGTAGAGAGAATTTTTTTCGTAGGGAGATGATTGTTGATTGTTGTGTTTCAAATGAGAGCTGAAGCCCTCCTTTTATAGATTTTAGAAACCGTGTAGCAATTATGAATAAAACGGTAATGTCTGGGAATTAAGAGCGTAACGGCAATTCTGAGTAATGAAGAGTAACGGATAACGGATATATTTTTTTTTATGAATAAATACGAGCAACGGCTCTTTTTCTGAATAAATAAAACAAATGGCCATATTCTTAATAAAAGAAAATAACGGTCATTTTTTTCTGAGAAAAAAAAAAATATATATATATATAACAACCATTTTGTAAGTGGAAAAAATTTTCCTTAAAAAAAATATTATACCAAAAAAGAAAATACCACCTCACCTCACACACATGCACTCAGACTCGGACTCGGACTCGGCTCGGCTCGGCACGGCACGGCCGGTCGGTCGGGGCGGCGGCGACGCGCGCGTGCGCGTGTGTGGTATCACATTTTCCTAGGTCCTCTCCCCTTCCACAAAAGTGGGTGCCGGCAGACTGATCCCGATAATGACTCTTATTTATTTAAACCTCTTTAAAATAATGTAAAAAAGCAATGTGGGACAAGGCACATTTTCCAACAAATTTTTTTATTTAAATTTCATCTTTTCCAACAATCCCCCACTTGAATTTTATATAAAAATAATTTTTTCATCGAGCAACCGATCAATTAAAATTATAAGATTGTGCATAAGCGAAAAGGTGTCTATCGACTTGAACGCTGCATAGTGTTGATGCTTTAGAATATACTAGAGTAACTTCGTAGTTTTGAACTCTATCTCTAACAATCATCACACATGACCTTCCCGAGGTGTAGTTCGAAAAAGCCCGTGCTTTACGGCCGTACACGTGTATCCGGTATAGTGAACGCTACAGTAAATTTTGCCCAACAAATTTCCATAGGAAGCGGCCACACTTCCACGTTCACGTAGGTGAGTCTATCAAGAGTACTCTTTGTAGCTATGTACTCCACTCCACGTAGAGTATAGAACTCATTAAGAGTTTAACAAATAACTCATCCTCTTCTATCGCTTCAGGACTTCATGCTTAACAATATAGAATGAGATTTGATTAATAGCGTGATACATCTCATATCAACCGTGACTTGTTGTTACCGCTTTGAACTTATTTCTTGGGATCTCCGATCTATAAGTTGGGTTACCATCATAAGTGACTCTTCATTCTAAAGGCATTAATCCCGTTCCTTTTGAGGTTTTGAAAACCTTCTCTCTTGGTAATCCTTTCGTCAAAGGATGCGCAAATTTTCATCGAACGTACATGATCCACTCTTCTTTGCTCCCGTTGAGAAAAATTCTCTAACGATTACTATGCTTATGACGTATACGTGCTCTTACCGTTGTAGTAACGGTTTTGAATCTTGCAATAGCAGCGGTACTATCGGCGTGTATCAAAACGGTTGGTATCGGTCTTTCCCGTAAAGGGATCTCGACTAACAAACTTCTTAGCTACCGCTTCTTCACTAGCGTGGCTAGTGCTATCATTCGAGACTCCATTGTAGATTGAGCCAATATTGTTTGTTTCTTAGACTTCCAGGAAGCTTGACTCAACTATGTTAAAAATATAGCCACTAGTTGCTTTGGAGTCTTCTGATAAAGTGTTCCAATCTACATCGTTGTATCCTTCTAAAACAACGGGAAACTTTTTATAATGTAATCCAAGGTTCATAGTTCTCTTAAGGTATCTCATAACCCTTTCAATAGCATTCCAATGCTCTATACTAGGTCTACTGGTAAACCTACATAGTAGTCCCACAACATAAGCTATGCGGTCTAGTGCGATCGGTGGCGTAACGTAAGCTACGATGATGCTCGCGTACTCGGTTTGTCTAACACCGTCTCAGGTGTTCTTGAACAACTTTACACTAGGATCATAAAGGAGTACATGCAGGTTCTGAGTTAAAGTAATTATATTTCTTTAAGATCTTACCGATGTAGTGAGATTGATATAGAGAAATTCCCTTTTCAGACCTAGTTATTTTTATACCAAGGATTACACTCGCTTCTCCAAGATCTTTCATATCAAAATTAGCTCTTAACAACATTTTGACATTATTCACAACATAAATATTTGATCCAAAAATAAGCATGTCATCCACATATAAACATATAATAGTGCAAATATTATCTTCTAATTTATAATAAATGCATTTGTCACTTTCATTTATTTTGAATCCATGTGAGATAACTAGATTATCAAATTTTTCATGCCATTGCTTAGGTGCTTGTTTTAGACCATAAAGTGATTTATCTAATTTACAAACTTTATTTTCTTGACCTGGGATAACAAAACCTTCAGGTTGATCCATATAAATTTCTTCTTCTAAATCACCATTTAAAAAAGCAGTTTTAACATCCATTTGATGTACTACTAAATCATGGATAGCAGCGAGAGAGAAAAGTACATGTATGGAAGTTATTCGTGTAACTGGTGAAAAGGTATCAAAGAAATCTACATTTTCCCTTTGCCTATATCCTTTAACTACAAGACGAGCTTTATATTTTTCAATAGTACCATCAGGTTTCAATTTCTTTTTTAGTATCCATTTACATCCAATGGTTTTGCAACCAGGAGGTAAGTCAACTAAATGCCAAGTCTTATTATACTCAAGTGAGTCCATTTCATCATTTATGGCTTCTTCCCATAAGTTGGCATCTAACGAAGATAATGCTTCTTTAATAGTTTGGGGATCTTCCTCTAAGGTATAAGCATAAAAATCAGACCCAAAATCCTTAAGGGTTCGAGCTCGTTTACTTCTTCTAATTTTAGTGTTTAATTCTTCAGTTTGTTCACTAGTTCTAGTTATAGGTAAACTACTAGAAGACGAGCCCCCACTATTCTTAAATTTAAAGGGAAACCTATATTCATAGAAGTCAGTATCATTTGATTCTATAACTACCTTATCTTTTAAGTCATAGAATTTATAAGCTTTACTATTCACACCGTATCCTATGAATACACATTCATATGCTCTACTAGCAAGTTTATTTCTTTTAGGATCACGGATTCTAACATAGGCTAAACAACCCCAACTTTTAAAATAAGTTAAATTAGGTTTCTTATTTTTCAAAATTTCATAGGGTGAAATTTTATTTGTAGATTTAGGCACTCTATTTAGCACATAGCAGACAGTTAATAAAATTTCTCCCCACCAATGGGAGGCAGCACCAGAGTTTAATAAAATTGCAACAACTGATTCAGTAAAAGTTCTATTTTTTTCTTTCAGCTTTGCCATTCATTTCAGGAGAATAAGGTGCAGTTTTTTCATGAATGATTCCATGAGTTTTATAAAAGTCATTGAAGATATTGGAATCATATTCGGTGCCTCTATCACTTCGAAACCTTTTTATTTTTCTGTTAAGTTGATTTTCAATCTTAGTCATAAATATTTTAAACATATCAAATGCTTCAATTTTATTTTTCATTAGATATACATAAGTGTAATCTGAACAGTCATCTATAAAAGTTATAAAATAACGTTTTCCATTTCTTGTTAAATTTCCATCAAGTTCACATATATCAGAATGAATTAATTCTAAAGGTTCAGATTCTCTAACTACTGATTTATGTGAAGTTTTGGTTATTTTAGCTTGACTACAAAATTCACATTTTTCAAAATCATTTAAAGATAGTTTAGGAATTAGTTCTAAGCTACTCATGTTCTTTATTATGCGTTTATTAACATGACAAAGTCTAGCATGCCAAATATTAAAGGAACTCAACATATAAGCAGAAGAAGAGGTTTTATTAATTTCAATATTTAATTTGAACATGCCATCAGTGGCGTACCATTTCCCAACAAATATATTATTTTTAGTTATAGTATATAAATCAGCCCCTATAGTTTGAGTAAACCCGACTTTGTTAAGAAGATATCCACGAAACTAAATTCTTTCTCATCTGCAGGTATGCGGGACATCCTTGAAGATGACGGTGCTTTCCAGAGGTAAACTTCAAAACCACCTCACGGTGCAATGACTTTAGTGGAGTGGGATTCACCCGTGACACTTTCTTATCCTCGAGAATCGAATAGGATTTGAACATGTCTCGATCATAGCAAACATGGCGAGAAGCACCGGTGTCTATCCACCACCCTCGGATCCACCAACAAAATTGACTTCGGATATCATAGCAATAAGTTGATCTTCGGTAAGGTTCGCACGTGGGGCGGGGACGATTCTGTTCGGCGGTTCTAGCCAAGTGGCCGGTCTATTACAACTATAACACGTGAATGTGTTATTCCTTAAGGGGGGTTGAGGTCCATTCTGGGGAGGATAGTTTCTATTTCTATTTTGGTGGTTGCGTTTTTGATTATTACTACGATTAGGAGTTTTCATATTTCTACCTTTAGGTTTCAGAATTGTAGATGGGGGTTTCTTATTGGTACTATTATTTGAGACTACGAGTACTTCATCTCTTTGGTCTTGTTTTCGAGCTTCTTCTTCTATTCTTAAACGGGTTATAAGACTTTCTAAAGAAAATTCCTTAGTTTTATGCCTAAGTGTATTCTTAAAATCTTTCCAAGCAGGGGGTAATTTATCTATTATAACAGCTACTTGAAATTGTTCATCTAAAGCCATACCTTCAGAAGTTATTTCGTGTGCTATCTTCTGCAGTTCATGTGATTGAGCTTCCACTGATTTGCCATCAATCATTTGAAACTTCATGTATCTACTAACAGCATACTTCTTAGTACCAGCTTCCTCAGTGTCGTATTTCTTTTGAAGTGCTTCCCAAATTTCCTTAGCAGACTTATCACAGTTATAATAATCATACAAGTCATCAGCTAAACCATTAAGAATATAGTTTTTGCATAGAAAATCATTTTCAATCCAGGCGTCTAAATCTTTAGTTTCAGCTTCGATAGGAGGATTGGACTGTATTGGTTTTTCAGTAGTAAGAGCAGAAACGACTTTTTTCACGGTTAAGAAAAACAACATTTTTTGTCTCCATCTTTTAAAGTGTAATCCCTCAAAACGAAATGGTTTGTTTAGATCAGCAGTTATCATTTCAGTAGACATGGCAGATTGAATACGTCTTAAAATTGTTGAAGCAAGTTTATAAAAACATTGTAGGAACAATATTACCGATAACTTGAAAGTAACTGCTTGGATTGAGTCGCGGACTAGGTCATTTCTCTTTAAGACGTTTCGCGGCTACGCGATTTGTGCAATCAAACTCGGGCTCGTCGTCCCCAGGATAAAACAGCCCAGAATCTTAATCTCTGTCTCAGAACTTCACTGCACTGATGAAGACTGGAATGCTACACCTGAAAAATTTGTTGCTCGGAAAACTAAAGAAAACTTAGAAATTGTAGAGAGAATTTTTTCGTAGGGAGATGATTGTTGATTGTTGTGTTTCAAATGAGAGCTGAAGCCCTCCTTTTATAGATTTTAGAAACCGTGTAGCAATTATGAATAAAACGGTAATGTCTGGGAATTAAGAGCGTAACGGAAATTCTGAGTAATGAAGAGTAACGGATAACGGATATTTTTTTTATGAATAAATACGAGCAACGGCTCTTTTTCTAAATAAATAAAACAAACGGCCATAGGTCATTTTTTTCTGAAAATATATATATATATATATATATATATATAACAACCATTTTGTAAGTGGAAAAAATTTTCCTTAAAAAAAATATTATACCAAAAAAGAAAATACCACCTCACACACACGGACTCGGACTCGGCCGGTCGGTTGGACGGACGGCGACGACGACGGCGCGCGCGTGCGCGTGTGTGGTATCATATTTGCCTAGATACTCTATCCTTCTACAAAAGTGAGTGTACTTTGGGGTCCAATCCCAATAGCTAACCGTTTACTATTTAAAACTCCTTAAAATAATGTAAAAAAACAACGTGGGACAAGTCACATTTTCCAACAAAATTTTTTATTTAAATTTCATCTTTTACAACATCTTGCCGATAGGATGATATCAAACAGGCATTAATTAGTGATTAATAATATAAAGAACTTACAAAAGAACTTACAAAGGTCATATGCTCTTGCCAGAAGATTACAAACTTTCACATTTTCTCTCTCTCTCTCTCTTTTATACATGCATCTCACATTTTTCTTACGTTAATTAAGTTGAATAACATGTTAGGCTAGTCTACTAGCAAACAATAATAATTCCTTAGCAAAGTAAAATTATTGTGCTAAAAGTATATTTAAATTTGTGTTTGATTTTGTTTATATAATTTGGCGGCGAGCACTCTGACTTTGTGAGGGGAGTCAAATTCCGTTTAGAACATGAAAAACGCTAAAAATAAGATAAAAAAACGAGGACGGAGATGGAGAAGTCATATTAATCCACAGTCCAAAATTTGAGCGCGAAACGACATCGTGCTCTTTTTCTTTTAAATTCAGAATCGGTCAGATCGTTTTTTTTTGGAATATGTGTGTTTAAATAATACAAATTTGGAATTTACGTGTTTAAAATAATACAATAAGAATTGTTAAAGTTTAACATCGGCTAAAAATTACGTACATGTTGTACATATAAATAAGGATAATCCTCCATCTCATAACCTAGTTTTGAGATGGAATTAAACCCAAATTTAACAAAAATTAATGAATTGAAAAAAAAATGGAGTAACCTATTTAATTTTCAGTGTTTTTTTAAAATAACTAAATTAAAAATATTAATTTATTTAAATATTTTTTTAAAAAATAATAATAATATATAAAAATGTTAAAATAAAAAAATATTTTTGTAATTATATATTGTGAATTAATAAGAAAATTATAAAAAATTACAAAATTTATACCTTTAGAATTTATAATTATGTTATTTATTTTTACTTAAATGTTTCGAGACAATATGGATTGTTTCTAACGTATTATTAAATAAGAAAAATATATATATATATATATATATATATATATATATAATATATTATATAATTAATTAAATATTATCATGATTCTTTCTTATCAATAAGAATATCATTTTTTTAAAACTTATAATAAAAATAACATCCATACATTAATTCATATATCTCTCTATTTAAAATAAAAAATTATTTTTTATGTTACAAGTTTTATAAGTATTAATTTAAATAATTTTTCATAAAATTATATCACTAAAATAGAAAAACAATAATAGTATCAAATAAAGGTGACTCACAACTTTACATTGATATTGAGTGTAAATATAATGTCTTTATTTGTATTTATCAAATTGAGTGTAAATATAATCATCTTTTAAGATATATTCTTAATCTAAAGATTAAATATTAATTTTTATTAATAGCTTCAAATTATTAGCATGTAAAAATAAATATAAATAAAACAGATAATCCTAGTATTATAAATCAATGACGTAGATGTTATTATATTTTAAAATTTAAATTTAACAAATAATTAATAAATTAAGAAAAAAAATCAAATATATATATATATATATATATATATATATATTTCTAATTAAATATACTCAAATAAATGATTTCAAATAATTTATTAAAATTATTTTTTAATACAAATGTAAAAATATGAACCTTTTTAATATAAATAATTTAAACAAATAAATTTATTAAATAATCTTAATTTTTAAATAAATATAATATAACATTATATATTTATTTATTTATTAAATAATCTTAACATTTAAATAAATATAATATGACGGTGTATATATATATATATGTAATTTTAAAAATCATTCAATATATTTATTAATATTTTTATATATTTAATTGAATCCATCCAAAAACACTACCAATTTTCAATACTATATATATATATATCAGGGGTAAGTTACAAAGTTGAAAGCCTTATCTAACAAATTGGAGGAACCCTAATCTACAAATCTCAAGCTCATAACTTGTCAGCTAATAAGACTCTGTTGTGTGGTTTCGGAAGAAAATAGGAAGCCATTTTATAAACAGATTTTTGGCCAATATACAACTACGAAGGCCAACTCTATTTTCACCTTCACGTTTCTCTACCACTTGTCTCAGAAATCTTATCCACATTTATCTGTCTTCTTCTGCCCACCTTATTTTATTTTCTTCTTTATATTCCTCTTCAATTCTTTCTGCTTCTCTCCTTTTTTTAAAAAAAAATTAATTATTTTATTGTTTATATTCCCAATTTCATCTTTTGGTTTGGCCATTATTATCTTCCCCTTCCCTCTTTTATTTGATTCCCTCGAATAATCGCCGTGCTTAACGCCTACTAGTTTCGATTCAATCGAGGGTTTTTGTTTTTTAAAATTATAGTGACGTTTTGATTTCGAATATTTCATCCTTTGGTTTCGAAATGATTTTACTTTCAGTTTTGTTGGAGATTCTGCGTAAACCCAGTATACTAGATGCGTTGGGCGAGCTCTTCATGTTCTTAGCACCTGTATGGATTGCGGTTGTTATTGGGGTTTTGGTTGGTTGGGCATGGAAACCCAAGTGGGTTAGTTTGGTTGGAAACGACTTTAACGATGTTTCGGTTTCCAAACAATATTTATCATCATCGTCACCAATGTCTTCCGCTTGTTTTACTTCCATTCCCAGTTTGAATCGCTTTAAATTTCAAATTCCGAACTGCTTCTCCTGGGGTTCTGATGATGGGGTTCAGAAAGTATCTCAATCTATGCCGTCTTCTATTGTATCCAATTACAGGTTTGCTTAGAATCATTAGTTATTTGATTTATTTTTCTTGTTTTGCAATGATTTCACTTGTCTTAGCTCTACTTATATCATTGGATTAACTTTTAGTTATAACACTTGAATTTAATTTGATTTTAAGAGTTGATTTGATATATATATTTTTTCTTGCTTTCCCAGTTCCTCATATTCTGAGTTTGAGAGAGAAAATTCAGCACTTGTGGCAAAGGGCGATTTGGAACATCTTTGCCGTCTTGTTGAGGAGAAAGATGGAGGTCCTGCTTGGATTGAGATGATGGATCGTTCTACACCAACTATGGGGTACAAAGCTTGGCGTAGAGATCCTCCGGTAATTATAACTTCCCAATCCTTGAACTCAATTTCACTTCATGGCAATTCTATAGACCTATCAAAGTATTTCCTTGAGCTAACTGCTTTCTACTTAAGTATTTGATTCTTAATACTGGTATAATGAATAAAGTATTGTTGGTTCTTCTCCCAATAACTTTTGAGAGAGTTTATTTTTCAACAACTTTTAGTATGGTATCAGTCTATTAGAATTGGAGTTCCTATATTCAAACTTTTAATTGTTAAATTGCAAGTATTTTGCCTGCATGTTGCATAGAGCTAACAATTATGGGGAGTTATAGAATGAATACAAGTATTGTTTGCCTTTCTCTCAATAGCTTAGGCTTTTGGGAGAGTTGGTTTTTCTAGAACTTCTAATAAATAAATTAATTTGCTAGTTTGTTTATACATGTTTTAAATTTATTTGGCTGACGTTTTGCTGCTTTTTTATTAGACTGGTCCTCCACAATACCGGAGTAGTACTGTCTTTGAGAATGCAACACCTGAGTTGGTGAGAGATTTCTTTTGGGACGATGAATTTCGACTTAAGTGGGATGGCATGCTTATGCATGCTTCGATATTGGAAGAGTGTCCTTCCACTGGAACGATGGTAGTGCATTGGGTGCGAAAGGTGAGGGGAGATTTGCTATATTGGTGGCTGTATGAATGTTCCTGTTTTCACTTCGCTTTCTTAACCCCTTCTTTTTGCTTGGAACAGTTCCCCTTCTTTTGTAGTGACAGAGAATACATAATTGGCCGACGGATATGGGAATCGGGGCGATCGTACTACTGCGTTACGAAGGTATGAGAGGAAAAGCTTCTAATCTAATCTTAGTTTGCTGTTTGCCTCTCGCCTTTTGTGACCTTGGGCATAGATATCATGACCCCATATTTTTTTGTATCTCAATTGTCATCTGAATTATTAGACCTTATTTAATTTGCTAATATTGTCGTATCTGATAAGTTTGATTGCTTTCGATTTTATGACTGCTTGTATATCATATGTGCCTCTCGATTTTGCAATATTCTAATCACAAAAGCATAATAAAAGTACTATTTGTACACTTGCAGAACTGTCTTTTCCAAAATGTTTTTTTTTTTGCTTTTGTTATAGCTACGAATTGCATTTGGTTTTGGCTTTACACTATCTAGCAACTATCATGATTTATGTTTGTTTCACTTGGTGGATGAGATTTGAGTCATAAACTGAGGTTTCTTTGCAGCTTTTGTTTTATGACGCATCACAGCTGTAATACTCTGTTCATCCCGAAAAACAATCCATCATTTTGTTTACACGCGTTATGCCATTTGTACTAGTGCATGGTAGTAAATGAGTACAATTTGGATACCGAGTAAACTATGTTAAATCATTTTTAAGTTAAGTTGCTAAATGTGAGTTGCCTCTTCTATCTCCCCGTTTCACTATATTTTCCTCGGTTGCATGTGATCATGTCATATGCTAATTTCAATAGAATTGAAACTTCAGCTTGTTTTATCCTGCTAATAACTTCTCATGTGTTTTACTTTTTATTCCAGGGAGTATCCTGCTCCTCTGTGCCAAGGCGTGACAAACCCAGACGTGTTGACATATATTATTCAAGCTGGTGCATCCGTGCTGGTAATAAACTTGTCAAGCATATCTTGCGTATGAAATATTCAAACTTTTTATTGTTGTTGCCTTGGCCTCTTTATTTACTCAAAAGTATAAATATTTCAAGGGAAGCAGATTAGAATACCATTGCCCTCTTTGCATGAACAATCACTTTCTTCTAGCTTTATTGAGGTGTGTTTGTGATATGAACAGTTAAATCAAAAAGTGGGGATGATCAACTTACTGCTTGCGAGGTATTACTATTTCATCATGAAGATATGGGCATACCATGGGAAATTGCAAAGTTTGGAGTGCGGCAAGGCATGTGGGGAACTGTTCAGAAGGTCGAACGTGGTTTACTTGCATATCAGCAGGAAAGAGCATCTGGAGCCCCATTATCCCGATGTGCTTTTATGGCCCAGGTCAACACAAAAGTGAGTGCAGACTATCTTAACTCTTTAGAGAATGCCAATGAAGAATCATCTGAGGTTAAAAAACTGGGTTCCCCGGAGAAACCATTTGGAAGGAATATACCTAAGTTGGTTGTCATTGGTGGAGCGATTGCTCTTGCCTGTAGTCTCGACCGAGGGCTCCTTACTAAGGCAGTTATCTTCGGAGTAGCCCGAAGATTTGCTAAAATTGGGAGGAGATTATGACCGGAATGACTTGCATATTTTGGTGGTTATAGCAGCTCACATAGGTCTCCTCTCTTGCAAGCTAACACGAGCTCCGGAGGGAGGTATTGATTGCTATTCCTTTTTATTTGAGCAGTGTAAAACAAAAGCTTTAGCTAGGAAAAGAATCTCTCACGTAAAGAAGGGAGAAACTAGAAAGAGGATAAGCTTAAGAGATTGAAAAAGGAGAGGAACGATAGTGTAGTTGTATTCATTTGAAGTTGTAAATGTCTTAAAAGGATCAAGTGCAGGAATAAGAGTAAAATTGAAGGTTCTTTTTATATATGCCTTCTATTTGATTTTGCATTTACAATCTGGCCCTGATTCCAACACAATTCAATTCAAGATGGGTAAATGTGTTTAGGAAATTAAAACAAATAACACTTCTAAAATTTATAACAATAAAAATAACATTCATATAATATTAGACGGTGTTTAAAATTGAACGATTTTAAATTACTGTAATTTAATTTAAATAACTATCAATTCAATACCTGTTTAAAATGAAATTATGTGTTATATTTGTTTAAATAGCGAGAATATATGAAATAAATATAATTGGTGTTATTTTTATAGTTATAAGTTTTAAAAATTATTTTTATTGTTTTTTCATGTTTTTTAGCTAATAATGTTATATAAAAAATTTTAATTTATTGTTTTGAATGTTTTTTTATCAATGATTTTGTAATATAGAAATATCTTTAGTTAACTATTTTAATAAAAAAATACCAATTTAATCAAAAAAAATTATGTCACATACATCAGTCCATTCCTTCAACTTGCAGCTAGAGAAAATAACATCCCACCAAAAAAAAAAATAAACTTCAGAAACAATAATATATCACTTTGTGTTTAGTGATTTTTTTGGTTGATAAATGTGAATTATTTTTCATCGAGTAAAACCTCAATTTGGTCGGTAAATTTTTTTTTTCACTAGTTTGTATATGACTTGTTAAATAATCTCATTTTAATACCTCATTTAACATCTCTACCTGTCATTAGATTTATCTAGTATACTATAATTAATTCGATGTCAATATTAATTAGATAACCTTGATTCTCCTAAAAATAATTGCTGACTTTAATTACAAGTTTCTGCGGACTATATGATATAATGATAAGAGACATGGTCCATATTGTGGATGATATATTTACCAAAATGTAACGTAAACATTTTCTTTGCGAGTTGTTTTCTTTCCTCAAGAATAAAGATTGCTTGGTAAAAGAAGAGATTGTATTTGGAACACAAATTCAATAATCATAATATTTTCATTCATTATTAAGTGACTAATTTTACAAATAAGGTAATACACTAATGAATATAGCGTACGGGTGAGTTTCTTTCTTTCTTTCTTTCTTTTTTTTCCTTACAAAAATCACCCATAAATCCAAATCTAAGATAAAATTAAACATATACACATACATTTAAAAATTAATTTATCATTCAAAAAATGTTAAATGGATCTTTTTAATTAGGTTAGAGTTATAAAAGTTATGAAAATTAAATAAAATAAATCGAATCTATAATATTAATTCTATAAAGTATAAACCCGATCACTAAAAAAACTTTTACTCAAACACTCTCTATCATTCTCATAATTTATATTCCATATCTCATCCAATTTACTCTTAAATTGGTCCAAAATATCTAAATTAATAATTTTACTTATATTATTACTTAAAATACATGTTACTAATTGATAACGTAAGATTTTATCTTAATCTACATGTCAATTTGTTAACTTGTGAAGTACACTCTAATTTCTTTAATTTTTTATAGGAAGTTATGATAATTTTAAAAAAATCACAATTTTATATTTACATGATATTTACTAGAATCATTTTGTCTCTTATAAATGATAAAAGATTAAGTAAATAAAACCAGTGATGATAATAACTTAAATTATAAATTTTTTTATATCATAATATAATTATACGTCTAAAATTGTTAAGCAACATCCCTCAAAATGAATTTATAATTTGATTTGAAAGTTAATCTTTTAAAGAACATAATCAATTAAAATTTTGAGTTTTTTAGAATCTTTAAAATAAGATTAATTTATAAAATGATTCAAAAAAAAAAAAAACAAAGTAATAACCTATATCTACCCCTAATAATGGATACTTGGCTATTCTTAATAAGTTTTATTAAAAATATGTTGTTTAAGTTATTAAAAAAAATATTTTGTTTACGTTGTTAAAAAATATAACAAATAAGTTTTCATATATATATAAATTATTTTTATTTGATTTCTCACCGTACAAATGATCCTTCAAGTCATTTGATTTCTTTTCTCATCTGCCGGTGTTTGCTATGTGGGGAAAGCAACAAATTAAGAGAGGAAGTGTAGGAATTTAGTAAACAAAAATCGCTAATTAATAACGAGTTGGAAGTGTACCAATATTTTTGGTGAATGAATCTATAAGCTCTATAATTTTCAATAACTATTAAATATTACATCAAATTTCTATAACTTTTAAAGAAAATATGTATTAATTTTAATTTGACAATTTATCTTTTTTTTCTTCTAAAAATAATAATGTACCGAACACATGAATACATTTTTAAAAACATTTTTAAAATTACAAATTAATAAAAAATTAATTAATTTTAAATCTCAATAAAACTACTTAAAATCAATATGTATTTTTTTTAAGTTATAAAATTTTCATTCATCATTTAATAACTATAATATTTTTATACATTTTTATAAAAAAACTATAAAATGCCTAATCTCCTTCACTTTTTTTTAATTTAACATGAATTATTATTTTACAATAATATTAATTATAACCAGTATAACTGAATTACTTAATATTACTAGACTGATGTGTGGTTTTACGGCAAGATCCCACAAACTTTCATACAATGAAAAAGAAAGACAATTAACTTTAAACTGTGACAAAATAAATTTATATAATTATCAGCACCTTGCATTATATGGTTATTTTACCTCCTTTTAAACCAATTTTATGAATCTTATTTATCTAGTTGCATAATGACAAGGCTTAATCTTATTTCAAACTACGATAATGTTGAAAAAACAAGAAATAACTTTACACAAAAGAACTATTATTATTTTATTCAAGTTTTCATTACAATTATAAAGCTATTTATAAGGAAATTTTACTCCTTCAATTACTCTTTGAATTAAGCATCTCTTGATTTACTCCTTGAATTAAGGATTCCTTGTTTTACTCCTTAAATTAAGGATTACTTGTTTTACTCATTGAATTAAGGATTCCTTGTTTTACTCATTGAATTAAGCTCCTTATTTTGCTCCTTGAATTAAGGTCCTTGTTTTATTCCTTGAATTAAGAGCTAATATCCAATACTCCCCCTCAAGCTGGATCCAAAAGGTTTATGGATCCAAGCTTGGACAAAAGTCGTTGAAACTGATGAGAAGCCAAGGGCTTGGTGAAGATGTCGGCCAGGTTGGTGAAGCTTCTTGTATAATGTGTCGAATCACTTGTGATTGAACTTGTTCACGAATGTAATGACAATCAACTTCAATGTGTTTCGTCCTCTCGTGAAACACTTGGGTTTGATGCTATATGCATGGATGCACGATTGTCACAAAATAAGGACATAGGAAGAGTTGTAGGAACACCTAAATCACATGTAAGACGCTTTAAGCCATATCAACTCACACGCGATTGAAGCCATCAGACGATACTCGGCTTCGGCACTTGATCTAGCGATGACGGTTTCTTACTCTTCCACGTGACCAAGTTTCCACCGACAAATGTACAAGCAGGTGGTGGACTTGCGATCGATTGCATTCCCCGCCCAATCAGCATCACAATACCCTATGATTTGTGTGTTGTCATTCTTCTTCATGATGATACCACGACCCACCGATCCTTTTAAATAGCGTAAGATCCTTTTAACAAGGGTCAAATGCTCAAGTGTTGAGGAGTGCATGAATTGGCTCACAATACTTAGAATATGTGATGTCGTCTGGTGATTGTTAGGTAGATCAACTTACCAACCGGCCGGCGGTAATAACTTATATCCGTGAGTGGCGTGCCCTTCAAGCTAGGTTTGAGCTTGCTGTCAAGAGGTGTAATGGCTGGTTTAGCATCACTCATGTTAGCTTCCTTGAGCAAATCTAGGACATATTTCCTTTGGTTAAGAAAGAGTCCCTTGTGTGAGATTGCCATTTCTATACCAAGAAAGTACTTCAATATCCCAAGGTCTTTAATTGCAAACCTTTGTCTGAGGGGCTGTTTGAGGTTGAAAATCTCATCAGCATTATCACCTATAATTATCAGATCATCTACATAAATCAGTACAACCAATTTTCCCATAGTTCATGTGCGAACAAATAGTGAAGAATCAGCATTGCTGCTTTTGAAACCAACACTAGTGAGAACTGAGCTTAGCTTGGCATACTAAGCTCGTGGGGACTGTTTCAAACCATAAATGGATTTGTGCAATTTGCACACTAAATCCAGTTCATTGCTTTGAGGATGCCCAGGTGGCAATTTCATATAGACTTCTTCTTTGAGATCATCATGCAAGAATGCATTCTTCACATCCATTTGGTACATGGACCACCCCTTGTTTACAACCATAGACAGTAGCACTCTTACTGTGTTCATTTTTGCAACAGGTGCAAATGTTTTTTTGTAATCCAACTCGAATGTTTGAGTGAATCCCCGAGCCACCAATCTTGCTTTATACCTCTCAATTGATCCATTTAACTTGAATTTTAGCTTATAAATCCATTTGCAACCCATGACTTTCTTGCCTTTTGGAAGTTTGGTGATGCTCCATGTGTTGTGTTGATATAGGGCTTTAAGTTCTTCTTGCATGGCTTCCTTCCACACCTCTTGGCTATTGGCCTCATGAAAGTTTTGAGGCTCACTATAACTCGATATAGTGCTGAGGAATGCGGCATGGGTTGGTGTCACTCTCTTATATGACACATAATTTGAGATGGGATCTGTGGGTTTGTAGGTGACAAAGTCTTGAAGTCTTGTGGGAGGTTGCCTAACACGCATTGGATTACGTCGTGGAGCAGGAGGAGTTATCTCACACTCGTTCACATCTTGTACCATATTGTGATGATCATCTTGATTATCACCATCTTCATGGAGTGTACCATTAAGAAGAGACCCTTCATTGTTACTTTCAGTCAGAGATGTATCAATGTTGACATGGCTGGGATCTTGTTGTTGTAGAGCCTCAAGTTCGATTCTTGGTAATGGAAACACATCCAAGATGTCATCCCTTTGACTTGTTATTTCATGTGACTTGTAGAAAAAATGGTTAGTTTCATAAAATCGAACATATTTAGACACAATTAATCTCCTAAGTTGGGGATCATAACACTTATATCCCTTTTGTGTAGATGAATAACCAAGAAAAATACATTTAACAGCTCTAGGATCCAATTTATCTTGATGATGAGATTGAATATGTACAAAGGATACAGTCTGACCAAAGACTCTAAGGTGTGAGAGATTAATTTTCCTTCCTTTCGTGACCTGCAGGGAGACTTGAAATCCAAGACTCCTACTGGGTAATCTATTGATGATGTAAGTTGTCATAACCCTCGGGGACCGTAATCTCTTTGGTACATTCATTTGTAGCATTAATGCTCTAGTTTTTTCAAGTAAGTCTCGGTTTTGTATGCTCACTACACCATTTTGTTGAGGTGTGCCAACACAACTTGTTTGATGCATAATGCCATGAATGCTCAAATATTGTTTCATGATATGGGACATGTATTGATTACATTGTCGGATCTTAAGGTTTGAATTTTAGAGAGCAAATGATTTTTAACAAGGTTATAAAAGTCCTTAAATACTTCCATAACTTCATTCTTAGACTTTAAAAGATATAACCATGTGACTCGAGAAAAATCATAAAAAAAAATCACAAAATACTTATAACCATCAAAAGATTCATTAGTTGGTCCCCATACATCTTAATGAACTAGTTCAAAACATTTACTAGCCTTAGACAAGGAAGAATTAAAAGGCAATCTAGTGGCTTTAGACAAGTGGCAAGTTTCACATGCAATTACATCATTTCCTAAGTTTGGAAATAAAGTTGACAAAATTGGTGGAGAAGGGTGAGCTAAACGTTGATGCCACAATTGATTATCTTGGATAGGGTTAAACTTGGCTTGAAACCCTCTGGGATTGCTCTTGGATATGTAATAGAGACCATCTAAGTAAAACCCTTCACCAATCATCTTTTTGGTGGCACAATCCTGAAAAATGACATTGTGAGGAGAAAAAATGGCTAAGCAATTCAAGGTATTTGTGAATTTTCCTACGTACGAAGTTGGAAGGGAAAGGAAGGTACATATAAAACCGCCGACTCGATTTCATCTGACATTAATTTTATTTTTTCCTTTCCTAAAACCTTTACATTCTCACCATTTGCAATTGAAACTTGAGAAGGATTTGCTAATTTTTCAAACTTATGAAACTTTGACACATGGTTTGTCATATGATCTGTGGCACTGAATCTACAACCCAAAAATCATGCAACATATTTATTTTAAGAAGCGGTTTAAAGGCTTTTATGATACTCCGCATGTCCTCTTGTGGTATGAGTTTTGTATCTTCCAAGAACCCTGCAAACTTGCCTAGCAATGCTGTCGAGTTTCCTTCTTTTATGCTATCCACACAGTCAACTCTAGCTCCTCTTGTCTTGCTTTGAAGATACAACATACACTCATTCATAAGTTCACTGGATTATTTGTGAAGTTTTTGAATGGATCGGACCCATTTAGAGGTAGAGCGGCAGCATGATTTGCACGGTGTGCGGTGCGATTCACTTTTACGTCAAACCCTTATCCTTTATAAAATCAGGTTTTAATTCTAGATGTAGAATCCAACATGTGTCCTTAATATAGCCCGTATAGTTGCAGTGTTGACACTTCAAGTTTGGATGCTTCCCTTTGTACTTTCTCTCGTTGGTTAGATAGGCTATTGCCTCAGGTGTACTAGCCATTGTATCCTTGTTCATGACTTTCCTCCTTACTTCTTCACGTTGAATTGTCGCACATACATTGGTGAAGGAAGGAAGTTCAGTATTCATGAGTATGTGGCATCGTATATCTTCATATGTTGAATCGAGACCGGACGAAGTTGAAATATCTTATCTTCTTCCGCTCTTTTCGTAGCGTAGCTACATCGGTTGTATGAGGACGATATATTTCTAACTCATTCCACATTCTTTTCATGCTTCCTAAGAGTTGTACAAAAGGCTTACCATCTTGTCACAGATTTGAGATGTCCTTCTTTAATTGAAAAACTTCGTGCGGCATTGTTTTGACCGCCATACATTTCCTTGACCGTCTCCCATAGTTGGTATGCAGATTCAGAGTAACTGAATATTTCAGCTAATTTACTTTCCATAAAATTTAGGAGTCATGACATAACCAGGTGATCCTTATTAAGCCAGGATTCATAGGTTAGTGAGGAAACATCAGGTACTTCGATGCTTCCATTTATGAACCCCAACTTGGACCTTCCACCTAGAGCCAGAGACACTGCTCTTGACCAAGGCAAGTAATTAAACTCATTCGACAAGACTGAGCTTAATCTTTGATTTGGGTTGACATCCACCTCATGTACATTCATGAAGGAAAGCACCGATGAACTTTCAGCTTATGATCCTAGTGGCTTGTCTTCTGTCATTTCAAAGATTGAAGATGCTAAGATAATAATAAAGCATAAGTAAGTTAATTTTCATGCTCTGATAACATGTTGAAAAAACAAGAAATAACTCTACACAAAAGAGCTCTTATTATTTTCTTCATATTTTCATTACAATTGTAAAGCTATTTATAAGGAAATTTTACTTCTTCAATTACTCTTTAAATTAAGCATCCCTTGATTTACTCATTGAATTAAGGATTCTTTGTTTTACTCCTTGAATTAATCTCCTTATTTTAGTTCTTGATTGAATTAAGGATTCCTTGTTTTACTCCTTGAATTAATCTTCTTATTTTAGTTCTTGAATTAAGGTCATTGTTTTATTCCTTAAATTAAGAGCTAATATACAATAAATAAATATCATTTAATAATTTATTTACTCAAAGCTTACTTATAACAGAGTGAAATGGCCTTTTTAATGAAATGTCATTCTACCATATAATTAATTAAGGATGTATTTACATAATCAATATCCACAATTAATTTTTTTTAAATATTTTCTTATATAATATTCCTTCAATTCTTAAATTTTATTCAATTAAATCTTTATATATTAAAATTATTTAAAGAAAATATTTATCCCTGTATATATACATGCTAGCTAGTAAGTATTGGAGGATATAATTTTTATATTAAAATTTTACATAATACTGAGACAATATTAATAAATACAGTTCAATATATAATTAAATAAAGTGTTTTGCATAAATATTTCCCTAACGATTAAGATTTAATAAATATAGAATGAATATGTAAGAAATGTGCAAGTAAAAAAATAATAATAGAGGAGCATAAATAATCAATGAGAGACCAGAGTTTCGAAACAATGAAGTCCATCCAACTCTGGTGCAAATCTTGGTTTTGCCTTCAGCTTTTGCTTGTTGATTTTTGGATCAGGCTTGATCTGAGACTCCATCTTCTTAATTAATTGCTCCGTTTTCGCTTTCAACAACTCGTCCGAAGCCCCCTTTTCGAAGTTCCCGCCTTGAGATTTATTATTATTAACAAAAAGGGAAGCCTTCAATTTTTTACCCAACAATTCAGCACACAATGCATCGAAAGAACTGAACATCGAATTCATGTTTTCTATTTTAGTTCCAACTTTGAGAATTCAATTAGAAGATAAAACTGGTGATCAATTGAAGTCGATTATATTCGAGAGTAATATTTGAATACTTCAGGAAAGTTCTGAATTCTGATTGTGTATTAGAGGATACTGAAATAAGAAGAAAGGTATAATATATATATATACAGAGAGAGAGAGAGAGAGAGATTGGAGAAGAATTAATTTAAGAGGAAAGATCTGGAAGTTTTGCTAAAGAAAAAGATCTGGAAGTTGAGAGGAGGATCCGAGTCCCGGTTGGATTGAGATTTGCGTGTATGCCACGAAACAGCTTGGATGCCACTTCTTTTACCGTATAAAAAGACCAGACCATTGACCCATGAATAATTTTCCCGATGTACACCCACGTCGTCCAATATTGCGTTCATTTGTTTACCAATTACGACTTTAAATACTTTCGCAATATTTTATTTAAATACTTTTCCCGACTCTTATTTAATTGTAATATTTTATTAATTTTTATTAAAAAATATGCAAAGATTTAATTTAATTTTATCATAGAAATTTGTTAAAGATAAAATAATTATTTATATTTATATAATTATTTTTTAATAATAATAAATATATAATTTTAAAAATAATTACGAAATTTTTATAATTATATTTTTTAAATTTGTCATCACTCCATTTAACTTTATTCTATCTTAAATAATAAAATAGTTATTTTTTTACTTATTACAAAATTTATACATTTACACCTATATTACTTATATGGTTTTTTATATAAAATTATTTAAAAATAAATAAATTTTCTATTTTTAACATAATTTTATCATTTATCACAATATAATTGATATAACTAAAAAAATATATACAAATTTTATATCCTTAATATTTTTAATTTTATTAAATGATAATATATAAACAATAAATTAAATTTATATATATCTTTTTATAATATAAAACTTAAAATATATCATTTTTTAAATATATATTCTATTTTTTATTATTTAAAAAAATTATATTGATACAATTTAAACTTAAATTATGATCATAAAATAAAAAATTATATTACCGATACAACAAACAAATTCTAACTTCAAATATATTAATTAAGAATAAAAATAAAAAGTGAAATAAACCCTTTTCATAAAGAAAGGTTCTAGGCAAAACCCACCTCTTCAAGCTGGAAATCACTCCATCGCTTTGACTTTGAATCATTTATTTGTTTTTCTTATATTTCTAAAATTACTTTGATTTTTAGAAAGAAATAAAGATTAATAATGTTTAATAAATAATAGGTTAAATATTTGTCTTCTTCTAAACGTAACATTATTTAACAAAAAAGTCTCAAATTTTAAAAACTTAACATTTTAGTCCAAATTATTAAAAATCAATACATTATATATATATATATATATATATATGTTTCTATCAAATAAAGCAATAACAAGTAAGCATTGTATCCGTCGTTAACTATTGTTAATTGAATTTTACTCTTACATTTTAGTTTTAAGAATAATATATTACAATTATTACTATAATAAAAAATTATAAATATCTATTATACTTTTAAAATTAATTATAGTAGATTGTTTAAATTATTTAATATAAAAATAATATTTTAATTAAAAAATTATTAAAATAATATAAATTATATTATTATTTTTTCAAAATAGACTTAACGATAAAGGTGAGTATATATATATTTTAAATATTGATAGATTAATTTAAATTTAAAATCAAATCAAATTTATCAATAAATTTAAATAGATTTTAAAAATATTGTTAGAAACCATATTATCTATTTAAAAAAATTGTTAGAAATTAATTGACGGTCTAAAAAATTATAAAATCCAATGAACTAAATTAAACCTATAATATTAATATACAATAATTTTTAATAATTAATTTATATATTATAATTATATTTTTAAATTTATTTAAAATTATAAAATTTAAACTTAATTAACTAACTCACTCACAAATTATATCAAAATTTTATCCACGATCTACAAATTAATAATAATATTATGTAAATTATTAAATACATTATAATTTTTTCAAAATTTCTATACTATTATTATATAATAAATTTTTAATAATTAATTTTAAAAATAATTATAATTCTATATTTACATAATAAAAATTTTGAGTTAACTAATAAAATAATACGTTCACGTTGTGCCAATATTTTGAGTTATTAGTTATTTATTTTTTCTAAGTTATTTAATGATTATACACTTTTTTAAGTAAAAGAAAATTGCGTAAAAAACAGACATTACTTTTCAACTCAATCTGAATCGTTGGTTACTATTGAGATAAAACAATGATAGCCGTAAACTTAATGAAGCGCAAGAGTGTGAATGTCAATATGTGTGGTGAAGAATTTAAAAATAGATCCGGAATCAAAACAAAAATTAAATATGGTAAAATTATGATAGCCTATGAGGTTGAGTTCCAATACATACAAGAATCCCCCACCAACAACGCCATTGAATAGGAAAATAGCAGGAAAAAAAGAAGAAGAGAGAGCTGGGAACGATTAAAGATGTTTCAATATACAATTAAATAAAGTGTTCCTCGTAAATATTTCCCTAACGATTAAAGATTTAATAAATATAGTAGGATGAATATGTAAGAAATGTGTAAATAATAATAATAATCGAGGAGCAGGAGCAGGAGCAGGAGCATAAATAATCAATGAGAGACCATAGTCTCGAAACAATGAAGTCCATCCAACTCTGGTGCAAATCTTGGTGTTGCCTTCTGCTTTTGCTTGTTGATTTTTGGATCAGGCTTGGCCCGAGACTCTATCTTCTTCCTTAATTGCTCCGTTCTCGCTTTCAACAACTCGTCCGAAGCCCCCTTTTCGACTTTCCCGCCTTGAGAGTTATTATTATCAACAAAAAGGTAAGCCTTCAATTTTTGACCCAGCAATTCAGCACAGAACGCATCGAAAGAACTGAACATCGAATTCATGTTTGCTATCTAATTAGTTATAACTTAATTTGACAATTGAAATAAAAGATAAAACTGATCAGGATCAATTGAAATAGATATTCGAGATGAATATTTGAATACTACTTGATCAGGATATATATATATATATATATATATATATATATATATATATATATAGTTCTGAATTCTTATTTTGTATTTGATGATACTGAATTAAGAAGAAAGGTGTACTATATATATATATATATAGAAAGAGAGAATATTGGAGAAGAACTAATTTAAGACGAAATATCTGGAAGTTAAGAGGAGGTTCCAAGTCCTGGCGTATGCTGCCAAACAACTTGGATGCTACTTCTTAACCGTCTAAAATGACCAGACCGGATCAGACCATTGACCAATGAATAATTTTCCAAATGTAATACCCACGCCGTCCAATATTGCCTTCAACTTTTGTTTACCGATCTAAAATGACTTTAGATTCATTCAAAAATACCATGATATTTAGTCCGTGTTTATTATATAGGTTTTATAATTTTTAATAAAAAATATTTATCAAATAATCATAAAATTTTAAAATTTTAAAAAATATATACTTTAATCTTAAATTAATTAATTATTATTTATCAAACACATAATTATATTTTAAAGAGTATTTTTTTAAATTATAAATTAATAAATAAATTAATTAATTTTTAATCTAAATAAAACTCAAAAATCAATGATAAATTTATTGATGTATATCTTTTTTTTTAAATTATAATATTTTTATATATCATTTAATAATAATAATATTTTTATATACTTTTACCAAAAATTATAAGATTTTTAATATCATTCATCCTTATTTTTTACTATGCTTTATTATTATTATTATTATTATTAAAAAGTTATCTTATAAATATAAAAATTAATTTTTTTATTTATTTTTTATAAATATTTTTTTAAGTTAAATAATTTCTAATTGAAAAATTAAATAATATATATATAAAAACATAAAAAAATAATAATTTATCTTTATAAAACCACTTTTAATTAATAATAATAAAATTAAATTATCACAAAAAATAAGTGCATAACTTATTTCTAATTTTTAAAATAAATATGAGATTTATACAATCTTTTTTAAGGTATAAATAAGTTTAATATTATTTTACCATTAAAAAAAACTAAAAAGCATAAAGTAATCATTTTTCTTACCTATTAATTTTTTTTTCTACATTTGTTACACATTTGCACACATTTTTATATTTATACCATTTATATAACTCCACTCTTTAAAATTATCTTAAAAAAAAGAGTCAATTCACTATTTTAAAGATAATTTTATTATTTGTTACAATATAATTAAAGTCTTCAATTTGTGCAGGCTAAGCTACTCTAAATTTTTCCAACTCAAATTATTTCAACCATAATCCAAATCGAATCTAATTATTGTCATGAATTATAGTCCCTTTTTCAAACAAAAAAATATTTTGGACTAACCTAAACTACTTTGGATTTACCATTTATTACGAAATTAAAAAAATAAAAAATTTCAAAACCATAATTATATTACAAAATAGTATAAGAAAATACTACATAAAATTAAAATAAATAAATATTTTAGACTTTAACTTTATGTAATTATAATTAGTGATAACATAATATGAAGCTTATAAGTAATTATTGTAACATAAAATCAACTTGAAAGATCCACCGATAAATCAATAAATTTATTGTAAGCGTTTTGTATGAAATAATTTACGAATTTAAAAGAAAATATGACATATCTCATTTTTAAATGAAATTAAAAATATTCGTATAATTATTTATATTCATTATTAATAAGACATTGTATAATTCTTATTAATAAATGAATAATAAATATACGAAGATGAAAAAAATTATAATAAAAATAGTAAGAGAAACATAATAAATTTTTTATGATATGAAATAATAGACTCATAATATAAAAAAATAATACTAATAATATATAATAATAATTACACTTATTTTTTTATTTTCATATTATTAGTTTGACCCTAATTCAATCTTAATTTTTTTTATATTACTCGAAATAGTTCAAATTTGATTCTATTCATATAAAAATATGTACAATTTTTTTATGTTATTTAGCATTTTTAATTTTATTAAAGGGCAAGATATATCTTTTAGTAAAATATGTATAAGAAATTGAATTTATATATACATTTTTATAAAATAAGGATATAAAATATATCACTTTTTTCTAATTTTTTTATTTAATAAAAAAATATTATACATATAAAATTTAAATTTAGAATAATAAGATAAAGAAATTATACTTCTTACCAATAAATAAACTAAAACATACTCCTTTTATAAAGAAAGTATCTAGACAAAACCCTTCTCTTTAAATTGGAAATCATGTTAGAAGGCCTACTCCTCGTTCGGCTTTGACTTTGAGCCATTTATTTATTTTTCTCGTACTTCTAATATTACTTTGATTAGTAGAAAAATAAATATAAAGACATTATTCAAGATTAATAATGTTAATAAATAATAGGTTAAATATCTTTCTTTCTTTTTTTCTTCTCAATTTTACATTATTTGACAAAAAAAATTCTTAATTTTAAAGCTTTACATTTTATTCCAAATTATAAAAAATTAATACATAAGTTTTAAATTTTAGTTTATTTTTATCAAATCAAGCAATAAAAAATGAGCCTTAAATAAAAACATACTTAATCATGGTTATTTGAATTTTACTCCTACATTTCTTAATTGGTAGTGTTTTAAGGATAAAATCCATTTTTTTTGTTATTAATATAAAAAATATATGAATATCTAATATATTTTTAAAATTAACTGCATCGTAATGCTCGTAATAATGTTATCATTGATAACAAGTAAATGTATTTGTAATAATTTTTATTTTAACAATATTAGTATTATGTTTAAATTAGGTGATATAAAAATAATATTTTAATTAAAAAATTATTATTATTATTTTAAAAATTAAAATTAAAAGATACAAATTTTATTCTAGATACCAACCGACACGCAAATTATAAACACAGTTGTCTCTATAATTTATTCAACCGTTCATGCTGTACCAATATTTTGAGTTGTTAGTTATTTATTTTTTTCAAAGTTATTAAATGATATACACATTAAAAAAAAAACAGTAATTCTCAAAAAGATTACCTTTTATTTAAAAGTTATGTCAAAACAGATATTACTATTCAAGTCAATCTGAACCGTTGGTTTCTATTGAGATAAAACAATGAAAGCCGTAGGTGATGAATTTAAAAATAGATCCGGAACTAAAACAAAAATTAAATATGAAAAAATTAAGATAGCGTAGGTGGTTGAGTTCCTATACATACAAGGACCCCACCAAAACCCCACAACGCCATTGAAGGTGAAAATAACAGAAAGAAAGAGCCGCGAACGAGGATCGTAAGAACAAGAGAGCTGAGATCCGGCGAATTTCGTCGGATTTCGCTTTCTCTGTTCAATATCTACATTCTTAGTGCTCCTCTGGAGGTATAGAATCATGAAGGGGACATTGATGGCTTCCGTGTTAGCGGCGTCTACTATTGCTCTCGGTTCATCTGCTCCTCCTCCTTCTAATCCGGCATGTGTTTTTTTTTCTATATTGTAGGGAAATATTGTCATTCATGAATGTTATTATTGATCGTAATACTATATATATTTTGTTGCAAAACTCCGATTATCGTAATAACCAGAGATATTAATGAATCTGCATTCATTATCTTTATATATCGGATTACATTATTGTGAATTTGTGATATATTAACATTATAAATGTTGACTGTAGCACCATTGGTCTGATCTGGAAATTTCTTCGGTATAACTATTTGTTTCGGTAACATGAATCATATTCCTTTCGGTTTCTACATGATAAATTCAGTATTGATACAAATTGGGGATATTTTTTCCTAAATATACTTATGTAAAAATTTGAAAAATATTCTGATTTATGATTACTTTAAATTATAAATCAGGGCTTGTGTTCGTTACCGGGGAAAACCGGTGCATCATCGTCGTCGACAGAGAGGGAGAAATTCACGCCGAGATTCGATGGGTTGAGGTTCATAGAGACGTTAGTGACGGCCCACAGATGAATTCGTGCAGAGTGAGCCTTTATTAAATGATTGGTTTGATTTGAGTATTAAATCTTCTACGCGTCTTGTTTAGATTTTAAATGATAACTAGACCCCAACAGTGAGGTGCGTGATAATTGATCAACGTTGTCATGTGCTCACAGTCCCCTTCTACTTTACATTTTAGCAAAGCAAACTGTGTATTTGAAATGATTTTTTATATCCCATTTCGGTGTTGGGATTTTGAAGTATCGAATCTTTGATATGTAACTCTATACATTATTGAGACAGAGACTAGCTGTTTTGGCTTTGCCTGGGTTCCTTCTTGCTTTTACCTTCTGTAAGCGGCTTATTATTGATTAATGAATGAGTTTTGCAACTTGCAATGTTTTTATTTTTATTTTTATTTTTAATTAAGCTTATTGTTAGACTTGTGAGTAATAATAATGACATAAAAAGGATGGACAGACAATGGAGTAATAATGGATTGGACATAAAAAGGATGGACAGACAATGGAGTAATAATGGATTGGACAGACAATGGGGACATAATAATAATAATTAATGAAAGACTTATGAGATATATACACTAGATTGATTTATCTATTATTAACCTCATATACTTCTCCTTCTTATTTATTTATTTATTTATTTATTTTTATTCATCTCTCTACTTACTCTCAAAGAATGGAAAAAATTCTCCATCCGACCATAGCGTCGAAGAATGAAATGCACACTTTCGTGTTCATACACAAAGAATAAAAGTAAAAAACTTCACCTTGTGCCCGAGTCGATTGAAAGAGACTCGAAGTCTCCATCTCTGACGTTCACTCGATGGGAACTTAAAACAATATGAACCATTATCAGTAAGTATGACATTAGTGATCTCAATTTATTACTCTCTTAGATAACTATTTAATTTCATTGTAAATACATTCAAATTCATATTTGTCACAGAGAAGTTCAGGTTGTGCTAGGCCATGATGTATATTAATGCTCTTTACTTGAGATGGTCAATGCCACATACCTTTTCTTCTTTTGAATATCAAGCCTATATATGTCTTCAATGTCAGAACCAACACCGATCTGGTATTTTTTTAAAGATTTTATAAAGTTTAGAATTAATAAAAAAAAAGGTTAGAAAAACAACAAAAATATCACATTATCTATAATTATAAAAATAATATTTTTTATATTTTCTTTATACATTTTTATTATTAAAAAAAGTTCATAAAATTATTTCACTTTTGAATATCATAAATTAAAATATAATTATTTTGAATCGTTTAATATTAAATATTATTTTATTAAAATTCGTTCAATATTATTGATATCTTATCTTTATTGTTATGGATTTTAAATATATTATCTTTTATAATTTCTCAACAAAAATTAAAGGTGATTTTTTTGTAATAATAACAAAATTTAATGATATAAATAACAAATAAAATTTCAATAATAAATTTTTTGTAACAATGACAACAAAATTTATTTACCCATATTTATTTTTAAAAATTGAAAGGTATCGAAAACAGTAGTAAGGTGGGTAAACTCAAAGCCTCAAACTAAAGAAAATGTTTCATGTGAAAGTTGTAGGATAAGACGTTGTTCTGAGTTCTGACCTCAGATCCCAGCTACAAGAAGCAAACCATATATCGCATCAACACTGCCAAAAAAATACGATATAATTTGTCATCACTCGCAACAAACCAGAGGACTTTATTTTTCCCTTGAGAAACCATATAAGATTGATACTGTATCCGGCGTATAAATCGTGTAGTGTTTTTTTGGTGTATTATGTCGTATTTTTTTATTGTATGGGTTTCCGTTGTGTTTTTTTTAGCCCACGTTATCTAATTTTTTAATATTATAAAATATTTAATTATTTTATCCATATTATATAAATACATGTATTGATGTAATTATGTAATAAAGATAAATGTTCATGTCATATAATTTTACACTTTTATACTTATATATTTTATATCCTATAACATATCATAATTATTTTAAAATTAAAAAAATAATTTAATTATTTAAATAATATTAACATATTATAAAATAAAATTAATATATTCTCAAAATATGTAAAAATTTAAAGTGTCTCCAACATTATCCCTTAATAAAACGCATTTTTGAAACTCTTGGTCCCGTTTCGTCCTAAAAGTTCAGCTCTCTTATAGTTTTTTCGAAACTAACGCCGCAATAACTCTAAAAAAATCATTGTGGTTAGAAAATTTACTCAAAGTTCTACCCCACACAATACTACACTACTACAATATCCTATCTTAATCATATCCCATCTCATCAAGCTCAAGCTCTCAGTCATTTTGTCACACTCACCTTCTGATACCAAACCTGTGGATTTGAATTTGATAACAGTTTCCCCTTTCTAATTGCCTTAAGCTTCATCAACTCTCTGACTTTGAGAACATCTCTCCTCAAACTCACCGTTAAATTTCCCTCCAATTTTGAAAAACTTGTCTCAAAATCAAAAGCTACCCAAATGGACTACACTAGACTCCATTTTCTTTTTCTCTTATTCCTCTCTTTCTCAGGTATCAAACAGTTTACTCATTTTTCTTTCCGGGTTTTCATTTTTTTGATATAATATTTTCTGGGTATTAATTGCAGTGTTCTCCACATTACCTTCAATGGTTGTTTCGATTGGAATAAATTACGGCCAAATTGCTAACAATCTGCCAAGTCCAGATCAAGTTGTACCATTAATCAAATCCCTAGGTGTCACAAAATTGAAGCTATATGACGCAGACCCAAAAGTCCTCAAAGCATTTGCTAACACTGGTATTGAACTTATGGTTGGTTTAGGCAACGAGTACTTACCCAAAATGCAAGACCCAAAACAAGCTCAAGCTTGGATTAAATCAAATGTCCAACCCTATCTACCAGCCACAAAAATTACCTCTATTTTTGTCGGCAATGAAGTCCTTACCTTCAACGACACGTCGTTAAGTGGCTGCCTCCTTCCGGCTATGCAAAATGTCCATACTGCCCTTATCAATCTTGGTCTCGACAAACAAATCATCGTCACTACAACCCATTCCTTAGCCATTCTACAAACTTCTTACCCACCTTCTGCCGGAACTTTTCGCCGAGATCTGGTCGGTTGTATTTCTCCTATCTTGAGCTTTCAGACTAAAATTGGCTCTTCTTTTTTGATTAATGCTTACCCTTTCTTCGCTTATAAAGCTAACCCTAAGCAAATTTCTCTGGACTTCGTTCTGTTTCAACAAAATCAGGGGATTGTAGACCCAGCTAATAATCTTCATTACGATAATATGTTGTTTGCTCAAATTGATGCTGTGCATTCGGCTTTGGGTTCTTTGGGTCATAAGAACTTTCCAGTACATATATCGGAGACTGGGTGGCCGTCGAAAGGTGACGAGGGTGAAACCGGGGCTACGTTGGAAAATGCAAAGAAGTATAATGGGAATTTGTTGAATCTACTAAAGAGTAGTCAAAAGAAAGGAACACCGTTGAAACCGAATTGTGAACTCAATATTTATGTGTTTGCTTTGTTCAATGAGAATATGAAGCCTGGTCCGACATCGGAGAGGAACTATGGGTTGTTTAAGCCCGATGGTACTCCGGCATATTCTCTAGGGATTAGTACGAATACAGCTGTTCGGAACACTACTACGACGACGACTCCAAGCTCCGGTGGATCGACGGGAGTGACTTTCGGTTCGCCGTCGACCCCTACTGGTTCATCGAGCGATGGCTACTTGTCAATTTCTTCTGCTACAACGTCCTTGGTAAGTGCCAATGTCAAAGTCACTTGCTTTTTTCCATTTAATTTTATTGATAATTTACTTATTTATTAAAGTAATAACATAATCTCTATTAAAATAATTAATAAATAAATACAGTATCACATTTAAATATTTTACATACATACCTCCGTTAAGTTAAATTACTGTTGTAGTTTAAAAAATGTTAAATCTTTATAATAATTATTTAAGCATATTTATTCTTTTAATTTAATTTTCTTAAGTGTGATCGATAAATTTTCTTAATAATATAATTTGATTTGATTCGAATAACATTCAAATCGGTTCAATGAAATACGAGCGATAGTCATGATTTATACACACGTATACACCCATTTTTAGTTTACCTTTTGGATTTTTATGGAAACTGAAAGTAATGATTTGTAAATATGGAATGGATTTTCAGGGAAGATGCCACCGTTTGATTGAAGCAGTAGTGCTGTTGGTTTTGTTCACGCTTCACATGAAGAAGTTCCTTTGACAATGAGTCTGAACCTTAACTGAATGATCGGCAAGTGAAGTGAAGGGATGATAATCGAAGGAGAGGAGGTGGCTTGGGAATCACAAAACAGGTGAGGAAATTATATTCCTTCGTGATCCATGTTGTTATATAAATTAGCTTTTGATTTTTGAGATTTAGTCTGGACCTCTTTGATCGACAATAACAAAGCAACCATTCTGTAAGACTTAATACCATCAGAGAAAACAACAAAATTGGGATCTGAACTTCAGAATCATAATTAAAAGTCAGGATTGAAAATACATGTTTTAACCTTACCCCTCTTATGGTTCTGGTTCTGGTTAATTGCTTTAGAATCACACATGTCGATAAATTCAATTGTCGTTTACGAAATTTCGGTATTTGATCGAAAAGGGATCACACATGTCGATATATTAAAAATATATACTATTAATTTAAATAGATTATTTGATGCATGAAAATAAGAATAAAAAAGTATCACTGGGAACAAAAATTGTCCAAAAGTACCGATCAAACAAAAGGTGTCGTTTACAAGTTGGTAATTAAACAAACCTTGTAAAGATAAGTGATACTTATCCTTAATTAAATTATTATTAAAATATACTCGTGGTGTCATTTTTTCTAACTAAACAATAGTCTAAAAAAAATTAAATATAAAATATAAAAATCACTTTTAACGTCATAAAGCTTGTAACGTGAAAATTACGTTTAAAATTATAAAATTTATAACAATAATAATAACACGTTAATAAATAATAATATTTATGATTTAACTTGAATAATATTAAATATAAAATAATGAGTTAATTTTTTAAATAGTAAAAATATATAAAATTAACATTATATATTTTCAAATTTTTCCTAAAATAGTTGCGGTGTCATCAAAGTGTGGAGGCAATTTGAAATATTTCAGTGAAAAACTAAAAAGGAATTTTCTTTTTTGGCTGAAACAACGGATTTTGCTTTTTCACTATTTCAAAGCCGTCGCTACTTTGTTTCTAGCGGATCTATATACGTGATAAATAGAGGAATGAATAGGTCTAACAAAACAGAAAAAAGAAAAAAAAAACTTTATATTTTTCAAGGACCACTCCAAATATATTAAAAAGAAATCGAACAAAAACATAAAAGGCAAAAGATCGATAGATAGAGAGAGAGAGAGAGATAGAGAAAAAATATAGTGTTTGTTAGCAATTTAGTTACGAAGAGAAGATGTCACAGACAATGAAGTTGTACCATATTTGAATTTTGTAGAAACTATTAGGGGCTTCCATTCCCCTACAAATATTACAATTTTTATGTGCCCATCAGGAGCTTAGGTAGAGAGACTGCTTAGTTATTTACTTTTTTTTTTCCAGTTTGTTTGCCCGTCGTTATGTCTTCATTGAGGAAAGGCAGAATGATACTACTCTATTCTATTCGATACTTTGTATTTAAACATAAAATTAGTAGCAGTAGTTGTCACTAGACTCACTACCCACATATCTTTCTTTTTTTTCATATTAAACGGTTGTTGAGTCTTACTCATTGGTTTGTGTCTTTCTAATATCAATGCATCAAAACATGATTCATATAAGAATTGAATCTTAACGTTTCAAAGGAATCAGCCTAACCTGAGAGCTTCCGTATTCAAACCTCAATGGCATTCACCTAAATTCAAGACAGTCCTCATCAAAGTTCCTTCTGAAAACTCTTAGCTTTCCTGCAAAAAGAGCATAATCATAGGAATGAAGATAACACTAGTTTTTAGCATCAATAACCAATTCTCTCTCTATAAACCTGGCAAATATTCAAAATGAAAGTTTCTGCATTTATATCAAGTAGCGTATCACAACTTACTGCCTCCTATACGGCTGATCAAAGAACGGATAGTTATGAGCTGAACGTAGATCTCTACGATTTAAACGGGGCAAAAAAGAAAAGCAAACGACATATGTGGCTAAAATCATCCTGAAACTTCACTCATCTTTGTGCAACCTGATAATAGCTGACCAAATTTTCCCTGGTTAAAAAGAATATAGTATATTGCAGAGTTTCAGCTGCACGAACCCGCAGTGCAACCACTCCTAATATGGCTTTGCATAACAATTTACTACTTGGCAAAAGCAAATCCATAACATTTTTGGCGTACAATAGCTCAAACAAATTAACTAAACCTGATAGGAAGAAGGCTTGCAAGACATAAGTAGAAATGCAATCTTGAACTAGGTCCTCGATGACCCTACATGACCCTGAGATGACTCACCCAGTGTGGAGTCGGTCTCATTTTTGACTCTGGTAAAATAACACATAAGCAGCTTGACTCTGGATCTCAGCTTCACTGACAGGAGAAACATGACTGTCATCAAAATGGTACCACTGATTATCATGGAACAACTGCATGATTGCAGAGAACAAAACCTTGATGTCAAATGAAATTAATGTCATGATTCAAGACCACAGAAATAAAATTTAAATTCAACACTGGGAAGTACGAAGCTCCAAACAGTGATACCAGTAACTAGCTATATCAATTATGAACAAGTGATGCCACTTGAATGCAAAACATCAATAGAACCAACTAGGCTAATTACCTTGGAATATGCAGTATAGTGCCCTCCACCTAGACCTCCATAATGGTTGCTAATGGCATACAGTTGGTAAACATGAGGCTTTCCATCCTTGCCTATCACATATTTACTCAAATCAAGATTATGAGTTGGGAAATTCACAAAAGTGTCTAGTTTGTTTTTATAATATCTAGTATATGAAAATCGTTTCAGGTGAAAAACAAGAATCTCAGGCAACTTCCACAAGTCAAGCTTCTTTGTAGCTTGTCTGTGTTCCTTGCACCTGGGACAGTACCTATTAGGAAACAAGGGTTTAAAAAAAAATTAAAGCTAGAAGACAATAATAGTATAGGAACAACTTGAAAATCAAAAAATGTTGCATAGATCCATTTAAATGAGTTAAAAAGTTACCCACCACATATCATCAGGTCCTAGAGGTTCTTCTTTCAAGAATGCTTCCAAGCAATTAAATAATGATATGGCTTCTTGGCGAGTTTTTTTTACAGTAAACCCAGTCTTTTGAACTTCAGGTAGATCCTTGAGGTAGCTGATATCATGTAAGTCATGTTCTCTCATTGTCCAATCAAGAAAAACCTTTATAACTTGACCTGAATATGCGGAGTTGTTCTCAATGGCATTGCTACTGTAACTATGTCCATTGGTTACATAGAGCTGGAAAGACGAGTCCCTCTTGGTTGCGCCCTCTGATTCAGTGTTTTCTGAAGATGCACCCCGCAAATCACCATTTTCCTTTCCATGAAGCTTCGCAGGAGAATATGTTCTTCTCATAGGCAAGAGCAGTCTTGAAACAGCTGCATTGATATCAGTTCCACTCACAGGACTATCTCCCAAATATGTAACAAGAGGTGTACCCATAAGCTTTTTCTGGTGGCCCTTGAAACTTTCAGATACACAGCTGAAATATCGGAATCCTTTTTTAGGAGATTTATCCCAAAGAAAAAGAAAACTATGAAGAGCAATTGATTCAACTGTTAAGCAAACTTTGGTATAAGAAAACAACATCCTGCGAGTTACAACAAACATGCTCCACGAAATAATTGAGCTAAAGCATATTCCAACCATAAGCCACACAGTAGATGTTACTACTAAATTGTAAGGAAGCAAACTTACTTTTCAGGTTGACTATGAATTACTTCAAGCCTGGTTCTCCCCACCCTCTTAGGAAGCCGGTAGGCCACAATAAGATCATCCTCCTTTATAGAGGCCAATGTTTCTGAGGGGTTCTCTAAATATCGATAAATTCGATGTTCATACACCTATTTAATTCAATTTATAATTTCATCAGCCCGAATGGGAAAATTTAAAGGATATGGAGAGAAAAAATAAATAAATGACACGTTACCTCAGCAAGCAGAAGACTTTCATCACTATTCATGCAGCAAGCAGCCGCCAATGCCTCACTAAGATCTCTGCAACAACCTTGCTTTGGCAAGATAACAGTGTATGGCATTGGAAGACTACTTCCATCACCACAGATAATAGTAATCGTCATAGGACGAGTTGCAATTGAAGGTAGTGGCAAAGATAAGTACATAAAGGGGTCAAACGTGATTGAAATCTTTCCACAATCTGGACAAACTAGCGTTGATTTGTATTGCCCCTGTCATTCAATCATACCCAAGGAAGAACAGAGGAATATTAAAACAAAATAAAAGATGCAAAGGTAAAATATCCAAGCCAGACTCAAGTACTACATAAATCAAATAGTTAGAACCAGTTTTCTGAACAAATTCATAGATGGGACCCACATGATGATACTTCCATTATAGAGTAAGAGAAATAAAGAAATCAAATGATGAGCAAGTTATCCTCTACAATCTGAAAAATTTCCATTAACTTTAGCTTATCTACCAAGTTCTCCTCTCTCAAGTCACTTTCCATTTGAGTTTTTTTCAATATTTACATATAGACCCATTGAGCATTCACATCAATTGCAATAGAGTCCTCATTATCCAAGAACATCTTAGCTAGCGCTATAGAATGTAGCTACAGCAAACAACCAGAGAGTCAACTATTACATAACCTTAGCGAACCAAATTGCAATTGCAACATTGTGCATTCTGGGAAAGAACATATGGAATCATTAAATGATCACTCACTTGGCAAACATCTACAACTAATGAATCATTTCGAGCCCTGTGATTTTTCCAACACTCATTGGCAACTTCCTCATCAGGACGGCCATCGAAATCCTTTGCTTCAATATAAGGCTTTCGTTTCACACGATTCAAATCCTCATGAAGCCCATCAAGTAAAAACGCAAGAAGTTCCTATAATAGATAATTTCATCATGCAAAACAAAAAAGATAACCACATAAGATAAACATAATTACAATAACCTTTGATTGAGAGCTTTATATAAAAGAAATATTTAGTTTATAAGTACTAACTTGGGAATCATGCTGGTTATAGCCACTGAACTGAGGAGCAAACCGAGCAAGCTTTCCCTTGAAAACACGTGGTGCAACAGCATTTTGCCCTGATGACCACAGTTTCCTCAACAAGTCCCCAAAAGTGATTGCAAGTTCACCCTGCAGATATACAATATAACTTAGACTCTTTTCTAAAAAATGTCCATCAAGCAAAACGCGATAGAAAAATAAGGTCCACCTACATGCATTCCTAAGGGATTTTCTTTGTTGATCTCATCAGTGTAGTCCTGCAAGAAATACTCGACCAAAGGGGGTGTATGAACTAAGCATTGGATGGAACTATTCATAAAGCAAGTATTTCCCAGATTTTGCAACCCTGCCAAACCTCCCTTTTCTCCTTTTCTTGACTTACAAAGATCAGAATTGTCATCAATATCAGTGATAGCTGAAATTAAAGCACTCCCCGGAAAGCTTTTATCCAATGAATGACCATTTGATGTAGAAGGTCCCTCATCAATCGGCATAGAAGACCTTGATGGTTCCACAGGTACCAAAGCTAACTCATTTTCTATTGAACTCAGGCCAAGACGAGAGGTACCCATTCCATCAAAATTCACCTCGAGAAGGATCTGCAAAGGAAATAATTCATCAGTATGGTATTGCAATTAACTGGGATCAACTCCAAAAGTTGAAGACTCTCTTTCCTGATATGCAAAGAGAACAAAAATTCATTGAAATGCAAATTCAATTATACAAAAAGCCAGTGCTTCAATTCTCAGCCTGTATCACTCATCAATTTAGCACCTCTCATCGGAAGGAGCGATTTTACCAAGCAGTTAGTTTGTAAACATCCTTAAAAGAGCTTCGTTTGCTCAAGTTGTATGAGAGGAAACAACTTCCAGTTTTCAGGTGGTGAAAGTACTTACTTCTTGATCCATCTGCAAGTTTGACTCCTCCAAAGTTTTATTGTTATCATTCAATATTGAATGCTTCTGCTTATTGAAATAATCCCAAATTTGTACCTGACATCATGAAGAAAGAATTGCCTCAACCTAATTGAAAGAAAATAGAGGTTAAAAAAATTAAAATTGTAAAGAAAAGGCATACCTTCTGTTGGTCTATGCTTTTAAGTAAACATATTCTCTCATAAAGTTCATGTATGGAAGCCTGAAGCAGATAAAATATGTATCAAGCTTTTAAGCCCAAAGCAAACTTTATACTGATGACAATAGGAAGGCAATAAAGATTATACCTTCTTGCTTAAGGTTATAACTGATTGGCTGCTTTCCCTAGAATCAATCAAATTAAGCAAAAGTGGATAAACTTCCACCATAAAATTATTCTGATGGATACCCTGCAAAATCATTTTTCTTGGCAAGGCAGGTCCTCCTTTGTACCTGAAATTTGGATGAAGACAACATTTCAAACGAAAACGCCATGAAAATTAAAATGTGAAAAACAATTGTTTGTGTGCAATTCAGAAAAACAATTGTTTTATGTAATTCAATCTGCTACAATATAAAACAAGAGCCAAAGTAGACATTAAATACTTTCCATCAAGACATCTTAAAACAGCAACATACAATAATGACAGTCATGCTCAATAGCAACCATAACTCTGCAGGTCCAAAAGAAGATATGCAAGTATAAATAAGAAAAGTGAAGAGAAACAAACCACTCAAAGAGCCTTTCCCATACTTCTTGAGACACTAGAACATAGTCCTTCCCTTCCTCCAACATTCTACGAAGTTCTAATCCATCACACTTGCTACCATTCCCTTCGAGAATTAGATTGGAATTATCAATCGGTCCAGGTCTATCCGTCCTCTTTGAAGGCAGTACATCCATATCTTGAGATTTAGAGGTCTTCTCATCAACTAAACATTCTCCGGCATCTTGGCCAGTGTATCTCTGCCAGCTTGAATACCACCTGTATGTGCAGCATAAAGTAAGTAGAGGATTCAAGCAATCATCTATACATTTCATGCTTAAAATATCATCAAATAAAATGCAGTTCAATTTTCCCAATGGCAGCAAACTAATTGGTGACTGTAAGTCTTCAACGAAGCAATTAGTAGCATTAATAATGACAAAGTTCAATAAAAAACTTGACCCAAAAAAAAAAGCAAAAACCTTATGACAAGTGGGATAAACAATTAAGTGATTATTGATTAATCTGAATATAGTATTGTAGCTTTATTTTATTTTTTATAATTTACAATTAGATTAATGTTTTAACCCTTAAGCAGTTGAGAGGTTTTGTCGTCTTGTGTAACTATATTCCCTGTAAGGAAGTAGCGTGAGTAGAGGTAAAATAGTTTTGAGAGTTTTGAATAATCTGTAACGAAACGAAAGCTAGACTATCAGAGGAATGAAATTTCATCTTTGTGTGCGTTTTCTTCATTCTGAAACTTGTTTCTACGCTAATTGGCATCAGTGAGGTCCTTCCCTGAGTTTCAATGTCAAAATCCCAAAAATCCATGAAGTTGACTCATGCAGGGTAGACAAAGATCCCCTTGCAAAAGCCTTGCTTCAATTTCTTCGTGAATCTAAGTCTCGTCACAAAGTTCTAGTCGACGAGCTCTGACGATCTAACTCTGAATTGAAAACAAAGATGGTGATTGAGCTTCGAAGGCTAAAACCCACAAACGCAGACCAATAACCATCATCTTCTACCCCTTTTCCCAATTGCCCAGAGACACCACACCCAATATATACCCAGAAAACAGCTATCGACACTGAACTTAAAACATCCTGCCACAACCCACAAAATCATCGCTACCCACAAATAACCCATAACCCAAAATTCAAAACCCAAACCCAAACACTCAACACCCATCATTGCCGAACACTTAATTTGCCAAACTACAGAGCAAAAAATGACATCCCATTTTATAGTGGACAGCTAAATATCATAGAATTCCTTGACTAGACATACAAACTAAAAGGAGCTGCTAATGCTTGGTGGGACAGAGTTCAAACTAAACGCAAAAGGCACGGTGAACTACCTATTGTTTCTTGGAATTGGAGGAGGCATCTTATGCAGGAACAGTTTCTTCCCTCTGATTACAAACAGATCATGTACAAGCAATATCACCATTGTCAACAGCCAAGCAGGAGTGTGGTTGATTATGTTAATGAATTTCAAGAGCTTCGAGCTAGAAAGATTTTGAGAAAAATGAATCACAGGAGGTTATAAGGTTCGTCTCTGAACTTAGAGAACCTCTACGTGGAAAAGTGAATGTAAAAATGTAATAAGCTTCTCAGAAACAGTCACCTGAGCTTTGAGCTTTGAGGTATGTAAGTCAATTACAAAGATTCACAAGAAGTAATTTCCCCAAAAGAAATTATTCATCAGAATTTTCTTCTCGTAATAATTATCCTACAACCACATTTAGCACCTACAAAGGCCCTTCTGCTGATCCAACATAGAAAAACCTCAATAAACCTACATTAACCCAAAAACCAAATCCTTACCCAAAACCAAACCTATTCAAATGCTTCAAAGGGAATCAACTTGACTAGACATCCGGTGATTGTCTACCGAAAAAGGTTGTTAACTTGGTGGAAGGCATGGAAGAAAAGGAGGAAGTATTTGAATATACAAATACGAAAGTATTTGACGAAGTGGAAGTCACATGTAGAGATGAAGGGGAAAGATTCATTGAAATCTTACAAAAAAAAATTATTGGTGCCATGGGAACCCGAGCAAACTCAATAACATGAGATATTTAGGAGGTAAACTATAAATAAGAAGGCTTATGATGTAATAGTTGATGGGCAAAGTAGTGAAAATGTAGTGTCAAAAGCTTTGATGAAAGCAATGGGTTTAACAGCCTTAAATCATCCAAGACCTTATAAAATAGGGTGGATTAAGAAAAGTCTTGAAACTAGCGTCTTTGAAGTGTGTAGACTACCATTGTCCATAAGCATTATCAGGAAGAAGTAGAGTGTGATGTGTTGAAAATGAATACTTGTCACTTACTATTAAGAAGGCTATAATAGTTTGCAAGGGATACAACTCATAAAGGAAAGACAATACTTATTCCTTTATTAGAAATAACAAGAAAATTGTGTTAATATCTCACTCAACAAAATAGATCAACATAGGAGACATAGGTGTAGAAAAACCTATGTTACTCATAATCAATGATAATGAGATTGAGAAAGATATAAAATCTCAACAACTGGTTCTTGCCCTTTTCATCACAAAAATCTCTAACTACAACCTCCCACATTCGACACACTTGGAAGAAGTACTGAGAAAGTAAAATGATTTAACCCCCCTGAGGAACTACCACATGAGCTACCCTTACTTAGGAATACACAACACCACATATAGTTTATTTCAAAAGATAAGTTACCTAGCATTCCCCATTACAAAATGAGTCCAAAAGATCATGACACCCTTCAAGGAATGGTAGAGGATCTCTTGAAGAAGACACATGTTACAGAGAGTCTTAGCCATGTGAAGTTCCAGCCTTACTATTGCCAGAAATAAATGGTAGTATTAAAATGTGCACTGACAGTAGAGTAATAAACAAGATTACAGTGAAGTATAAATTTCCTATTCCATTTTTGGAGGACATGTTGGATAAATCGGTGGGATCAACTATTATTTCAAAATTGGATCTGAGGAGTGATTATTATCAAATTCGAATCAAACCAGAGGATGAATGGAAAACAACATTTAAGACAAAAGAAGGACTCTATGAGTGAAAAGTAATGCCTTTTGGATTGTGCAACGCACCTAACACATTCATGAGACTCATGAACCAAGTTCTTGAATCTTTCACAAGTAAATTTGTTGTTTATTTTGATGACATCCTGATATTTAACAAGAAAGAAGTGAAACATATGAAACACTTAAGAGAGGTTCTTGAAGTGCTGAGGCAAAACAAAATGTTCTTAAACCTCAAAAAATGTAAATTCTTGACTGATAGCCTAGTATTTTTGGGATTTGTAATTAGTTTTCAAGGGATTTCAATGGATGATAGAAAAGTGAAAGCAATCAAGGATTAGCATCTCCTAAAAGTGTGAATACAGTAAGAAGTTTTTATGTTTTTGCCTCTTTTTACAGGAAAGTCATTAGAGGTTTTAGTATTTTGGTGACACCTCTAACTAAATGTAAAAAAAGGAAAATTCTATTAGGGTGAGGAACAACAAAAGAGTTTTGAGCTGGTGAGGGAGAAATTAACAGCATCTCCCATCTTGGCCCTTCCTGATTTTGACATTGTTTGAAGTGGAAACTAATGCTTCTAGTATTGGAATAGGTTAGGTCTAGCTCTTAAACAAATGTGAAAGTAATAGAATACTTTAAAGAAAAACTAAGCAAGGAGGAACTAGACAACTTATGAACAAGAGTTCTATGGAATAGTTAGAGCTTTTAAACATTGGGAACATTACTTGGTGTACAAAAAATTTGTTTTATCCTGTGATCATCAATCCGTACAATTTTTGAATTCACATAAACATTTGAACATCATGTATGCAAGGTGGATACTTTTCTTACAAAAATTCAACTTTATTTTTCACCATAAAAGTGGAAAACAAAACATTGTTGCAAATGCACTTAGTAGGAGGATTTATGTACTAACAATTACGAAGAATGAAGTCACTAGTTTTAAAACTATCAAAGACCTGTACCAACTTGATGGAGATTTTGGGTTAGTATGGTAGAAATGTATGAACAAACAACCATTATCAGATTACCTGATACAAGATGGATTTCTTTTTAAAGAGAATTATCTTTGCATTAGGGAGTTTCTCATGATTGAACATCACGCAAATAGCTTGGCTACTCATCGTGGAAGAGACAAGACAATCAATAGCATGAAGGATACGTATTTCTAGCCACACATGAAGAGAGACATTGCTGAATTGGTCAAAAGGTATCCTATATGCCAATCTACCAAAGGAATTGCATAAAATATAGGTTTGTATATGCCTTTTCCAATTCCTTCTAACATATGGGAAGACAAGCATGGATTTTTTCCTTGTTTTACCTAAAACACAAAGACACATGGACTCTATTTTGCATAAAATATAGGTTTGTATATGCCTTTTCCAATTCCTTCATTACTTGTAGGAAGTCTGCTGATGCGAGTTATGTGGCCAGTGTTTTCTTTCGAGAAGTAGTACGTTTACATAGAATACCAAAATTTATTGTTTCAGACAGAAATGATAAATTCACGTGACACTTTTAGAGGACATTATGAAAAAGGTTTGATACCTCGTTAAAGTTTAACATAACATGTCATCCACAAACTAATGGACAGAAAGAGTTGGTAAACAGGACCCTAGGAAATATGTTGAGATGTATATCTAGATGTAAACCAAAACAATGGGATTTAGCATTTAGCACAAGCTGAATTTGCATTCAATGGAATGATTAATAGATCCACCGGAAAAAAACCTTCTGAAATTGTCTACACAGAAGTCTCAAGCCTCACAACAAATCTAACTGCGCTACCAATTTTTAAAAACAAGGCAACACTTACAACAACTACTGCAATTCAAAACATGTCACAGGAAGTCAAGCAACACTTGGAATTTTCTAATTCTAAGTATAAAGAGATGGCTAATAAGAAGAGGAAAGCTACGAATTGTTCAGTGGGAGACTTGATGATGGTTCATATCAGTAAAGGAAGATAGGAAGTTGGGTCCATTTCAGATTTGTCACAAAGCTGGAGACAATGCCTACGTTGTTGAATTGCCAAATCACCTCCATATCTCACCTACATTCAACATTTCAGATATTCATCCTTATTTTCCACCAGATACTGGGTTCTCTTACTTGGAAGACTTTGGAGAGTCTTCAATCCAAGGAGAAGGCAGTTGATGCAGTGAGTTATATTTTAAGCTTCAAAACTTTTTATTTACAATTTGGTTAATGTTTAAACCTTAAGCAGCTGAGTTGTTTTGTCGTTTTGCGTAACTATATTCCCTGTAAGAAAATAGCGTGAATAGAGGTAAAGCAGTTTTGAAAGTTTTGGATAATCTGTAACGAAACGAGAGCTAGACACTCAGAGGAATGAAATTTCATCTCCGGGTTTGAGCTTTAGCTTCAATTCCCTGATTGAAGTGTGTGTGTTTTTCAATCTGAAACTTGCTTCTACGCTAAATTATCTAATATTCCAATTGTATATAAACCTCTGTCTTCCCAACAAAACGAAGAATCATAGGGAGAAGGGATTAGCGCATGCAGTATAATAAAAAACGATATGATTGTGCGAATAAAATTTTTAATTGAGAGGAGTAGATTAATACATGGTTCCTACTGTCTTCTATAACGCTTAGGAAACCAAAAACCTACAACGTATCAATGCAGTGGTCTTTATATATAAATTTTTTTTTTGGCGGTAAGCCACCGAAACACTAAATACAGATGCGGGGTCAGATATTGCCATCAAGAATTTGCATGAGTCCGGAAATAAATAACTAATACCCTTTCCTTTTAACAAGAAAAGGAAAAAAAAAACATACCTATTAGAAATGACGTAGTATAAATTGCCTTCCCTCAAATTAGCGTCTGATCGATTGGCGAGTTCAGAGACTATTCGTTTCTCTTCCTCAGGCCTTAGAGGCAAACAACTCAATCCTTTTTCCATCATATGGCACGAATCAAGACTCATCATGATTCGTAATAAAAAAAATCTTCCAAAGAGATCAAGAAATTCAACAAATCGGCGAAAAAGATCTCAAGATTCAAAAACAACGAAGCAATTCAGATTAAACCAGTATATTGTAACTTTCCGAATTACATAAAAGGATCAAGAACTTATTCCAATCTGGAAGAATAAAATTGAGCCGAAATAGATCGAGCAACTAATTCGAGAGCTCGGAGAAAATGCAGAAGATGAAGAAAATGAAAGGATAAATTACGATGAAGAAACCCTAAATTGCAGTCAGTGAACGTGGATCTATACAGAGCCAAGAGGACCTCGTAACCGGAAAGCTCTTACCGCCTTCAAATCAACGATATTGCCTTCTCTTTTAAAACTCAGGAGTTAACGATCCACAACGTTACGGCGAATTGTCTTAAAAGGACACGATTTAAATTTTAAATTTGTAAAAGTTTTTTTTTAATTATAAAAAATAACACTTAAAATATTAAATAATCTTAAATAAATATAATTTAATTTAAACTTATTTTAATTAAAAAACATTCAAAATAAAATAATATTATACTTTTTTAATAATAAAAATATATATTTTATGTTTTTTCATTTTTTTTAATATCACAAACAATTCTAAATAAGGTACCAAATTTTAATGCTCTTATACTTTATATATTTATAACATTAATCATTTATGTCATTTAGTTATATCAAGAATATCAATTTAATCTTTTTATTGTTGTTATAACAATTTAGTTCTTTTGTATTGAAAAATTTACGATACAAAGATTAATAAGTATTTTTTTTCATTTTTCTTTATATTTTCTTATTCTTATTAAGAGATCACTTTTATAATTTATCTTTAAGAATAGATGAAAAGATATAAAATTAATAAAACATAAAAATAAAATAAATTTTTTAAAATTTAATAATTTATTATTGTGTTATTATTTTTCAACAAAATGATTAGAATGTTACAAAAATAAAAAAGTTATAAATCTATTCTAAGTAACATGACTAGATGATTAGATATGAACTTTTTTCAATAAAAAATAGTGATCGAATAAGTTTAAACTTATATAAAATTTTAATTTTTTTAATTAAATAGACAAATTTTTATATACTATTGAAAAAATTGGAATAAATATCTCTAAATTTTTAATTAGTTATACTTCCACATATATACATGTGTGTACGTATTTAAGTGTAAAGAGTTCAAACTTAAAATAGAAAAAAAGTGTTATTTTAAAATTATTTAAAATCGTCTTATATATATCATACATATTACTTTTAATTCTTAGATAAAAATATCCTTATTTTTTTTAGATAAAGACATCTATTTCTCTTTTCTATTTATTTATTTTAAAGAAAAACAAAATTATCCATTTTATATTGTTACCATAATAAATACATTTTATTTTAGGTTAGGAAGTTTTTTTAATTTGAATCATAAATAATTTATATGCCATTTTTATTTTCAAGATATCAAAAATGTTAAAATAAATTGTGAAGTTTAGTGGTTAATCAGACATGAATTATGTTTAATAAATATGCAAGTATATATATTACAATAAGTAATATAATAATAATAATAAAATATTATTCTCACGGATATTATGTTATTAGAAACTTAAAAAAAATAAAAATCAATTTTTTTATATTTTTATGTTTTAATATTATGTTATTAGAAACTTAAAAAAAATAAAAATCAATTTTTTTATATTTTTATGTTTTAAGAAAGCAAAATTAAAATAACTAAAAATAAATAACAATAATTTATTAAATCAGATTTGATAACTAAAAAGATATACGAAAAATATCTAAAAATATTTAATTCCACGATTTTAAACATGTGAATCGCAAAAATCTCACAAATATAATTATCAATCAATTACATAATCAATTGAATCTAACGTAATATGTATTTCTCTCTCAAGTAAACTATATACCATATAATAATTAACATAATCACACTCTAATGTCAATTAAATTACATACTACTCATTTAGTTAATCAATTATGAATCACATACATAAGAATTATACATCTATTCCTAGAAAATTATGCATATTATTTAATTAAAACAAACAATTAAATAATTTTCTTAAATCTATTTAATTACATTTAAAGATCAATTGTTAGCCAAATAACTAATAACATAAAAATTAGATTAAATAACATAATTAAATTAAAATCATAAATGAAGTAAAATATTTGATTATCACATGTTAGAAATTGGGTTCATAAGACCATTAAATTAATAGATTAACTAGACATAATTTTGTTTATAAGACTCATATTTATAAAGAATAACAAAAATTGATAAAGAAAGAAGAAAAAGAAGAAATGCAATCAATCTCTTAAATTATAATACCAATATCTTCTTGAATCTACACTAAAATTGTATCTCCTTTTGAATTTTTTTCTCTTATTTGTTTCAAAATTTGATAAAATCTATGTTAATTACGACTTATTAGGATTTATGAGGTAATTAGAGTTTAAATTAAGCTCAAGTAAAATCTAAACCGTCAAATCAACTTCAGATCAAAGGTTAAGATAAAAAAAGAAAAAATTAGTAGTGCCAGTCAATAAGGGCACAACATGTAACATAAGGGTTTTACTAGACAAATCAGCATGTGATGCATAGCACGAGAAGTTTGGTCGCTATCAATACACTCTGTTATGGATTGTATGGACACAGGTGTAAGGAATGGACTGATAAGGTAATGATGTATGGCGAGTGTGTTGACCAAGCAACGATCTTGGAACGAACTCTATGTTGACACATGGCATAGTATTTGATAACTGTATTTTATATAGTTATTTTCATCGATTTTATTAATGATAATTGTTATGTTTTTTATATTTTTGTTTAATTTTAGTTAAATAAATTAATATTTACCTTTTATGTGTCAAGAAATACATTTTCAATAAAATTAACTAATTTGTATTGAAAATGTACTTAATTTCATATTTACGTCCACAAATATAATTTCAAATAATATAGTTCTTAATTACAATTTATAAAAATCGAAAATATAATTTAAATTAAATTTGGGCTTAATTATAATTATTAAAAGTTTAAAAATTTAATTTAAAATTAGCAAATGGCTGAACTGTAATTTAAAAAAGTTCAAAATGCAATTTGAATTAAATTTATGGGTCAAAATACAATTAATTGAAGTTTAATTTTCGCGCAGGAGAAACGAATTCCATGCGCAAGATCACACTCGCCCAACGTGGACCATCATATCAAAGAAGAAACGGCCAGATGCACGCGTTTCAAGCACACCCGACCATAGCGAGTGGATGCAGGATTCTTTATTCTTCACGCGGCTTGGCATCAGTGGGGCTCACCTGCCGCGCAGGCCGGCGTACAGGGTGGGACCCACATGTCTGTTATACGTCTGCCAAATGTTTGATATGGTGCGGCTGAACCACGTGCAATCGTTCCCTCCAACCATTTAAAGTACGCCACGTGTCCAATGTTTCACTTTCACGAATCAAGAGCGGACACGTGGTACGTTTTGGGGAATGGAAAAGTGCCGAATCTGGCACCCGTTCCAGCCGCTGTCCCCCACGTCTCGCGCCGCAATCCGGTGCGGTAATTCTCCGTGAGCCCGTCCTTGCTGCCCTGTTATTTGCTGCCACGTGTCACACCAATCTATTCAACGAATCACATGTTGACACGTGGCACGCATAATGAATTAAAAAATGCAAAAACGACTCCTTATCTCACGCGTGAATTAAAATAAGGTTTTGATTTTCGTGTGATCGCGGATTTTAAGGGGAATGTCGGGGTTTTATTTTCGATACAAATTGTTACGCGTGTATGTATTTTAATATTTTTGATGTATTTTTTTGGTGCTATAAATAGTTATATTATGATAGAGTTAAGAAGTTTTCGGTTGACAAATTAAATGTACTAAAAAATATAAATCAAAAGAAAATAACACGATTTGAGTGGATTAGTTTAGTGAAAAATTGCAATCCTAGATTTATTTTATTTTATTTTAAAACCTTTTTCTTAACTTATTACAATCAACGATTATTTTGGATAAAATCAGAGCGATACAATTTTTGTAATCAACAAACTATAGTAAAAAATCTCTGTGGGAACGATCTTTACTTACAAATCTTTATTACTTGTGACCGTGTATACTTACACGATTTTATGTGTGTTCCAAAATACACAACAAGTTTTTGGCACCGTTGCCAGGGATTTGTTTTACTATTTTCATTGTTGATATTAATACCAATCAATCTGATTTTAATTCAGAAAAAAAACAAAAACAAAAAAAAATTATTGTTTTGTGTTTAATTTATTTTTCAATTTTCTCGTGGGTTGAGATTTTGTTTGACACACAAATCTTATCTCACATAAAGAAAAATAAATTTGTTTTTTTTTGCTTATTATTTGTTGTTTATTTTATTTTGCAATTTTCTCGTGGGTTGAGATTTTGTTTGACACACAAATCTTACCTTACAAAAGAAAAAATAAATAAATAATAATAAAAAAATTTATGGTTATTGTTTGCTTAATTTATTTTTCAATTTTCTCGTAAGTTGAGATTTTGTTTGACACACAAATCTTAACTCATAAAAAGAAAAACAAATTGAGAAGTCAAGATGAAGATTATAAATCAAGCGCTTCTTGAGAGGCAACCCATGTGTTTTATATTTATTTTTTATTTTTCGCATATTTTGTTTTTTATATTTTGTTATGTTAATTTTTTTTTCTTTCGTAGGTACCAATTAGAGGTAATGAAGCTATTTTGGCTTAACCAATCAAACAAACCAGTAAGTTTCTTTAATCCCTCTTATATGATCAACTCTAACACATTTAGGACAATGTGTATATTAAGTTTGGGGGTGATAGATATATTGAACTTAATTGAAATACTTTTTGGATGTTCTTGCTTGTGAATTTTTTTTGTTTGTTTGGTTGATAGATGATATGTTGCTATGAATAGTGATTTATTTTTGTTTCTTCCATTTAAATGATGCATATCTCTTTGAAAAATTTGAATGTTGTCTAAGTGATGAATAAGTTTTACGTATATTTCATTTTTACAAGAATAAATATTCATGAGCACTAGTCTTGACTTTTGAATTGCTATGCTAATTTAGAGAATGTTTATGTGAGTATGGAATTCGATTGATTTGTGTGGTGTTACAATTCTTAGAATTTGTTTGATTTTCTCTCGAGGCGAAATTATAGATACCATTTAACTAAAAAAATGATTTCGACCATCTTTGGATCGTTTGAGCCTTTCTATCTACCTTCACATACATTATTCGTAGTATACCCCTTTTGAGCTTCAAAGTTTATATATATATTTTTCTCATTTCAAAAGCCTACCAAAAATATATATATATATATGTGTGTGTAGTATATCTATTTTTCTTATCTCACTAACATGTGAAAATTGTTAGAGTGGAATAATTTGGTGAAAAATTGCAATCTTAGATTTCTTTTTATTTATATTTTTTTAGTACATTTAATTTGTCAACCGAAAACTTCTATTTTTATCCATACATCTCTTCCGAGCTCCGTATAGACACACCTCGTTAAATTAATTCACTATATCTCTATGAGAATTAAATTCACCAGGATTCATTACGTTCTAAGTTTTCAAAAGGCCACACATACAATTAGGGTATATTCCTATCCTTTATCATACATGTCATTCTATCTACGAGAAATATACACAAAAATGCCTCTCTCAAGTTTATTAATGTGCCACAAATCGTTTTGAAAAAATTCGTAAATAATCAAAAAGCATTAAGCACAAGATAGAGTGAACAAATTGAACTTCTTATAAATCTTTCAAAAATAGTTAAAATCAAAGCTTCATAAATTTAGATCAAATGCAACCCTAGAAAAATTAAATTACTTCATTAAATTAAAATAAAAATTACAACAGATACAGAAAAATAAGATGAAAAAGAAGGAAAATTAAAACATCACATATACAAAATATTTGGACCACGCAGAACACAACAAAAGCCAAAAAATGGCTTCTGCGTGTTCTGCAGTCCAAAACCGAACACAAAATAATCTCCAAAACTAAACTTCCCAAAAAAAACTTCTTTCTCTATCATAATATCACCTATTTATAGCACCAAAAATACATCAAAAATATTTAAACTTAATACAAGCGTGGAACAATAAAGTGTGGAGAAAATAATAAATTACACGTGTGGGGGACAAAAATTGTATCGAAAATGGAATCGAAAAAGTGAGTGGAGATGCTGCGTGTTTCTGTTTTATTTTCCTTCCACGCTGCCACGTGTTGCGTTATGATTCGTGGAAACAATTAGTGGGACACGTGACAGCATCTCATTCGTTGAAGGGAATGGGCGCACACAGAACTTGTCGCACGAAATTGGGGTGCACGAAACGTGAGGCAACTGCTGGAACAAGGGCGAGATTCTGCGCTTTTGCGTTCACCGATATGTGCCACGCGTCCTCTGATGATTCGTTCAAGGGGAAATTGGGACACGTGGAAGACTTTAATTCGCTGGAAGAACGATTACACGTGGTTCAACCGCATAGAATAACGCCCTTTGGCAGACGTGTAACGGACATGTGGGTCCCACCCTGCACGCCGGACTGCGCGGCAGGTGGGCCCACTGGCATGCCGAGCCACGCGACGGAATAAATCCTGCACCCATTCTCTTTGGTCGGGTTTAATCTACACGCGCCAATCCTGATCGTTTATGCTTTGATCGGAAGGACCACGTTGTACGTGTTGATGTTGACGCGTGGAACTTCTCTCCTGGGAAAAAAATAACTTTTATTAATTATATTTTCACGCATAAATATATTTCAAATTACATTTTAAACTTTGTTTAATTGCAATACAGTCCTTTAGTAATTTAAATTAAATTTTAAACTTTCAATAATTAAAATTAAGCCCAAATTTAATTTAATTTATATTTTCAATATTTATAAATTGCAATTAAATACTCATTTATTTTGAAATTATATTTTTGGAAGAAAACTTGCAATTAAGTACGTTTTCGATACAAATTATTTACCTTTCATAAAAAAATATAAAAAACAGTAAATACTAATTTATTCATCAAAAATTAACTAACAATATTAAGAACATAGCAATTATAATTAATAAAATAAGTGAAAATAACTATATAAAATACATTTATCAGTATTGTATCACTAGAAACACATGGCATTTCATGATTTGCTCTCTTGGTTTACATGACATTCATGTGGTAGCTTTTGATTGGTCCTACAATAAAAATTCATAAATATCCCAAAAAAATTCAAAAATTATATTTTCACATTTTTTTACTAGAAAATTCATATTTTAATATTTTTAACTCCAAAATACTATTTATCGAATAAAATATACAAATATTAAGTAAAAAAATGTATCAATGCCTTTACTTTCATAGAGGCATCACACTCTCAAACTTAACTCTTTGTTTGTTCTCAAGTAAAGTCAAATCTAACTAGATAAACTAACATGGGAAGTATATTGATAAATATAAATATATATATATATATATATATATATATATATATATACACATGTATATTTAGCAATAATTATCCCTCTCAAAAGTAGTATAATTCTATGACAAAAATGTTTACATATTCATCAATCAATATTCTATCAATACAAGGATATACAAGGTTTTTAATATATTGACTCATACATATGTGGTACATAATATCGTCCAATGCACTCATGAAATCAACCAATATGAGCATGCTAATCAATTCAATCTTAGAACAAGTCTCATAAGTCTATTTTTTTACATATCTCTCCACTAATATAAATATATACTTAGCTAAAAATCAATAAGGACTTTATATGCTTGTAACATAAGGTTTAGGTGGGGGTCAATAAATGAAGATATTTAAACTCTTTCAACATCTTATCTTTCTTTTTATTCATCATACACGTTTTAACTACAATTGAGTTTTTACTTGATATTTTAATGCACCATCTCTTATCATTCTTTTTATATTCTTTTATTCCACATCTTTTTTTTGTAACTTCACAATACCCCTAAACTTGTTTTCAATTTTTTTTCCAGAGAAATAATTGTGTTGTGAGTTTTTTTTATTTTCTTTTTTTATAGGGTACATTACATTTCACCTCACTCTATAGCATAAAACATTATTGTATTTTTTTCCTTTTCATATAAGCTAAAGGTATAAGGGTAAAAGGTAATGATTATTGGTTAGGCATAAAATGTGGCTTAAAAATATGAAAAGTTTTTTGTTAGGCTCAAATGGGTGATCGAAGATATTAACAACGGTTAGCTTGAAAGACTCAATCGATCCAAACAAGACCTATACCATTTCTCTTACTAAATACTATTTAAAATTGCACCTCAAGGGATGATCAAATAGATTCTAAAACATGATAGATCTAATCAACTCACATAATCACTACAAATTTTCACTCAATAAGCACACCAAAGTCAATAATGAACACGTGTATAAAAATTTGTATCAATTCAATCAAAACTAGCAAGCATATCATATGATTAATGTAAATTTTTTTGTTAGGCTCAAATGGGTGACTAAAGATATTAACAACAGTTAGCTTGAAAGGCTTAATAGATTCAAATAAAGCATATATCATTTCTCTTGCTAAATACTATTTAGAATTTCACCTCAAGGGATGATCAAATAGATTCTAAAACATAGTAAATCTCATCAAATCGTATAATCATTACAAATTTTCTCTCAATAAGTACACCAAAGTCAATCATGAATATATGTATAAAAATCTGGATCAATTCAATCAAAACTAACAAACATATCATATGGTTAATGTAAATATTTTAACGAGTATGTTATATTCCTTATCTTAGTTACAAAAACCAATTTTATCATTGAGTTTATACGTTTCATATCAAGTATGCATGTATGTAGTTCTCATATAATTGTCCATTTATACCCAAATTATGATTAAAAACATCCTATAAATTACAAAAAAATTCTAAAAATTGAAAATGTATACTAAGTAATAAAGTAAAAAATAAAATTCATTTCCCTAAACTTAAATTGCATATTGTCTCCAATGTGCACATATAAATTTGAAAAAATAAAAAGAAAGAAAACTCTCTTAGTCTTGACATACTACATCTGTTGTTAAAATGCTCAGTCTTATTACCTCATTCCTCTCCACATTAATTCACCTACAAAACAAAACAATAAAAATATAAGTAAAATAACGTTGAGTTGCCTCCTAACTAGCGTCAAGTTTAACATCCTTGACTAGATGGTTATATCAAGTCTTAAGGTACATTTATGTGTGTCCATTTACTTTTGACTTTGTCCTAAAGCAATTTGAGTCTTTATTTGTTCAATAATACTTTATATTTCAGTTTAAAAATACGGTGTTTGATTCTCTTATCATGCCATATTTTTGTTTTCCTTTTGCTCTTTCTACCATTCTTATAAGCACACCATCCTAGCTCATCTAATTTATATATTTCCAACATCTTTTTCAACTCTCTATTAAACTCTTCCACTTTCACACTTGATTAGAGATGGTAGGACAAAGGTGTGAGGTCTACATTTGGTAGTCCTTAAATAGATGGTTTGAGCTTATATCATATCTCAAAACTCTTCACAACCACATTAAGTTTACATATGAGAAGTATAACAACCTTCTAATAGTTCACACAATCAACAATATCAATCATAGATTCTATACTTTCAAAATTAAAATAGATTTTTCTTGGTGAGTTTACGTTATTGTTCACAACATTATGTGTAATAGTCTTAAGTATGGACAACTCAATAGATTCTTTTAAGTTGTCATTACAACCAGTAAAATTTATCATTAAGCATTCATCAACATTATCAATATCATATGGTTCAAATGCTTTAAAAACTTTAAATGCTACTTGTTCATGCTACATTCTCATTGTAAGCTCACTTTTTTGTACATCAATAAGTGTTTTTTTGGTTGCTAAGAATAGACGACCAAGTATGATAAGAATGTTACGATCCTCTTTCATATCTAATATAATGAAATCCATCAAAAAGATGAACTTGTCTACTTTTATTAACACATCTTCTACCACACCCCAAGGTTTCTTAATTGATCTATATGTCATTTGTAATGTTATTGAAGTGGGTTTGGCTTTATCAACCTCTAGTCTCTTGAAAATCGATAATGACATAAGGTTAATACAGGAACCTAAGTCACACAGTGCTTTGTCAAAATGAATGTTCCTAATAGTGCAAGGGATGTCAAACAACATAGATCTTTCAGTTTTTGGGATAGTTTTCTAGCAAGGATGGCACTACAACCTTTAGTTAAGGTTATTATTTCATTATCTACAAGCCTCATTTTCTTAGACAAGATGCCCTTCATAAATTTGGCATAAGAAAGCATCTGTTCAAGTGCATCTGCATATGATATATTTATATGCATTCTCTTGAAGACTTTAAGGAATCTTGAATTCTGCATATCTGACTTTTGTTTTTTCATTTTTTTAGGGAATGGAATAGTAGGTTAGTAAATGTTGCTCTTTTTTGGCTAAATTATTTCCTTTCTATTACACTATTTATCCATAAATTCATGGCTCTCTTTATCCATTAATTCCTCATCATCCTTGTTAGTTTTTGGTTCTTCTTCATCCTTTTTAGTCTCATGTTCCTCCCCTAGAGTTTTACCACTTCTCAAGGCTATGATGTTGCAATGCTTTTTACCTTCTCTTATTGGGTTTATAATTGTGTCACTTGGAAGGTTACCTTGAGGCCTTTGACTTATGGCTTCGACAAGTTGTCCCATTTCTTTCTCTAAATTTTGAATTGAAACCTCTTGTGTTGATACTTTTTGTATTTATTGATTGTATGAAGTCTTTCACCATTCCCATTAAAGCATTTGTATTGTCCTGAGTAGATGGCTTACATTCTTAGGCTTGTGATTATTGTGGTTGTTGAAAACTAGGTAGTGAAAATAATTGATTACCACCTTGATTATTATTGTTGCTCCAGGAGAAATTATGATGTTTTTTCCATCTTATGTTGTATGTGTTTGAGTATAGATTATTGTGATTATTGTGGTTGTTGAAAACTAGGTAGTGAAAATAATTGATTACCACCTTGATTATTATTATTGCTCCAGGAGAAATTATGATGTTGTTTCCATCTTAGGTTGTATGTGTTTGAGTATAGATTATTGTTTCGATTCACATTACTTACATGGAATGTTGATTCAATATTATTTGGAAAATTATCACATAAATGAGCTTCCTCACAAGACATACGCGACACCCCTGAATCTTGGACCAAATTTATACTTGTTAGTGAGTTTTGAGCCTTCAAAAGATTTACCAAAGATGACTTGTAAGTGTCGTGATATCATTTACATCATGCACTCCGACTACTATTCTTGTGGTTGTCTTCTATCCATTGGACATTGGTAATTATTTATAGCCATTTTCTCAAGTAAATTATAAGGTTGGTTGTAAAATTTAGCTTCCAGAGCCCCATTAGTGGATGCATCAATGATGGTCTCTTGTTTGAGCATTGAGATCATAGTAGAAAGTCTTCATTTGGATCCAATGAAGGATACCATGGTGATGACACTTCCTTAACAATTCTTTGAATCTTTCTCATGTTTCGTATAAAGATTCTTCTTCATATTGTTGGTATAAGGTAATGTCATTCCTAAGCTTGGCATTCTTTGTTGGTGGGAAATATTTCATCAAGAATATCTTTGCCAAATCGTTCCAAGTTGGAATCAAGTGGTAAAGAGTTTAGTCAAGCTGAAGCATGGTCTCCCAAAGAGTAAGGGAACAATCTAATAAGCATAAATGCATCTTCGATCACACCATTGAATTTAAATAAATCTCTAAATTCAATAAACAATTTGAGATGGAGATGATGATCATCTATTGATAATCCGCTAAATTGTCCTAATTTTATAGCATTTGAAACATCATTGGTTTTAATATTTAGCCTTGTAATACTTGGATTCAACCCTTTAAACATAGGTCACGTATATTCATTCATAGCTCTCTCTCCCTATCATCCACCAAAGGTATTTAGTTGTTCAAGTTTAGCTTATTATTGCTTATTTTTAATGAATATATTTCTTTTACTTGGTTGACAACTTCTTGTTTTCTTATTGATCTCAAATTACGCTCAATTTTAAGATCTAAAGGCAAAATTTCAATAGACTCAAATGTGTTTCTAATAGCACAAAATAAGATGTCTAAATTTAAAATAAATAAATTAATTAAAATTATGACAAATAAACAAAGAGAAATAACTAAATAAAATAAATAACTAAAAAAACTAAATAAAATAAAATAATTAAAATAAAATAAAATAAAAAATTAATTTTTAATATTTATAATCTCTATCAATGTCGACAAAAACTTTATCAGACACGAATTGTATTTAATAAATAAGTAAATATATATCGCAACAAGTAATATAAAGATAAAAAAATATCGTTCTTAAGGAGATTATGTTATTAGAAATTAATTATTAAAATAAAAAAATAAAAATCAATTTTTTATGTTTGTATGTTTTAAGAAAGAAAAATTAAAATAACTAAAAATAAATAACAATAATTAATTAAATTAAATTTGGCAATTAAGAAGATATATGAGAAAATATATAATAATACTTAATCTCTCAATTTTAATATGTGAATCACTAAAATCCTCCCAATATAATTATCAAATAATTGCATAATTAATTGAATCTAATGTAGCATGTGTTTCTTTATTAAGTAAACAACACATTATATAGTAATTAACCTAATCACACTCTCATGTAAATTAAATTGCATATAACTCATTAATAGTATCAATTATGGATCATATAAATAAGAATCATATATTTCTACCTAAGAACTATGCATGATATTTAACCATGTCAAACAATTAAATAATTATCTTAAATCAATTTAATTATCTTTATATATCAATTGTTGGCCAATAATTAATAGCATAAAATTACATTAAATAATATAATTAAATTAAAATAATAATTGGGGTAAAATATTAAATTATCACATATTAAAAATTACATAATTTTTTTAGCTTATATTTTTCATAAAGAAATACATAAAAATTGATAAAAAAAAAGAACAAGAATAAGATTGTAATACCAATCTCTTGAATTGTAATGCCAATCTCCTATTGAATCTTTACCAAAATTGTATCTCTTTTTTAATTTTTTTTGTATTTTTCTCTCTTTTTAACTACAAAATCTGATAAAAACTATGTTAATTTCGGCTCATTATGGTTTATGAGGCAATTAGGGATTAAATTAAGTTCATGTGGAATTTGGACCATTAAATCAACTTCGGATCAAGGGTTGAGATGAAAAAAGGAAAAATTAACAATGTCAACGAATTAGAGCACGACGCGTGGCATGTGAGTTTTATTGGACGAATCAACACGCGGGCGTATGGCACGTGAAGATTGGTCATGATCAATGCATGTTTAGTCAACGCCAACTAGTAATTGTGATTCCTTGTTATGAATTGAATGGCACACGAATGAAAGGAATGAATGAATCAGATGTTGACCAAGCGACAAACTCGGAATAAACGTTGTGCTAACACGTGGTATGATGTTGCGTCATTAGGAACACGAGGCATTTCGTGATTCGCCCTCTCCGCTTACATGGCATTCACGTGATTTTCCCATCAACTCCCTTGCTTGCGTGGCGTTCACGGGTAGCTTTTGATTAATTTGTGTTAAAAATTCATAAAAAATTCCTTAAAATTTCAAAAATGATATTTTCACATGTTTTTATTAAAAAAATTATATTTTAATATTTATAACCCAAAAATATTACTTATTAAATAAAACATGTAAATATTAAGTAAAAAAAATACACCGATAACTTTTCGTAGAATCATCAATGGTTTAAATGTAACACGTGTATAATGTATTCATAACTTGTGAAGATTACATATATTTTTAGCACTAAATTGTGTTTCATGTACAAAAATTGACCTAAAATTTCCTTTTGGTAATAAACAAAACTTTTTTCCCCTTTCAAAGGTTCACTTCATGCCATGTAACTTTCCAACATATTTGTTTTATGATCATTTTGTTTTGTGATCATTTTGTTTTGATTCTGTATTAATTCGTATGTATTTTTTTTAGACTTACAGTTTAATAAAATTACTGGAATATCCGGTGGACGAAACTTTTTTACATCTAAAGTTTAACAAAAACATTTTTATTTAGAGAACAAATATCAATTTAATATCATTAAAGATTAATAATGTTGACAAAGCCCCTTTTGTTATTGTCACACTAAAATGTATAATTTTTTTTATTCTCCCTGTAATGATTATACATCAATGTATATAAAGTTATCATTAATGCAAAATAGTTATGTCGATAACAATTTAATAAATTATGACAATACAATATCATCAATCACCACTACCTAAGCATTAAACTCTCCACACTAAACTATCTATTTATAAAAAGGCTTCATCTGACCTTGCGTGATAACTTATCAATTATGAAAATATGCAACAAAGAGGATCATTGGACCTATCTAATATCAATCACATAGTTTATACAAAGAGATTCTGTAGCAAACACAGCCTTTGAAGCACATTAGGTCAAAATCTCTACACTATTGAAAATTACACTGTCACCATCTCCTCAGAACTATCTGATGCCTCACTTCCACCAGGTCCTGGTCCCCCTTCCTGTACCTTACCGTCACTAGACATGCTTTCTTCACTGGAGTTGTCAGATGTTCCAATATCATCATCAGAGACCGCATCCACTTTCTGTCTTCTCCTTATATCCTTCACTCCTCTTCCTTGAAGGGCCAGTCTCCTGCGCTTTCGTGCCTTTCGCTTGCCCTTGGGAAACTCTTCCCTCCGCGATTCAAGGCTTTTACTTCCAACCTGATTTGAAAATTTACTCTTGCCGTAGTCAGTATCCTCCGATTCATCAGCGTCAAGCTTGCGCCTTTTCCTACTTGAATTTGTCTGTAAAGAAATGTTTAAACTAATGGTAAGACATTACTGAGTACTGGTACAGTATACACCGAACAAATAGCATTAACCAGTCAAAACAGATAAAAGATGGGGAGCTATATGCTTCTCGTATATGCCTTTGAACAAAACAAAAGTTACCAAAATGAGTCCCTAATCACAATCTTGTTGAACTTCTAAACTTCCGCAATCTACTAAAAGCTCCGAATTTCATCCATCACCCACTTGGTCCAACTACAATGTTTTCATCCTACAACCTAACACCTACAGTGCACAACCTTTTTTATACAACTCATGCTTCTAAGCTGTATTGTCAACTGGAATATCTCATGGACACAAATTTCAAATTGTCCTTGAGTAACACACTAACATGGATAAAAAAATTCGATTTTTTATTTTATCCTTGAATCACTAAAGTTACAGCATTGACGCAACAGAGGAGAGCCAAAGTGGCACTCTTCCACAGAAACCTTATCCATTTACTTTGTGAAAGATGATCGCAAATGAGCATTTTGATGAGCTTCGTTGGAAATATATATATATATATGCATGTAGATAACGACGAGAAAGTATCAAATATAGATTTCAACTCATACCTTGGGGCCACGATCCACCAATCGGGCCCATTCATGCCGGTTCCTAAGGCAATCAAGAACAGCTTGTGAATGACTTGTGTATGCATAACGCTCCCCATTGTGCTTCCTCAGGTTATGCCAATGCTGCAAAATAGAGAAACCATAAAAAAAATGTGAAAAATGAAGTAGGGGGAAAAGCCACACAACATAAAAAGCAAGCTGCCTGAACAGAACAACATACCGGCAGCACAGCATTACAGAGTTCCTCATATGTCATTCTCCTACCTTTACTCATTATCTCATTGATCAATCCTACATGTGGAAAAATTATCAGAAAAATTGTAATAGAGTTCGAGGGAGGCGAGAAAACTTGGTTAATATCCAGTAACTACCTGGCAAAGTACGATGAAGAGGGCCACCAACTGTGCCTGTATCATCATCAGATGTATTCCTTGGTGAACTACGCACAGATGACAAATTGAGATCATTAGCCTCTGTGGACGAAGACGGACCACTATTTGCAGTGGCTGAGGAGGTTGTAGGGATAGCTATGTTAACAGACTCTACCACTGTTGAGGATCCATCCACCTCCCTCCTGGTTGAAGCATCCACTGCACGTAGTACATCTTGCTTTCTCTGATCATGAGAAGATGGCAATCGATCCATCCTTTTAGCATCATCTGCATTTTCTTGAGAATTGCGGATAACATCTTTGGAAGCATCCTTGCCTTTTCTTCTAAAAACCTATAGATTGCATGTAAGAATTTGTTACTGTAAAGAAATCTCCAAATAAGAAACTTCTACTAACCATAACATTTTAGCCAGTCTGTGTGTCAAGGTATGAACATGCTTAATAGGAAAAGAATCAAGTATCATTGAAATAAACTGTTCAAAATTATGTAAGAAGAAACCATCTTACCAAACTATGATCCTTTCCTCCAGAATTAGATGTACGCTTCATTAGCATGCTTGCTGCACTTGATGAAGCCAATTGGGGTATGCTACCAGCATTACGCATGCGTGGTACACGAGGTACTCGAGGAGAGCTATTAAGTTCTTGATGTAAAAGTAAAGCAAGCTGCAAAACGCAAAAAGAAAAAAATACACACATATATCACTTCTGCCAGAATTATTGGGGAGAGGAGGAGGATTAAAAAAATTTATTCTGTTCTCACCTCTTCATCACTCAACTTTGTTGAAGAAGGTGCAGCTGGACATGGAGACAGTGCATGATTTTGGTTAACCTTGGAGGAAGGCTGCAAAATTGTCTGGTTATGCTTTTCACCTTTTTGTGACACACCTAAAGACGATCTCTTGCTATGAGTATGAATAGATTTTTGATGGTGATGAGATCCAGTAGGCTCACAGGAGATTGACACAACAGAAGTTGGAGCCGAAGACGTCTTGGAAGCTATGCAAGGCACACAATCTTTTGATTCCAACATAATCTGCTTGGAGACATAATCATGTGAAATCTTGCTTGGGTGGGAGGATTTTGTTGTAGAATTTGTAGTGTATTTTGAAAGATCTCTAGCACTTTTTCTAGGATTGTCATCCTTTTCTCCATCCCCAACATCATATGAGATCCGATCTTTGTTGGTAATACCATTGCAGTCAGGCAAGATTTGTTGTTTTGCACATTTATTTGTATTTAGGGCATCAGCAGATGTTGAAAAGTCCATAGCACATGATACGGGAATCAACATGGAGGTTGAAGAGGAAATAGATTTTCCAGCACATTCTTCCATTTTCATCAGATTGGAAATAGTTCCACCTGGATTAGAATGCTCTCCGGGAAACCCAGAATCAGACTTGGGTTGTGAAGAATTTTTTTGCGTAGCCATTGAGCCTTTCAAGCCCTCAGATTCTGGTTTATGCTGAGAAGAATTACTAGGAAAGTTATCATCCTCGTCTGTATTTGAACCATTGGCAGCTTCCAAGCTCCTAACATCATCTCGTGAATGTGATTTGATCCCAATTGTAGACATGTGCATAGAAGATAAGCCAGGGTCTTTTCCAGCATCACTATCTTCAATTTTCACTTCAAAATCAGACTTTTCAGACCTCAGCAATATTTCACAACTAGAATGATGTACTTGTCTGTCCTTAATTTCAGGTACAGGTATTCCGCATGCCATATCCTCAACATGAGGTTCCATATATGTTCTATCTGAGGCTTTAATATTATCATCAAAATTATCAACCATCATGTTATCCCCCTGATGTAAAACAATAATAGTCATTTCAGTTTAACGTCACCACTAAAAAAAAGAAGAATAAGTAGTTAAAATTCAGCAGAGAAGAACACATTGCTAACACTAGTAGTAGGAAATGTTATGTCTAACTAATAATTTTAAGAGTTTCAAATACAATCAGGAATAAAACGAACGTAGGGGGGAACATACTATGTACACGTTAGCCTGCAAACAAGTCATAACATAATGTGGACAATCTACAAGTCATTGACCTAAGAAGCTACGGCTATGACTAAATAACATCATAGTTCAGTTGTGCATTCATTAAGATATAAATACCACATAGTTTGAATAACAGTGGTAAGCTGATAACATAACATCTAGAATTGCAGTAGTCCTGCCTGCTGCATTACAAGAGAAATTAGGAAGAATAATTTTTTTTAAACTAAAGTTAAGAAATAATGATTAATGCAATATAGTACCCCTACTTGCTTGGACATAAAGGAATACTAAGAGTACCTCTTTTATCGCATGAACATCTCTATCATTGTCATTTACAACCAATAGCCCCATGACCCCGTCGGTTTTAGGAGAAGTTTGTAATGCATCAGAAGGCAGGGGACCAACCTTATCTCCCTCCGGAGCTTCACCAGTTGAAAAATCTCTTCTAGACACATCAGTTGATAAGGCTTCTGAAGAATACTTTTCAGCATCATCATGCTCTCCACGACCATCAGATGATGATTGTCTACCAGCAGTGTCCCTTAAATACTTGCCCTTCATACTTTGAATTTCATCCTTGGAAAACTTCGAGCCTCTGTCTCCATAAAATTCTAATTTTTTTCCATCACTTGTGGATGTAAACACTAGTAATAACATTAGAAAAGACACACAAAAATTAATGTCAATAAGCACATGTCAACTAAAGCAAGAATTAACCCATGGTTAATTTATTGTCACAGTTGTTTAGATAAATATTAAAACTACATAGAGAATCTTTAAGCAAATAATAAAACTGAATATAGACAGGGGTAAGAGCATTGCAAAGCATATTAAATCACCTGTTCTAGAAGAATGTGCAGCTCTCTTCTTCATATCAACCTCTTTCTCAGTGGCTTTAGACCTTTTCTTAGACCTCCGATCTTTCGATGTCTCCAAATCTTCTTTCTTTTGCATACTAGAGTGCAGTGCCACAGGCCTAAGTAAGCTTCTCTCTTTTAAGCCATTATGTACAGGCCTAGAATCCATATTCTCACTCTCCCACTTCTTTCTCTCTTTCAAAGAAGCAACTTCGGAATCTTCACCTCTCGGACCAACCAAAGCAGCTATAGAAGCAGCCAAAACATTCTCCTTAGACAGAGAGAACAAAACACCAGCACCCTTGTCGACAGGATTCTCATTTTCTTCATCCCAACAAGGGAACTCCTTGTATTGAAAATTGAACTTCTTGGGCACGTATCCAGTGCACTTCCATAGTTGTGGGGTAAAAACCGATGACAATCCCCCAAAGAGAGCAGGATCACCACCAGGAATTCCCTGTACATGTACCTTCTCCTCCTTTGGCACATCGGTCCAGAGCCTAAAAGGACCGTGGGTGGGTCCATTTGACACATAGGGACTCTCCATTCTCATAGTCTTAGTAGGGAGTTCAACCAACAACTGAGCAACCTCAGTTTCCTCACTTTCATTCCTATTGTTATTGATCTTACATTTATCACAGACAAAAATTTCATCTCCTTTGACGTACTTAGAACATCGAGTGTGCACCCAAACGCCACATTCATCGCAATTGACCATCTCTTCCCCATCATCAAAATTGACACCGCATACACAATCAACTGTCCAAGAGCCATTAACCCAGTCATCAGGAGGATCCGAATTCTGAAGACGGTGGTGTGACCGGCCTTTCATGGCTTCCAATTCCCAATTTCCACAAATTGTAAAAACCAAACCCTAATTATTCAGCAAAATATATAAAAACCCTAATTACCCTACTAATATCCAAAAACAATCCAAACCTCTAATTCCAAGACTAGCATGTCGAATTGTCATTATCATCTGTTGATACTAGCAAGTAAAGTGAATAAAAAAAACACATAATTCAACGGATTTTCTTCCCCAAAAAAACATGACTTTCGCAATTGCTAAGGGAGCAAACGGGTTAAAGATTGGTACCTGAGAACTGCTATAATAGACGAAATTGAGATCATGTGTTTCGCCGTTTGGATTTTTTAAAGCGACGAAAAGTGTTTGTTGAGACAAAGCTTTGCCTCAGTCTTTGCGTTAGATTTGTGAGCGTTTGCTACTTCTGGGTTTTGCCGCGTTACGGACGAGATCTCGATACACAAGCACGAATACGAATGGGTGGAACTGAAATAGATATATTTTCGGGTTTGGGCCTTCTTTCTTCTCCGCTTCCCAATATTGTTTTGGCGTCCGCGTTACCTTTGACTACATTTCGGTTCCGGCTCGGCTCTCGACTCCTTGCAATTGAAAACTTTTTTAGAAAATTATTTATTAAAATAATATAATTTATTTTTAATTTATAATTAATTATAATAATATGATACCTAAATATTCATTTTACAAAAAGTATAACTTAATTTTACAAAAAATCCTAAAATAGTATGACATGAGTACGTTATAAATATAAATATAAGTATCATTTTTAAATTCATAATTATAAAATAGCATTTTTTATATATAATTTATATATTTTTATTATTTAAAAAAATATGATATATTATTTAATATTAAATATTATTGAAATTAAACTACTATTATTTTAATTTATTTAATGTTTAAATATATTTTAATTAAAATATGTTTAATATTATTATAATATTATTTTTATTATTATAAATTTAAGATGTTATTTTTTATAATTTTTTAAAAAAATTTAGTTATAATTATTAAATAATTTTATAATATTCTTATTATTTCTTATTATTCTAATCACATAAAAAAAAGTAACTATATTTTTTTAGTTAACTAATATATGAATATAATAAGACACAAATAAGACTAATATGATTTACGTTACTATTTTTAATTTTGAATTTTTAAATCTTAATTAATTTATTTAACGTATATTTAATTATGTATAAAAATAAAAATTGTCATTAAAAATTAGAAAATTATATCCAACTTAATTTTTAAAATAATATTTCATGTCATTATTTATCATAATATTTAATTTTATTATTTAATTTAATTTTTACTTTCTATCTTAATTTGAATATTAGATTGAACAGTGGTGTAACATATGAATTTAAATATTTCCTAAAATTACTCTTACAAATTATATTTTATCAAATGAATGTAATATAAATACGTAACATACACTAAACAAAATGATTTATTTTTATACAAAAAAAAAGTCTTAAATTTAAAACTCTTTGTCCGCTTGACCTTAGATTTCAAATCTCCATTTCCACTTTGGTGTATACATACGTTACCAATAAATAACAAATATATGAAGAAAAAAAATATACCTTTCAAGTTATTTTATCCAATATTTTAATTATTGGTTACATACATACTATAACATTATAATTTTAGTGTGATTGAAGTATAACTTTAAAACAGAGGGGTCGTAAGTCTCCTAGGCTAGTAAATAACATAGATCGCATACGTACGTTATGTCAAATATGAGTTTGAAATTATTTTGGTGGTATTTTAATTTTGTTTTCGTATCATCTTTTTTGATACTTTAGGATACACATATTTTTTAAAAAATATATGAATGTTATATAATTTTTACATATATTTTAAATAAATAATATTTTTAGTATTTTTTTTTGTCTCTAATTATCCTACAAAATAAACAATTTTTTTTTTTCATTTTTTAATATTTAAATATAAATTTTTAATGCTTTTATTTTACTCATTTTCATCTTATCTTGTTTGTAGTCATTTTCAACTTCACTTATTCAATTTTATTTTGTTGTAAAGATAAAAACAAATATCATCGTGATCATTTTTCAAAATATTGGTGTGAAAGATCTTCAAATTAATGATAATTTTTTTAAATAATATTTAAGATATGGATTATTTTTCATGATTTAGCATGAAATTTAATGTTTTAATTTTTTTTAAATTTTCACTATCCTATAATCATATCCATGTAATTGAAAAAAGTTATACACTTATCGTCTAGTATTTTTTATAAACATAATTTTGTTTTTTTATACTTACAAAAATAATTATTGCTTGTATCAATATTTTTTTTAAATATTTTTATTTTATTGAGTTTGGTATTGTTTTCACACCAATATTTTAGGAAATGATTATGAATGATTTTTTATTCATTTTCAGAAGAAAATAAAAGTGGAGAAGTTAAATAGAAAATAGAGTTCAAATTAACTGAGAAGAAAAAATATAAAGAAGATATAAAATAAATCAATAAATATTAAAAATATGTATTTAAATATTTCAAAGTAGAATAAAATAATTATTTCTATTAGAAAAAGAGGCAAAAATGTTAAAGCATGTATAATCAAATTAATATAATTGTTTTAAATATTAATAAATACTATCTTTTTTAAGGTAATATATATATATATATATATATATATTGGTTTGTACGCCCGAGAGTGGAACAAAATCTGTGAAAACAGTGGAGAGGAGTAAAGAAGAAACAAAAATGCAATATTGGCCGTTTATGAGGATTGTGAAGCTTCATTCTCTCTCCAGTCTCCACTAACATTCAAAAACACCGCTAGCACAGAGACAGCAAAAAGTTCACGTAAGTCTTGTTTTCATTGATTTTTCATGGGAATAAAATAATTACTTATTTTTATTGAACATTAATTAAAAAACTCTTTATTCTCTTTGTTAAATTTTAATTTCGTTTTCTCCGAAAATTTTTGTTTCCTCTCGATGACGGATACAATTAGAGCTTGTCTTTGTTTTTAGGGTATCTGTCTTTGTCTTCATCTCGCTGTCGATCAATTCTCAATCGAAGAGCCGAACTGTGATTTTGTTTAACAAAGACGTAATCGTATGGCCGTGGTTGAAAATGCTGGAGCTGAATTTGGATCGAATCAGAACATTGAGACTCCACTGATCGAACCGTCGAATGGGTTCGCCCACAACGAAAAGGATCAACCCATGCACGGCCAATTACGAAATTCGAGTTTGAACCAGAATATTAATGGTTCCATTCGGAGACCCCAACCTCACGATCAGAATCTGTACGGAAATGATGTGCCCTCCATGGCGCAAGTTAACGGTGGTCAGATGGCTGCGCCGCAGTTTGTTATGCAGAGAAGTTTAGATCACTCTGAGAAGGTCGGTGGCCAAACGCTGCAAGTGGGCCCAGCTCATCATCAGCTATCAAAACGTGGCGATTTGCAGAGAAATGGGGATCACATGGTGGGAGAGAATTTAAAGCGGGAAATGAAGGACTTAAGTGAGCTTTTCCCTAAGCTTAATCCTATGGCAGAGGAGTTTGTTCCTTCTTCACTTTTTAACAACCATGGATTTAGTGCTGGGGTTTTCACTGACAACATATTCTTGCATAGCAATGAAAAGAACAACAATGGCAACATGAAGGAAAATGTCAATGGTCGACGGGTATAATACTTTAATAACTCTCTGATTCTATCTGCTGCTTATGTTCATTTCATTCATGGTTTGTTTGGTTCCCTAGAAAGTTATTGAAAAAGATAGACGTATACGTTTTAGTTTTAATTGAGCAGCATCAGCCTTCTGATGCTGAAATTGGGCTGGGAGTTTGGGAAGAACGTTTGTATAAGATGTTCAGGTTTGAAATACCAGAAAGTGCAGCAGAAAAAAGAGTCTAAGAATGAAGTTCTTAGTTCATTTACTACTTCCTTTTGAACTCGTATCACAATAATCAGATTGAGCAATTTTTGACGGGTGTTTCCTCAGAGGAATAACCAAGGGAAACGGAGAATGAACAACCGGACAAGCCTGGCTCAGAGAGAAGATAGAATAAGGAGAACTGTGTATGTCTCTGACATTAATCAGCAGGTATGCCGTTAACAAATGATTTCAAGGTTTTTATTACCTCCTTGAATAGATGACATAATTGAGCCTTCAATTGAGACATAGGTCACTGAGGAACAGCTTGCAGCTCTTTTTGTCACTTGCGGGCAGGTAATGTTGTTCAGTGAAACAGGGCTGTGATTGATTCGCTTAAAATGACTATTTTGTTATATGGTTCACTGTATTCGACATTTTATTTCTGAAGGTTATTGACTACCGGATATGTGGTGACCCGACTTCTGTACTTCGTTTTGCCTTCATTGAGTTCATTGATGAAGGTACTGCTAAAAATTATGCTGGCTCTTTTTGGTGCAGTGCCAAGGAATTCTTTTGTGTGGTTGTAAAATGTAATGATTCTCTGACAGATTGTCCTCTTGGTGTTCTGATTTTGCAGAAGGTGCACGGATTGCTTTGAATCTGTCAGGGACAATTCTTGGATTTTATCCTGTTAAAGTACTACCCTCTAAGACAGCTATTGCACCAGTTAACCCAACATTTTTGCCTAGGGTGAAGTCTTGTCTTTGAGTACCATTGCGTCTTCCGCAACCATGAAGTTCATATCACATGTCTCATTAATTGGTTTTTTTTTTTTTTTGGAATTCAGAATGACAGTGAACGTGAAATGTGTGCAAGAACTATTTATTGTACAAATATTGACAAAAAGGTGAATGTTTTGAAATGTCTCTATATGTGGACAGTCTACTGTTTATAGTACTTTTTATGTGTTCATTTGGTATGATGTTCTGCAGGTTTCTCAAGCTGAGGTTAAACTCTTTTTTGAATCAGTGTGTGGAGAGGTTTGTCATGCTCATGAGCTTCAAACCTTTTATTCTCCTTGTATTTGACATCTGCAATGACATATCATATGCAGGTTCATTGTGTATAAGAAAATCTTTTGTGATGCAGGTCTATCGCCTCAGGCTGCTAGGGGACCATCATCATTATACTCATATTGCGTTTGTTGAGTTTGTAATGGTACTTTTCTTTTATCCTCACTATTGCTTGTTGTCCCCACTGTTCACCCCCATATTGTTTATTGTTTTCCCAGTATTATAGTCCCTTCTACATTTTTAACTGTTATAACTTACAAAGCAGAGTGTAGTTATATTTAACCTTCCAGGCAGTGGAGGTGCCATCTTTATTGAGGCCTTCTTTTGATTCAAAATAAGTCAGTAAGGTTGCATATGGGGCACTTTCGATTCACTATGTTGACTTATGTCAGCAGGAAACACTTCAAATACTTGTTTTCATGCTTCGCTCTTGATTCACACTAGAGTAATAGATTGTAGTTTCATTGGTTTACTATCTCATTTATGATAAATGAGCAAATCTTCAACCCTTGACTGTAACTTTTGGATCATTTTTTCCATACCAGCAGAATATCCTTGCCCTAATTGAATCTCTTAACTGGTACCACATATATATGGATAGGTTGCTATGAACTTTTCCTAGCCAACTACACTGCAGAGAATCCGCATTCAGAGTTTGGTTGATTATATTAACTTAGAAAGTATAAGAATTGCTTAATATTTAAGTTAGTAGTATCTTATCCAATAAATACACAGGACTATGACTTGAAAGCTGCTCTTAAGTGATTCAAAGTGTATTCAATTAGGGGGAGGAAAAAAAAAAGATTCTTTGTTCCTTCTGCTATGGTGGGTGATATTAGACTATTAGTTGGATGATTATGGAAAATGCTAACACGCTTCATTCTTGTGGATGCCCTGCTTGGTGGTATCTTCTTGAGGCCTTTAGTTTTCTCAAAGAAAATTTGCATTTTTCTCCTACTCCTGAAGCTATTTCTTGCACTCCTTCCATGCATGCGTTTAGATGAGTACTAGATGTTTGAGTTGTCGAACATAAGTGGAGAGTATGACAGAAGCACTGTCCCTGTGCTTTCTTTTCCATTTTGGCTATCAGAAGAAGGGTGATAGGTGAGAGTAAGTTTAAACTTAGAATTGCTTCTTGTTGCATGATTGGAACTAGTCTATTTCGGGAATTTTCTTCAAATCCAGAGCATGTGACATTTGATGCTTCAAATATAACAAAAAGGCTGGAAAAACTTAGTATGGGGATGCACACTCTAAATAACAATAAAATATGGGATAGCTTTAATTTTATATCTCAACATCTTGGTACTATGAGAGAGTTACTACTGCAAATAATGCAATTTTTGGTTTTATGTTAATACCCGGTACTTGCTATACACTTTCAAAATGAATATTGACCATATGAACTTTTTTTTTTTTACCAGCGTATCTCTCTTTTGCCAGATTTCTAATTAGTTTTCATATAAATTACATGGGAACATTGGCTATGGTAACTTAGTTTGCTGACTTGGGGTTGGACCATTTTTAGCAAGTATGGGTAGGGTGCACTCGACACATCCTTGACATGTCATGGCTATGCCATAACTCAGCTTACATTTTGAATTTTATTATCTCCAAAATAACAGAAATATGCATATTTGATGCAGGCTGAAAGTGCAATTGCTGCTCTAAATTGTAGTGGTGTGGTTTTGGGTTCACTGCCCATAAGGTTAGATTTGCACACTACTTTTACCTTCTTTTTTCCTTTCTTTTGAATTATCTGCCAAGGTTGGTTTTCATTGTTTGCCATTGTATTGAAAAGTTGTCCCCTTTTGTGTTTATAATCAGGGTAAGTCCATCAAAGACCCCGGTTCGTCCTCGTGGTCCTCGTATTCCCATGCATTGAATCCTCATTCCAAGAATGAAATATGCACGTCCATGTAAAGATGTTTATGAGACCCCAACCAGTTTGTTGGGCATATACCTATATTATAATTTGCTGCCTGGTATCTTTATTATACAGTATAGTGACTTTATTTTAGCATAGAGAGTTGCAGAGAACCATGAGGCTTTGGAGTATATATATATATTCAAAGATTAAACATTTTCAGCTGTTTTCCACATTGGATACAAAAATTTAGGCTCTTCTCACTAATTAAGTGGCTTCTTACTTTATTGCATGTTATCGTTAGAGTGTAGATTAAGATGAAATGTTAATGAAATTTACTGTATAATCTATTAATTTTTAAAACATATTTCATCTTATCTTAATTTTTAATGAGATTAGATGGTAATGAAACAAAATTAATTGATATGGACTTAAATAAGATAAGTAAAAATATAAAAAAACATGATACATAATTATTTATAATGTAAGTTTAATAAGAAAAATGTTTCAATTTATGTGAGATAATATTTAAATAAAATGAGACAATATTGTATCATAAATCTAGGAGGGATATTAAATAAGGGGTGAAATAATATAGATATTTTATTTTACATCTCTAATTATAGTAGAGAATAAAATCTTTATTTTAACATGATTTTTTGTTTTTAAGAATGTTTTAAGACGATGTTGAGGCATTATAATTTATATACAAATATTAACATTAACATTATTATTATTATTATTATTATTATTAACATTTCTACTACCCTTAAAAAACAGTGCACCCTTTTTTCTTCTTTTTTTTTCTTTTTTCTGTACCGTGAAGAGCCATATCACTCCACCATTTACAAAGAGATTTTTTTTTTCCAATGTTAAGAGTTTTGGGTGATTATTTACGTAATTAATTTTGAAACTTACATAGAATAACAACTATTTTTCTTATTAAGAGTTTCGGATAATTATTCTTAAAATTTATTTTAAAAAATTATATAAAATAATATTTTTAGAATTTATAGTAATAAAAATAATTCTTTAATAATATTAAACGAGTTAGATTTAATAAATTTTAATATTAAACAAATTTAAATGGTTGAAATACAACTTAAAAGACTTTTAATCTGAAGATTTTTAATGTAAAATATTTCGAACATGATTCAATTTAATATAATTTAATATTAAACGAGTTTAAATAATCTTAATTAAATTGATAAGTATTAAATGTGAAATAAAGAGTTATATTTTTTACTAATATATATATATAAATTTTATTACAAATTTTTCTTTTTAAAATTATGTTAGGAAAAAAAAAGTGCCTAAGAAGTCTATAACCAGCAGTAATGGAGGAAACAAAAAGTTCCATAACCCGCAGCGGAATAAACACCTCGCGCAACACACCATGTAGAAATTACGAAGAAAAGAAGAAAAAGTAAAAGCATGAATTGAAATGAGAACCACTCTGGACTATAAAGAAAGGGAATACTCTTTTAATTCAAAGATTCTTTTAAATATATATTTTATCTTTTGATAGGAAATTTTGAATTATTTGGTACAAGAGTTTAAATCATGCATGTTCTTTATTTTTTTCATGTTGATTAATATTAATTTTCTCCTAATTTTTTTTTCTCTTCCTCTCTGAATTCTGATAACGTCTTAAATATGAAATAATTACAAGCTGAGACAATAAGTCTATAACTACGTGTGATAAGTCTCTTGTTAACCAAAAAAAAAATATTATAAAAATTACATAAATTAACAAGTTTAAAATTTATAACAATGATAATAACATTCAATAAAATTTAATTTGATGATATTTAATATTGAACGAGTTTAAATGATCATAGATAAAACGTTTAATTAAATAGATTATTTAATATGAAATGATGTATTTAACTATTTTAATAATAAAAGTATACAGAACAAATATTATAAATATTATTTTTATTAGAATAATTTTTAAAAATATTTTTTTTTTTATTTTATCACGATAATATTGTGTTTGATTTTATAAGAAATACCAAACTTTACTCTTTTGTTAACTTTTTAGGTTTTGATAGTAAATAATTTTTATAAAACTTGACACACCTATATTATTATTTCCACTCTTTATAGGAGAAACTATTCATAATTTAGAGGATATATAATAATATGGGACTCTAGAATAATAGGACACAAGATTACTAAGATGTTTTTTTTTCAAAAAATACAAATGCTTAATAATTGGTTATAAAAATAAATAATTTGATTATTTTAAAGTATATTTTAAAAATAATAAATAACTTATAATTTATGATAATATTTTTAATAAAATAATTATAAATATTCATCTATCATATAATATTCTGTAGGGGTAAGTAATTTTTTTCCTATTAATATAAGGGTGCATATTAATAAAGTATTTATTTATATAAGATGTTGTAAATAATTATTAGTTAAAATAATATGATTTATTTTTAATTTTTAATTAATTGTTATGTTGATTATGCTAATATAATAATTTATAAGAATTTTTTATATTGAAAGAATCTCTTGATCTTAAAGAAACACGTGACAGCTGAAGGGTAATAACTTTCTTGGTAAGAACTAATTTAAAAATCTTAATGAATAAAGTTTAACAAAACTGATCCCATTTTGGTTTTAAAAAAGGACGAAAGAAGAGGAGAGACAATTATCATAATTAGGATATACGTGGCAGAAAAGGTGATTTACAGATTTTATTGAAACACAATAAAGCAAACGTCTCTTTCTAGGATTCATTTTAGATTAAAATTAGAACCGAATAATATAATTGATTATTAAAAAATAAGAATTAATATAAATTAATAAATATAAAAAATAATTTAACTTGAATTGATTTTTTTAGTTTTATTCAAAAAAATCCCCTAAGATATATGTCCATTTTTTTTGTTACTGTAGACCAATAAAATTTGGTATAACTAATGAATTTTCAATTAAATATATATTATCTGACTCATTAAAATAATAATTAATAATTTTTTTATGAAATTAATAAATATAAGTTTACTTAACCCGAAAGTAAAAAATATATATTTTATTTTTACTCAATTTTTTTTATACAAGTTATAAAAATATGCTTAATTTTGATTTAATTTTAATTAAATATTTATTTAATTTTATCAATTAAAATTAAATAACTATCTAATTAACCAAAATTTAATCTATGGATGATTTTTTTCGTATAAACTAAATTAAACACATATATAACTAAATTAAAAAATTATTTAATTTATTTGAATTTCATAGGTCGATGATCCTACTCACCAAATAAATTAAATATTTATTCAATTAATCGAATTTTAATCAAATATGTAACTCAATAATCAATAATCGATAATGAATATAACACATGTTATTAAAATAAAATCTTATTTTTAATTTAATATATGTTCAATTAATTGTATATTTATTAATGGTATACTATAAATTATAAATTAAAAGTTTAATTTAAAATAAAAATAACGATAAATGATTATATGAGTCTATTTTTTCAATCAGTTTTGCTTCAATCAAACATCTTTTAAGTACACATGATATCGTAGACAATGTTAAATAATTTTAAATTAGTAAAAGAAAATTAAAAAATTAATACCTTTAAAATTTATAATAATAAAAATAATATTTTTAATATTAATTCATGTATTTCTAGATTCGAAATAAGGATGTTACTTTTATTATTATTTTAGGTATTTTTTTAATAATTTTCTTAAAACTATTTATTTTTATTTTATATTTTTCATTATCACTTTAAAAATAACATTTAAATATATTAATATCTTTATAATGATTTCTTACTGTTATTAGTAAGCACAAATGAAGTGAATAAGTTTAACATTGGCTTTTCTCTCCGTTCCGATTTCTAATTAATTATTATTACGAATTAGTTATATTCTTGTTTAACACTTCATCAAATGTATGCTTGTTTATCTCATTGGTTAAATTTTCCTCAAAATTTAGTTTCTTTTATTTTTATTTTTTTAAAATCACATTAACTTGAAAATTTAATTAAATTTTGATTGTTGTTACATAATTTAATTTCAATATCTTCTCCTAATTTGATATCATAAAAAGCATCATCATCAATTATCTTAAAAATTCAAATTTATAAGATGTGTTATTAATAATTCTTTTACAATTTTTAACCATTAAAAGATATATTAAGAGTAAAAATATTTTTAATTTTATTGAAAAAATATATACTATTTTTATAATTATTATTGTTGTAAAATGTTTTTTAATAAAAATTTATAAAATTGATATTTTTAGAAAAATAAATAATATTACATATTAAATTATATACTTATAAAAATATTTATTTTTCAAAAATAGAATTAATTAAAAATTATTATGGGAATAATAATTTAAATTATGAAAATCTTAACATCTGTATCAATAATTCACTAATAATTGCACTAACAATACGACAAACAAAGACTTAGAAAAAGTAAACGTTTGTGTCAAATTATCAATCAACTTATTTTTGAAATTAATGTTTAAAATGAGGCTGGTTTGGTGTAAGTATCTGGTAAACATGGGACCTTCACAAGTTGGTTCCCATCTTCCTAAAGAGGATATTGTGAAAATTAATAATTGAGATCAGCAAAAAATTGATTGAGAATCGTGTTTATATGTGATGAATGTTTTTGATAATTATTTTAATTTTAAATTTATTTAATTATATAATTAAATTTTAATTTTTAACTTTTTTTTTATTTTATTTTATTTTTTTATTAAGAAGAGTTTTGACGACGAATTTTTAGTTAGTATCGATTTTAAAACATAAAAATTAAAAATTAGATGAAAAATGTTTGATAATTAATTTTTAATTTTTTAAATTTATATTTTAATTCTTTAATCATTTTAAATAAGATTCATTCTGAGTTATTAGTTTCAAAGGTTAAGAAATTAGAAATAAAAATTTAATTTCAAAATTTAAAATAAATTCAAAATTTTGAATGCTTATCCAAGATCCCAACCCAATATTAATCGATATCTTATATCCAATAATGAATTCAGTGTTCCTAATCGCAATTATAGAATCAATTCGTTTTGCTTTTTAGGTTGTCATATTGAGGCAAATGAAAGGTAATTAATTAATTTAAAACAAGTTGTTATAACATTAAATAAAATATATAAAAAATTTAAATTCAAATAATTACATACTAATATATTTACTCGAAACATAACAATTAATTTTGATTATTAATACGGTTAAGTTATATAAAACTCATTTAATGGTATTGGATAAATTGGAATTAAAACTATCCAATTAAAGATATATATTATCAATAAAAGAAAACTAAAAGAAATATGCATATTAACAAGTGTATATAAATTTATCAATAATTACATTTTAAAAAACTTGTTAGATATATGACATAAATAATATTAAGTGATTTAATGATATTTTTAAACGATTTTTAACATATAAGTAGGCAATAACTCTCGTGTACATAAGAAAACATTTAAAGATTAAACTCTATTAATATTTTTTACAGGTTAATCACTTAGTAAAACATGACTTAATTTGCTATTACTTTTAAGGGGTTAGAAAACAGAATGAATAAAAAAATGTATTATATATATATGTGTGTGTAAAGTTTGGGTATTAAAAGTGTGTAGGTTTAAATCATCTATTGTATATATGTGTATATGTCTAAGGATAATTTTTTTGTACTTCAAGAGTATTTATCCCTTACATTCATAGATAGATAGAAAAAAAAAAAAAATTGATAAGTGTACGAAGGGAGTGAAGTGGGTAATATGCATTTGAATCCAAAGTTATGAATGTATATCTCTTCTTAGTATTTATTACTTTTCAAAATTCTAAAAGTAATTAAAAACAATTCATGTTAAATTATTTTTTTTAATTTATTACATCTTTTTTAATTAAAAAATGAAAACTATTATATGAAACTCCTCTAGTCTTTTAATAATTGTAAAATCATCATTTAAGTTTAAAAAATAAGTAATTATATCGTTTATATTTAGAGACGAAGACACTTAGGGGCATTTGGGGGCACTTGACCCATATAATTTTTTTAAAATTATTTAATATATAATAATTATTTTTTAGTAGATATATACATTTTTATTTGATGTGCTCCTATAGACTTCTAAAAGAAATATAAGTCTTAACAAAAAAAAAATGAAAAATAAAAGCTGAAATACCTATCTAACAGTCCAATTTTTTTATCCTAATATCTAAAAAGATGCTTAAAAGTTACAAAAATACAACGAAATTATTTTGCAACAATTTCAAAATATGAAAAAAAAGTCAAGGATAATTATAAAAATGTTTGAATTAATTTATTAATTAAGTAGTATTTTATATTCTTATAACTACTTTATTTTATTGAATTTTTTACGGGGTTTATTAAATTGAAGTTTGAAAAATAAATTAAATAAATAAAGTATTTTTAGTTATTTTTATCGCATAAGAAATAATACTTTTAATTTCATTTGTTCATTTTATTTCATTTATGCTATATTAGCTTTGGTATTTGACGTCTTCTCCAAATATTTTATTGAATAAATAAAAAATTCTTCAGAGGTATTTTTAAAAGAAAAAATAATATATATATTATATGTGTGATGCACTCTCTATTCTATATATATATATATATTGGTTATAGTACCTCTAACACATGTAATTTAATTTTTCTTATATAAGTTCTCATCGTTCCAGATAACATGTACTTTAATTTTTCTTATATAAGGTCTCATCGTTAGAGATATCATGAAAAAAATTAAAGGATTCTTTAAAGAAAATGTGTAGATCATAAATACTAACTACTCATCTACATAATCTAGTAATAGTTATATATTCAAATGCATTTTTGCATATTTTATCTTTGATTATTAGTGATATAATACGAATCTTCTTAGGGTTTTTTTAGGTGATGTTTTTCACCAAAATTTATTATGTTCTAACAATTGATATCATAGCTTTTTCATGTTGAATCATTAAGAATCAAATTTATTTTTTATCTATAATATTTTTGATATTTTCAAATTAGACAGTCAAATGAGTCTTATAGTACTTATAGAGAATAAAAAATTACATACCCACGTATAAGCCTGAGGTCATTGGGTATACTAACTCCAATATCGATGGATGCTAAGATACTATGAAATCTACATCAGGCTATATCTACTTGCTAGTCGAGTGTGCTATCTCTTAGAAGAGTGCTAAATAATCTATTATTATAGTCTCTTAAGTTATTTGGTGACAATAATTGTTATATTTCATTGATAATAAGAGTTAGATGAAATCAAAGCATATATAGATCAAGTTCTTGATTATTAAGGAAAAAGTTCAAAGTGTACCGTTGTAAGAATTGTCACTCAAAATGGTTCATGAGTATGCTACTCGTATAGTTACCATGTCATTTAAGGATATTTAGTTTAATGAGAGTTTATAATTTTAAATATTTTTTTTGATATAAACACACTTTTATTTATTTCATTTTATGAATATTTTGATGTTATTTTATACAGAAATAAAGTTTTGGTTTATTAACATTTTGATTTTGATATTATTTAATCTCACTAAAGTTTAATGTTAGATAAAAAGAAAATAGGTATATTAAGATCATATTAGATAAAATTATCATACTACATACCCACATAATGATCTATGTCATTCAATGGTATCGATATACATAATTATTGATGGGTCGAGTTATGAAAAATGTAACAAAGGTTGCTTTAGTCCTATGTTGGTATAATTGATGGATCGAATTGGATATAAATATAATTCAATAATGATAAAAAAAAATGAGCTCGTATGGTTAATTTTGCAATGCATAATTATGATGTTACACATATAGTCTAGATGTGAGATTGTTAAATCCTTAATTTAATATTGTCTTTATATATAAATAATTATGTGTCGTGAAATGTCATATATAATTAAACTTATTTAAAAATGATATGTTAAGTTTTAAATCATTTTTGTTTTAATATATCTAATTGGTTGCGGGCATTTAACGTGTATAGAGCTAATGATGATTTCTATTTTAAAGATGAACTAATATATATCGTGTTTATGGTCCCAGATTGCATTTACTTTATTTTTATTAAGTGAGATCTCATTCTTAGAAAGAGTATTCTTAGAAAGAGTAGGGAAAAAACTATTTTTTTTTAAATAAAATGTATAGATGTAAAATATTAATTATTTAACTATAAAATTAATTAATAGTTATGTATTTTGGTATGCTTACACATATATATTTTTTTATTCTTAATAATAAAATATGAATATATTTAAATTATCTTTAAGTTATAATTTTAACCAAAGATTATTTTATTCTAACTTAACAAAATTCAACATCAACGCTTTTACACTAATAATTCACTTTTATTATAATGTTATAGGGCAAAATATATAAATAAGAAAAAAAATTGAAAGGAGGAGATAATGATATGTATATTGATACGTGGGAGCGTTACTCGATTATTATCGACGAATTTATACATAAATGAGAGGTTAGGGAGATAAGATGTCCCACTTCAAGTTAGTGAAGAGTTGGTTGCTCCGTCAATCTAGTAGGATTTTTTTTATTATTTTAATAATAGTAGTGTTATTTGAAAAAAAAATTAAAAATAATATATTTAAAATTTATAATAATAATATTTAATTGAACAATTTTAATAATAAATAAATAATAATATTTTAATTTAAAAATCTTTCGATATAAAATTATGTAATATATATTTTTAATAATAAAATATATGAATTAATTATAAAAGATAATATTTTATTGTTATAAATTTTAATGATGTTTATTTTATTATTTTATTTTATAATATATTTTATGTAAATTTTAAAAATTAATAAAAATATTTTTAAAAAACAATCTTAATTATCATACAAATAAAATAATAGATGGTGTTTTTGTTAATTTAAAAAATTTACATTAAATATAAAATAAATATAAGTGTTGTGAGTTGTGACGAGAACACCCACTTCCAGAAATTATCATTAGACATAGAATTTGGGGAATAACGCTCATGATTAATGTTAAGACATGGGTTGACCTTATAGGCTCTTAACAGATACAATATAATCTGTAGATAAAAAATTCTATTTATTTTAATTTATAATTTATATGATAATTATTTTTTAAATAAAAAATAAATTTAATTATTTTAATTAATAAATAATTATCATATAAACTTTTATGAGATAATAAATTGGATTAAATAATGCCTTTTTTTAATACCTCTCTTTCTTTCTTTTTTTATCAAAAATGTTTTGTCTATATTCTATACATGTGATTTTCTTATTAGTTAATATTTGTATTTGATTTATTCAATTTTGTAATCATAATTAAGCACCATGACCTAATTTCAAAAAAATAAAATATAAACCTCAAGTTCTTAAAAACTTCACTTCAGACTCATTTTTTTCTTCTCTTTCAAAAGATGACGTAAAATAACAATTATAAAATTTATAACAAAAATAACACCTAATTAATTATATTAAAAATTATTCAATCAAAAAAAAATTTAATATTTAATAAATTTAAATTATCGTAATTTAACTTGAACGACATCTAATTAAACGGTGTCAATATGAAATAATACAATTGATGTTTTTTTAATAATAAAAATATATAAACAAGATATAAATTATATTGTATTTATTATTATAAATTTTAAAAATATTATCTTTATTATATAAAAAAAAATGCATGTAGGAAAACATACTCAAAAACAATAATAAACTCTAACACAAGAAATAAAATCCTGCTTCAATAATGGATGTTACATCTAGTGACTAAGGTTGTTAAAAGTGGATTGACTTCCGTTGCTTGATGAATATAAAACATAAAATTTTATCTTTAATAGTGTAATGCTTAACTTTGTTATTAATGTAGGCATAAAATACATGTGAAAATGATAGCTTAACTTAGTTTGTTGCTCAATATATAAATAAATAAATAACTTATTTAATTTGTTGTTGTCATTAATTGAAGTGTGTGAACTGTAATTTTTGAATAATTTATTCTTATTTTAATATTTTTTTATTCATATTTTCAACTTAAATATCTTAATTTAAGTTAATAATAAATATTTTGATGTATTTTAATAACAATTAATATTAATTGATATCATTAATTATCATAATTTATTAAAATTATTGTTAAATTTGATCTAACAATATATCAATAATTAATCATAAGATATTTTATGTATATTTAATCGAAAACATGTATCAAAACAAAAAAAACAAAAATATAACTAGTAAAAAAGTATTAATTCAAGATAAAGTATTACATGCAATTTTTCATATGTATGCGCACTAAAGTGGGGATTAGGGTCATGAATTAATTAGTGTTTTCATTTATTGATATGGTTATATGATTCCTCGATCGTTACGAAGAAATGTAATGTTTTAAATAAGTATTCATATTTTTTTTTGTTTATTACGCAAGAAAATAGCCAAGATGACACATGACCAGCTCATAAGGTTTGGGTTAGGTGATCAGCCGTTTGAGTAAGTACATACATGTACATATATAACCATAAATTATTATTATTTTTAGAATAGTAATATTATAGGTAAATAAAATTTAAAATTAACATTTAATACTTAACTAGAAATATATTTCAAGAATAATTAATAATATATCTACAAGAATTCAGCTTAATTTTTGTTTGTGGTATATGGGCAATATTGGTGGTAATTATTAGCTAATCTCTTAAAAAATAAATTATTTTGACATATAGTATGATATAAAAAAATATGGATACAAAATATTTGATATTAGTTAAACATTTATTTCTAAATATAAATACAAGGGCACAATTTCTTCTTATTAGATCAAATTAATTGTAGGACATTGTATTCGAAACTTCTATTTACTTAAAATGAATAAGAAGTATTATCTCAGTTATTACTAATAAGTCAATTTTGCAACGTGTTATGTTTTGTGTTTTTCTATAATAACAAGCTTAAATTTTTGAGTTTAATGTTATTTGGTAACTTGTTTTGTTTAAAATTTTATTTTTTGCTGAAAGTTGAAAAATTGAAAGCTTTCAAAATATTTTTTTGTTTAGATTTTAAAATTTTCATAATTAAATTTCAAATCTTACTTTTAACACATCCTTTTCACGTAGATTATGGCCACAACTCATTTTTATCATCATTTTCAATAAAATAAAATTAAAATTAAGAGTATACAAATGAAAAACCGAGTATTAATTATAAAATTAAAATTAAAAAAAATACGATAGAAAATACACTTCTACCTAATAAGTTTTTTTTCGATATATTTTCATATTTAAAAAACATAACTTGTTAACAAATAAAGTTTTTTTTTAATGTAAATTAAAAAATAAAAAACTTATTTCCAAACTAAACACTTTACTAAACAAGCACTAAGTGAAACATGATTTAATATATGGAAATTAATTGTTTCTTTTATTAACGTTATATGTATTCATTATAGTTATATTACATCCAACATTAATATATATATATATATATATATATATATATATATATATATTTAACATTATATATATTTTTATTTTTAATTAAATATTTTTATTTTTAATTAAATATTTTTATTTTAATAATCATACATTAATTTAAATTTTTATAATTCTTAACCTTTATACCTTAAATAATTTAAATTTATACCTTAAATAATTTAAATCAAAGGATATATATATATTGCATGAATAAAGAAATATAAATAATTAAAATATAATAAAATTGTTAAAATATAAAGTATTGGATTAATAAATATATTAAAGTAATATTTATAAGTAATATAATATAAAAATTATATTACTCGGATTCATACTTCTTAAAGACTATACAAGAAGTTAAAGTCTTCGTATTGTATAGCAATCCACCTCTAAAGTCTAAACGTGCTATACTTAACGGAATACAATATTATTAAAGGATGTTTTATTTGAAATTAATAATAAAATATTATATTATATTATATTTAAAATTGAAATAAATAGATATAAATGTGAACATTTTCTATCTAGTAACGATTACTCATTCAGACTTACAAAAATCAAATTTCATAATCTTTATTAAATTTTTAATTAAAAAATATTTATTTTTTTGAATTTTAAAAGTATTTATAAATTTAAAATAAATAATATATGATTACATAGTACATTTGATTTTATATTACTTCATAAATATTAAACTATAAATATTTTTATTTATACGTATATTAAAAATATAATATTTATATAAAATATAAATTTATAACTTCGGATATCAAGGTTACATTCCCTTAATCCTAAAATCTAAATTTTAAATAAAGGAATAAATGAACTTAAAAATTAAACCAAAATTTATTATCTAAAATTAAACCTATTTCATTATTATCTATTGTTAATACGAATCCGTGAAGAATTTTGACATCCTTACACCGGATCCTATTTTAACTCAATACTTAATAATTGTATGAGCATTTTGTTATAGCACAAGATGTGTTACAAATACAAATAATGTTACAGAAAATTATTAATTAAAATAATAAGATTTGTTTTTTCAACTTATAATAAACTATTACATCAATTACAATAATAACATATTTAGTTATATAATAAATATAAATTTTATAATTATATTACGTCACAAATTTAGGAAAAAATAATTAAATTTTATATCAAATGTTGAAAATGGGAGAAAACGCCCTGTATATTTGAAAGGTTGCATAGAGATTATATTATTGGAAAAGTTGTTGGTTGGTTGTGAAATACGATGGCAAGTATATCTAAGACACTACTAATTAAAAGAAAAAAATAAAAAAAGTGATTGCTACTGTTTATTTCTGAAATGTGTATATTTTGAGTATCAAATTATGTATCGAGGGAGCTAATGAAAACTTTCTTAAAATAAAATAAAATTTTACATATGATTAATTATTTTATTCATCTTATTATTATATTTATAAATATTTTAAATCAATTTTGATAATTTTTTTTTCAAAAAATTTATCTTTAACATTTGCTATTAAGGTTTAATTGGATTCAACTTGAATTTTTCAAACAAAAAAATTAAACTCGATAAAAATTGATTAAAATGTTAAAAATTAAAACAAGATAATTAAAATTTATTAATTTTTTAAAAAATATATAATATATTTAATTTATAAAATAAAATTACCATACATACTTTTTTGTTTGGTAATTGACTCGTGGAAGTGGGAAAGCTTAGTGCCTCCGACCCCATAATCACTCTAGCTTTATATTGCCATATTGTCGTTCCGGTTGTTGCACAAGGAAAAGATTAATATATTTAATTGAAAAATTAGAGACATATTGAATGTGAAAAGTGATTTCATTTTTGTACATCATTAATATGTAATCAATGATCGGTGTATATAACTGACTGAAGCGGCAGAAAAAGTGACCAAAGAGTTTTATGAGAAACAAAAAATTAAAATTATTGATGGGTTGTTAATTTTTTTTAAACAATATGAATAATATTTTTAAAATTTATAATTATTAAAATATATATTTTATGTTAAATTTATTTATTTTTATTATTAAAAAAAATATAACATGATATTTTATTTAAACATTATTTAATTAGATATCGTTCAAATTAAATTACGATCAGTTAGATCCGTTCATTATTGAATATTATCTAATTGAATCCAATTTGATATTATTTTTATTGTTAATTATAAATTTTAAGAATATTATTTTTTATAAAAAAATGGTAATTAGAGTGTGATTTTTTATGAGAGATAATAAAGGGCTCTTTTTGTAACGAAATTAATTTTTAAATTTTGTTTTTTTATTTCAATAAAAAAAACTCATTTGATAAAGAGTTATGCTTCATTTTTTCATTCTATTTTAAATAATAAAAAAAGTGTAAAGTTAATTAATGAAAGTAAAATTAAACTTGTAATATAGTTTTAAATTTTCTTTTTTAAGTTTCAAAAGAAGAAAAAATATGTATAAAAATAAAACTAAATTTTAATTTAATTTTAAACAAAAAAAATTTAAATTAATTACAAAAACCACATTCATCTTGAAAATTTGAGTTTAAAAAACTTAAAGATGGAATTTGTTGGAAAAAAAACCCTAAATATTTATCATCATTTGTAATTTTTAATAAAATCCTTTTAAAACTTGTGGGTTATTATGAAAGTGATAGTTTATTGTTGTGAGTTTAAAAATAAAAATAAAAAATAATACATCGAAATAAAAAAAATTAAAAAAAAGTGAGCAAAAGAAAAAGAAAATATTGAAACAAGAAAGTAATATAGTGGAGTTTGAGGGGGAGGTTTTCAGAAAGATGTTAAGGTCGAAGGTCGTAATTGAGATGGGGGCGTGTCCCCCGCTTACACTTTACATTGTTTCCTCTCTAACGCATTTTAATTCACCCCACGTCCCTTTTAGTCTACCAATCTCTATTCTCTATGTACACTTTTACTCTTTTTTTTTTTTCTTTCTCGTTTTTAATTTTCATAAAAATAATCATTTTTAGTTTATTTCTATCCCTCTAGCCCTCTTGATATTATTTTGAGGAGGTTGGTGCCTTGTTGGTTCTCTAAAACATGGGACCCATTTCTAAATACAGTACCCTATGCAATACCTAAAATAATTTTTAAATGACTAATATTATATACATTTTATAATACTTTTAAACTGAACTAATATTTGAATATAAAATTTAATATATAGATTAACAAAATAATCGTGGGTTAAGTTTAAGGGATAAATAAATCAATATATGTATCCAGTATTTATAATAAAAATATTTGAATAAATAATAATAAAAAAATAATACACTCATAAGTATAGTTATTTTTATAATTATTTTATATTTTTTTTATTAAAAAAAAATATTATATATAATTTTATATTAAACATACTTTAAATCGAATACTCTTAATATTTTTTTTTGTTATTATAAGTTTTAAAGAGTTATTTTTTATAATTTTTAAAATAATTTACTTTTCAAATTCCTTTTTGGACTTTTCCTCTTCTCCTACACAGCCAAACTCCTATTATATAAATCATCATGCCTCCGTTTCTCTTTAAGCATCATCTCATCTGTTATCCTCTTTTAACTTAGATCTTTATAACTTGCACTGAAAATTAAAACTTTTCTTTTAATTGTTAATATTAGTTTGAAGATGAATTTATCCGTAAATGGTCAATCTCAAGTACCTCCAGGATTTAGGTTTCATCCAACTGAAGAAGAACTCCTTCACTATTATCTTAGAAACAAGTTGGCTTCTCACAAAATAGACCTTGATGTAATTCGTGAAGTGGATCTCAACAAGCTCGAGCCCTGGGATATTCAAGGTTAGTTAATTAGTAATTAATTACTAATTTTTATTTATTAATTCTGAAAAATAAACTTTCTTAATAATAATAATGGATTACATTTTGCTTATACTAACAGAGAAGTGTAAGATAGGAGGATCTACACCACAAAATGATTGGTACTTCTTCAGTCACAAAGATAAGAAATATCCGACCGGAACTCGAACTAATCGTGCCACGACTGTCGGATTCTGGAAGGCCACCGGTAGAGATAAGATAATATACAATGGCGTTAGTAGAATTGGTTTGAGAAAAACATTAGTGTTTTATAAAGGAAGAGCTCCTCATGGACAAAAATCTGATTGGATAATGCATGAATATAGACTTGATGAGGGTTCTAATGATCACACCACCATTGTAAGTACCCCTTTTATATATCACATTCACTAATTTCATCTTATAATTATAAGGTAGTTTTTTTTTTTTTGTATTTCTATTAAAAGTAATTTAAGTAAAATTTGTTTTAAAAAATAATAATTTGTTTTCATTCCAAAGTACACCATTATTTTACAAATATTTTTTGGGGGGTGGAATTATTATTATTATTTTTGTTTCTGAATCATTTTTTTTTTAAAATAAACCATCACCGATCCATTACATTATTTTAGTGTACCTTTTTTCACCTCCCATATCACAATAAAAAGTATAATATTATTTTACGATTTATCTCAAAAATATTAAATTAATACATTTTAAATTGTAATATGAGTCTTTTTATTCTTTATTTGTCAACGTTAATTTTTTTTAAATATATATTTTTTAATATTTTTAAAAAAATAAGGAAAAAATTAAAAAAATAAAAGATGTTACAATAATACATCAAATATAACGCCGTATTATTCATCACATTATTTCAGCGTGAAAATTTTGCACTAAAATAATGGAATATGTAAAAGAGCTTTTTTTGAGATGTTATTAAGATATATTTGGTAAAACATATTGAATAAATTAAGTATAATTATATTATAACAAAATGTATTAGATTATATTATAATTATAAATGTATAATATAGTCTAATAAAATTGATAATAATTATTTTAATAAAATAATTTATATCTAAAATAACATTTAATTTATTTCATGTATTTTTTCTACGTATAAAAATTTATTATATAATAATATTTAATTTATTTTTTATTTTTCTTATATTATAAAAATAAAAAATATTTTAAATTGGATATGAAAATAAAATTCTAAACATATAATTTTAAAATTAAAATTTTAGACATGTTAATTAAAGTATCATGTATGTACGGTTTAAACCTACATCCATAGCATTTATATTAAATTTATACACAAATGTATAATTTATTATATACAATAAGGTCTCATTTAATGGTTTAAAATACAACTGTAGAAAAATTATATGATTAAATTTGTTAATAATGTATAAGAAACTTGTAATTATATACTCATTAATTACTCTTAATTTTTGTGTGTTTAAACTGTATTATTTTCTTGATAGGTTTCTAATTGCACAACTGGCGGGGATCAGTCTTGTGGTGAAGATGGATGGGTGGTTTGTCGCGTGTTTAAAAAGAAAAATTACCAAAAAACAGTGGAGAGTCCTAGCACTCCAAAAGCCTCCTCTAATGTTTACATGGATTCAAAACTCTATAATCATTATCATATACTTGGCTCAAGAAACGATGTCGTTTTAGATCAGACGCTGGGAAGGAGTAAACTTGAGAATGATCAATCAGTAATGAGGCTATCTGATAGGTTTATGCATCTTCCAAGGCTGGACAGTCCAAGTACTATTACACTTAACAATAATGCTACTTCATCATTCAATCAAGACCCAATTAATTTTAAAACTTGCTATGACCAAACGACGTCGTTTGATATGATTCCCATCGGACGAGATCATGAAGCCCCAAAACCAAGAAGATCTGTAAATGATTGGGTTGCCCTTGATCGCCTAGTAGCATCCCAGCTAAATGGAAGTTGTCAACAAGACACTGAAACGTCAAAGCAACTGTCTTTCTTTGGTGAAGATCCAAATGACATGTCGTTTTGTTCCTCTCTTCAACAAGACAATGAGGAACACTTGTCATATGAATACGTACGTAGTATTTCTTCTTCAGGAAGCAGGTCACATAATAGTAATAATAATAATAATAATAATAATAGTAATGATCAAATAGATACAGTACATGAAGTCTACGTTGGTTTTGAAAACGATATTTGGAATTTCAGTACTAAACCATCACCACTGTCTGCATCTGTATCCTTTTCAGAACCATTATGCCACTTGTCGGTATAATCTAAATTATTGATACTAATAAAAATATATATTATTTTGATTTTGTAGGATGTAAGATTTGATGAATTTCAAGAGGGTGATTACAAAATCAGTGAAAAAGTGTTAATTGTTTTTTTTTATTGTTTTATAAAATCTATAAAAATAATATATGTATTTTAATTGAATGTAAATATATTTAAATTATTAAATTTAAAATCATAAATGTGTTGATTTAATTGGACACAATTCTATACACATCCGGTCTTTAGTGCCACTAGCTTTCAATCTTAATTTAATTATTTAGCTGTTTTATTTAGGGTTTTTAACCTTCACATATTTGTATATATTTTTCGATATAAATTTAAATATAATTTTACTATTAAAAAATTAAATAAATTTTAATCAATTTAATTATTCATTATAATTAAAAATAATAATGTAATTATTTAAAGGAGTCTTAATTATTACACACATATATATATATATAATATGTTAGTGTTATTTGACAATTAAAATCATTAATTTTTTTTTTTACACTCGTTTTAAAACTTCATATTATTTTTTAGGCTGTGTCATTACTAAAATGGCCATGGAGATAATAACAAAGCATATATATACACAACGATGTTATGCTCTTTCTTAATTTCTACTTGTAATAAGTAGTTATAATAATAGCGCTATAGGCTATGGGCTATGGTAATGCTTTTTTGTTAGAAGGAATTATAATGACAGTGCGCTGACTTTGTTGTTGATAAGATTTGGTAGATATCACGTAATCAAAATAAAATAACTAAAAAATTAAAAGCATTTAGGCACATGCGAGCCTTGTATTAATTGGTAAGAGAGTTCAAATCTTATCGATCGGCAATAGCTGTTGCACCACCTGATCTCGGGCCAGTTTCCTTTGGCACGGTTTAGTGTGGGGTCTACAACTCTTAGAAAGAAAAAAAAAATGTCTTAGATGGGGCATTGGTGATGATGGCCAACATAAGAAATGCTACATTCAAAAAAGCAAGGATGGAGTGTAAGTCACATTTATATATACACAAGCTTCCATCATGTTAGAAGAGATTCACCATGTACACAACTTGAAGAAAAGTGGAAAAAATAGACCAAGTTGTAGCATTCTTCACTCTTCTTAAGATGAATGTTGATGCTACTATTTCTATGCGAGATAATAATACATTAGGCTTTGGATGCATGGTTGGAGACTAGCTACCAGTAAATTTTTTTTTTGGCATTATGGTTGACCATATCCAAGCATTATTTTCCCCTCTTGTAGCTAAATTCCATGTAATGTGGTGTGTGTTATGATTTTACATTAATATTATGTGTCAAGACATTATTATATTGGAGTCACACTCTTTACATGATGTCCCATCTAGTCAATAATGTAGGTGATCAACCTTTTGTGGTAACGAATATTATAACTCTTGCCTCTCATGTTCTATCTCTTTCTTGTATTAATTATTATCCTTAAAAGATTAATCACATTGCCTATTTTTTATCTTGTTATGCACTAAATTGTAATGGTTTTAAAACTTTATTAGAAGAAACATTTCTATAGCTACTTCAAGTATTAAATCAAGATTTTTCTGTTGCTAATTCATGTTAATGAAAAATATTCCTTTTAATTTTTTTAAAAAATTAATTTGTCAATTAGTGAAGGTTATGTACAGGTGTATAACTTCAAAAATAAGTGAGTTTAATTTTATATTCTTGAAAGAAAAAATCTTCTTTAGTTAAAAAAATAAAGTGCAATTTCTAAACAAAATGATGAAATATTTTTTTTATAACAATAAAATGTAAGTAAATAAGGTACATTTCTTTAAAAATATTTCATATTAGAAAATTTAATTTTAAAATTACATTATTTCTCCTTACTTAAAGTTATCATACTCAAAACATGTTTATCTCATAAAATAATTATCGAAAAATTACACATAATCATTTTACTTTTATAGATTAGGTATATCGAATATTTTATTTTAAAATTATACATTTTATTCATCTTATTATTATATTGGATGATATATTAATCATTTTATGTCAATTTTGATAATTTTATTCCCTTTATTTTCATTTTTGTTATACTTTTTGAGACATTTTCCTTTTTCAATATCTAGTTGACTCTACTAGTAAGGTTTATTTTTATCTGATTTAAATTTTTTCGTCAAAGAAATGATAAAAAAAATCAAAATTAATAAGAAATGATTAAAATGCATAAATTTATAATAGTAAAGTGATATAGATACACAAATTTTAAGAAAAAATTACCAATGTATTTAATTTATGAAAATAAAGTGATTAAAATATCATCATATCCGATAATTATATAAAACAACAAAAATAACATACATATAATAAAATTCATAACTACAAAAATAAGAAATTATACGTCCATCTCATATATTTTTATTTAAAAAATACAATCTATTATTTTATATTTAACATTGATAATTTTGATGCTATTCAAGTTAAATTGTGATAATTTGAATAAATTTAATTTAATTTAATAATATTAAGTGTTATTTTTATTTTATGTTATTTGTAAAAAAAAGTTTTAACTATAAAAGAATGAGCCACATGTTTGTTATGGCAGCGGCGACAAAGAATGAGATACATGGGCCTCGAGGGTTTCTTATAATGTTACAAATGAAGAAAATTTCAACCGACTAATGTATCAATAAAGGAAGAAGACAAAGGAATTGAAAAGATCACCAACTTTTGACTGTTTAATTTAAATGATTATTACCAACAAAATGCCATCCGAGAATCAGAATCATGACCCACCAACATATGATATCAAAACTAATTATTAAACCCACTAATTTTATTACACATATTTTATATTATATCATATACTAAAATTATTTTAAAAATTAAAAAAATAATTTATTTTTTTTATATATAATACTAAAACATATAAAAGATATAACTATAAAAATCAATGTAAATTTATGTTTGCTTTTAACATTCAACGTTGTATTATTGCTGTCTACCACGCTTGTATTTATCACTTTGATTAATTTTCTTTGCTAAGAAAAAAAAATCATTTTTTTATTCCCCTCGAAAGAAACAATTAAATTTCAGTTTTTCAAAATGAAGTTAAATTTAATAGCTTTTACAATTCAAATTTAGTTTTAACTGGATATCATAATCACTTTTATTTTTAATAATTTTTAGTTAATATATACAAATCTTTTGTTTTTAGTATAACATATAATTTATTTATTTTTCATGTTTACGTATATTTTTTATATGATATAAAAAAATTATATTAAAAAAAAATTATATGAATAATTAGTTGATATGAAAATTAGCTTTAACGAAGTTATAATATATGGATTCTTTAATTTGTCACCATTTATTGTGAAGTTGAGTATCTCAAAAGTTTAAGCTCTAAATAATGGCTAAAAATAATTATATATATTAAAAGAATTTATAAAATATATAGTTCTGAAAAGTTGTTAAAAATAGTAAATCTCTAAAACCAAAAATTTAAATTAGTAAGACAGAAAGAATAAGAATACTTTTATATATTATAATGGGTTTTAATGACTTTAAGGGACATCAATAAATTTTAAGTGCGGAAAATGATGTTTTTGATGGTATGAGAAATGTGGATGTCTAAGATTCTTTTATTGTGGATTATCATAGATTTTCCTCGAATTGGGCTCCTAAATTAAAAAGCTGTGCTGGGTCCTATATATGTTGTAACCCAAATACGTCTATCGGTCCACTGTGGTCGGTTTAACTATTTTATATATATATATATATTTTTTTTGTGATGAGATTAGAATTGTAGACACTTTCTTATACCCACTAAAATTTAGAGATAAAAAAAAAAACATAACTTGCAGATAATCCTAAATGAACTTCGATATTACATTTTGAATATGATCCAAAATGGAATGCAATAATATGATGTTTGCAGTTAGTACAAAATGTGAATGAATGTAACGTTTCTTTATATTGATATTCTTCGTGTTACTAATAATTGGTTTATGATTATCGATCTTATTTTCTTATTTTATCGATTAAATTGTGAAATTTAATACAAACATAAAATAAAAAAATTAAATTAAAATCAGGTTAATGTAAGAGAAATATAAATATCTATTTTATAGTATTTAATTTGATTGATACGAGTAGAAGATAAAAATATATTAATAATATACTTTTATTTTTTAATTTTAAAGATTTGCGATACATAAATCATATATATTTATAATAATATAATTTTAATTAAATTTTTATGTTATTTAAGATCGTGAAACAATTTATATTATTATTTTATTGTGTTAATTTTTAAACATTTACTATATCTAATAAAAAATATATATTACTTTTTGTTATAAATTTATAATAATTTACTAATTTTTAAAGTTCTTCTCTGCTTTAAAACCAATGTACACATTAATATACAAAAAATTAATTAAATTATTGATTGAATGATAAATTTTATTTATCAATTTAATATTAACATGAAGTTAAAATAATTTAAATTCACTTAAAAAATAATAAATCTAAACCATAAATTGAATCTATCAAACCTACCTAATTAAATTAATCAAATATTTTATAACAATTATCCTAGGAGTTGTTTTTGGTTTTTATTTTAACAAAACATATATAATAATCTGATTAATATTTTAAGTAAGAATTAAACAAAATCTAACCACATCCACCCCTATAACAGAATATCCAAAATCCTAATAATGAGGTGCCTCAACTCTTTTAAGTAAACCCTGTATTAACTTTGCCCCAAGTAAAAAGCATTGGATCTTATTATATTCAATAAATTACACAAACTAAAGTGCCAAAATTAAACAATAAATTAATCAAATTATATGAAAAAAAAAACGAGCAAAAAAACGAGTAAAAAACGTCACAGAAACTAAGAAAGAGAGACAAAAGTTGTAAAATGAAGGAAGCTTTTCAATCCTATCAAAAATTAATTTGAACAATTTCGTCTCCTTTTCGTTTGTAATTAAGATAACAAATTTAAGACAACATGACCACAACAACAAAACAAACAACACGAGCTCCAAACCCTAAACTCCCATTAATTCAAATCTCATAAGCACTTTAAGTGATCATATCAGCAAGAACTTTTACTGCTTGTTGTGCCACTACTATTGCAGCCACGAGAAGATGCCTCTCCTGTAGATCCAGCAATACCAAGACACAATGCTTCAGCTAACGGTCCACCCGACGCCGAACCCGTCCACGAAACAGGGTTCAACCATTGGGATTGATCATACTTCATATTTCCAACTTGTTCAGGTCCTTCTGAACCCATATTTCCAAAATGACAAAAACTCAACTCTTTAATTTGATTTTCATGATCATTATTAGTCTCATAGTCATTTCCTCCGCACATCGCTAGAGTAAGTGAAGAAAATGAGAGCTTCTCATTTGAAGAAGAACCACAACAACCACTTCCAATATCAAAACCAACATGATGATGATCTCTCTCTGTCTCTGGTGTGGACCACGCATCAATAAAATGCCTTGTCTCTTGTGTAGACTGATGGGTACTAGGAGTTCCTAATTCAAAAGGTGTCAACTTTGGGATAACAAATAGACTGTTTAGGTCATCACCACACAAGTTGAAGAAAGCTCTCTCATGTTGTTGTTGCTTTGGAATATCAATGTTTGAGTCAGAGTCATTTACATCTCTGCTTAAGCCCAGTTTGGCATTCATCATTTGCTGCAACTCTTGGTTTGAACCAGCAACAGGAAAGTTTTCTCCTTTCATGAACCACTCCAAACACCTTCGCGGGTCAACCACCAAAAACAAAATTACAAAAAAAGAAAAGTAACATTAATTTTACGCAAAAGCAAAAGCAAAAGCAAAAGCAAAAGGAATAGTAAAATAAAAGGGTAAAATGCGACAGAATTCCATTAACTTAAACAAGCTGAACGTGTGATTCTAGTAAATTTTAAGTCGACGTCATATGACTATTAGAAAATTAATACTAAAATCTTATTTTGATAGTTAACTGAAAAATTAAGTCATTTTGTTATGTGATGGTCATGGAAATTGAATATAACACTAATAAATTTAATAAAATTGTAATTTTAGCAATATCACCACAATTTTAGAAACATGATTAGCAGCAAATGATAAAATCTGCTTAAATTTCTCAGCCAAAAGTCAAAATAAGACTTAAATATTAATTTTATAAAAACAACAAAACCTATGTGGTTATATGAATAAAAAGTCCCACGTCGGATTTAAAGAAAAGCAATGAAATAGAAAAAGAATTAATGGGTATTGAGGATAACTACAGAGCAATGAAATTTGCAATATAATGCTAACCCACCTGAGTTGGTCATGTGATGTAGCAGAGACAGAGACCCCAGTACTAGAAATTGAAGATGAAGATTGATGGTTATTGTTATTGTTCTTGTCCCTGTCTATATGGTTCAAAAATTGAGACTTGGAATATGGTGACTTATTACTAGAGTTGTTGTTATTGTTGAAATGGTGGTTCAATTCCACGGGCTTTCTTGAACGGAAACGACATTTGTGAGAGTGTCGTTCACAGTATTTCTGATCAAGAATAACATCTCTTGAACATCTCCATTTTTTCCCATCTGTTCTTCTACACCTCCATGGTTCTGGATCCGTACAGCTGTTTGTAATCCCCAACTCTAACGAACCACCTTTCACCTCTTAAGAAAACCAAACACAAACAAACCCATTTTAATTTCTCTACAATCTTGTCTACAAATAACCAACACAAAGAAAAAAAGATTCTGAAAGTAAAGCATAACGGAACAAAATTTAGAACTAAAGTTTAGTTTTTTTATACGAGTAGGTTGATTTGATGGAGTAGTAGTGTTGTAAATGGGCACAAGTAATTGACGAGGGACAGGAACAGGAGACATAATGTACTTGTAGATCGTAATCTGTCTCTCAAGCTCTTGGCGTTGAGCTGTAGTAAATGGAACTCTCATATTCACATTAGACATTCCTCCTATAACAAACCAATTTTAAAAATAAAAAAAATCTGAATCAAACTCAAAACCCAAATGAAATAAAGCAGAAATTTAACATCTTAAGTGAGAAAACAGAGATCAAAAGAAGCATATTTCAATCTTTTACCAACAGAGGAAGCGAAGGACAAACTGGTCTGTAAGACAGAAGAAACATCAGCACCGACAACATCGTACATATTATTGCTCATTGAAGCAAACTGGTTGCTTATTGTGTTAAAAGACAAGGACCCACTACCAATTGAGGTACCTTCTTCAAAATCAAAACCACCATTACTGTTGCTGAACAAAGACTCACGAGGAGGAGGAGGAGGATGATGATGATGATATGTTTTGTTCGCTTGCATTCTTAAACCCAACCTAACCCAACAATTAAACTAATTCTGATGTTCCCTTTTCTGAAACCACTAAACAGACCCAATTCTTTTTGCCCATGAAATCAAAAAGCTACCTTTTTCACTATAAAAAATTCCAAGCCAAAACACAAACCCTAAAAGGTAAAAAACGAACCTTTAATTAAATTTCTAGTACTGTATTTGAGGTGTGCTGAGGAGTTGGGTTTTGATATGGTGTTGGTGTGGTGGTGCCGCCATTTCTAGCCACGCGTTTTGTTTTTGCTTCCCAAGCTTCCAACATTCGTTCCTCATGTGTAATACAGACAAAAGCCAGCTCTTGCTCACTTTCTCATGGTCCCACTTTTTTTTTTCTTATCTCAGTAACGATTTCTTTGCGTCAAATCTAACTAAACCGTGGTGAAGTATCGTGATCCAACGACGTCCAGTTTTACATATTCACTTGACTTGGAAAAGGTTATGAAATTTTGAAGAAAATAGTTGAAAAGGTTCAGCAAATAAATAATAATTTTTGTATGTAATATTCTGACGTTTTATTTCTTATTATAGATATTAATTTATTATTTTAAGTTTATTTTTATCAGTTTAATACTTTATAAATTCACTTTAAATTTGAATTAAATGATTTATGAGATTATTATGTAAGATTAATTTTTTTCCCACACATTTAGATTAAAAATTCATAATCTTTAACTTAATGTTCAAATTAAAAATTTATTGTAAATATCAATTAAAATTATTTTATTGATATAAAAATACTGAAATAAAGCACTAAATTAAAAGAAATAAAACCTAAAGTATTAAAATTAAAAGCAATTAAAACTTAACGTAGAGAACATAAGATTTATCATTTTAATAAATAATAATGAGAAATATTAATTTAACGTAATTTTTAAACAAACGTGTTTTTTATATCATTTTATTTGTGAAAATATTTTATAAATTATTTATTTTTCTGTACGATAATAACATGTATCATAATGTAAATTTGTATATAATTATTTTTTTTTTTGTAATGAGAATGAAATTATGTAATGAAAATGAGAATGAAACTAATTGATTTACATTTTAAAATTAATTAATAAATTAAATAAAATTAAAGAAGAACATTAGTGATGCGACAAAACACCCCTTTTCTTTTTTTTAAAAGATAAACTTATATAATGGCAATTATTGGTTGATTGATACATTATGCTGCTGATATAATAACAATTCACCGAGACTAAAGTGGAAATGGTACTGTTTTGATTGAAATGGTACTGTTTTCATTTAATAAATATCATAATGAACTTTTCGATTTTATATATTCATACAAATTATTGTTTTATATTCCAATAATTGAGTGTTAATTCTTTATTAATAATAATTATTTTGTATGACTTACGAGTTTTAATAAATATTTTATTTTTTAAATTAAAATTAAAAATTACATAAATTAATATTAGATAAATTTTTTAATAATAAAAATATTTAAAATATTAAATATATAAAAACGGTAATTTTTGTGTTTATTTTTTGTTAAAATAAAATTTCTTTTGGACAGTGTTTCGTTCCGTTAACGAGAAACGTCAAAGCATCGGGAACCTAAAATTGGGCTCCACTTGGGTTTCGTGCGAGGGTGGGGGGTGGGGGGACCAAAGAGAACCGGATGTGATGCAGCAACTAATTTCTCTGTGGGCCCCTTCTTCATTAAATTAGATTCCAATAATTTTTATTTTTATTTTTATTTTTATTTTTATTTTATATGATATAATTATTGAACTGTTTTATTTTTAACTAATTTAAAATATATATATATATATATATATATGTTTTTACGTTAAAAAATATACAATCAGATTTTTCTTTTTATTGTGAGGAAAATATTTGCAGAGCCTGAAATTAATTAAAGATAAAATCTTAAGGTTTATATAATTATAATAAATTATGCTTTATGTTAATGATATATATATATGATAATTTTTAAAAACATTTAAAATATTTATAATATTAAATATATAATATATTTTTATCATTATCCATGCATTATAAATTACAATATACATTATTTACATAAAACCTAATTAATGACTTTCTCTTCCCATTAATAATTTATTTACTTTCGAGTTTGAACCCACAGATTGTAATTTAACTCGATTTAGAAAATGTTAACCATTGGTTTAAACTATTAACTTTCTAGGAATGATATAAATCTTAATAAAAATCATATTATTATTAATAATTGGAGGTAGTTTAAGGTTACGTTGATCTGTTATCTAGGTGGATCCCTATAATGCATTAGATGTGTTTGACGTTGACTTGTACAAATGCAAAATATATAGCTATTTTAGACAAACCCATATTTCCTCGATTTTCTTGAGCTGAATCGGATGAAAGTGATATTTTGTTGTTGCCTCGGGGAAGAGATGATATATTTAAATAGCTATATCGCTAGCTCCCGAATCAGATGAAAGTGATATTTTGTTATTGCCTCGGGGCAGAGGTGATCTATTTAAATCGCTATATCGCTATCTACCGTTTGAATAAAATTATATTTATAAATTTTATATTTAAATTTTATTAAAGATATAATTTAAATATTATATATAATGTATTTTATATACGATTATAAATCATAAATAAATTTTAAAATAATTTAAACTTATTCGATTCAAAAATAAAATATACATGAATTCGAATTGATTACGTTATCAAATCTAATTTGAATTAAAATAATTAAATCTAATTTATATTAAAAAAAACATAAGGTTTCAATGTATTATATTTTATAAATAATTATATTTGATAATATTATTAAGTAATATCTTTCATTTGTTACACTTTGATAATCATTTTAATTAAATTACTAAAAGTTAACGGTTAAAATTTATACAATTTATACTTATTAATTTAATGAATTGATTTGAGATCAAGAAGTAGATCAAACAAATACCGAGAAAGGAGAACGCTTATACAGATTCTTTGATTACTTTGGTATCAATAGTGAGATTGGAGTTAAAAAGGGTCATTTTTATATCATGCTTGTCAGTGCCTAGCATAGCAAGGGAATGTGATAAGAAACAAAATTAGTTGAGCACCAACTCCTTAACACACACTTTCTAGCTGGCTTAATACTCGGAGTATCTTATTCACGACATTTTTTCGGACGACAAGGATGAGGCATGCAAAATTATAACAAAATGAAGGAATTACACCATTATCCAAGGGACACTTTATCAAAAAATCTATGACAACCCATGGCTAAAGTGCTTACCTAATCAAGAAACGCGAGTATTTTTGAGCAAATTACATGAAGAGATGATGCATGGCTCATTCAAGAGGTAGAACCATTTCTTAAAAAATCATCAAGTCTGGCTACTATTGGCTTACTCTTCTAAACGATTGCATCAACCACGTCAAAAACGTAACAGATGACAAAGACATGCTAGTATTCCAAATTAACTGGCCAGTAAATTAAAGTCCATTGTAAGCCTAGGGCCGTTTCAAAAGTGGGGGTTGGATATTCTTGGACCATTACCTCTTGTCCCACAATAACGAGAATTACTATTAATGAAAACTGATTATTTTTCTAAGTGAATAGAGGTTGAGCCATTAGCAAGATTTCAAGAAGTTGACGTGTGAAAATTTATTTGGCGAAATGTAATATGTAAGTATGGTTTACCTTGGGAGCTGGTCATAGACAATGGCCATCAATTCACAAGTTAGTGGTTGGTGACTTTTTGTAAAGAGGTGGGTGTTAAGTTGTCATATTTCACTCCTTATAGGTCATAAGCAAACAATCAGATAGATTCATCAAACAAAACCCTTATCAATATATTGTGAAAGTACTTGGAAAAAGCAAAAGGCATGGAAACATTAATCTCATCAAAGATGTAGGAACCTACCCTTTGGTTGGAAATAACGCAAGATGATAACAACCTTAGAAAAAACGACCTCTTGTTAGCAGAAGAAAAAAGAGAAAATGCCCTGGTAAAATTGAGTCACAAAAAAGGACAATTCAAAGGTCATATAATTGATTCGTTAATCACAAGAAGGATTCAGTCTTAAAGAAAACGTTGGGGAATAAAGTTGAAGCTACCTATGGAATGTTTGCCATAATGTAGGAAGAACCATACCAAATATATGATATCACTCCATAAGGGTCTTATCAAGTAGTCCATACTTGCAAGAACAAAGAACAAATTAGTTAACAGTCCATGTTGTCAAAAATGGTATTTATCTTTTTACAAAAGGATTACATGTATACTCGTTGATATAGTTCCTCTAGACCTCAGGTTTTTTCAAATGGGTTACAGTTAAGATGTCTTTGTAGCTCTCATTTTCAATATTCTAAAGTTTGATCCTTCTTTCTTTATTCTTGTCATCTAGAGAAAACTTATTTATTATCTCACTTGCATGGGGTTTGGACATGCTAAAGTGATGGTTCTAGGTCTAATAGTCATCTAGAGCAAACTTATTTATTAGCTCACTTACAAGGGGTTTGGACATGCTGAAGTGATGGTTCCAGGTCCAATAGATTGGAAATTCGACCCCATCACCTCAAATGTCTCTAGTGATATAAAAATATTCATCCTTGCATCCTGAGGTATTATGAGGGAGTTTTAGGGGTAGCCCATGTCCAACAACACACGATCTATACGTCATGCCTTTGTCCATGTCATTTCTCTTCAAATAGTACATACTCCTAATTTTGTCACCTGTCAAGTCCACCCAGTGTTCATTAGTGATGAATGAAAGACATAAAAGAGTTCTCCATCCATTGGGATTGACTTCAGTGAGGTTGATGTCGAAAGTATTAAGGGCACAAGCCACTATTCTAGGGAACGAGCACCAAAGTTCTATTTTAAAAGGTGTTAAGTGTATTACCCATAACCTCGCTAAGGGGTCATCGACGTCACATAAATGATGGGGTACCGACATTATACCTACACGGGGTAGGATGCCATATTTATGCCTAATCTCTACCAAGTCATTGACACTTAGATCATTTGGCATTTTTTTGATTTGATGCTTGTCCTTAGTTTGATGGGTGGACTCACCCTTTTTATCACGCTTCTTCTTATGATGAGGTACCTTTGCCTCTATAAATGTGAGGATTCGAATGATGGGCATCAATCCTTGCGAAGACAACGAGAAAACAATGCGTGACCTAGATAAAACGGGGAGGTCTAGGATGATCTCCTTAATTGAAGCACCACCTGTTCTAATCGATCCTTCATCATGACCTACATAAGCTTTAATAAGTCACTTAGCTTGTTTTGAGCTAGTTGGAAAGTGGACTAAGTCTCAAGATCCTTCTCGAAGTGTTCCTATCCTTAAAGGAACATTTTTTGTGTGGCTTCGGTGGACATCTTTGGATGACGTTGAGCGGACTATAATTTCCTTTTATTAAAAGACATTATAAAAAAGAAGAAAATGATGAAGAAGTTACCTAGCCGGTGAAGAAAGTTGTAGATTTGCTGACGAATAGCTTAAAAATAGTAAAATGGATTGATTTAACTAAGGAAATAGCTAGCCAAATGAACTGAATTCCAAACTAAGTGTATGCTTAGTGGGCTGGTTGTGTAGAATTATAGTGTAAAAAATTATACTGAATTGAGATTCTTTGAAGAAAATTTGGCTAAGTAAAGAACATCAATGGTTAAAAAGTTAATTTTTTTTACTATTTATAAAGGAAGAATGAAAAATGAACTATTTTTCGTTAAAATTAGAATTAATGCTTTAGGATATTCCCTAGACTTCCCAAAAGTCCAGGGAATAAGTGAGTTAATGTTAGGTGTCGAAGGGGGTGCATAACCCTAACAACTTGAATTACCTCGCTTGGATAGAGCTATTATATCGAGCACCTTTAGTGTGACGACCTAGTACTGATGAATATCAACAACCTAATTGCCTAAACAACGACTTGATTTCACTAAATGGGTTATTGTTGTAAAATATTTTGTTTAGGTTGACAATGACGCCTGGACAAAGTATCTATTAATATAACATTGACATCTCACTCTTATATACCTATATATACTTTATTGATGAGATGAATAAAAAATTTAAATAGTATCTTTTCTCCAATATCTCATTGTAACCTGTAACACACTAACATTTCTCCAAATAATAATAATAATTGATGAGATGAATAAAGGATATGAGAAATATTTTCTCTCTAACATCTCACTATAACCACACACTAACCCTTCTTCGATTAATAATAATAATAATTCGCTTTTATTTGTCTTACATTTTATAAAGGAAATAGAAAAGAATGGTGTATAACATAATATAGATTTAGTTCATTCTTTCTACTAATTGATTACTATTATATATTTCTTAAATTTAAATCCTCAACCACACATATAAATCGATAACTAGTAGCTCAATAAGAGGTAATAAGTGTTATTATTATAATTATTACTAGGAGATAAAAATATATTACTCAACCAAAATTTTAATTTGCTTTTGTGCGATTAATGTTTTATAAAGGAAAAAGAAAACAGTGGTGTAGAACATAATATAGATTTCGTTCATTCTTTCTATTAAATGATTACTAATATATATTTATTAAATTTAAATCAACAACTAAACATATGATTCAAAACTAGTAGCTCATTAAGAAATACTAAGTGTTACTATTATTATTATTATTATTATTATTATTATTATTATTATTATTATTACTCAACCAAAATTTGAATTTGCTTTTGAGCGTCCGATGTTTTGTAAAGGAAAAAAGAAAACAATGGTATGGAACATAATATAGATTTAATTCATTCTTTCTACTAAATGATTACTATGTCGATGTTAAATTCGTTATATAAAAAAAATGTCATATATTTATCACTTTACAAAAGAGCAATTTGCTATAACATTGAGAAAATTACTCGATTATTAACAACAAATTTACTCAAATTACCAACTTTAATTCACTAATATTTACTTCATGATTCTCATGTCTTTTCAAATACGAACAATCGAATGTTCCCAAAAAAAAAACAATAAATTTAGGATAAGAAATGAAAATGGCTAAGTACGAAAAAGAGAATATAGATCAAGACATTGATATGTAGTTTTACTGCAATATCGTTGTCTTCAAGTCATCATAATCAATTTTTCATACTCCTCAAGTACTTTAAACTGAGTACTGTTGACACTCCAGCTTTGTAAATTTACTCCAATATTGCCTATAATTATTTTTAGACCACATAGCTCGAATACTCTTGAGAATTCAACAAACCCTTTAATTCCTCGCTTTATATGACAAACAATGCAGTCCACTTTTCTTTTTTCTTTTTCTCAATTTGATGATTGAGTAAGCTAATGACACATAAATTTGCACCCACACTATTCAGATTTTGGCACGTATCAACGTTATCTAAAAAATTGAATCATTTTTACAATTTTCAAAACGATTATGAGACATGACGGGATGTAAAAGTTATTGGTGCAAAAGTATGTGCAAATTAGGTGATATTAGCATTTCTCATTTGAACTTTTTCATGAAAACCTTCCCTTGCAAGCATGAAATGTTCCTAAAATTTACTAGCTCAAAAATGATTTCACTTCAAGATGCATCAATCACAGAGTTCAATAACGAATTACCATATATAATGATCCACAAGGTGGATGAAACGTAAAAAAACAGATCAGCTTGGTACGTCAAAAGCAAAACGTGAACTGAAGAGTACGCAGAGAAAAATTCGTTTTATCTCAAATTGTAGTGTGTTAACAATTCAAGTGATGCATAAGCATGCAGCTAATTAAAGCAATCAACATGAAATGTCAAAAGAAAACATGAATTCGAAGAGAAGCTTACAGCCTTTAAAGCAAGCTTTTTTTCCCAATCCAAAAAATCAATATGAAATATGAAGCAATAAGCATCAATCCAAACACTTAATATGAAATTCACAGAGACATGAACAAGCTTAGAAGACTGCCACACTAATAACCCTAGGAGTCAAAGATTAACATGCAAAGTAAGTCTCAACAGAAAAATAAGGAAAGAAGATCCAAATTGTTTCTTCAAACTATGCCTAAATCATTCAAATTTCATGCGACACATTTATAGACTGTAGGGAAATTCACCTCAAAAATTATCATTGCGCCACTTCCCTCTATGCAAATTACAATTCAAATTCATCCTCAAGCTTCAAAGCTTCAGCTGCAGCCTCTTCTTCCTCATCATCAATTGCAAAGTAAGGATTGTGCACCTCAGGCTTGAACTTGTAAGCCGTAAATACATAGAAAGCAAGAGTGGCTAACTCGGAAGCCATAACACTGGTCCAGAGATACCGGTAAGAAGTAATTGTCTCCAATGCATAGACAACCACACGGGTAAAGTAAATATAACAGATAACAACAACGTAGTATTGCCTGAACAGGGTCAATTTCATCAAGTTTACTGCAGCCTTGCCATCGGTCCTTGCTGCCTCACGCATGTTCTTGATAGACCAGACAATTGGGAACAAAACTGCACAACAACAGACCACATCCACAAGAAGGAAGATTTGTTTGGAAGTAACCCATTCCTGCCCATAAGGCCCTGTCTCATCAATCACAACCTGAGCAATGTTGGCAATAACCTGAAGTGGAATCACAATCATTAAGACCTTCTTTTCTTTGTCCTGTAAAAAGGGTTTCAAGAAGGACCAACCAGTGCCAATAAGAACAATCAAAGTGAAGAGCATAATCCCCTTCAAGAAGCTGAATATGTAGAACAAGATATCCCATCCATGAGCACTACCAGTGCGCTTAATGAAGGATTTATCCTCCGCTTCACAGAGCAAATTCAACATCTTCAGAATAACGACAGCGAGCATAAAGAAATGTATACGGAAAACGGTAAGTCGTTTCTTGTAGAGAATGTAAACCCATAAACCAGCGAGAGCGAAGTACACCAAAGAAAAAAAGAAGTAAACCCTAGGTAGAATAGTCTTGCCAATAGAGAGATAGTCACGTCGTTGATTCTTACCGTCGAGATTGTACATCACCGATCGGACGTTCATAGAAACTTTCAACGACGGAGCGCAATTGGCGAATAGGAGAGTGTATTGAACGGCATCGGTTTCGGAGTAAACAGTGCCGTATCTGTCACCGCCTTTGAGGGAGCTGAAAGTGAGGATCGGCTTAACCAAATCGGAATCGAGAGCACATCGGATCTCTCCATCCTCAAGTTGCTGGAACACGTGCATCCATGCGTCGCGGGTACAGAGGAAGAACCCGACTTTGGAGAGATTCGGATCCGATGGGTTGGAGATCGTAATCCGAGACAAGTTGAGCTCGAGACGACCCGTATGTGTGAAACCAAATTCATCGAAGGGTATAATTAGCCTGTCGTCGTTTCGAATCTCGGTGACTCGGATCTCGGCTAAGCAGGAAGAGAAGAAAATAATAGAGAGACAAATGAAAAGGAAGGAAAATTGGGTAGTGGAAAAGGCCATGGTTGGCCAGAAAGATAACCAGATTTGAGGTTTAGGGTTTCGGAGAATTTTGATTAGGCTCAGATCTATGATTCTACCCCTATCTATATCTCAATGGTTGGTTCGTGGCTATGGTGTTCGGCAAAATGTATCAAATAAAAATTCAAATTGTTGACATTGGACCGAAATTACACTCAGTGCGACAGTCTTGGACGTTTATTTAGTTTATAATTTAGAATTATCGAAGCCACCTGGTATTATTATAAAGAATCGAACCATATTTTTCAAGTTTTTATTATAAAGAATTATCTCATTGGACCGAAACGTGTAACTCACAAACGATTGATTTTAATTCACAAATTTTAAAATTTTGAAATTTAAGTTTTTATTTTATATATATTATTTATTTATAATTTAATAAATATTATTTATTAAAAATTGAGATGTTGCATTACCCTTTAGATCAGATAGTAATAATATGCATATATAATAGGTAGTATGTAAAATTTTCTAGTAATACTTTTTATATTATTACCTATTTATTAACTTAGTTTTACTTTTTAACTTTTTTAAAAGACAATATGTATTTTACTTTATATAAAATGTAAACTATATTTTTTAAAATGTAAGAAAATATGTTTTTTATTTTATTTTATACCAAAAGATAATAACTAGAAAAAAGTTAAAAATAAAATATTATATATATTTTAAAGTAAAATAAATAAAATAATTTTTTTACATTTTAAAAAATACTTTTTAACTAAATTATAGTTGTATTGCAATTAAATTACAGCAGGTTGGTTACCGGCAGATTTACTAATTTGGCGCAATTATTGTAAACGATGCAAGGAAAAAATGCAGAGTTTCTCTTAAGTGCTTCACCCTATTTACACAAAGGAGCAGGATCACTTTTGTAAAGTTTCTGGCCACAAACGACGACGTTAGTCCATTAATCAATTCTAGGGGGTAATCTTTCCATAAATTTTAGCTTGAGAAATGTTTGTGCTGGCCCATGGAGTTTTTGTTAAGGAAGGGTGATGCTTTCTGTATACTAAGAATTTTGGGTATCCAGATTTCAATTTGGGCTGAAAAATGGGCTTTCTTGAGGTTGCTTTATAACAAAGAACACCACTTGAGCTGAGGTTGAGCTTCTTTGTATGGGCTCCTTTTAGGATACATGATAAACCCCCCTTTTCTTTTTCTTTTTCTTTTACAACATTCATATCCAACCCATTTTTTTATTATTATCAAAATATACTTATAATTTAAATCTATAATTCAAACCAAGAAAGTCTGATATAGATGAAATTTACATCAAATTATTACGTGAACCACCATCCAACCCATGTTAAACATTGTAAAAACAAAAAAAAAAATCATCTTTCGATAATCTCATTCAGATTACTTTCACTCGAACCAATCTATTAAATGATTCAATTTTATCATTTTAATATTTTTTTATTTGTTATAATTTTTAAATAATTATATGATTTACGCATATGTAACCCGGATTCAAATCCTATATCTTCCATATGCACAAATAAACTACATGACACATGTATTTGAATTCCATCTTTTAAGGCAAAGTAAGGCATCTCCAAGGGGGGGAAACAAAAAAAAAATCTCTGTTGAGTACACATTGGTTTCCAGTGAATTCAAAATAGACCAAGTCCAAATAGAAGACCTCTTCAAACTATGGTTCACCTGCTAAAGCAGACCATTCTGTTTGTACTTATCACAAGTCCTATGTCACGCAGGGTACTAATTATCTTTATATAAACAAAGCAAAAGATCAATCCTGTAACATTTTTGTCTTCAATTAAAATGAAGAATCTAAATATGATCTCTACACATTTTTTGGTTCCTATTTTTTTGTTTGTTTTTATAATTTCATGGAAAGCCTTGCCTTGTTATTGTTTTACTTCATTTGTATTCGGAGACTCACTGGTGGATGCTGGAAATAATGACTATATTTTTACACTATCAAAGGCCAACTCACCACCCTATGGCATAGATTTCAAGGCCTCAGGTGGACATCCCACTGGCAGATTTACTAATGGTCGAACCATTGCCGACATTGTAGGTATTAATTATTTATTTCCATCTGTCCGTCCTCCCATTGTAGCCTCGTTAGGCTGCATTGGACGGACTCAAAAACAAGTTACTTGAAGAGAGCATATACCCATTTTTACACTAGAATTGTTGTGAATTTGTTTTATATCTAAAATTTTGTTGCAATTCATATTCAGGTGAAGCTCTTGGAGCCAAGTCATTTCCACCACCTTACTTAGCTCCAAATTCTGAAGGAGAAGCACTTATAAGAGGAATCAATTATGCATCCGGAGCTTCAGGAATATTGGATGAAACGGGCCAATTATTCGTAAGTTTTTTTCTTTTTTCGATTGATATCAAAATATTAATTGCATAGATTTTCTTTTATCATAAAAAACAATAAGTATAAATTTATTAAAAAATAAATAATAAAATATAAAAAATTTGTCAAAAAAAGTTATTACGAAAATAACAAATAAATAAAATATTTTAATTAACATAACTAAGAAATTATAGTTACATTTATCTCTTAATTTATCAAGATATGATGAATTTTATTAGCTTTGAATTAATTAAATATTGTTTGAAAATTAAATGTGCATTAATTTTCTTGTTTATTTTATAATTAGCACAGCTTGGAAGAGTTCCACTACGTGAACAAGTGAATTATTTTGAACAAAGTAGAAATTATATGGTGGATCAAATGGGACAAAATCGTACAAATAATTTCTTAAAAAAAGCAATATTCTCAATAACGATTGGGTCCAATGACGTACTCAATTATTTCCAACCATCTGTTGTACCCTTTTTGGGTAATGGCAAAGTCTCTTCCTCTGTTTTCCAACAACTTATGGTTTCAAACTTGACCATACACCTAAAGGTATCATTCATTTTTATTTAATTTTTTATTAAATATATGTTTCATATTTCTAACGAGTAATAATAATAATAATTAAATAATTAAATTATATTTTTTTTAACGAAATTTTAATCTTAAACTCGTATTTATAATACCCTTTCTTTATAAGCTCACAGAATAGACTATTAAAAAATATATCATAAATTATTATCTAAATTTTTTTAATAGACTTGTAATACTCTTTTTGTAAAATTAGTAGACTAAAAGATAACATATTTATAATACCCTTTCTTTTAATAAGAATACCTCTAACTTTTAATTTTTTACTATGTTTATATTGTTTTTATCATTTTTTTTAAAAAACAACAACGATTAAATGTAGTATTAAAAAAATGAGGTGTTATTCATTTGATTTTTAAGTATATTCTCAACCAATAAGATTATTTTTTATTTCTACTTTTTATTTTATATTAATTTTTTTACAAAAAAAAATATATATATTAATTTTAAATTTTATTTACCTTAGCTACTAAATTATCAAATATTATAAGAATAACGAATAATTTTTCTTAAAAAATAACTTTGTTAAACAAAAATTATCAAAATAATATAAATGATCAAAACATTTTTTAAGTTTTTTTTATTTAATTTTTTTCTCTTATAGTTTTATTATTTATTTATTTATTTAATATAATTCGACTAATATTTTTTATTTATGTATTTTGTGAAGCGACTTCATGAATTGGGAGCTAGAAAATTTATTGTAGTAGGGATTGGACCATTGGGATGCATACCTTTCATTCGTGCTATCAATTTGAAATTAATAAGCGGAAATTGTTCAGATGATGTAAATGAATTGATTCGAGGCTACAATAACAAACTGAACGAGGCTCTACACCAATTAAACCATGACTTGGGTCCTCGAGCTATCTTTGTCTATGCAAATTCATATGACATCTTCTTCAGGATCATCCTAGATTATCGCAAATACGGTAATTATTAATACGCTAATTCACAATATCAAATTAATTAGCAAGAAATTCACAATCAAGATTATATTAAGTTGGAACATTTGAGTTTTTATGTTTTTTTTTTATTATAAAATTTAATAAATTTTATCTAAAACATTAATTTAATTACGTTATATATATTTAAATTATAGGTAAAGTAACTGAGTTGTTTTATAACCAAATAAAAATTATTTTATCTTGAAGTATGTTTGTTAATCCAAGAAGTTGTTGATACGTACTATGCTTTGAAATTGGTCTAATTATATGAGAGAGAGAGAGAGAGAGAGAGAGAGAGATGTTTTATTTGTCTGGTTTTGATTCTGATAAGGTTTTGAGAATTCAAGTGGTCCATGCTGTGGAGGGTACATTCCACCATTTGTTTGCTTCCAAAGCAAAAATGCTAATAAAACGTCTGGAGTTTGCGAAGATAGAACAAAGTATGTGTTTTGGGACGCATATCATCCAACTGAAGCTGCTAATATCATCATCGCAAACAAGTTACTTGATGGAGATCACACCATTGCTTTTCCAATCAATATTCGTCAGCTTTACGACTATTGACTTCTCCATGTAATTCTAAATTATCACATTATTTTTAGAATATAATTTTATATGCTATTTCTGCACTTATTATAACTTGAAATTACATTTTATTTTTATTCTCTTTTTAATATTATTATAAATAATGTTTTTTTAATTTTAAAAATAATAGCTTATCGTTAAAGTTATATAAAAAAGCATAATCCTTGGCGAAAAATTAGTGTTGAAAATAAAACAAGCTCTCTCAAAGTTGTATTTTTTCTTTCATATTTTCATTGCAATTCTATAGCTATATATAAGGAGATTTACTCCTTGAATTACTATTTGAATTAAACATTACTTGATTTACTATTTTAATTAAGGATTCCTTGTTTTACTACTTGAATTAAGGATTCTTTGTTTTTCTCCTTGAATTAATCCTTAAATTAAGGATGATAACTCATTGATTTACTCCTTAAATTAAGAAGTTAACACTCCTTAATTTACTCCTTAAATTACTCCTTAATTTTATCTCCAATACTACCGTTTGGATCCATAAGGTTTATGGATCTGCACTGTAAATCGTTGAAGCCGATGAAAGCAAAGTAAACGAATGTAAACTAACAAAAAAAATCGATTCACGATAGTGAAAAAAAATTAAGATATTAAATATCATTAATTTAAGCTTGATTGATATTATTAAGATATTATTTTTATTATTATAAATATTAAGATTATGTTTTTTTTTATCAATAATTTTTTGAAAAACTAAGCCGTACATAGGATTTAGAAATGTAGTTCCTTCCTTAATCAAGCTGCAAGACGATAAAAACAGCTAGCTAGCTAAATTATTAACCATGTCTAGTCAGTTTTTGAGAAAAAGCCAAATAACATATCTAATCGGGAATAAACATGGAGTAAATTGGCAAAAGGAAAATAATAGTAAGAAAGCGAAATATATGCAATTTTTTAACATAAAATTTTCGATTAAGTCAGTACATTTCACGTGTTTAAATAAATTATCCTTTCAATCTAGAAATTATTTAAAACAAAAAACAAAAACAGCTTCATTATAATTATTTAACTTATAATTATAAAATCAAATTCTTAAGTCTAATTCATTGAATTTTATTATAAAAAAAGAATAAGTTTGGACAACTGTGCTTAAACTTCAAAGTGAAAGTGCATATAAAAACTGAAGAAAAGATAAATAATTTCATGGTATACTAACTAATTACAATTAAAGTACTTAAAAATCACCAATTGTGACAGAAAAAACTTTGAAAGAAAAAAAAAATTTGATTTAACAATTGCTAAATTTCTTTACTTTGCATGCCTTCTAGTAATCCAATCTCAAAATTTTTGGTTTTACCTACTTCTCAGGTTTATTATTATCACCATATTTTTTATTTGTAACGTTTATCACTATTTTGGAAACCCACTTTTAGCTTCTTCATCTTGAACAAACTTTCATAGATGTTTTAATTGAGGGTTTAGAAGATGATATGACGATGATATACTGAAAAAAAAAAGAAATAAATATCAACCATGATTATGTAGATAATGTTAATAACTTTCTTATTAATGAAAATTTTATAATTGGTAACATCAAACTAGATGAACATAGGGAAGAAATAATATTTAATATAGGAATCAATTCGAATATATAAGATTTATATTTTATTATCTAAAAAAGTTATTACATATTTTTGTTTCATGTTTCGTGAAGAATCTTTGTTCAATTGATTTAGTCGACCATTAAAATAAAAAGAATACAAATCAAATAAAAAAGATTCAAAAATTTAATGTCATATATAGCTCCTTAGTGAGAAAATTAGAAAAGTCTCACATTAATTAGGAATGAAGATGGGTGTTGGATTGCTCAATTTTGTCCAATTAGTTGTAATTTTGAAGTTCATTCATTTGAAGATAGTGGAATTGGTCGGCGGCAGGGAGCACTGAGTAACATTTATCTAAAATCTCGTTAAATTTCGATGTTATTATTTTTATAACTTTAATATTTACTGTTTTGATATCTGTTTTAGTTTATTTTAGCATTATATTTCGATGCATTATTTTGTCGGGTTAGTTTGAGTTACGTGCATTTAAATCATAAGTGAATAGTAGGCCCTACTAGAATAGGGGAAAATATACTCGATTTTCTCAACCAATTGGTATCGGTAGAAGGTTTTCTACCTAGAGCATTTGTTTATATTCCGTTTGTTTGCTATTGGAATATAGTTGCTAGTTGTTGTAATTTGAAGAAATGGCGGAAGAAAAATTTCTTTCAAACAAAGGCCGGTCGTCGCGTCAGCGAACTATGGTGATGACGAGGTTCGAGGTGGAGAAGTTTGATGCGAGGCAGGTCATTTCGGCATGTGGCAAGGCGAAATTCTAGATGCTACTGTTTGACAAGTGCAGGCATCGCCGTCGAAGAAGAAAGCCGGATGGAAGCAGGATGAAGTAGAGTGGAAAAATATCAGCGGAATTGGCATGTGGTACAATCGCGTCGTGTCTCGAGAGAACAAAAGTACACGTTCGCCAAAGGAGACTTGTCGTAAGTAAGTTGTGGAAGGCGTTGGAGAACAAGTTCATGAAGAAGAGTGGACAAAATCGGCTCTGTTGAAGAAGAAGTTGTTAGGTTTGAATACGCTTCCAAATGCTTGCAATAAACGACCCGCATTCTTGCTTTTAATCAATTAGTAAAAGATTTGTTAAATATGGATGAAGCTTTTAAAGATGAAGATTTAGCCTTGATGTTGTTAGTCTCGCTACGATGAGTTTGATCGTCTTATTACGAGAACACCTCATTGGGAAGGATAAAGAAATGTCTTTTGAGGAAGTTTGTCTTGCTTTTGTATAGTTATGAAATTAAAAAGAAAGATAAAGAAAGCGAGGAATGAAGCGTGAGGCATTATACGTAAGAGGGCGTCCCATGAACCTGAGCGTAAAAGGAAGAGGAGAGGTAGATCTACATCAAGAAAGGAAGACTTGTAGTAAAGATGAATGTGCCTTTTGTCATGAGAAAGGCCATTGGAAGAAAAATTGTCAGAAGTTGCAAAAGAAAGGAAAAATTTGTGAAATCTTATGCATATGTAGTGAAAGTAATTCAAATTGATTTTGCATTGGTTGGTTCGTCAACATCGTCTCATCTGGTGATTGGATTTTTGATTCGGCGTATGCTCTTTCGTATGTCTCTACTGGGTGGTTCTTTAACTTTGAAGAGATTAGGCCGGTGGAGTTGTTTTCATGGGTAATGATTATCGAAGTACGAAAGTTTTGGGAATCGGTACGATTAAGGTTTGAAGAATCGAAGATGGATTCAATGAGTCTTGTGAGGATGTTAGGTATGTTCCAGATATGAAGAAGAATCTCATTACTGCGGGAGTCTTAGAATCAAAAAGCTTCATTGTGACCATACAAAATGGAGTATCGAAGGTTACTCAAAATTATAATATAATTCAATTTCCCCCTCTCTCTCTATATACGAGAAAACTAGAGGGAGGGAGAGTATTAAATTAACATTATGGGAAATTGTTTGTTTGGAGGATTAGGAGAGGCAGCAAACGAAGGATTAATCAAAGTGGTTACATCAAACGGTGGAATCATGGAGTTCATTGAGCCAATCACAGCTGGAAATATCACGAATGAATTCCCAGGACATGGTATTTTACGAAACCAAGATCTGTTTTGGAAACCTCTATCTTCACATTTCACGTGTTTAAATAAATTATCCTTTCAATCTAGAAATTATTTAAAACAAAAAACAAAAACAGCTTCATTATAATTATTTAACTTATAATTATAAAATCAAACTCTTAAGTCTAATTCATTGAATTTTATTATTAAAAAAGAATAAGTTTGGACAACTGTGCTTAAACTTCAAAGTGAAAGTGCATATAAAAACTGAAGAAAAGATAAATAAAATAATTTCATGGTATACTAACTAATTACAATTAAAGTACTTAAAAATCCAATCTCAAAATTTTTGGTTTACCTACTTCTCAGGTTTATTATTATCACCATATTTTTTATTTGTAACGTTTATCACTATTTTGGAAACCCACTTTTAGCTTCTTCATCTTGAACAAACTTTCATAGATGTTTTAATTGAGGGTTTAGAAGATGATATGACGATGATATACTGAAAAAAAAAAAGAAATAAATATCAACCATGATTATGTAGATAATGTTAATAACTTTCTTATTAATGAAATTTTTATAATTTTTTAAGAGAAATGAAAATTTCTTGATCAGATACAAAGATCATCACTTTTTAAAACACAAATAAATTAAGAAAAACGTTTATATACATAGCTAGTGAAGCGAAGTCTTTTAATTACAATAGTTATTTCACACGTGCAATCTACGACTCCAAACTTAAAAAGGAAATTTTTACTAATTATATATATTTTTTTGTGGCTAAAATATTACTAATTTAAATTACTCTTTAATTACTAAATAGACAACATTGCTTGTAAAATAGCAGTTCTAATAGCCTCTTCTTCATGAGTCATGAATCCATCAGCAGGAACTCTAACAATAATGTTCTGAAGCATCACTCCCTTCACACTTGATATGTTAGCATTAACTATTTGAAAATTCAAATCTCTTAATGCATTCATCAATTTTGCAGATGGGTAATTCATATCTGGAGTTTGAACTCTTATAATTGCTTCTGATCCTAAAACTTTCACATCCACTTGGATTGGTGTTAATGAACTTGATCCTGAAATGAAAGGCTTTTTTTGAATATTATTAATATCAATACTTGTTCTACTTCTCAGTTGTGGCTTAATGGATTTGGTCTCCAATTCTTTGATCTTAGACTTGAGTTCATTGATGTAAGTAACTGCATCAGAAAGAAGTGAAGCTTTATCCATTTTTGACACATTTGGAACCACTGATCGTAAAGCGTAAAATCGACGGTTGAGCTTTTCTCTACGCCGTCTCTCTGCTTCCACATTAGTCACTATCACTTCTTCATCTTTAACGATCGACGATCTTCTTCCTCTCTTGTTCTTCAATGGATGATGGGTTGACTTAGTGTAATTTGAATACTCATTTGAGTTAGAATTAATTAGGTTCGAATCTGATGAAACCCCACCAATCATATGATTTAATTCGTGAGACTCTGTTATTGACTCATTCTCAGTCATACTCAGACCTATATCTAGAGTCCGATCTTGAGGTTTATGATCCTTGTTTTGCTTCAAGGTGGGTTCAAGATTAGTACTAATTTCGACATCTGAAGAAATTTCGAAAATCGAATTAGCAAACTGAATCAAACCCAAATCTTCTTTAATTATATGGGAAGAAGCCAATTCAATAACACCTACAGATGGAATTGAAAAACAAACCAGAGTTTGAATTCCGTATAACAGAGCTTCTTTGACTCTGTTACAAGATTCATATAATTGAAGTTCGTGACTTCCCGATAGCCAAATAAAAGACCCAGATGAATTAAAGGCTCGGCCAAGAATTCCGTCATAGCTTAGATCGTAAGATCGTGTAACTGAAATGGTGTAATACCATTCGGAACCTTCAGTGACAACAGTAGTACGATTTGGATAATATTTGGTTAAATATTCAGGTGGGACTTTTTGGGGGGTTTGATTGAAATAGCCATCAGACCAAGAAAAAGTGAGTTCACCGCCATTGTTGGGATTTTTAAAGAGTTTCCAAAGAATGGAATAATCCCAAAATTGATCAGGATGGCTCTGAATTATGAACTGAAGAGGGTTTTGAAGATGGGCTGTTATATCTTTGCTATAAAATGAGGCTAGTGATTCCATGGCATTCCTTAGTTTGTTGAGTGCGAAATAAAATCACAGAAATAGAAAGAGACAATATCTAAAAAGGGACACGGTGCAGTATTCTTGCACCACAGCGCATGATGATGGAACTGGACTTTAAAAAGACAACGAATCTCATGAACTGTTTGGGATAAGTTGCTATTCGAAGACAATAATGATACTTATAATCAATAAATACACGTGTTAAAATCGAAGTGATCATATTAATAAATGCCCTCACGATTAATTTCCTTTTAATGCATCTAGTATCAAAATAGTGGAATTTTGCTCTAAAAATTACAAAAAAAATAATAATAATTAAATATTATACTAAATATAGTACAGCACGACACTATTAATTTATTCCGATTTTATTTAGCGTTATTTTTTTAATAAATATTTTTAACTAATTATATATTTATATGATTGTTGTTGAGATGAATGTTCTTATCAATGTAGAATTTACCTCCAAAGTATTTTAATCAAGTTTTATAATTGTATCACACGGTCGTATTTTTTGAATAAAAATACATTACATGATATAATATATATTATAATATATATTATGATAATTCAGAATAAACATGATATTAATGCGATATCTGAAGAATAAATAGAAGTGATAACTTTAAAAGTTGAGATGTTAGTACATAAAAAATATAAATTTTAAGAATTGTTTATTTTACAAAGATAAATTAAAGATAAAGATATTCAAATTATGGTTTAAAATACATTAATTAAATATCTATGACATGAATATATTAAGTCAGATAATTAATATGTAATAATGTGTATTTTTAATTATATATAATATTTAGTTCGTATAATAAATATAATATTTTAATTAATAAATTTTAATTTTTTTCTTAAAAATATAATTTTTAATTTGTAATGTATAATTAATTAATTAATTCAATATAATAATTATTAATGAATAAATTAAAAAAAGAATAAATTTTTTGTGTAATATTTGGTGTAATGAGTTAATGATGTTTTAACACAACATATTGATTTTGAGTCCATTTAGTCGTATAATTTTACCCAATTGAAATATAAGTTATATAACTTGATATAAGACGTTTAATTTTTCGCATACAATGATACTAGACCTATTCCACAAGACATAAGATTGTTTCCTTTAGTCTATAATTACAAGTTAAACGGGTCTACGGTCATGATTTGACAGTTCAATAGTACGGTACAGTTTTACTTTTAGGAAGAAACCACAAAACATGTTATATAATTTAGAAAATACTCACCACTTATAAGCACATCAATATTTAACTTTCTAAGCAATGTGTGATGTGTAGATACACTACATCATATACCCTCATTTATGGAGTCTTACGTCGTCGTAAGAATGCAAACTCACATGACCCAATAGGGTTATGACTCTAACACCACCTAATACATGATAGTTGATCCGTCCGCTTATAGTGGGATAAGACTTATTTGATGTTACATGAGAATGTCCGTTTTGGTACATAACTGTAATTTTAGCAAACTCACGGTTAAGAATTGACAATTCAAGAAGACCTATCAGTTTTACTCTTAGGGAGGAATCTCAAAACGCATTATATTGTTTAAAAAATATTTATCCTTTATAAGTATATGACTACTAAATTTCCTAAATAATGTAAGACACATATAAACACAATACATCATAAATGTTAAAGTAATATCGTTTGGTTTTATAATCTTATATTTGGTTAAATTAGTCTGATTCCTTTAAAAATAATATTTTTGTATAAGTAAAATTAAAATTTTCCTTTTCAATTAAAAATAATTATGTCACGCACCTTCTTTCATTTCCATATGTTTTATCAAATTAGTATATTTATTTTCCGTCGTTAGTAATATATTTAATCATACTTGTAATCAAATTTATGTTAATATAAAAAATTATGACATTAGGTAAATTTATTGATATAATATTATTAATTCAAATGCTTGTTTCGACGCCGTAAACCATCAAATCTTTTAGGAACTTTTTTAGCATCTTGGTGTTCCAATATTTTCCTGTAAATGAGTCACCACTGAGAAAAAAATGCAAATAAGTGGAGCTCACTTTTTCCTAACTGCAGGTAAGCCTCAAAAAATCACTTTTTTCAATTAAAAAAGTAAAATCTAATTTTGTGCCTATAAAAATATGATTTTTAAAAATATATACTAATTTAACCCAATATAAAATTATGACATCAAATTAACGTATTTTAATAATTAAGTTATAAATTTTTCAATTTTATAAAGTTATTACCAAATGGACCAAAACCCTTTAAAAATTAGTTATATCATTAATTGTGATTCACGTAAGTGATAATATTTTTTTTTCTTTTAAGTCAAATATTATAATATATATTATGCTTTATATCCAAAAAGGATAATTTGTAAAATATATAAAATATTTTTTTTATATAATTTACATATTTATCTATAAGTTATGAGTATAAGATAGCAATAAAAAAAGATTAATTTTAAATATAATTGCACTGTTATATATACGTTGTGAATATAATTGTAACTTTAAAAATATCTTTTTATCATCATCCATACATTATGAATATAAATGTAATAAAATAAATATTTTAAATATTTTTATAAATTATCATATATACATATAATACAATTAATTCATGTATAAAAATTATATCATTAATTCACTCATCAATGTCATCATTCATTGAGTGCCCTTTCTCAAGTGCTTCGTATTTTATTGAGAAAAATGGCATTCGAATTTTTTTGTTTAAATTTGAGTTACTTTTTAATAATGACTAAAAAAATTATTTTTGATACTTTTGTTTAGAGAATTAAGAACTTATTTTTAAGTTCGATATTTTGTTTGTTAAAAAATAATATGATAAAATTAATTTTTGATACAATTTTCTATTAATTATAATAAAATAATATATATAATATTTACATATTTATAATATTTTTTGAAAATATATATACATGTATCTATTAAAAAAATTTGAACAAATTTTTTTTCAACAAAAAACTTGACAATGAAATCATTATTTTATGTATGATTTTAACCTTCATTAATATAACTCTGATTTAATCCCTGATAAGATGACATAACTATAGTGATTGTTAGACAATATAAAATTTATTTAAGTTTCATTGAATATTTTTTTAAATTTGAATGAAATATTTTTGAGTAATTTCATTTTAATTAAAAATTAGTTTTTTTCGTATATCTTTATAGAAAAAAATATAAACATGTATGTGTTATATTTGTTATTATTTTTATTTAATGAAAATTTTAATTAAAAGATAATTTTATCTTCACCTTCTTTTACAAACACATAGACATAAATTGTAATTTATTTTACAAACAAATGTACTTAAATTATATCTTTGTCACAAACAATATATTTAAAAACATACTTTTAAACTATGATACTAAATATAACGGGAGAATTACAAGTGCTACATGATACCTAGAGAGAATTAGTGAGATAAGTATATCCCTCAAATAGATTACATAGGTTCATATATATGGCACTTTTACCATCAGGTGTTAGTACCTTATTAGAACAATCATATCTAACTTATGTTAACATAAAAGCAGGTCCAATGTCTCAAGATAAGGTTATGTCTATGTACCTCTACAGTATATGTCTTCTTATCTCTTACGTAGGTCAAGTACCTTGTTGTTAAATACATTGTGTTGAGTATCCCATGTACCTCTTGAGCATCACATTCACTCTTGGATCTTCATAGAGAGGTACCCTAGACTACCACATGTGGAAGCACCCTATGAGCATGAGGTGCTTCGGTGTGTAACACTCAAATATTAAGTCCTCTATTATTTTATCTTGAATTATTTGAACAAATTGCAAGTGTTACAACATATTTAGAGAGATTTAGCGAGATAAGCAAATACCTTAAATGGGTTACATAAGCCCACATATATAGGCTATTTTACCTTATGGTATCATATTAAAATGACTACATCTACCTTATGTTGACATAAAGGCAGATGTATTGTCCCAATATAAGATAATGTCGATGTACCTCCGTAATACATATGTTCTTATCTCTTAAGTAGGTTAAGTACCTTATTGTTAAGCACCTTAGGTCGAGTATGATGAGTGCTTACAAAATAATGAAATTATTATGATTTAATTTACTTTAATTGATTAAATAGATTTATATTTGTATCATTTTATCATATTTTTATATAAATTTATCTTTTTACAATCACGAGTATTGTCTTTTCGAAAAAAAAATAATGGATACAATACATCACAATATATCGAGAAAAGAAATAAGAAAAAGTCAAAATATGAAAAATTGGACAAAATGAGTCATTCCAAAACACATCTCAATAAATAATTATCTTAGCTCTTTCTCTATATAAAGTTTTCTATTTTTTTAGTTTTTAGTTCTAAAGTTTTTCTCCTTTTGAGAAGAAAAAACTATGTTTTTGTAAATTTTTAACTTTTGATTCAATAAACGCAAATGTAAATCCGTTTGGAGGTTTTTCAAAAATAGAATTAGCATCAAGATTATGCAAATATTTTTATTCCTTACAGTTATTTTTATGTTTTATTCTCATATGTTATATTTAATTTATCTGTGATTAAATTTAACATGAGTGGCTGTTTGTAAATATGATATAATTATAACTTTGTTATGCTTGCGAAATATTAGATACGTAAAAAATTTCTATAAAATAAATTGATTTTGTTTTTATTCAAGATTTTATACTAAGGATGTTAGCGAGAAATATATTATTTTTTATTACAAATTAAATCTGAAAAATTTGATTTTAAGGTTTAATTATCCGATCTGATTTAGAGTAGTGTTCTATTATTTGTTAGTATAATCATCTGGTAGTTAGAATAAAGCTCTATTTAAAAAAATTGTAATAACCATTATTCAAAAATGTATTGTCAACATATTTTCAGTCATGATTTAAAAACTTGAAAATTAGTATTCAGATAATTAAATTATTAGATTTAATTTGAAGACCTTGAATAAAGTTTAAAATGTCTAAGCACACCAAAAGTATCACACCCATAGGTGTTAATTGACTTATTTAATTAACAAAAAATATATAATCCCACCAAAGATGGTATTCATATAAAAAAAATAAAATCAATTTATATCTTTAATAACTTAAATAATATGAACAAACATAATTAACTTAATTATTATATCCTGAAATACTTAACTGCTATGAATGATAAAAATTTGCATTAATTTCGTTTTTCAGATTTTAAATAATAAATTAAAAATCAAATATATTCATTCCTTAGATCGATCTGAAAAGTATACTTGTAATTTTTTATAAAATATTTCGTATACTTGTGAGAGTTTTATAAATAATAAAACTAAAATAACCACAAGATCGATATTGTATTGTAGATTTTGTGCTCATTAGAATACCCCATGTACCTAGTGAACATCATATTCACTCTTGGATCTCCTCGTATAGGTAAGTTACCTCGCTTTGTAAAACCCAAATATAACTTATGGCCTCAACAAAAGAATTAATCCAAGTTTTCACAGCATATATAAACAAGATAAGCTAGTTGAAATAATGTCTTACACACTCGTTTTTTAGCCAAATTTGTCCTTAGCTGTGAGCCTGTAATTAATGGCGTAACTATGTTAAAGGTTACATCAGCCTTTAGTTTCTGCCAATATTTTATCTAAAATTTACTAGCTTCTAAAGCACATATAAACTAACTTATATTCTTTATTTTTAATAAAATTTAAAAGTAATTTATTTTAAAAAAATTACATCTGATTTCACTTTAATTTTATAGATTTGATACATTAGTAATTTTACTTTAAATTGGTATATTTTAATCACATTACTATTATATTTATATATACTTGAGTTATTTTAAGTTTTTTTTTTTAAATATTTACCTTCAAACATCTACTTGTAAGGTTTCTGTTAATAAGATTCATTTAAATTGAAGTTAAGTTTATTCAAGAAAAAAATTCTAAAAACAAATTGGTTAGAAATGATTCAAACATTTATTGATTTTAAGAAATATAATTAATATATCAAATTTGTCGAAGTAAAATCACAAAAATGTTATGCTATCTATTCATTATTTAGAAAATAACTATGACTTAGTTTTTTAAAATGTTTAAGGATTAGAAAATGACTACTCTTACTTTACAATAAAACTAATATTTTAATATAGAATAATTTGACATATTTTTATTATGTTTATTTAATTATTCTTATATAATTCTTTTGAATGAATGAAATATAATTTTTTTAAAAAAACTCATATATCTATAAATAAAATTTTAACTCTAAAACTTTAATATATTAAGATAAATTTTATATTATTTAGCTATAGTTTTTGTCCTCTAATCTATAAATTTTATTTACTTTATTTCATCTTGCGAATGATGCAGTTGCTTGTCATAATTGAATAAGTTACCTACTTATATATATATATACACGTACGTACAAACTTTTTTTTTAAATTTAAACATAAACATTTAGTTTTGATGTTGCATTACAATATAAAACTACCATATATATTACTCTCAAATTTTCTTATATGAACCCTTACGAATATGACTTACCAATACATAATTGGCTGAAAATATTAAATTGTCTTAATAAAAAAAAATTCGATATTTAGAATTAAATTTTGAAAGTTTTCTCTATTTAGATTTTAGGTTTTTAGTTTTCTTTTAATTATTTATCTTTATAAGAAATTCCATAGATTTTGATTTCTAGGAATCTATAAATTAATTGGAATTAATAATTTATATTTTATTTAATATTTTTAAAAATTTAGAAAATTTGATTTTTTTTCAAATTTCACATATTTAGAAACTAAATTTGATATATTTGATATATTAATATTTTAAGAATAGTTGAAGTTATATTTGAAAAATTACAAAAATAATACCTATAAAGTTTACAATAACAAAAATAAAATCGAAAGTGGTTTAATTAAATATTTTTCAACATTGAACGAGTCTAAATGATAATATTTAAATTGATTGACATCCAATTAAATAATGTTTAATGTAAAATAATGTAAATATAAAAGTTGGATATAAATGATGCTATATTTATAATTTCAAATTTTAAGTATGATTTGCCTAGTTATCTAGCGATAAGACGCATCTCTCACCCTTTTTAAATCGACGATTTAAATAACAAAAAAGTATAGTTTGATTTAAAAAAATATAAAAATATTATTTTTATTATTTTTAAAATGTATTTTTTATTTTTATCTTAATATCCCATTATATTATATTTATAGTATATGAAAATGTGAGTTTTACTTTCTAAGTAAAATTTCTACATTACCATCAAATTTACTAATAACTTTATTGATACTTGAAATTATATGTAAGTGTAACTCTAGGTGAATTTTAACTATAGTCCTTCCTTGCTAATGAGCTCAATTTTTTTTAGGACACTTTCATTATAACTTATGAGATTCAAGTCTCAATGTTAAATATAAAAATATTATAGTTGTTCAAAAAAATTATATGTCTTCTTTTGATAAGATTGTGATTTTTGAAAATTGACATTGGTGACATATTTGTCAAAAAAATACTCAAGATTTTGATAGTATAATTTTTGCATAATTATGTATTTATTTTTACAAAATAAAAATTAACAATTATGTAAAAATTTTGATAAGCGTGAATCTAAACGTTACTATTATTATATACTTAAATTAATGTGTCTAAATTTTTAATTTTAAAATTATATTTTTGATTTTATATTTTATCTTAAATTAAAATAGTTTTTATTTTTAAATATAAGAAAAATATTAAGTAAATTATATATTAATTTAAATAAATTTAAAAATAAAATCATTTTAACATATAAAAAAGTTAGATAAAACAAAGGATAAACTTTTATGGTTATGTCATCACAAATACATAAAATATCTATTTATTTATTTTAATAATTATATTTAATATTAATATAATTAAATAAAACTATTATTAATAAAATATTTTTATAATAATAAGGGAAAATAACGTTGTACAAAACAAAATACCACCAAGACTGATTATTAACTTATTCATATAACACGTGTACACCAAACTATTAAAAGATATCTCATTGTCAGTTGTTCTTGGGGTCATACTCCTCGTAGAAGTGGGCAACTGAATCACGGCACAGAAGTACAGGGAAAAAATAAATAAGAAAAATGTGATCGTTGTGCGATTTGATTTGGTTCATACTTTAGGATATTCATGAACGCTCGAAGAATTTAATTTCCTGTTATAATAATACGGTTAAAATATTTATGCACTTATATGTAAAGTTAAATAATAATATATAAAATAAAAATTATATGATTATATAATAAATTATTTATTAAAACATATAAATTTAAAATTTTTAAAATTTCCAAACCATATATATTAGTATTTTTTATTTTTAACTAAAAATAAAATTTTGAATTTATTTGTACAATATAAGATATAAAAATAAATTAATATTTACTTAAAGTATTAATTTTTATAATAAATATATTTGATGATGAATAAAAAAATATTATATACAATTTTAATTATATATCATTGTATTAAATATTTATCATAATTTTATTAGAATAAATAATATAGATTATTATTAAATATTATATAAATTAATGATTATATAATTTAATATAATTATATTTAATCTATTTGATACGGTGAATTAAATATATTTTAAATAATTTTACGAAATTGGGAGGTTTCTAATTGAATCCATATTTTATTCTAATCGCTATTATTTTTATATTATTGATTTAATCAAATTTAAAATTCATTTTCAACATTTTAAAGTAATTTTGAAATTCAGTTGTAATTACTATTTTAAAGATAGTAAAAATTTGTGGATATTGAATTAGGATTTTATAGGTGCATATAAAATTAAAGAATTTTTAAATTTTTTTATATACTTTGATATAATTTTTTGAGTTAAAAATATAAGTTATAAAATATTTGCATATTCTTATCTTATCTCATGAATTTTTTAAAGATTCCACCTTTTCTTTCCTCTATGTTTAAATTCTCACCATCTTTTCTATTTCTTTCCATAAAATCCGCTAAAATTCAACTCTTTTATAATCTTCAAAAAGTCTATTTTTACTCACACAATTACTTTTATAAAATCTTAAAACATAAAAAATCTAATTCTTTCAGAGTATATTAAAATCTTAAATTGAATATATCCTTAGTATCAAACTTCAATTAATGGTTCTAATTTGATTCAAAATGAAATTTCAGTTTGAAAATTTAATGATGTGCAATAGATGTGATGAAATTGAAGGGCAATTTGTTTTTTTATTTTATTTTGCAATTATTATTTTCCTTCCATATCTCGCTTTTTCTTTCTTTTTCTTGAAATAATGAGAGATAAGAGAGAAAGAGATAGAAGATACAATATTTAAATATTAAATTTTAAATTTTGATTAAATTGAAACTATTTTTTAAGTTAGATATTAAACTACACTTATTATTTTAGCAGAAAAATGTTTTATGTCTCTAGTTTAAACAAAACTTAAACTATTTTTCATATACTAATCCCTTATTTATTATAGGTTGTCCCATTTTGCATGACACACAAAATAAACAGTTTTATCAATTAGAAGTTAACTATTAATCAGAACAATTCGTTTAAATTAAAAAAAATTATAATCAGATTGAATTCATATTTTAAAATATACAATCTGTTTAGATTTGGATCATATTTAGATTGATGATTTTTATAATTTGTTATATTCGATTCATATCGAATTATTATTAAATTATAAATAAGTGTATATTTAAATATCGTACATACTTTAATTATATTATATTAATATTTTAGATTAAAAATAAATATAAATATTTATAATAATTTAATAGTTGTAAAGGGAAAGAAAAAAATTATTTCTTTTGATTTTATTGGTTGTGATTATAAATAATAAATTTTACTACAAATATATCAATTCAAAATTTAACTATTGTTTATATCGTGTTTTATATATAACAATAATTTTTACATAATTTTTTGTTCGAATTTGAATTGGTTCAAACTAATTACATCATGAGATTATTTTTAGATTAAAAATCTTCAAATCTGTTTTAAATCTGATTGAATTCGAATCGATAAAAAACAAAAAGTTTTAATCTACTACCCATCCGTATTACCAGTCAAAAATTTACATATTAATTAACACAAATACAAAAACTAGTGATCTTTTTTTTCTTTTGAAGTAGTATAGAATCGTACAAATTGATCATAATTAATAAGTAAGAAAAATTGATTATAAAGTTTGTGATATTTTATATCTTATATTTTAAAATGTGTTTTCTGTCTTTTAAGTTTGAAAAGATATGTCAATTTAGGGTAAATATTTTTAATAGTTTTACCATCAAGTTATTAAAGTGTAATAAAATATGATTCATTAGTAAGTAAAAGTAAAATTTAGAATGAAATTATTTAAAAAAAATCAATAATAATAAATATTCTAACATAAATTTATATATATATATATATTTAATACCAATTTTAAATGATCTATTGAGTTTTATCTTGTTTTAATTATTTGATATGAAAAAAATTGTATTTTAATAAAAAAGTTATTAAAATAATATTATTTATCTTTAATTGACACATTTTTTTCAAAGTTAAATATTAAAAAATATCTTTTTAAATTTAAAAAATCAAATACATATTAAAACTTATTCTAGAAAATTTAAATGAAAGTTTTTTATTAATAATAAATAGGAGGTATCAGTACGAAAATATGAGTGTTATTAAAAGTCGAATCCCTAACAAAGTGTTCTCCTGTATAGTAAGTCTTGTTTATTAATTGACTACGTTTTCAATACTACGACTCTAAATCAACAGTCTAATTCTAAGTTGATAAAAAGACCTTAATGCAACTTACATACAAATTGTGGTATGTTTTTGAATAATATTAATCTCACTTGTTAATTTTGTATTTATTTTTATAAAAGGGTGATTGTTATCCATCTCTCTTGTGTTTTGTAAAGTGATGTTAATTTGTTTTGTTTGTAGGAAAAAATTGATTTTAACATAGATAGGAATGTCTTCACGGGATGTAGGTGGAGTTGGAGAATGGGGATCATCCTCACACTGCATTCACTTCCTAATTCCTTTTTTGAAAATATTATATATTTGTATAAGGTTATTAAAAGTTTGTGATTACTATTCTAATTAATTAGAGGAATAAACAAATAATTTTTAAATTATGATTAGTTAAAAAATCATAAGTTAATATACAATCATATAATATAAAGCGAAAATAAATAAGAATTTAATACACGATGTTTTAAAAGAAAATAACATAGGTCAAATTAATGATTTGAAGAGGAAAATAATTAATTTATTGAATTTTTTACTATGAAAATCAATTTTCAATTATAAATTAAGGTCTTATACTATTCTCCAAGATAAAGTTCTCAAAATAATTTACTTACAAGCCGCGATTTCTTTCACACCCTTAACAAGATAGGTATAAGAATCCAGACTAATGTTTTGATAACTCGAGTTACATTAACAATTAAATCTGTTCAATTAATACCTAAACATTTAGCACAATAACACAAATACAAAATGTGTTTTAGAGTAGATAGGTGTAACAAATTTAGAATCATTTTTCTCATAATTTGAATCAATGTCAAACTTATTAGAGTGTCCACCAATAATTATAATAATTTGGGTTTAGTTTTCTTACCTTTAAAACTCATAGACTTGAGTTCTCTTGAATTTTGATCCCTTTAACGGCTTGGTTTCCAGTTACTAAATTGTTCTGGTCGAAGATTTTCTCAAGTATTTTAGCTATAAGTTTCAATTCTTCATCATTGTCATTATTGTCATAATTAGTCATGGCGTTTTTGAAAGCAATACTTTTGTTCTTTGAAAGTATTTAAAAACTCATATCAAAACTTTGAAGTGAGCCAATGAGTTTCTGAATTTTGATTGTGTCTACGTCCTTACTTTCATTGATAGTAGTGACATTTGTATGAAAGTGATTTGATAGTAGTGACATTTGTATGAAAGTGATTTGATAATGAGTAAAGAATATTTTGAACTAACTTAAATCCCTCAATTTTCTCTCTAAGATTTGAAGAGGTGTTAGTAATATCATATAATTTAACATGAAATTCAAAAAGAGTTTTAGTTTCTTCCATCCTACAATTTTCAAACCTAGTGTGTAGCATATGCAATTTGGTTTTTTTAACTTGTATGATGGTAATCTCTAAATTATTTCAAGCATGCTTAGCAGTATCAACATTAAAAATATGCTGAAACTTATCAACATACACATTAGTAAAAATATCATTGATATATTTGTATTTTCAACTACTACCAGTTTTATCTTAAATTGTCCACTCGTTCCTAGGTTTAAGCGTGATAACATTATTTTTGATAACCAAAGGTGGTTCTCATAACATAGTTCCACAAACTCTCATCTTGATAAACAAGCCTTCCAATATAAGTAGTTAGACACATTAAAGAAAAGAGCACAGGTTGGAGAAAAACCCTTTTCTCAAATTATCTATAACAAGATCCTAGGCAAATAATAAGGGAACGTTTAGTTCAAAGAATAGAAAATGAATGAGAATGGAAATGCTAATAGAATTGAATATAAAGGAAAAAATATTACTATTATAATGTTTGACTAGACCACTGGAATAAAAAAAGAAATCAGTATTACAATGTTTTGTTTATAAGTAAAATGAAATAGAAAACACTATATATTATTTTAATATCCCTATGTTCAATCAAGTTTAAATAATATCATTTAATTTATTATTTTTCCATAAAAAAATATATTATTAAAGTTATTATTTTTCTAAATAATTATTATTTAAAAATATTATCTAATATTATAAAAAGATAAAATAATTTTTTTGATAAATTTTTTAAATTAGGGTTTATTTATGTGTTTTCAAGAGTAAAATTGAAACAAAAATTGGTACGAGAATGGAATAAAGATTACTAAGGAGGTGGTAAAATTGTTATTCTTTTTCATTATATTATTAACCTATAACATAACAAAACATAAAAATGTGTGTAATAAATTACATTCTCATTCTCATTCCCACCAACCAAACATGTTGTAAATATATCCATGTGTAAAATAATATAAAGCATAAATAAATAAAAACTTGACACATGATATTTTAACTGAAAACAACTTAGGTTACAACAATGATTTAAAAGGAAAACCACTAGTCCATCGGACCGCCTAACTATCTATTGTAAAAATCAAGGTTCAATTACAATACCAGATCTTATACTACTCTCCAAGATAATGCCCCTAAAGTAATTTACTTACAAGTTACTACCTTTTCTCTCCACAAGATAAGTGTACGGATTTGGGCCAACATTCCGATAACTCAAGTCACAAAAGTAATCAAACTCGTTCAACTAGTGCCTAAAAAATTAGCACAATAATTCAAATACAAAGTGTGTTTTAAAGCAGATTTAATAAAAAAATCCTAGCTAGAAGATACAAGAATAAATTGGTTAATTTATATCATCTAACAACCCTAGAACAAAAGTTAAAGCATATGTTTAATAAAGATAGCTTCTTCAAAGTTAAATAATCAAATCAAATAATTATGATTACCCACAAAATTATTCGATCCAAATATTGAAGAACCAAATCAAAGAGAAGCTATACGAGCATGTAATAACAATACCATAAATTAAATAGGTCTATTCATCAATCAAATATAATCACATAATATTTGGTACATCAATTAAAGAAAGACACGTAAAATAAATACCATTCAATTTTTGCAAAATAATTTAAGAGAGAGAAATATAACAAAAATAATTAGAAAAATAAAACGAATGTGGTTGTTAAAATAAGAGGCATTAGGTTGTTTATATAGGAAACATGAAACTCTAATGCTAGGTTAAAGAGAAATTATCATTATGTCCATTAAATAATTTAAAGAGTAAAAATTAATAAGGATAATATAGTAAAAGAATAATTTTGGCTCGAGTATACAATAAGTTTTAAGTTGGAACGCTAACCACTTGATCGATCTAGTCAAGTCTTGATCGATTCAGTCAAGACTTGATTGATTAAACATGTATGTTTGATCGATCGAAACCCTTTTTGATTGATTAAACATGTATGTTTGATCGATCGAAACCCTTTTTGATCGATCCAACAATAATTAAAATAAACCCGAGATTAGGTAGATAGAACACAATTGATTATCGATCGATCTAGTCCCTCGATCAATTAAACCCAACTTTGATCAATTTACAATGATTTGAAAATCAATCAAAGATAACATAGATCGTACAAGATCGATTCTCGATCAATTAAACTCTTCGATCAATTGACCTATGTGTATACCAAATGTTTTAAAGTATATAACTTGTATTCTAACGTACATAAAGATAATTATATACTTGAAACATATTGACTTAAACTTAAAAATTTATTCAACTTAAATAACAAACGTGAAAACGCAGTTGAAAATTAGTATACATTTAAACATTTTATTTATAAATATTACCAAAACTCATATACTTTACAATTATCGTTAAATCCAAAGAGTTTTATTGAAAAAAATTATTTCTATCACTAAATAAGTTTATTATAATTATATAATAAACATGTATAATTGAAATTTTACGTTGATTTGGGTTATTTAATATAAAATTGATATTAAGTTTTTTTGTTAGCAGAGATTCTGATCCTCGTAAAAAATATATGAAACTCTGATGGAAAGCTCCTACGTCGCCTTGGCCCTTAATTATTTAAATGGATGATGGAATAGCCTCCACGCCCCACCCTCACTCCGTCCTATCAACATACATAGTTATGTACAAATATCATAAACTTATGCTATATTTTATTTTGCTTTAGTCTTATTTCCATTTATTTTTAGTATTTTCAATTCAAGTAACTATTATCAGAATTGATTAAAAAAAATTGGTTGAAATTCTAAACCTAATTCCAATTAATTCAAATAATATGTTCTGACTTGAACTTGGTTCAAAGCAATCGGGATATGATTGAATTAAAATAAAATTTGACATATGTAAAGATAGTATTTTGGTAAAAACACAAAAAGATAGATGATAATTATCTTAATAAAATAATATATTTTTTAATTATATATTAATTTTTATCAAATTTTTTTTTAATATTTTTGATATAAAGAGTTATATTTGAGAATAAGTTAAAACAAAAATGGTATTATTGAGCAAATTTAAAATGTTATGATATAAGATCTATTGAACAAATTTAAAATGTGATGAAATAAGATATATTGAAGCAATTTTTTATGTTGACGAAAACATGCTTCTTCTTTTTTCTTTTTCTTTTTTATGGAAAAGGTGCGCGTACGTTTTTTTTTAATTTTTGTAAGTCATTTCACATTTGCAATTTATTCTTTTACTTTGGAAAAAAAAATTAAGATAATTAATGAATTAAAAAGAAAATATATATTATTGATATAATTTAAAATGAGAATGTTACATGAATTATGTAAACAAACAAATTTTAATTTTTTTGTTTGCTTGCTTGAAATATTGGATGTAAAATTTGTATAGATCGAGAGACTATATACCCATGTATATTTTGGGTCCTATTGAGTCAGGTTTTAAATTAAATAAAATTAATATTAGGCCCTAAAATAGTTGGTGTATGATGGGGCATGATTTTGTGAACTTTAAAAGACTTTTAGTGAGTAAATGTATTTAAATTATGTTAAAATATCCCTATAAAATTATCAAAATTGTATATATTTTATAAAATTTAAATTTATAAATCGAATCTAATTTAGGTTAGATATAGGTAGAAACATTTATTCATAAGCTAAAGAGACCAAATTAAATTTACATACCTACTTGAAATATATTTTTTTTTTTAGTTTCAATTTTGCAGTATTAATAATCAATATAAAACCCATTTTTTAGCAAGTTTATTTGTGATTGTGTGTATTACTTTTAGTTTCTATTCATGATAAAGAATTGCGATAATTAAAGACACTTTAGTGTGTATTGTGTAATTTATCACTTTACCTCTTTTTCTTATGTGTGTTTTGTTTATATTTATTAGTTAAAAAAAAAAGAAGATAATTTTTAAACTCAGTCGATGGATATTAATTTATTCATCATACCAGAATCCTTTGACTTGGTAATTATTTTTTTAGAAATAACAATAAAATCTGATTGATATATAGTATAAATTTGACTTAATATATTAGGCACAATAAACATGGGGAAAAAAATTAGCACCTCAATTAAGAAATAGAGTGTATTCAAATTATTATTCGAATTATTGTTCATTATTTTTAAAATAGATTATTAAATAATCATATTGTTTAATCTCTTATGATATTTTTTTAAAATAATATATTAATTTTATATTTTATTAATATAAAATAACAAATCATTATGTACTTAAAATAAAGAAAGAAAGAAAAAAAAATCTAATATGAATTCGGAACTTCTTGTCAACCACAACCATCTTGCATGTCTTTACTTTGAGTAGACCAATAGTTGGAGTTCACATGTATATGTATCGTTACTGTCTATATATATTGTTATAAATTAGCATACGTGTAATCAAATATCTAGTTAAATTTTGATTTCATAAATTAATAATAATAGATAATAGTAAAATAATAATCAGTAAGAAAAAAAATGACACATAATGATTTAAGTGGTTCAACTTTTCAATTTGAAAATTCTAATGTACACACTAAAAAAAAATCTACTCATAATCAAATGAATATACAAATACCAATTTTCAGATAGTTTCACAAATTATACCATGTTGAAAAAACAAGAAATAACTCTACACAAAAGAGTTCTTATTATTTTCTTCATGTTTTCATTACAATTGTATAGCTATTTATAAGAAAATTTTACTCCTTCAATTACTCTTTGAATTAAGCATCCCTTGATTTACTCTTTGAATTAAGGATTCTTTATTTTACTCCTTGAATTAAGGATTCCTTGTTTTATTCCTTGAATTAAGGATTACTTGTTTTGCTCATTGAATTAAGCTCATTGTTTTACTCCTTGAATTAAGGTCCTTGTTTTATTCCTTGAATTAAGAGCTAATATCCAATAATACCAAAATCTAAAATCAACCCACAAAATATCACGTCTAATTTATTGGCAATATATAGCAAGATAAATTAAATAACTTACTATTAAATCAAAATATTATCGTATAAATAAGAGAAACTCCACCAAATAGAAAATAATGGACAGCTTGTCTTTTAGGGTTGATTTCCCTTCCTACAACTGCTCGGCTCTGAAAGTCTTCTCCAGCTTCTTCACGTAGCTTTTGAATTCAAATTTAATTCTCTTTTGTGGCTGTTTCAATTTTTCTTCTCTAGTAGCACCGAAAGTCTTCTCTTTTGCTTGGAACGCAGCTTCTGTTGCTAGTGCTTGCTTTTTTTTCGCAGCAAAGAAAACTTGGTTATATATACAAAGGAAAAAGGGGAAAGATTTAATAATAGATGGTTTTTAGGGTTCAATATTTTGTACCATAATTAACATATATATATATATATATATATATATATATATATATATATATATATATATATATATATTCTTTTTTTAAATATAAATATAAGTATAATTTAAGAATAATATATAAAAATGTATTATCTATAATTGTAAAAGATTAAAACCATTCCAATCTATACATCCTTGGAAATCTGCACAAATCCAGGAGGCGGGCATAATCTTCTCCAGGCCGTTAGAAAACATTCCATCTTTATCTATTTGATAGCTGTGTAATTATTATAGAATTAGCCTTGATTGTTTTCTATATTTTTGCTCTATTTTTAGATAATGCTATGTGTAAAATCGTGCTGATTGCCTATATATAGGCGCCTTGTTCTTCTGTATAGAATATAAGAAATAAATCATTGCTATTATTCAATTTTTCATGGTATCGACGGGAAAAATACCTTAACACTCAAAGCACTCTGAAGCACCGATTCAAGCGGCCGGCAAGCAATGTCAGCGGCGAGGATGGTGAAAAGCAAAAAAGATGACAAGCGAAACCAAGCGGTAACCCCACTGCTGCGTACTATGATGCAAATCCGGCATTAAACCGACCACAAACCGCTAAATGGTAACAATTTCTTGTCTTGGTCTCCAAGACGGTATTATTGGCTCTAGGTGCAAAATCCTTGTTGAATCATGTGACACAGTGACAACGGTACCACTCGAGACAAATCCACATTATAGCCAATGGATTGCTCTTGACAAACTTGTTAGACTTTGGGTTTTTAAACTCTACATGGAACCACCAATCTCTAGATTGTTTTTTAGCTCCAACCGCCTTTGACTTATGGAAATCGATCAAGGACATGTTTCAAGCGGGAGAATAACTTTGATCGTATTTTTCAACTCAAACGAGAATTATACCAAACTAAACAAGGTTCCCGGACTATTACTCGGTTGTATGGTTCAATCAAGAGTAAATTAGATGGGCCCGAACATGTGCAGGCCAATTCTTTGCGCAGACCTTTAGACACTCCGACATCGATATGAAAACGATCGTGTTTACCTTCTTCTAAATGCAACGACTCGACTATGAACAAGTTCGTAGTCAAATTCTTTATTCCACCGAGCCCCACAGATCTCAAATGTTGTTTCCTGCAAAGAGAGGAAACCGGAAAAGCGTTATGAATGCGAACACTTCGATTCACCGACAATGCGGTTGAGAAATGTGGTGAGCAGAAAGAAATCAAGGTGGAAGAACCCGTACCGATAATCATGGTAGAGGCGGAGGTCGGGGCACGACGAGACCGGTACATTGTGACCGTGCAGAGACGGTCACGGATCGGGGCCGGTGTTGGGTCACCCGTCCCCGAAGCCACGTCGAGACAAGACGAGCGGTGGCGGAGGACACCTGAGTGCGCACGCGGTGACGGCGTTGCCTCGAGAACCACCAAGTTTCACTCTCGCGCGCAAGCCGAGCGCAGTCTCCTGACAACAATCGAGCGGCGCCGGCAACCCATCTCTACCGAAGGTGAAAGCCGCACCTGACGGGTAAAGGTGTAATCTCGATCTACGGATTTTGAATCGAGTTCGGTAGTGAAACTGTCGATACTTGGAAAGGGTCGAAAAAATAACTCCTCTCACTGGAAGAGCTTAGCCGCACATTTGGATAAAACTAGTATAAATAATGAGTGGATCGTGGACTCGGGAGCCACGGATCATATGGTATGTACAACAAATTTAGGCAATTTAACTACATTAAAAATTGCCTGAAAATGTTTATTTGGCCGATGGTTCGACTAACCCGATATTAGGAACAGGACAAATTAATTTGTTTGACAAATCTATTCAAAATGTCCTTTACCTTTCCTAGCTTTCCTTCCAATTTACTCTCGGTTGGGAAAATAACGAGTGAATTAAATTGCAATGTTATTTTTTCACCCTCATCCGTGATTTTTCGGAAGACGAGTGGGAGGACGATTGGTGAAGGTTCTCTCGAAAGGGTCTTTATATTGTTAAACAACAAAAGTGTGCTTTTAATTCTACAAAAGAAAGTTTGAATAATTTGGGCAACGTCGTATGGGTCACCCTTCTCCGATAGAGTTTTAAGTAAAACTATAGACTTGGTTAATTTGAACTCTAGTTGTTGTGAGGTATGTAATTTTTGCAAAACAAACTAAATTACCTTTTTCTTTGTCAAATAATAAGTCGATAAGCCTTTTCAACTTATTCATTACGATGTGTGGGTCCAAATTTCCAATGAAATCTTATGATAATTTTAAGTATTTTGTAACATTTATTGATGATTTTTCTAGAGCCACATTCTTTATATCTTTTAAACTTCAAAAATAGAAGTTTTTTCTATCTTTAAAGATTTTTGACTTGTTTCAACTCAATACAACACTCAAATTCGTGTTCTTAGAACCGATAATGGCACCGAGTATATTAATAATAATTTTCATGATTTTCTAAATAAAATGGGAATTATTCATCAAAACAACTTGTGTCGGAACACGTAACAAAATGGTATTGCCGACGAAAAAAGCAGAGCATATTTTAGAAGTGACTTGGTTCCACATGTTTCAATCAAAAATTCCAAAAACATTTTTGGTCCGATGCCATTCTTACAGCAACGTACTTGATAAATAGACTACCAAGTGTTGTTCTCGAATACAAATCTCCCTTAGAAACCCTAAACAATCAAAAAATGAGTTTGAATCATCTTCGAATCTTTGGGTGCACTTGTTTTGTCTACAATCAGGATATTCATCGTGATAACCTAGATTCTAGAGCTATAAAATGTGTGTTTATTGGCTATTCCACTAAAACAAAGGGTTACAAATGTCTTGATCCAAATTCTAACAAAATATATATCTCTCGGAATGTCAAATTTGTAGAAACTCAATATTTCTTTGAGAATTTGATTCAGGGGGAGCAAGAGACTTCAAACCAAGGTCGAAATTTAAATGTTGAAGATGACATCATTGGAGATTTTTCAATTAGTCCAAATCAAAGCTCACTCCACACAGGTCCAATGCCATCCGAGAGACATCAAGCTCAATCAAATATTGAAGAAGGAGAAGAACAGTAGTCGGGTCAAAGCCCTTAGCAATGAAGACAACCCAGCCATCTGATCATTGGAGCCGAAGATACAGGTGACACAAATCAAACAGTAAGTAATGAAGGTGACACAAATCAAATAGTAAGTAATGAACCAATGCTACGGCGCAGGTCAGTGAGACAATCCAAACCTTCTGTCAAATTGCAAGATTTTGTTACATATTGTAGTTCTAAATACCCCATACAAAATTATTTGACTTATGACAACATTGCTCCAAAATATAAAACTTTTATTAGTATGGTATCCAATGAGGTTAGAAGCATGAAACTTTTCCGGAAGCCATAAAAAACCCAATATGGCAAAAGGCTATGCAGGAGGAACTAGAAGCACTAAAGAAAAATAACACTTGGAATATTGTAAAATTACCTCAAAATAAAAAACCAGTAAGGTGTAGGTGGATATATAAGATCAAATATAATAGTGATGGCACAATAGAAAGATATAAAGCCAGGTTAGTTGCCAAAGGTTACACCCCGAACTTATGGTATTGACTATAAAGAGACCTTTGCACGTTGCTAAAATGAACAGTTAGAGTCTTATTATCTATTGTCATTAATCTTGGTTGGGATTTATACCAAATGGATGTAAAAATGCCTTCCTTCAGGGGACGCTTGAGGAAGAAGTTTATATGAATTTACCACTGGGGACATTCCCGTGAGCAGCTGATAAAACTTTAGCATGCAAACTAAACAAATCAATATATGGTCTAAACAGTCTCCAAGAGCTTGGTATGCAAAACTAAGTTAGCGCATACAATTCGGTTTTAATGTAAGTAATGGTGATCACTCGATGTTTGTCAAACATGACATGAATTGTGTCATTGTCTTAATTTATGTTGATGATCTTATTATTACGAGGAGTGATATTAACAAAATTTGTGATGTCAGCGGTATCTACAAAAAAATTTGACATCAAAGACCTTGGAAAATTAAAGTATTTTTAGGCATAGAGATTGCTTACTCCAAACAAGGCTTATTTTTATCCCAAAGAAAATATGTGTTGGACTTATTACAAGAAACAGTGGAAATTAGGATGCGAAGCCCATAAATACCGATTGAGACCAAATATCAAGCTAGGACCTAATGATGGTGAATCTTTAACGGATATAAGCCAATTTCGGAGGTTAGTAGGAAAATTAATTTACTTAAGCGTACATTTGCCCGATACGACCTGCGTTTGTGATTAATGTAGTGAGTCAATTCATGCATGCACCAAGGACAACTCATATGGATGCAGTAGTACGGATTTTGAGATATCTCAAGGGAAGTCCAGGAAGAGGAGTGCGGATGCAAAAGAACAAGCATGTCAATATCATGGCATACTCCGATGCTGATTGGGCGGGCAGCAGTGATCGAAAATCCACCACTGGTTACTGCACTTTCGTTGGAGGAAATCTAGTAACTTGGAGAAGCAAAAAACAATCAGTTGTAGCGCGATCTAGCCCACAGCCGTGAATCGAGCTATGGGCGACTCTAAGTGAAGTGATGTTTGAAACAACTAATGCAAGATTTGGGCATAGAATGCAATTATCCCATTCCACGTATTTTGTGATAATCAATTTCGCAAGATACATTGCAAACAATCCGGTTTTCATGAAAGAACCAAACATATCGAAATAGTCTGCCACTATATACGTGGGAAAATAAAATCAAAGGAAATTGAAACTCCATACATTCCCAGCCAAAATCAACTAGCTGATATATTTACCAAATCATTAACCAATGTTCAGTTCCAAAATATTTTATCCAATTTGGGTTCTTTTAATATATACGAACCCAACTTGAGGGGGAGTGTAAAAGATTAAAACCATTCCAATCTATACATCCTTGGAAATCTGCACAAATCCAGGAGGCGGGCATAATCTTCTCCAGGCATATGTGTGTGTAAATTAGGAAATTGGATTGAAATCCAATACGTGACTTCGATCTAAACTTAATTTACTAGTACTTTACTAACATGTATTTGTACATCAAGATAAATCTATAGACATCTCCTTTTAAGTTAAGATTAAGATTAGATAATTTAATGATACGAGGATAGCATTACATGCGTGTAAAAAAAGAAAATTGAATTTTAATTAAAAGAATTAAAATTTATTTTTTATATAGATAATATTAGGGCTCGATCAAGAATGAAGCATTTAAGTCTTAATAAGTAAGACATGTAGGACTCAATAAATAATACAATTTTTGGCAAAGATTGAAAATGATTAATTTTTATTAATATGAACATTGTTTTTTAATGTACTTTAGTAGTAAATTAGAGAGAATTTTATAGATTAAAATAAATATAAGAGTTAATTTGCAAATAAATATTAACTGTAAATAGTAAAGGGACAATTTTTGTAGGTATACTTATTATTCGAGTGGGTGCTATATATATATCTTTGAAAAAATGGTACGAAGACACGTGCACATTTAATAAATATGTAAATTGTTTTCAATTCATGGTAGATTAAGACTTTAACCTACTGATGTTATGATATCCTAAGTATATAAATTATATGAATGAAACGCACGAGTCGTATTGGCTAATTTGAAGTTAAACTTTTTAGCTATTGAAATTGTTACAGGCCACTTCTTGAACTGCAGGCATATGCCAACAGTTTTAAAGAAAACAAAATTATTTCTTATAAATTTATAATAAATCATAAAATATGTAATACAATTTTATTAGTATTATATTTAATAAAAAACTATTAAATTAATTATAATTAAAATATATTTATGATATATAAAAATATTATTATCAAAATTAGTTATTAAAAATGAACATGAGATTGTGAGATATAATTATATTAATAATTATAATTATCTCATATTAATTTTAAATATATTTAATTTTTTTAATGTATTTTTTACTATCTTATATTATTTAAAGAATTAGACATTAATTTTTATTTTTTAATTATGCAACACATGTTTATAAATAAAATAAGAATTAATAAAATTTAATTTAATTATTCAAAATATTATATATTTTATTATTAAAAATATATATTTAAATAAAAATTCTCCTTTTATATCACAATCATCTCTTGTTCCCTTTCTCTATTCATGACTGCGTATTGTCATGTCTGAAAGGCAACGGCAACACAATAATCACGATAATCATGCCTTATTCTGAATTTAGAAGCGAATTTGCATTTTGATTGTACAACGTTCACATAGTTATGTACGGATAAATTTCATTGAATAGATTTAATTATTAAAAAAACACGTGTTATAATGATATAAGTTACGTAAACAGCTTATGTGTAATAATTTTTTAAGACTTAGGTGACGTTTGGTTCGTGGAATGGAATCAGAATCGGAATTGAATGGAATGGAATGGAATGGAAAGGAAACAATTTTGTTTTGTTTGACCACTGGAATCAAGCTCAGAATAAGGATTATAGTGTTTGGTTTGACACTGGAATGTAATGAAAAAAGTTATAAATGACCTTAATACCCCTACATGATGTAAATTTCAAATAATGTCATTTAATTATTATTTTTTCGTCAGACAAAATACATTATTGAAATCATTATTTTTCTAAATAGGGTTTAGGGTTTTGAGGTTTGAGATGTGTGATTTAGGGTTTAGGGATTTAGGATTTGGGGTTATATTTGTAGGTTAAAGTTTATGGTTAAAATTATTATTTTTCTAAAAATAGTTTAGGGTTTTAGAATTTTGGATTTAAGGTTTTAGGGTTTTAAGGTTTAGGGTTTATGGTTTTAGGATTTGGAATTTGGGGTTTAGGGTTTTGGGATTTATGTTTTAGGGTTTTGGGGTTTGAGATTTATATTTTAAGGTTTAGGGTTTAGGGTTTATAGATTTGGAGATTTGGGGTTTAGGGTTTTAGGGTTTAAGGTTTATGGTTTCGGGATTTGGAATTTGGGGTTTAGGGTTTTGGGTTTTGGGATTTATGTTTTAAGGTTTAGGGTTTAGGGTTTAGGGATTTGGGATTTATGTTTTAGGGTTTTGGGATTTATGTTTTAAGGTTTAGGGTTTTAGGGACGAGATTTAGGGTTTAAGAATTCTAGGATTTGGACTTAGGGTTTTGAATATTCGGGTTTACCGTTTAGGGCTTTGGAATTTTGGGTTTGAGAATTTGGGATTTGAATTTAAGGTTATATTTTAGGTAAGGGTAAAATTGGAAAAAAAAGTTTAGATGGGAATGGAATAATGATTAACAAAGGTGGGAGAAGGAATTGTGATTCTTTCTCTTTTAGTAATCAAATTCTATTCCGTCCAACCAAACACACAAAATAGAAGGAATCAATTCTGATTATATTCCATTCTCTCCGACCAAACGTGAGGTTAGTGACTATATTTTATATAATGATTAGATCTTAAGTGTACATGTTAAAAATAAAATAAACCAAACTTTTAGTAGAAGTTACGTAAGAATAGTTAGCTAGACAATTACTGTATTATTATAATAAAATAATTTATATTTAAAATAATATTTAATTTATTTTATATAATTGTTTTACCTGTAAAAATAATTCATTATAAATATTTATTTAGATTAATATATTTTATTTTGTATTTTTAATTTTAGATTAAATAAAAAATTAAGACATGTAATACTAAATTAAAATTTCATAATCATATAATTTTTATTATATATAATACGTTTATATTTTACAAATAAATATACAATTATATAAGAATTTTATAATCAAAATATTTATGAAGCATATGTTTAGTCTTTTCTCATCAATATATTTCGGACTAAAAATTTCATCTTGCGCAATACATTTATGCTATGTGTTACACTATTGTGCTTTTTTTAAATAGAAAGGTGTCATAGATTTTTTTTAATAATAAGTTATTCATTTTATATGATTTTTTATATTATAAGTGATGTTATTGATTATTTAATTTTAAAAAATAAATTTATTTTAATATAAATTATATTATTTATAATCTAAAACTCAAATAATATAAATAACAAAATCTTAAGAAACCTCCGTAACCCGAGTCACCTTTTTTCAAGAAATAAAAAGACAATTATAAAAAAAGTAAAAAGAAGAAGTTAAAATTAGATATGTGATGAATTTCATCACATCTTGTTTTAAGTCATATTTAATATTTTTAATGAATTTATGACTTAAATTTTTTTCATTTAATTTAAATCTTATCTTATTTTCTTCCATTTATAATGTATTCATGTTTTATTTTCAATTTTATTCTATTTAAGTTTATTTAAAATAAATAAGATATATATATATATATATATATATATAATTAGCATAGTAAACAAAAAAAATCACCATGAATAAATAAAATAAGTTAATAAAATTAGTAACTTATAGTATAAATTATGACATTCTAATTTATGCTTCAAATCAAAACATTTGAAAAAAATTATTTATTATTTTTAATTAATTATATGTTAAAAATTTAATTATTTATTATATCATAACTTAAATTATATTATCTTAATAATAATTTATTGATAACTATGCAATAATAATAATAATGACATTAGACATAAAATAAATTTTTTAAACTTTAATAATAAAAATAATTGTAATAGTATTGTTAAAAAAAAGTTTAATTTTAATGAAAATTAAAATTATTGTAATAATCGAAAGAATTGAATGATCAAAATGAAGAGGATGAACTCTTGGTCCAAAAAAATAAAAAAAAAAATTAACGATGATGAACTCTAATCATAGAGAGCAGGTAAGTAAAATGAATGTAAATACGTGATTACCAAAATACTTTTATTTGATTTTTATTTTTTTAATTTGATCGATCTGAACAAGTTTATTTTTCCTCCCCCCAAAAGAAAAAAAAAAGAAAAAGAAAAAGAAAAGTCTGAACAAGATATTTACTTTAATGATTACTTATTAGATTAAAATCATTTTAAAGTCAATCGTAACAAATTTGAAAGGAGATTTAAAAAAAAAATTAAAGTCATAAGTTTGATTCAAAATAAACAGACATTTACTTTTTTCTATTAATAAAATTACAGTAAAAAAAAAACAAAAAGAATTCAGTCAAAACACAGGAAAGGCAGAAAGGCAGATGAATCTGGTTTTAGGAGAGGGGGAAAATAACGACACTGTTTATTTTATTTTTATATATCGATGCATTTTAATTATTTCTTCTTCTTCTTCTTTTTTTTTTTGTTTTTTTGAAAAATAAAAACTTAATACGATGAAATTAAATCAAATTAATAAGAATTAGATATTTGAATAAGAAAATATCTTTTAAAAAAAACATAAAATAAATTATTAAACTGAAATTCTTTTTCTTAAAATAAATAAATTGGTAAAAAAATATAATAATTGAATGATTAAATTAAATTAATTTAAAATAAAATAATTAATTTATTTAATTTATAAAACTAAAGTAGTAATAAATTTTATTTTTTTTTAAGTGTTAGATGAAAGCTGGACTTTCTGTTCCAGCTTTTGGGTCAGATTTGGGGTTTAGGTTTCTTATGCGTGTTACCGCTGATGGCCTGAAAGATCTCTATGGCCCAACCTATGATATATGTTTGCTTTTACAAGATACGTATTAAAGGTAAAAATTAATTTTTTTTTTAAATAATTTTTTTTTAAATAATAGTTACAAACTAACCTCACATACAAAATACAACATAGACATCTACAAGATTTGAACTAGTGTTATAGAACATATATCATTGTAACAAGCCAATTGGTAAAAATTACTCTTGAATTTAAAAATAAAAAATAAAAAAGGCTTTCACCGATTATTTTTAAATTTTAACTACATGTGTAACTTTTTCTATTATGCTTTAATATTCTAATAATCTAACTAATTTACCCTTTATTAGTTTAATTAAATATCATAATTTTTATAAATAAAATTTTATTTTGAAGTAATGTATATATATATATATTTCTTATATAAAGTGAAAATTTTAATTCTTTAATTTTAAATTAAATTTTTTATATATAAATTATTTTTATAAAAATAAAAGTTATTTCATAATCAATTTATAATTTCAATTTCAAACAATATAAATTAAAAATTAGATATACTTATTTGAATATTATTAAACTGTTAACATTTGTGTTAAGAAATGAAAAAAATAGAAATTCAATTTTAAAATTTTACTTAAGTTCAAAAGTGATTTTCAAAATTTAAAAATATAAATTAAAAATGAGTTTTTAGATGTATCTAATTTTAAAATTTATAAAATTAATAATTAAAAATTAAAAATAAAGAATGAAAATAATTTTCAAATGAATGTCTAATTATTCTCCACAAACAAAATGAGGTCAAAATAATAATAATAATAATAATAATAATAATAATAATTAATTATTTTGTAATGTAACAGTATTATAGCATACGGTCTTTAAAAGTATTAAGTGTGTGAATCTTGGAATTTTGTGTGCATTATATATGTGAGAGTTGTATATAACATGTATTTTAAAATTTAAAATTAAATTAATAATAATAAATAAAAATTTATGCATTTTTTTTTAGAGTGAAACTCCGACTTTATTTATAACATTATTGTCCTGACTCCTTACTAGTGTAGGAAAATGTCTAGAAGAAATATACACAAAAACCATTGTAGTTAAAGGCTTCACTAGAGATATGAAAATTTCCCGCCGGTTTTGGATAATTATGGATAATGTTTGATTTTGAATTTTGAATTTTGAATTTTAGTTAGATTATTTTTTATTTTTATTTTTATATATATATATATAGACAAAAATATTTATAAATAAAAACAAAATCAAATACATAAAATTTAATGCTTTTGAATAATTTTAAACTAAAAAAAATGTTAAAATTCAATTTTTGAAGTTCCGTAGCCGTCATCCCATAGTAATTTTTCATATTTATATCAGTTACTTTAAGTTTTGATTTTAAACTTAACTTAATATTTCAATTTCGATTTTAGATAAAATATCACCCAATCATATTTCATCCTGTTAACATCCTTATGCTTCACACGTCTTAAAAGTTATTCTTTAAATTAAATTTTTACACAAAATGTACTTGATTTTGCAGTTTTCTTTAAGTGGCATACGATTTAGTTTATCTTTTTACATATTAACTTTAATGTTTATATTTGTGTATGTTTAGTATATACAATATCTCATATTATTTGTATATATAATAAATATTTTAACCCTTCTTTTGTATTATAATTTTTAACTAGTTTATTGGTTTTATTTTTCTTTAAAAAATGTCTTTAAAAAAAAACTAATCACAAAATTGATCAAAATTAGACCAAATTAGATTGTATCGTGATGTAATTATTTTGTGTATATATCTATATATATGTATATTAATTTTACCTTTTTTGCCTTAGAGTTAATGAAATTTGCAACTCATCTAGCACACTATTAATTTTGGTGTTAGAATGCTAGAAAATCATGAAAAATTGTAGTTTATTAGGAGTTAATAATGGATCAAAATTATTTATTTTTGAACAATTTAAAATTGAAACGATCTGAATCTAATTTAAAAAATTTTAATTCGAATCTAATCCAATGATATAATTAATCAAACTCTAAACAAATTGAATTTATCGAATTAGATAAGATTTGATTGATATTAAAATTTATTTATAAATTATTAACACATATAAAACACATAATATACAACATTTAAATTTTAAATTGGTACATTTATAGCAAAAGTTGTTATCATAGTCATAACTAAAAAAATTAAAAGAATAAAAAATATGTCTGGATAATTATTAAATTATTATAAATATTTAATATTTGTATTTATTTTTTAAGTTACAATAGTAATATAATGTAATTATGATATTTATAATATTTAAATATAACACATTGTGAAATAAAGTATATATTTATTTATAATTTGATAATAATTCAATTCCAATTAAATATCGTGAATTATAAAATCCGTCAATCCGAATCCAAAAAATTGATTTAGATTCATCAATTTAAAGAGATTAATTGAATTATTTACTCATACATACTTTATACCATTTTTTTTCTTAGGGTACGTTGTTTAGAAATCATATTTACTGTATTGAATTAGGCAACATATCTTTACCTTTTTAATTATATTAAATGTTTGTTATAATGGGCTGAAATTAAGTGGTTAAATTTTGATAAGTCTATAAATTGCTCAAATTAATATGGATTGATTGAATATATATTTATTTTTGTCTTAATTAGAGAATCATGGGAACTCTAATCGAGTAATATATAAAGACTCTTTCAATTTGGTTGAGAAAGATCATAAACCACCTCTCATTTGTGTTCATCTATTCATGATCAATTATCATATCATTTTTGCTATACTAGTCAATTGTTCTCAATGTATCCAGTTATCTCACTCAAATCTATAAATCCTTAATAATGTGACATCATATGAATTATATAATTTTTGATATTTTGTTCTAAGATATTTATATGTAGAATCTTTATAACTTTTAGTATGATTTCTAACAAATGATATCAGAGAAGTCATCATTGTTTGATTATTAGAATTTGTAAATATTTTATTCGTATAGTGTTTGAATATAATATTTATATTTTTGTGAAATTCCTTCGAACAAGATTGAAATTATGAATTCCAAACATTTTTTTTAATTTTAAGACAAAATTGTTTAGAATCCAGAACTTCAATCTTGTCTGATATATCATAATTTTGATATTGTCCATTTTTAAAAGTGTTTCGGATATCCACGAGGTAGAACAAAAAATACAACTTTTATGTGATTGCTATATTATTTTATCCAATTAATATTTTTAAATAAAATTAATTAAAATAAGATGTTGACAAAGTAGCAAAGTTGTAAAAGAAGACACTCTTTGGCCAAATAAGAATGTACCTAGGATGATAAATGCATAACGATTATAAAGATATTTATTTATTTTTTTTTGTGAACAATATTAATCGGTTCAAATGAAGGTTACAGTTTGACAGAAGTAATTGTTAGTATGTGATCGTTACACTGAGAGTAGTACTTATAATTAATTTCTCTGTCCAAAAATTAGGAATTAATGTTGTGATATGTATTGTGAAATGGACTCCCAATTTGAATTATTTGTTCACATTTTGATTTATTTATACGAGAATGCATGTTTATTTTTTTCTATACAATTTATGTTATTACAACTACGAATGTTTCTACCAAGGTTAGTAACATTCCAACGTTAAGCATGATAAACTTCAAAATTTGGAAAGAAATCATGGAAATTAACCTCAGTTGTATGGATTTAGATATTGCAATCAATCACATTGACCCATTGTTATTCCAAAAAAACCCTAACGAGGTTGAAATTGAAAAGAGGGATCAGTCTAATTGAATGTATATGATGATCATGAAACACTTCATTCTAAAAGTGTTACAAGGTTCTATTAATGAAAGCAAGAGCACTAAGTAGTTTTTGAAATAAATTAAGCTATATTTTTCCAAGGATGAAAAATCAAACACGACTAACTTTTTGGCTAAACTCATCGTAATGAAGTATAAGGACAAAGGGAGTATAAGAGAGATGTCTCATCTCACATGAAAACACAAATCTTTTAAGTTAGATTTATTTGGGAACTTGCTCATACACTTAGTTTTAATCTCTCTTTCTTTAAACTTTGGGCAATTTAAAGTGAGATATAACACTTAAAAGAACAAACGGTTCCTTAATGAACATATATCTCATTGTATCCAAGAAGAAGAGATGCAGTAACGAGATTAAATTGAAAGTTCTTTCTTAGCCTTAACCTCTCAAAACAAGAGAAGAAAGAGAGTTATGGTTATTATGGAAGGTTCTTCGCAATATAAAAAACAAAAGAAGTAGGATGAGGGGTTTGTCTATTATTTGTATAAAAAGTTAGGACATATGAAGAAGGTGTGTTTTAAGTACACCACATCCCATGTAATTATACTACATAGACTCTTACAGCTTTGTCAATCATGATTGCAAAGTTCATTGCTTGTTATGAGGCATCTAACCATGCAATATGGATACGAAATTTTGTCACTAGATTGCGTGTGATAGATGGCATTAACAAGCCATTGAAGACTTGCTGTGACAATAACTTAGTCATGCTTTACTCCAACAATAACAAGATCTCAACAAAGTTGAAGTTTATCAACGTCAAATCTCTTGTTGTTAAAGAGAGAGTTCGGGATAGGCATATTTTCATAGAATATATAAGAACATATTATATGCCAGTAAACTTGTTAACTAATGTTTTTGGTTGAAGGGAATTGAACGGAATTAGAATTGATTCCTTCTATTTCTGTGTTTAGTTGGGTTGAAAAATGAATGAGGAATGTAATCGATTCCTAAAGAAAAAAGAATCACAATTCTTTCTCCCCTCTTTAGGAATAATGATTTCATTCTTATCTCAAATTTTTTCCAATTTGACCCCCACCCCAAATATAACCCTAACCTCAAATCCCAAATAACAAAGCCCAAAACCCTAAATCCTAAAGCCCAAAACCCTAAATCCCAAAGCCCAAAACCATAAATTCCAAAACCCTAAACCACAAATTCCAAAACCTTAAACCCTTAAACCCTAAACTTAAAATCCCAAAATCCTAAACTCTAAATCCTAAATCCCAAAACCCTAAACCCTAAATCCCAACTCCCAAATCCTAAAACCCTAAACCCTATTTAGAAAAATAATAATTTTAACCCTAAACCTTAACCCACAAATATAATCATAAACCCTAAACCCCAAATCCTAAATCCCTAATTCTCAAATCCCAATCCTAAAAACACTAAATCCTATTTAGAAAAATAATTATTTTAATAATATATTTTCTTTTTAAGTAATAATTATTTAAAAAATAATGATTTCAATAATGTATTTTGTTTGACAAGAAAATAATAATTAAATGATATTCTTTAAACTTTATTAAATATATATTAAGGTAATTTATAGTATTTTTCATTCCAATGGCAAACCAAACATCGTAATATTAATTTATTCTTTGATTCCAGTGGTCAAACTAAACAACGTTGTTTTTTTTTCATTCCATTCCGATTTCGATTCCATTTTGTGAACCTAACGCCACCTAAGGGCTTAACACCTAAGGTCTTTCATGAGTACTCTACTCGTATAAGTGTTATTTATGATAATACCTTAGTTTAGTGGGACTCATTTTAATGTTATATGTGTTTTACTTTAAATATTGGATTGTTTAGTTTTCTACATAATAAAGTTGATGGTTCGTGATTCTATTTCTAAGCTTACTTATGTTTTCTATGTACAATGTTTGCATTGCGTTAAGAACTTTGGATTAATCTCACTAAAGGCCAAAAAAAGGACTAGTTGAAAATAAACATGTTTGAGGTCACATTGCATATAATTTTAATGTTATTCATCTATATTTGATTTATATCATTGAGTATATTCTTATGGTAATGATCGTGATTTGATCACGACTGTATTGCGATAAAAGTCGTGGTAGTTACGCTATTAATATATAAGATGGATTAGATTATTTATGGATAAGTCTAAGGATAAATTGCATACATATATGTGTAATGAATTATCGTGTTATAATTTATTTAGGAATAATATGTTGTCCAAGTAGTAGATTGTTAGTAGATCATATTTACTATATTAAATTATGAAATATATATTTTTCTTTCTTAATTATATTAGTTATTTAATATAATGGGTTGAAATTAAGTAATCAAATTTTTATAAACCTCAATATTGCCCAATTTAATATGAATTGATTGAGTAGATATTTATTTTTGACTTAACTAGAGGAATATGGAAATCATAACTAAGTAATATATAAATACCTTTTTGGTTATGATCTCTAATATGTAAAATCATAAAATAATTTATCTTCTTCATATATGGAAGAGATAACGATCTCATTGAGTAACTAAGACAATTTGGTTAAGTTAAATCACAAACTGATCCCTCATTCGGGATCGATTATCATACCATTTTCATTACCGTAGACGATTATTCTCAATGTATTTAAGTATCTCACTTGAATCCATAAATCCTTAATAATTTAACATGATGTATTTTCTATAATTTTTAATATTTTGTTTGAAAATGTTTGTATCTAAAATCTATTCATAAATTTCAATATAATTTAATTTCAATATAAATGGCTCTTTAGACGTAAATTTATTTATATTTATAAGATGATCTTGATAATAAAATAATTTTATAGTTAATTGAAAATTTAAATAAATAATATCTTAATACATAAATTATAATTTATTTTTATCTGTAACTAATATTAAATAATATAAATTTAACCTTTTATTTTCATAAATTATTCATTATTTTCATCGACTATTTTAAATTATCAATTCATTGTTACATCATATATCCTAATAATCATATTAATTTAACCTTTTGTTTTATTTTATTTTTTGAAAATTTTGAATTGTATGTTTCATAATGTAAACGCATATTATTATTTGACCATTTTTTTCCCTGGCCAAATTCTATTTCTAATTTTCTATGCAAGCAACATAATTTTTTTTAACATCTTTGCAGGGATTTTCTCAATTATTTTTCTAATAATCTTGCTATTGTCTCCAAATAATATTGTAACAGGTTGGTAAATGTATATGAAATTTCTAAATAGAAATTAATTTCAATTCTATTTATTTATTTTTTCTATAAATACTCATTTTGAAATATTTCAATAAATTATAATAAAAATTATATTAATTTAGAGTTTACACTTATAATATTATATATCAAAAACATAACTACTAGATATATGCTCAACACTCAACAATAAAATTTACTAATATATCTTTTAAATGTTAATTACATAATAACTTCAACGTATTCATAGTTTCTTATTTAATTGTAAGTGAACATCCTTCCAAGTAGATATTAATTAAACATATCCATCAGGGTTAAACTAAAAATTTAATATTTTATATTATAATAAATAATAATAATTTTTTAATTTAAACAACAACCGTCAATTTTTGGAGTGAAGTTTTTTTATTAATATTTGTGGTTATTTTTGTCATTATTTTTAACATCTTTATTTTTATAGAATCAAGATAATTCTATTTCAATCTATTACGCAAAATTCTCAAAATTTGGGTGTGTGAATTGAATTTTGAACATTTTACTAATATTACTACATTTTTACCGACTTAACTCTCAATGCTTAAATAATTAATCCAAAATTACACATTCATTAACACTATTTATCACCCTACACATTAATGCCCTCCATTGATGAACTAACTCATGGTTAATAGTAAGTAATCAATTATTAAAAAATAAGAAAACAAAAACAAAAAGCTAATAACTAATAACTACTTAATGTGTACCCAAACACCTCTGCTAGGCACATTGTGATGGACCACAAATAACAAGTAGTACCCCGGAGGAGCTAATGTCGGCGTTGCCGGAGTATTACACTCGATAGCATACTCAGAAGATGACTCTGTTTCTGATTTATGTCTTTTTACCACTTTACCCTTTATCTTCAAAACTAACACCCTTTGGTTCATAGCAAACGAATGTGTTGTAAAAGATGGAGCCACCATTGTCACATAAATCTTATCCATATTTATTTTCATTATATTATTTTCTGAATAATGAAATTTCACTCTAATTTCCTGCCTATATTTAATCTCAACCCTTGGCATTATCTCTGATATCAACGGTCGAGATTTGCTCAAATATGGTGGAGAAAAAGCTTCAATGCTCAATTCTGTTGGAAAAATTGCTGAAAAGTTGTAATTTTCATTTGGATTACTCCCACCAACCAAAACTCGACCATCACTCAGTAAATGAGCTGTTGAATGATATAAACGAGGGATTTTAGTTGGGCTCAACACCTCAAAACGACTTGTCGTATGTTTATGATTATGCTTATACAGAACCGGGTTCAGTACTGGTTCTCTAGCCACACCCCAACCGGCCGATCCTTTTGCTGCACCATTTATGATCAACACATCACCTGTTGGCAACAAAATCATATCACCCATTATTCTACCCATCGGCATTTCCTCCATTTCCCATTTGGGATTTTCATCTGTAATCATTAACCTTCCACATGTCTTCGATGCATGAACGAATATTCCGGTATCGGCTTTCGGATTCGCATCCGGATTTGTTCCACCGCAGACCAAAACGACAGCGTTTGGTATAATACTACTATTTGAAAGATAGAGAGGAAGTAAAACAGAGGAACCAGTACTTGGGTAATTCCTAGAAACACCACCGGGTAAAACAGAGTACTTTTTAACTACAATGTTGTTCACATAATCTAAAAGAATTGCTCTATCATTTGCGAAAATAAATAGATTCCCATCTGGGGATAAATGAACAAATGGGTAGAGATTGTTCGGTACTTTTGGTGAGTCTCTAGTTTCTTCAAGGAATGGAAGTTGGAATTGTTTCTGATAAAAAACAGAGTTCTTAGGAATGAACTCGTAAGAAAATTGGAATCGACCACCAATTACAATAATATTCCCATTGGGTAAAATTTGATTAGAAGCATACCATCTTGGAGAAATAAGCCCATTTGAATCTTCTTCCCAATCACATTGATAACCACAAGGTTTTAAGTAACGAACGACTCGTTCACCGAGTTTGTACCCACCACTCTGTATCAACTCACCATTTTGTAACAATGCGCCTGAAGAACACCAAGTGTCGGTGAGTAAAGTGAGTGGTCGTATGCTGTGGTTTAGTGGGTTGAATTCGACGGAGTGGGCATAGCAATTATGAGAGGTTTGGGAATGGGAAGGATGATTTGGGCAGTTTTGATTTGGGAGAGTAATGTTTGATGGACCCGAGTTGGTTCTATCAAACATAATAACTCTGTCGTTCGGCAGCAAAGCCATGTGCATTGCCGAAATTCCGATGCTTCTCTTTAACAACTTCCATTTGCCGAGTTGGTGAGTTTGGTTTGCTAGAGTTAGAGTAAATTTATCAAAGCATGAACAGAATGTTAGTAGTAGAAGCACCATTAATAAGGTTTGAGAAGCCATTGCTAGCTTCTCACTATATGTTGGTGATGATGATAAAGAACCCAACTTTTTATACAGCTCTCTGCATGTACTTAGGACTATAATTAGGTCATTAATAAACTGGATAATTGTTGATTACGCTAGTGGAACAGCTTAATTTTTGTTTTGTTTTTTTCGATGATACTTAGGGTATCAAGTATATAAAAAGATACATTATTATTTTATTTTATTAGTAAATTATATAAAACAAAATCTTTAAAATTTATAATAATATATAATATTAAAATAGATTTAATTTATCGATATTTTATATTAAATAAAATTTAACTAACACGAATTTAACTTAACCTTTTAAATGAAGATTTTTTTTTATAATTAAATGAGTTTCATTAACACAAGTTTAACTTACTATACGTTAAATGTGAAACTTTTTGAAGGAAGAATTTTTTTTTATAATTAATAAACATAATAAATGTTATTTTTAAACTTAAAAATTTTATAATTTTTATTTTTCTTAATTTATTTGCATGGAATTATTTGTTACCACGTAAACCCAATTAAGGCAAACTATGTTTGTTTTTATCAAAATTAGTTGGGTGATTGTAATTATGCTCTTAAACTTTTATTGCTTAAATATGTTAATAATTGTTTTGTGTGTTATATATACTTTTTTCATCACTTTCGTAAAAAATTGATGTTAGTGAGTCGACGAAAATGGTTTGCGTAAAGGATGTGTTTTTTTGAACGAGAGGAGTTAGGTTCGAGATTTGAATTATTTTCTTACATTTCCTTCCCCATTTTAGACTAATCACATGTCATGAGTTAAGCCTCAAAATTAAAGTAGCTTACTTTAATGTCTCATCTCTGGCTCTATCTGCCTCTTTTTTTTTTTAAATAAAAGAAAAAGTACGAAACCGACATATTTATAATAATTACAAGATTTTGGTATATTTGTAAACTCAAGACTTAATTTTGTTTAATTTATTAAAAAAAATTAATTTATGATCAAATTATTAAATATAAAACTTAAATCATCTATTAAATCAAGTTAATATAATAATGAAATAAAATTTATAAAATTTTAATACATAAATAATATTAAATATTAGAGTTAATTTCATGTTATGATCCAAATAAACAAAGAGCTGACCGGATAATATTTTTAAAAATAATTAACATAAATAAATAATTTATAATCTAAGATTTTGGATAAATATAACATTAAAATTGCAGCATCACTGTAATTTTGAATCAGAATAGAGATTTCAAGAAATGTCAAATATATTCACTCTATCAATAACCGAGCCGGATCTAGTCTATCATAAGGGATTTGCCTTTTCTATTGATTCCTACAGATTGGATCAAAAACAATTCTTGAATGAGGGATTCAACTCCAGGGATGAATCGAAAAAGAAATCTTTATTGGTTCTACCCCTCTTTTTTATGAAGAAAATGAATCTTTTTATCGAAGGATAAAAAAAAAATGGGTCCGGACCTCCTGCGTGAATGATTTGGAAGATCCAAAACCAAAAGCAAAATATACATAAATTGAAGAAATTAATATTTGAAGAAATAATCAGAAGAGAAAATAAATGTTTTCTGAGTATATTTTCTTAATTTGTATCGACTATTTACATTGTTTATATAGACAAATATCAATTATTATTTCATCAAACACTATGATTGAATTGCATGGTTTACAGCATGTTTGATAGGCGTCGTGTATATTGGAAGAAATGTTTGACATTGCTGCAGTATTTGTTGAATTGTGTTGTAGTGTTTGTTAACAAAATTTTATTTCGAACATGTGGTGGTGATAGAATGAATTGAAAAATTTAAATAATAGGAGATATTTTTTTTATGATACGATGATTTAAAGAAAAGATACTTAAAGAACACAAAAGTTTCTATAGAACATGTGATGTTCTGGAATGCAATAAAGTAATAATTATGTGAATTACTGCAAAAGGGAAATTTAACAGAAATAGTCCAATGGTCTTTTGGTTGGAGTAGTTGAATGTAAAAAAATATCGATGGGTATCTAAAAGTAAAAGCAGATAGTTAAAATGGTTGGTGGGCCAAGCTGTAATTTATTTCATTACAAGTTCTTCAATAGTAATAATTTACATCCATAAAAGCCTACAATTCATACCTGTGAAAATCATTAGGGTCTGGGGTAATTTTATTTTTGATAAATAATAAAAATATTTTATTTAAATTTTATAAAATTAAAAATAATATTTATATCTAATTATAACAATCATCTAATAATATATTTAAATTTAATTATAATTATTTAAATTTATTTAACTTGTACTTTAAATGTTATTTTTTAAATAATTATATTACTTGTACACTCTAATTAAGATTCAAATATAAAATATTTTATATACTAAAATGAATTATATTAACATATTATTATTAAGTTATAAACTTTTTATAAAATTATTCAATATTATTCAATATTATTAAATTAATATTTTTATTGTTATAAATTTTTTAAATTTATCGTAAGAATTTCTAAAATACTAACATGAACTCAAACACGGGCAAAGTAACGCTCAGAAGGGTCATTTGGTAATCTTAATTTTTAATAGCTTGTATTTATAACATTATATATAAAATTTTGTGTTCCTTTTAAATTTTTATTTTTAATATTTTATCATTTAAAAATATACTCAAAACTTAATAAAATTTAAATATATTCCTACTTAAATGATATATATTAAAAAAAACAATATTATCTTTTAATACCACTTTTGGATCACAATTCTGAGAGCACCCATCAACCAAAGCATTTATTTGAAAGTCGGTGGAAAAGAGTGCGAGCTTATTCAATGTCTTATTACCTTTTATTATTATAAGGTCAGAACCTATAGGCTATGAATACAGTACAATTTCCTGGATATTTATTTATGAAGTATATATTTTGGGTTTTTTTTAAATAAAATTATTATTTGATTTTTTAAATTAAAAAAATATTCATTAATTTTTTATTTATTTTTAAATAACATGATGATCTTATAAATAATAAATTGATCAAAATATTCTTAATAATTTTTCATTAAGATAATTTTAAAATTATTAAATGTTTTTTTAATATCTTTCAAAAAAATAACTACACGATACATTTTTTAACTTAAAAAATCAAATAACATATTTTATATAAATAAAATTAAAAAAATGGTCATCCATCTTTTATTTATTTACAAATTACAATAAAACCTATTGTCCCAACTGGAAATAACTTTGCATCAATGAAATAACATTATGTATTTATTATTTAATTTTATATACATATTCTAACTTACAAAACTAAATACCATATTTTATATTTTTAAAAGTACCAAAGTGATCATCCATCCTTTATTCATTCTCAAATTACGATAAAACTTATTGTGCTAACCGGAAATAGCCTTGCACCAATGAAATAACATTATGTGTATATATATATACATATATTATCTAGTAATTTAACTATAATGTGTTTTTTATTTTAAATGAAATGTTTAAATATTATAAAAATATTATTCGAAAAAAATTAATAATTATATATATATATATATATATATATATATATATATTAATTTTTTTATAAATAAATAATAATTTGATATTAAATTCGAAGAGAATTGATACCTTTGAAGCACTTTTATTTTTATTTTATTTATTTTAAGTTATTAATACCATTTTGATTAATTTTAATAAATTATGTTAGATATAAATATAAATATTATTGAATTTATCCAAATAAGTTAAATAAAAATAATAATTAAAAATAATGTTAAATAAAAATAACAAAAACAAAAATATTCTTAATAGGAAGAATACAAATCGCATGATTCATTTATTTAGCATCACACTGAAATTATCAGGAAACGGCAAACATTTGGGAGATTTTATATCGTCGTAGTTCATTCTGATTTAACATTTCTGTAAAATTCAATTTTGGATCCAAAGTATCAGTACTGACGAGTTACTATCACAATTAATGCTTGAGTGTATAGTGTACAATAGAGATTCATTTGGGTAAGCAGCGTTTATATTATCATACTTGTTGAGTCTGTTCTATTTAAAGGTGCACAATATAAATTCATTGAGTAAGCACCTTACATACTATCTCAATTTATCCTCTAATTTATTTGAATTTAGGTACATTATCTACTATAATTTTAAACCCTATTAGATACTTTCACAAAATAACTATATAACTATATAACTATATATATATATATATATATATTCATAATCATAACAATACTCAAATATATAACTTTACTATTATAAATCAAACTATGATACCGATTTGAATAATTAATCCATGATATTCATAATATAGATTTGTTCCGTATATTTTTTATAGAAATACGAAAAATTGAGTTAACTTTCAACAAATCATTCTAAGATGTCTTTTTGTTTCTATATCTATTATTTTTTTATTTATTTTTTGTTTCTTCTATTCTAAAAATAGAAGGAGAAATTGAGTTAATGGTCAGATTTAACTTCCGTTATATTTCATAATTATTTTTAAAATTTTAAGGATATTTTCGAAGATTTTTTAAATCTTGAGAATATCTCTTATATTAATATTCAACAAAAAGAAAAAAAATATATATATAAAATATTGCAAGAGATGACTCTCATTAAGAGTTGCTTTCAGAATATCTCTTTTTTTATATATGTATTTAAAAACATGAAGATTGTTAGAAATTTAGTAACTCAAAACATAGATAGACACTGAAAAAATCATATCATACATCCAATAAAAGATTTTAACTATGAATACAATTCTTTAATTTGTGTTTAAAATGAGTTTTATTTTTAAATATATATTCAATTTTGAACAAAAATTGATTAAGTCAAAAATAAATAAAAGATAGCATTAAAAATGAAAACTGCTCAAAAATACATAAGGTTAAGTTAAACTCGCTACGTGGATTCCGTCGAATGTAAACATAGTACAACAAAAGGCTAGCAAGGAGGTTTATCTTTGAAGTAGTTATGAAAGAACAACCTCACTGTTGGGCCTAAGCCTTACATTATTATCAAAGAGAAGCTATCTACATGTATAGGCCTAATTTAGAGGGTCAGAACAGAAGTGTCCAAAACCATTTTGCTCTACCATGGTGCTAAATTAACCAACGAATTATTAAAACATATCCACATACAAAATGTGAGATTAATAGTTTAAAAAATGTGGTATATAAAGAAGAAAAATGGATCAATATAGTGTGTAATAGTAAAGATGATACTACTCATCACTTCTTCAATACTACGATCAATTCCATGAAAAACAAGTCAGAATATTGCATGAAATGATTCATTCAGTGCTCTTTCATTATTAACCCACACTACTTTTGAACATAGATTTAGGAAAGAAAAAAAATAAAATTTATACATGCAAAAGCAAAAAAGTTTTCAAAATTACTACACGAATGACTAACATATTATCGAAAAATCATGTTATATATTAAAGAAAAGTTGCTATTTATAAATATTATCTTTAAATATGCGTTGAAATAAATTTTATTTTTAAATATATATTCAATTTTGATCGTAAAGTAATTAGGAGATTACAAATGAAAAATAATATAAATATCAAGACTTATAAATTGCTTATTGTTATATATATAACTAAATTGTATTATTATAGGTCTTTAAATATTAATTAAATTTATATATTTATTTTTAAATTTTTAAAACATAATATTTAATATTTAAAATTTTAAAATTTTATACAGATACTTAAACTTTTAAATCTTATGATTTAATTCTTAAATTTTTAAAATTTTACGCATACGTAATAAGTTTATTATTAAAATATATATTTATGATTTAAAATTTTTAGATCTATTTGTAAAGTTTTAAAAAATTTAGTATCAAAATCGTATGATTGAAAAATTTTAAAAATTATATACGATATTTTAAAATTTTAAAGATTAAATTATAAATCTTAAAAATTTATATATAAATTTAATTTATATATTTTTAATGTGAACGTTGTTGAATATTGGTTCTAAAAGAATAAATTTACACAGATAATTAGAAATTAAATAAGATGATTTAATAAATTAAGGTCATAATTTAAGAAAAATCGCTACTAATTCTGTCACTAAATTACGACAATTTAGTGAAAGGAGCCTTTCTTCATCTATAACAGGAACCATAGTTCAAGAATAACAACGAAAAATCGAAAAATCGAAGAAGATAAGAAACTCAAAGTTAGAGAAAATATCATGTAGCTGGGAAAACACTGGAAAGATATTATTATGAGAAAATCAGATCCAGACTGTATATTTCCTACTCGCTTAAAATAATATCTCGCTACCTCCTGGTGGACCTAGTGAATTGACGAACCACGCAAATTACGTGAACATTTTATCGCTGATATATTCATATACCGCTATTTATTGATTCCGGCCACAAAAAATTGTATCGAGCCAAATATAGCAAGATATATATCAAATTGAAGCTCTCGACGCAGACGAACGCAACTATGGTTAATCGCCAAATCTAAGTCGTAATCACCGCCAGAGTCGTTTGAGTTCACGCTAAAGAATAAGTCAACTCGCCGAAGTCGGGATCGTAGTCAACTCACCACTAGTGATATTTCGTACAGAGTCAATGCTTTTTCATCCGCTTTCAACCCGATTTGGATCTATTCCTAGCTAATCGATCATTCTCGATTCAACTACGGACTCGCTTTTTTCAAATAAGGTATAAAAATTTGGAAAAACATTGTTTTAAGTTGTAAGTGCAAAATTTTTGTTATCATTGTACTTACCGATAAAGGAGTAGATCGGGGTTAAGGTGAACAAGTGACCATAGAATTTATGGCAAACCAAGTTCTACTCAAGAAATATGTTGTCCAACGCGAAAGTTTAAGGTGGAGAAATTGACCGCACCAATAACTTTGGCATACGGCAATGTGAAGTATTAGATCTATCGTCTTGGGCGATCTAATATAGCCTCGGGAGCACGTGCCAGAGATTATTCAAACGAAGATTGGAATTATGTCAACCGACAAGCTTATGGCATAATTCGACAGGCTTAGGAAAAGATCGTAAGTACTTTGTCATGAAAAGTTAATGTAGCCGTAGTTCTCTCGAAGAAACTAGAGGGACAAATACATGACGAAAAGTATCGAGAATAGACTCTCAAGAAGAAACTTTTTTGTTTCCAAGACAAGAAAATTACCACTACGATTGAAGACTTAGATAATTTCAATAAAATTTTGGCCGATCCGCAAAATTTAGATGTTGAAATTATCGATGAAGATAAAGCTTTGTTGTCATGGAATTCATTACGAGAGCTGATGAGCATTTAACCACAACCATGTTATATGGAAAGGATTTAGGTTAAGTTCGTAGATGTTTCAAATGCTTTGGTAAATAGAAAATGGGTACCTAAGGATTAACACGATCACGTAGAGACTCAATATCGTATGATTGACGGCAAAACAGAGGCAGACTAACAACAAAAATCTAGCCGATCAAATATCAGGGGGAAATCTAGATCAAAGTTCGTGGCGAGAGTCATCCGTAAGACGTTCTCAAGGACGAGTGCGCTATTGTCACCGTAGTGGGCACCGGAAGAAAGATTGTCCAAACAAGGACAAGTCAAATGCAAATGTCAGCACGAAGGTCGACAAGACGAAGAATCAAAGATTTTCGCTTTCATCATCAAAAACCTACTTCAGACAGTTTTGATCCTCGATTCGGACGTTTTATCATACGTGTCCAAACGACATTGGTTTTCGAGTTTCGAGGAGCTCGATTAGAGAGTCAGGCTTTACGGGCAACGCACAATGCCCGCTGACAAAAGTGGATCTGAACAATACGACTAAAGATGCACGATGGTACAATCCCATCTAATTTACAAATGTAAGGTATATTCCTGACCTAAAGAAAAACCTTATTTCTTGCGTGTTCTAGATTCCGATGGTTACAAGGTAATATTGGAAAACGGAGTCTCAAAGTTGTACGAGGTGCATTTGTAGCAATGAAGTGGTACTCGAAAGGCGAACTTGTATTTCCTAGGGACGGGTGTACAAGCATGAAGAGCCTTGCCTCAACTAGTTTTCAAGAAAAGGCAAATGATTCTTCCCTACTGCGGACACGCGCTAGTGGCACGCTTTCTGGAAAAGAGCTTTGCAAGGCTTTAACGAAGGTCTTTGAAAGGTGCCAAGACCGGAAAGTTTGATTTCGCGAGTATCGTGTAATGGAAAACAAACAAGAGTCAAGTTCGGACCGCCATTCATCGTACTAAGGTGGATCTCTCGATTATATTCACATCTGATAAGCTGTGACCTTCCAAGAATGCTTCACTGGGAGTAAACGTTGGTTTGTGACTTTTATACGATTTCTCTAGATATGTCCGGATATACGCCATGAGTCACAAAGATGAAGTTCTGATATCTTTCTTAAATGGAAGAAAACGATCGAGACTCAGACAGTGCAAGTTAAGATTAAAAAGCTCAACCGATAATTTTGGCGAGTATAACCGATCCTTTTCTTTAAAGTTTGTCAAGATGAAGTGGATAATCGACATTTTTCGCCTCCTCGTACACCACAAAGCAGAACGGGAGTTGCAGAACGAATGAATCTTACTTTGGTTGAGAAAGTTCGATGTATGCTATCTCATTCCAAATCGAGCAAGGCATTTTGGCCGAGGCTTTGTCATATGCAACCCATATAGTCAATGTGACTTCCCGCGACCGCATTAGATGGAAAACTCCTAAAGAGGTACGGTCCGGACAACCCGCATTGATTATGATTCATGTTAGTGAATCCAAATGATCCCAGAGCAAAGAAAGCCGTTTTCTCGGGCTTTAAGGAAGGAGCGAGTTAAAGGATTTCGACTCATGGGCATGAATCCAAGAAGATCGCCTTAAGCCTGGGATGTTACATTCGACGAGTCCGTCATGCCGAGACAAACAAATTCAAAGAAAGAGAATGAAAGTCTAAATACTCTTTCTAAGCGTGATACTCGAGACTTCTAAGATCCGTAACAGATTGCACCACCAATTAACCGATCACGGTGAAGATGAAATTGATGATCAAGAAGAGATCTCAATGGAAGGGATGTTCTCTCACCATCACCACCGATTAATCGAAAATGTAATATATTTTCACCACTCGACCGAGAAGTGGAGATTAGAAGCCTACTAGATACACGTACATGGTAGCATTCGGTGACTTCTAAGAATCAGATGACGTCCCCATGCACTTGCTGCAGGCTGCAAGCAAAAGAGCTTGATAAGTAAAGTTGAAAACGGTAATGGATGAAGAAAGAGAAGTCTCTACATCGTAATCGACTGGGAGCTTGGTTCAACTTCCTAAAGGAAAGAAAACTATTGGTTGCAAATGGGTCTACGCCAAGAACAAGCGTGTCTCGGTAAAGACAACATCGATACAAAGCCGATTCGGTAGCAAAAAGCCTACGTCGTAAAGAAGGAATTGACTACAAATGAGGTATTCTCACCCGTCATGTTAAGCATTCATCTATTCTGGATACTCATTGGCTTGCAGAAGTTTGATCTCGAGTTAGCTCAACTCGATGTCAAAACAAATGCCTTTTCTCCACGGTACTTCGAACGAAGAAATCTACATGTCTCAACCTGATGGCTTCAAAATTCCAGGACGAGAGAATCGTCTGCCGAGCAAGTCAATTTACTTGGCTTGAAGCAATCACCGCGACAATGGTACAAGCGCTTTGATAGCTTCATCGAGAAGCAAAAGTACACACGTAGTCGCTTGATCATCGGGTATACTTTCTCGTAAACTCCAAGACGGTACTTTCATTTATTTGCTCTTATACGCTGATGATACGTTGATCAGATCTAAGAGCAAGACGGAGATCGATGATCAAGGCTCTCACAGTTCAATTTGAAATGAAAGATTCGAGAAAGAAAATTGGGACGGAAATCACAAGAGATGTAGTAGGCACACCATTACTGCATGACCAAGATCTCAAGAAAGTACTACAAAGGTTCGACATTGATGAAAAATCAAACCAAGAAGTACACCGCCGCTTCCTCACTTTCAATTAAGGTATTAATGTCACCTAGCACCACCGATGGTATAAGCAAATGGAACGCTTCATATGCAAATGCCGCTTGCTCGACGATGCAACGGTGCTCGCACCAGACTTCGATATTTCCCACACCGTTAGCGCTGCGAGCCGCATACGCATACCTGGTAGCGATACCTGGCAAGCAAGGGAAAGGATTCTACCAGACATCTACGGGTATCAGGATATTGGTTTCAAGTTTGGCAGAGACAAGACCTAAGGTAAATACCTAGTCGATACGTGGATTCTCGACTACGCTTCGAGATCGATAAGTTGCCGATCTACAACCGGTTACGTGGTTCACAACGGTAGGCAGAGACCTACTGCTGAGATCAACATCATAGCTTAACCCAGTATTTTTCAGTTCACGCAGGCAGAAAGATACGGTCAGAATGTATCGTAGCATTCAAAGAAGCTATACTGGCTTCTCATTGACTCAAGGATTGGGTATTGTTCAAGAACGCGGAGCTTTTCTCGCGATGTCCTGAAAGGCCATTTGTTCGCAAAGAACCAAGTTCATCATTGTCGCACCAAGACATCGATGCTCGATTTCATTTTGTTCGGGAAATCGTCCGGCGGAATGTTATACCTGGTAAAAGTTTCAATCGCAACAATAACCCCGCAAATATGCTTACAAAGCAAGTTACAGGATCAAGTTTCAACACCGCCGAACTGATCAACATCTCTCGAGGTGCGCGTACGCATTCGAGGCTGAATGAACCTTTTTCGCCAAGGTAGTAGATTGCTTGAATATTGGCTTTAAAAGTAACAAATTAAGGGTATAATTTAGAAAATTAAAGGCTAATTTGCGGCATGATTTAAGGAATTAATGCCACCTGGCTAATTTGCATTTATTTAATAAATTAGCTACATAATTTAATAAATCGGCCTAATTTAAGGCTTAAATTAAGGCATAATTTAAAGTTAAACCTTTCTTCATCTATAATAACAATAGCTCATGATCAAGAATGCTCAAAAATCGAAAAATTGTAGAGAAGATAAAGAAACTCAAAAAGAGAAAATATCATGTAGCCAATGTGAAACACTTTGGTAGATATTATTAATATGAAATCAGATCCGTATTCCGTATATTTCCTACCTGGGCTCAAATAATATTCTCGACTCGCGACCTGCGCGACTACCGAACCACGTAAATTTTGTGTTCATTTTATCGCTTTGATATATTCATATACCGCTATTTATCGCCAAAAACAAACGTATAATAACTAAAAACAAAATAAACCTGTAATTAACAAAAGAATCCTGTGAGAAAATAAATCGCTGTCAAGATTGTTGCCCATTCCATTGAGTGATTATCTTGGCAATATTTTCAAAAGTTACAAACCATGTCATCAAATCCACCAATGAATTAGAGTTAAGCTTTTCACGTGTCGAAATAATAAGTAGCTGTCATGTAGTGATAAACGTTGATGTCCTTTCCACAATATGCCACGTTACATTTTGTCGTTTACAATGGGAAAAAAACCTACGGCTTTTCTTGAACACTGGATCAAAAGCAAGTCTACCCTAGATGTTGACCAAAGACAAGTGTATAAAGGTAATTGGTTCAAATAAGCATAGCAAGCCACGCCATCGACCTAACTCAAGGGACCCAATGCCAAACTATAAACCATAGTTAGCAAAATCGGATGAATATATATATTCGGATTAAAATTTTAATACCAAATATAAATATGATAAAAATATATAAATATAAATATAATTTATTTTATTTTAAAAAACATGTTATTAAAAATACGATAATATATATATATATAATATTAAGAATAAACTAATAAACTTAATATAAATATATTATAATTGAAGATTAAACATTTAATAATATTAAAGATTAAATTTATTAATTTTAATTCAAAAATTTAAACTAAGTAAATTATTTTCGTTTAATTTTAAAAATTTATATTTAACATATTCATCATTTAATATATTTCTTATAATTAATAATTTAACTTATATATTTAAATTCAAATATATGAAAAAATTTCATATTTATTGGTATGAATCAATTAACAAATTTTTTTAATTTTTTAATAAATTATGAATGATTATAATTTAAAAATAATTTAATTATTTTTATTATATGTTATTGTATTACCAATATAATAATAAAATAAATTTTCAATTTTTTATTTATTTATATCATATTAAAAAATATTATTTGAATATAATATTTTTTTATTTAAAATTAAGAATATTTTTTCATAAATTTAAAAATTATTTATAAAACGAAAATAATTTTTATTAATTCATACTTATAAATATAATACATAAAATTACCAACTAAATTATAAACAATAATTCTTTACCTAACTATACAACATATAATTATTAATTATATTAATAAAATTCATTTTTTTCAACATGATAATACTATAATCTAGGATAAATAAACTTCTCAACCATAAGGTGGCGTTTGGTTCGTGGAATGGAATCGGAATCGAAATCGGAATGGGAATGGAATGGAATGGAATGGAAACAATTCTGTTTGGTTTGGCCATTTGGAATATTTCGAATCGGGATTCTGATGTTTGGTTTGACTGGAATGGAATGAAAAAGGCGTAAATGACACGAATACCTAAATGCTTTGTAAAGTTGAATAATGTAATTTAATTACTTAGTTTTTAGTCGGAAAAAATTAAATAAAAATTTTATTTTTATTTTTTAAGTAAGAAATATATATTTCTTTTTTATATCATAAAAAATTAATTATATATTAACTTTTATAGAGATGAATGATGTTATTAAGATTGTTTTTAATAGTATTGATATATTGAAATCGTATGTGGGATTATGCAGTAATGCGGTGATCTTTATTCATTTTTACTGAAAATAATAAATTATCGATATAAGCAATTACAAGCGTATGTTGATCATATCTTTCGTATCATATGTTGATGAAGCCTGAAATGTTACGTATTTAAAAGTGTTCAAAATACAAGTGTTGAAAACCTTATATTAAAATATTGATATTAGCCTAACTAATATAAAGTTAGATACCAAAACAAGGCTAATATAACAATTACAAACAAATATTCATATAGTAATAACACGTATCCGTAACTTAATATAATGCACCTTCCGTCTAAGAAGGCTCACAATCCAACCATGCTTTGTTGCCATCGGGTACTCCAAAAATACATTGATTAACTTGCGGGTTTGTCAGCAAGAATAATTGTAACAACATCAGGCTTCATCGTTGCTAAGTGGCGTGGTCCTTTGTAATTCATTGTACAACCTCTTTTGTTCTTCTTTTTGTTCTTCTTTTGTGATGGATCACTCGAAAAAGACATTCTTCATCTCTTACGAGTATCAGTGCCCTTTCTCATGAAAATTTCCATATTCATTACCTCGATTGTTCTCTTTCTTTTTTTAGATGAAACATTTGAGTTTTCTTTGGTCGGTAGCGACTTATTGTATTGATGTAATGGATCAGTTTCATTCTTGTCTCTTGATCCGTTCATTATCAAGTTCTAAAACAACATCATCTGAATCTCTGCATCTTTTCCTGTGGCTCTGTCTTTGCCAAATACAATAGCGAGTCCTCGTAATAAGGAAATGACCTATGCTCGATGACGACTTAACTTTGTGACTCTAAAAAATATAAAAATATGTCAAATTGAAAATATTAATAATCAAATGGATTAATAATCAAATTGAAAATATTACTGTACATATGCATCCCTGAACGGTGGGTGTGACCTACGTGTTTATTCACTTTGGATCAGCTGAATCACTTACTATTATGACCAGTTAGCGTGTAAATGTATAGTAGTAAATTGAAGTCTTCAATGTTTTCAATCGAGACTCGATATGTGGTTTAGCTTTTCATATTACAATCTGGTAGTTTTGAAGTAGTGATTTCTCGATAGCATTTAAGTAACCAGGTTTGAAACCATAACGTCCTCTATATGAACCACTGATTGTGTAACTAGAAGACACTTTCAATTAATTTTTCATCTAATGTTGTTGTCCAAAATCTTTTATTACGTCGGGCCTCGATTTCTTGAGGTAAAACTTTGTGAAGATGACATCCTAAAATTAAAAAGTAAGTACAAAAAAATACTTACTATCTGTTTAACAAAATAGAAATAGAAAAGAAAATAAAGTTGCCGAACCTAGCTACAGGTAGAGAATAATTTTAAAATTAAAAGAATACGACCCGATAGTATAATGTTTTACAAGATTACAAATAATTTCAATCAAACAATCTCTTCATTTACAACCATGATCAAGCATAAATAAGAAAACCACGACTTCCGTTAACCTAAACACTCCTTTGTCGTCTATCCCTCTGCTCCTTTCTCTCCATTCATTTGTACATATTTGATGCCGTATTGTCCCTAAATACACTCCGTTCATGTGTAGAGTCTACAATTCTTATTGTATCTTCCTCATCAACATCACCAAATCGTCTATCTTCAAGATTTTCCAAATTTTCTTCAAATGGATCATATGACATTTCCTTTCTTATATAGTTGTGTAGTAATGACAAAGCGATAATTATTCGATTTTGAGTTTTAATGGGATAGAATGATGGACTTCTTAGAATAGCCCATCGATTTTTAACACACCAAAACATCTCTCGATCACATTCCTAGCATGTGAGTGCTTATGTTAAAAAATTCACGTGGATTGCGAAAGTGCCGAACCATCTGCTCCGTTCAACTCAAATGATAGCGTTGACCACGATATGGAGCAAGAAATCCATTGGAATTTGCATACCAGGCATCCACAAGATAATAATGCCCTATATATTAAATATATTTTACAATTCAATTTCATATTCATAGAATTTAAAAAAATTGATCAATTAAATATATTACTTACCAAGTTGGACTTTAAATCCATTAAATGCTTTGTAGCTTCCGTAAAACTCTACTATCATTTCTTGAACCCTCCCACATAGGGTAAAACATAAATAAATTGCATATCGGAGAGCAAACGCCCCGAAAACATTTGTGGTAACCTCACCGCTTTCGGTTTCGATACCTAGAACTTATCACTACTGGGAACTCTTACTCTAATATGAGTACCGTGGAAATGCTAACTGGCAAAGCAACCTAGTACCAATAAGTCAAGTAAAATCATTTAATTATTAGAAATATTACATGGTAATAAGGAAAAAAAGAAATTAAACATTATATCTACCTTGAAATATTTCCATATATCGTCATCACATCGTCGAGAATAGGCTCGGGTTTTTCAATAACTCACTTATGCAAGTATGATAGCATGCAATACATTATTGAAATACTTACTAAGCTGTCTCTCAGGATCTTCTAAATCGATCAGTTATAACTCTATTTTTCACATGGTGTGCGATTACATGAAGAAACATGGCTACCTGTTCATCTGCTAACAAATGTTTTGATTGTTTTAGCCCACTACAGTTTTGAGCATTGCCGTAAAATTGGTAAAAGCAACTACCTTTTCATCTAATTTGATTAATACAAGTAATGTCAACTCTCGTAACCTGATCTATGCACAATTTTCCTATTTGAAAAAAATCAAGCTCGTACAATTGTCTCCTTAAAGATATTGTCTTGTTTTTATCACACCGACTTCAAAAAATTTTACAATATACATTATATCATCAGTACCTGACATGATAGCATCCCTCTTCCACATTCAAGCTATGATCATCCATTTTACCTTAAACTACAAACAAAAACAATACTTAATTAGGAACAACAATTTACTCATAAAATTGATAAAATATACCTATTATATTAAAAAGCGCCAAAATTAAATATTGTAGAAAATCTTGATTATATCAACATAACAATAGATAGTTTTTTGAATAAACAATACCTACGCAAGATTAATAAGCAGTTTATGAAAGTAAGTAATGCATTCGGCTAGATAATACCTCTGCCAAGTATTAATAGTAGGTTTTTGAATTCATAAGCATAACAATTAGTTTATGCGACTCGAATCGATAGTTTAAACCAAAGTTAGAGTTATATTATACACTGAAACTATCAAAATTAATCCTAACAATAATTTATGACATTAAGTCAGAAAAGTCTAGCAAATAATCAATATTGATATTGTTAGAAACAATATCAGTATCGTCTTTATGGGAAGTAGAAGGAATGTTTATATCGAAGTTGTGTTTGAGTTCATGAAACCAATTAAATTGATTCAAAGAAAACAACAAAGAATATCACATACCAGAATACCAAAACAGATAATAAACATTTGAATCGATTCAAAATATAAATAAATTTCAACAAAATAGAGAATCATTTCTCGGACGAACAATGTATCAGCGATTAGAACAAAGAACAAAATTAGGGATCGATTTAAAATAGAAATAAATTAGGGCTCGATTCAAAATAGAAATAAATTAGGGCTCGATTCAAAATTACAGAACATAGAACAATCTCAAAGGAAAAACCCACTGATTTCGGGAAACAAATAGTGTATTCGAAGCGAGAAGCAAAAAACAAAAAGAAAACAACTCGTGAAGAAATTAGGGTTGTGACTCGGATGAGCGAGAAGACACGAGATGAGGACGAGAACTGCGCTTCTCGAATGTCGGAAACCGCGGAATTTGTGGAGGACGAGTGAGAGCGGCAGTGAGTTCGATTTTGGAGAAAGAAATCGCGATGGTTGAGTGCGAGCTGGAGAAGAAATGCATAGCCTTCGTGGGTGAGAAAAATTTGAGCGAGATTCAATCTGCTTCTTCGTTTATAAAGGGATGGCAATTTTGTAATTATAATTTTATATGAGGGGTAAAATTAGTGCGCTAATTTTATATCAGGAATGGAATCATCGTTACAAGGGGGAGAAGGAATTGTGATTAGTCTCCTTTAGTAATCGATTCATTCCTCATTCCGTCGAATAAAACGAAAATGGATGGAATCGGTCGATTGATTAATTCGTCGGCGAAGCGATGGGGTAAATGTTTATAAAGGAGACTGGAAATCAGGAAAATAAATTGATTCATTTATGTTATTTACTAAAATTCTATCGTATCGCCAGCCGTAATAAAAATGAACTTATTTTCAAATTCGTATTCACACTTTACTGATAGACCAAATTAATTTTCAATTATAATTTTATTATTGATTTTTTTTCTTATCAAAATTATTATATTTTTTCTACGTCCAAAATTTGATATATTTATCCTTAATTAAAATTTAACAATTATAAAAATAAATTATTAATATTTTTTTACATGTTATATTACTCATATATATTATTTTATTATTTATATAGGATACTTAATTTAATTATTTATTAATTATTTTAAAAAAATTACTTATCAATTATATACTATTATTTATATTTTTACAAAATTAAAATTTTAAAATAGAAAGATATTGTTTTTAATAAAAAATTCTTATTTATTTTGTCTAAAATATAATATTCTTAATTTTTTTAATATATGAAAAATAAGAAAAAATTACAAAGATATTTTGATAAATGTATTATTTTTATACTCTCCTTCCGATCCACCATATTTACTTTTTATATAACAGGAAATCTACTTCCTTATTAAAAAAATAAATTAATAAACAACTTTACGGTATGATATTATTTGTTTTAAATTATATTATTCTTTTTAAATTATAATTGTAAGTTTAATGAACTCATGATTATAACTCACCAATCAATAGGCACTCACGACTTACTTTTAAAATAAATCCAAAATATATCATATTATTAAAAATTCAATATCTCTTATGAATGTCACACTTCTTTGATTTCTAAACAACGTAAGATATATATAGCGATTTTGAATGCACCATACAATACTATTATGAAGCTTTACATCCTCCTAAGGAAGCAAGCCCTCATGTTCGCGATTTTGAATGCACCATACAATCCTATTATGAAGTCTTTGAGTTATGACTTTGATAACATTTGAGATAAGAAGACAGCACAATATGATATTATTCAATTTAGATTATATACGAAAGTTTAACAATCCTATTATCATAATTCACCAATTTAACAAGTCTTTACAGTTTTGTCTTTAAGATAAACACATTACTTGTCATATCATTAACGGGCGTACATTTTTTAAATATTTCAACACTTAAAGTTCTTAAATAATATGGGATATACGTAGCAACTTTAACAACATCACAACATAAAAAATAATTATTTTACTTATTTTAATTATTTTTATTCCGACTCATTCACATTTTAATTTTATTTATTTTCACTGTATACTATTCTAATTTTAAAAAAGAGTTTGTAAATAATATTAAAAATAATTATTATGCTTAATATAATTTCATTTTATTTCGGTTCATACACGTTCCAATTCTATTTTAACATCCGCCAAAAAGTCTATAACATGAACGCGTCAATGAAGAACCTTCATTAAATTGTTTTCCACATGACATGGACTTAAAGACAGCTTTACCAAAGAAACCCATCATATATCCGTGTATGTTGCGCAATGACAACTGACGATGGATTTATCTCTTAACATCTTACAGTACACTGTACATCTTAGATCATTGATTATTATGGTTTAACCTAACCGGGACAGAAAGGTAAAAACACATAACATACCAGAAGACAGTGACGCAGTAAAATGTGAATGCCATAGAGAAATGTCAGGGAAAAATGAAGAAAATCCCATCTCTCCTATCAAAAAAAGCAAAAGGTCCACACGGCTAGATTATAAAATACTCACATCACTTTCCTAGCTGTGTATATTTTAATAATTTATGCATTTTCTAGTCTAATAAGACCTCCTTCAGTTCACACACTACCAAACTGCAAATAAAATCCCATTTCAGCATAAGGGGTTGGGTAGAATAATATTACAACAATATCAGCACTAACTTTGAAAACAGACTGTTGCACCATACTCTGCTCTCGACATGCATAGTACTATCCCAAGTGATCAGAGTAAGAAAAAGAAGTTCAGTGATGAGCAAATCAAAATACTAGAAAATTTGTTCAGAACCGATTCTAAGCCTCAGTTGCGAATAAAGCAACAGCTGGCTAGCGAACTCGGCCTGCAACCTCGCCAAGTAGCCATATGGTTCCAGAACCGGAGAGCTAGAATAAGAACCAAACAGATTGAGCGAGACTACAGAATTCTTAAAGCCAGTTATGACACACTAGCTTCTAGCTTTCAGTCATTACAAAGAGAGAATCAGGGACTACAAATCCAGGTAACCCTTTACTCCTATGTTGCTTAGATACACATTTTCTGAGTTTGGAAGTAATAATGCTCAGTATAATATAGTTCCAACGTGGAGTTGTCTGATTTAACACAGTTGCAGAGACAAAAGAGTCTGCCAAGAAAGCATCCAGGAAACGACAATGGTGGAAAACCAGCAGAGGGTGAAAAAATGGTACCTGAATTGAAACATGAACCATCTTATCAATTGGAAGTTTGTAGTGGTAAGTTTGAAATTCACCCAAGTAACGATGACAGTAGAGATGTTGACGACATTGTGAAAGAAGCTGATAACTTAAGCATTACACCAAATACAGAGGGCTCTGGGAAATCAGAAGTCAACTGGTACAGTTTTGAATCTGGGTGTTCCTTTGATGAATCAACTTTGAACTCGGAGTGGTGGGAATTATGGTCTTCATCAGCTCTACTTTCACCTTAAACGAAATAATAGCATTCATAATGAAGACGAGTCAGATTACCTAGCCTGATAAACATAGAAATTGGATCATGTTCTGCACCACTGTGAAGAGTCTTTTCACACCCCAAGAGAGTGCACTGACATATTAGACAATCAGGGAAGGGCAAAAGAAATTTGTTAAGATGAGTTCTACTCTTTACAGTAATGAGCAGTATCATATTTTGTACCAGGGAATGAAGAAAAAAAATATTAATACTAATCAACTAGGCCCAAAAACTGCGCGGCATAAGTGCAAGTTTTATTATAAATATTTCATAAATTGTAAGACCTAGCGTATGTACTGGACTAAGACGACATTCTCAGGGAAAATTAGAGGTTACTAAAAATGTGTCAATTCACTAAAAGTTTTAAATTGAGACACTTTAATAGCATAAATATAAAGTTACATAACTAAAATAATTGTGCGATTAAAATCACATTTTAAGATTTTTAATGACAATGTGTTTCATACAAAGTTTCATACAAAAACTATGTTATCAAAATATCCTAACGACATAAGTGATCTCAAGAACTTACTCTTCTAAATAACCGTCCTACAAACACCACGAGTAAGAAAGAAGAAAAATATTTGAAAAATACAAAAAATATTTCTAAAATTTATAACAATAAAAATAACACTCTAATAACATTGAACAACATTTAATATTAAATGATTGTAATTCAATTTAAAACTCTTTCATTGTAAAATGATATAATGATACGCTGAAATTTTTTTAATACTAAAAATATAAATTGATCATAAAAAGTGCTATTTTTTAGTTAAAGTTTGAAGGATACAATTTTTGTAGTTTTAAAGTTTTAGAACTGTTATTTGTTGTTTTTCAAAATATCTCCTCACGCTATTAATGAACATAGTTCTGATGCAGCAGTTTCAGATATCAGATAATAAATAGCTCGTAAGTGATTTAAAAGCCAGTTGCACCATTGATTGAAGGAGAAAGCTCGGAGCCAATGACTCAACACTGATCTGAATTCCAGTTATCTTTATGATCAGCACCTATAAATCTTTTCATATAATCATATTTGTTCGGCCTAATGAATGAAGGCAAGCAACTTATACATCCCATACCACCAACAAAACTGAATTTTCTTACAAAAATAAAAACCAATGAAATAACTCGGTTTTTAAGAGATCTGTCGATTACGTAGCATTCACATACAGAAACTTTCATTGTTTGAATCATTACACAGGCTGGTAGCTACCACATTCCAATTTGCTCACGGTTACCGAAGATTTAAGCCATATAGCCTTGCAAGGATGACATAATATCTCATAAAATGGAAGTGACAAATTTAAGAGGATGATATACATCAATTGAGCTGCCACTTAAGGCTCAGGTTTAACCTTCAAATCACCATTTAGCATTAAGCTTTGTGCTTGTGCAAGCCTTTTTTGTTCCTGCCTTGGTAAAAAGCATGATGCGTATACTACTAGACATAAACCTAATAACTGAAGAGAAATTGAAATGCTTAATTTAAATAGCTTAAATATAACAAAAATGCTGCTGAGGCCTAATCTAAAAAATCCTTAAACAAATTAGCGAATTATCAGTGGCTCCACAAACAACTTACAGTCGCTGAAGCAGCACGCATCTCCCTATAAGATTCAACTTCATCAGGAAATGTCCGTTCAAGTTCTTCCAGTAGATGCTTCCTTAATCCCTAAACGAACAATTGTGTATTCTAAGATATGGAGGAGATTTGTGCACATGCTTAAAATATGTCACAGTAAAAAGAAGCTACCTTGAAAGCATCAGTTTTCCCCTTGGTGATTTGGTTCTTGGCAATACGGATGCTTATCACATCCTTAGTGAACTCATCAGGATTCTTGCCCCTGTCAATCAAACTACACAAACATACCAACAATACAAAGAAGTCAACTACGAAAGGCCTTCCAAGAGTAAAACAAGGCAAGCATCATAACACAACTCCCCGATTAAATTTACTTGAGTACTTCCATAGGAACCTGAATGTTGCATTTCTCTGACAGCTTAACCATGTTGTCAAGCTCCAGAACAAGAGAATTAATGTGAAAACAAGATTCAGACAAGTATTATGTTAATAAACCTAAAATGATAGGGAAAAACAAACAAACAGAAAGCATATGTCAGTCGCAGCCAAAGGTATTAAACATAATAAAGTAAATACATGCGGTGGAGGAGGGGAAGTTGAGAGGCTGCACTAAAAGAAGGGACAGAGAGGTTTAGCTGATGAAGAAGTCCCAAAGTTTTCTGGAGTGAGTTCATGACCTGGTTCAGATTCTGCTTTGGGACATCTACCTGAGTTGTTGCCGAAGCCATCGCTGCATCAATGGTCTGAGTAGCCACCATTATCCCATTGCTGCCATTCCCAACTGCTGCAGCCCCACTCTGCAATGAATCCATGGAAAACTCACTTTACAGTTTAAATATCAGAGCAACAAAAAGGAGAGACCAAAAAAACATATATCAAATAAAGATTTATAAGGAAACTAAAACAAATTTCCCAAGCACACAATTACATCGACATTCTTTATAAATGAATAAATAAATTATTAGTTCTTCATCATACTAGTAACAGCATATGTGCATATCTTTCATATCGATTCATATCTTTTAAAATAAAAGGATTTTGGGTAATAGGCTTAGTTAGACCCCTTCTTCTACCATAAGTAATCAGATTTGGACTCACCACTTGCAAGTTAACTATAATGTTGATGAATGAAATATAATTTATGTAATATATGATTAACTAAACTTACTTTTCATATAATGAATGATTAACTATAATTTATTGATGAATAAAATATAACATACTTATTGATACAAATCTAATTTATGATTAATATGTGATTATTTAAGCATATAACCCAACAAATTTATTTATATTTTTTCAATATAAAAATATTTAATGACCAATTTCATATTTCGTCTGGCATCCACGCTACTTTAGTGGCCCTTGATATCATACAAGTTCGGGAAATCTAAGCATAAAGAATAAAACTGAAACCATTAAATCAAAACCTTTAAGTTACGAAAGAGCCCATATACATTCATTGCCCATTAACCAAGCAGAACATATAAACGACAGCCAATCACCAAAATGTAACCTTAATCTAAGAGAAACTGAGAAACGTTTTCTTTGATATGCAATAATCATGAAACCTATCTTAAGAGCACGACGAATAAATCATATAAAACGACAATCTAATAACCCAAATTTGAAAATCACAAATTGAGTTTGAAAGAGGACCTAGAGGTATATTACATTATTACGTCAAACGGCATGAGCGTGGACTGTGAGACTATTGGCTTATTGAATGGCGGAAATACTATTTAAGCAAAATAAATGGCGCAGGATTATTCAACGGGAGCGCTGGTATGACAAAGGAGAGATTGAAATTAGGGCAAGTGGAAATCGATTGGATTGGGGCATTGAGATGTCTCTCCCTCTCTCTTTTTTTTTTTTTACGGCTTCATTATTTTGTTATTAATCCGTAATTAGAAATGAATTGGAATTGAAATGAATGAAAATCAAAACAAAATATAATCAGAATAAATGTATTAATCTTTTTTAATAATATTTAATAATAATTGATGAGGATAAAAATAAAAAAAAATATATTACTTTAAAATATGAATTAAATATCTAGAATAGGAATAAGAAAAATAAAAATTACTTTTCGTAAAACTATCTTGTAAATAAATTATTGTTTATTTTTTATTTATAATTAATATATTTATTTTATTTTTAAAAAATAATTAATATAATTTTAATTAATTCATTATCATCCTCTATACAAAATAAAATAATAAAAATCTATTTAATGTGTAGAGTTAAATAAATGAGAGTTTACTAAATGTATTATTTTTTATCTTAATCTAATTTTAAAATATATTATTGTAATATTTTATTTTAAAAAAAATAAAAATCCTCTCAAAAAATTTATAAAAAAAAATTAAAAAAAATTATAGAAAAGAGAAATAATCTTAATAGGATTAAAAATTAAGAATCATTCTCTTTTTCTTCTCTGTGTTTTTTTTCTTCGAAACAAACATAAAAAAAATTATTATCTTTCTTTCCATTCCTATCCTTCCTTGATCGGTAAACACACCTTTACCTCCCAAATCCCAAAACTTTTAGAACATTTTACCTATATAAATTGGTTTGGGGTCGTTGAAGCAAATTACGTAAGATAACTTATTTGAAATAATAGGTGTTATTCTTTCATTCTGTGTTTTCAGATCAATCATATTATCTTTTATTTATTAAATATCAAATTTTTCCAAAAATTATATATTAATTTTAAGTTTTATTAACTTAAAGTAAAATATCAACATATATTATAAGAATAAAGAATAATCTATTTAATATAACGATAATATTTCAATAAAAATATATAAAATATTTTTTACACATTCATGATCATAGTATATATATATAGTCTTTATTTTTATCAATAATCACGACTATAAGTTAAATTATAAAAATTACTTAAATATAAATAAATTTATGTAATTACGATTATTAAATGTTTGTAATCTAATCAAAATAATATAATCATGATCTTTTTAAAACTGAAATCAAAATAATATATTTGTGTGTTATTTATTTAAAAAAATACAAAAATTAATTTAATTTTTTTTATTTATCTCTTAATTTAATTTTAAGTATTTTTTTTCTTTTACACCATCTCAAATTTCTTTATCAATTTTTTTTCTCCTAATTTTGTTCATCTCTCTTTTCCCTTCCTACTCGTGCCGGCTTTTTCTTTCTTTCTTTTCTTTTCTTTTTCTTTTTCTTCCCCTCCCGTGTGGCTTTTATTCTTCTTTTATTGTAACCTTCTCCTTTCCTATGTAACCGGCTCTTTCTTTTCCTTCTCATTCGCAACTTGTCTTCTTTCATCGTGACCCACCTCTTATCGTACCCAACTCTACCATACCTCTCTTTGTTTCTTCCTAACTCGCAGATTCTAGCGTTTCTTGATCAGCTAACTTCGTTGCTTCTTGTGCGCCTCCAGCTCAGTCCGGTATCTCCGCCAGTTTCCAACCTTCTCCGAATCTCAATTGGACCACCAATTTTTGGTAAGCATCATTAATTTCTAATCATTTTTCAGCAATTTTTCTCCACATACTTTCGATAAAATCCTTGATTTATTTTTTTCTTTAAACATTGATCTTATTTTCTTTCTTCAATTTGATAGAATCTAAACTAATTGGGATAAAATATTTATGCATTTAACTGATAAAAAATAAATATATCAAATATATAATTTAATTTACTGGGTATAACAGTTTTTACCTTGTTCAACTTTAGGAACAATTAGTCATGACAATTTTGTGAAATTTTAAACATTTAATTAAGAGGAATACACGTGAGATATATTTTGTGAGATTATTTATTTAATAGTTTTGTACAATGTAGCAAAAATGCAATAGATAAAATAGCAAAAATTAACTTTGAAATTCGTATTGACATCGACATTAACAATTTACAAATATATATATGTCAAATAATATTTCCTTCATAAAAGACATCTATTTGAAAGCAATTATATTTAATTAAATTAGTAGTTGTTTTTCAATTAATATTACAGTATTATAGTTCGTTTATTTAAAATTTAATATACATGAATTTGCTCTTTGATTGCCATAGATAGGAGTTGTATTTCATTCTAATGGCTTAGTTTATAGATGTAACTTCTATAATCATCATCGTCTTAATAATTGTATACAGTTATATATAAGCGAGGAATGCAATTAATACGAAATAACCTAAAAATGTGTTTTCACTCCAGTTATTTCCTAATTACTTTTATATATTTCTTAGAGTTAGATAGAAAACGTGTGTCATGTTTGTGATCCCAGAGGCATAATTCTTGCCCACAATTGTACCATGATAGTTGTTGTAATAATTGGTGCTCTGAGTGCGTATTGTTACAAAAAACATTCTATTAGACTAACACTATTAGGGTCAACCATGAAGCACATGAAAATTCAGGCTTGCATATACATGTGCATATATAGAGTGAGATTCAGGAGAAGATCACATTGAATCTCAATTTTGCTAGATCACACTGAATCTCAATTCATTCGTGCTATTTGAGTTTGCATATTGAGATAAATATGCTATTTAAATGGATTAGGTTTTTGTCCTTTATTTATTTGGATTTTTGTACTTTAAATTGTGTATTTTTAGTTGCTTTAACCATTTGATCTAAACTCTTTACCTATTACAAGCTTATGTAATGTTAGTTTCTAAAATCAAGTTACTTTGAGAATAAAAGATTAACTTATGTGCTTTTAGAATATAAAATGCACCTTAGTAAATATAGTAGATTGTGCTATATGCACATAAATATCCATACAAAGCCTTTTATGGTTTGTTTTGTTGGTAAATTGGAAAAACATAATGCCTAAAGAAAAATATATATGCTTCATGATGTGTATTTTATCTAATCAATTTGAAAATTAACATAATCTTGACAATAGCTAATGTAGTAAATGGACTACAAGCTTGGAGAGTCTTAGAAGATCTTACAACTCATGTTGGATGTAAGCATGCTTTTAGTACCTTCAAATATTATGAAAAATTGATACTTGTTTAAGTCATAGTATATTTAATTGCTATACTTGGTAAGTTTTTTGTAGCGATGTCGTCTCATGATTCCATGAATATAGTCTTCAATTGTCTTTCAGAGGATGCAATTGACTTCTTAGTGAAACTCATTTCAAAGAATGAGCTCTAAAATATTTGGCTGCATGTTTGGAGAAAATGTCAAAACGTAAGTATAGTTATAACAATTTCTTTACGATGCTCTTTTATAGACAAATATTCGCTTTATTAATTGCATGCTCATCTACATATTCGGTTAATGATCTTATTGTTAAAGTTAAAAAATACCATATATTATTTGGATTCAATGTAGGGTGAAGTGTTCTCCTATAATGAAAACATTATGAATGGGTAAGTTATATTTTTCATTAACTTTATGTTTTTGAAAACATTAAGTTTTAATTTGTTTTCACAAATAACTACTATTTTTTTCTTTAATATATAAGGTTCATATTATGTTAAATGGTCATCAAAATAGAAGAACTCAAAGTTTATCAATATGGTATATAATAAGAATAAGTTATAAATGTATGGCTCATTAAACTTCATAATTTAAATTTTTTTAAATTTCTCAATATATATATTGACTAAAAGTATTTACACTATTTATCTTAGTAATGGAAATGACCTTCGTGACTGTTTTTTCTCAACGATGAAGCTTATTGGAATATTGGTAACATTCAATTCCTCTTGATTGAATGTTCTATTTTATCTATTCTCCTATGATTGCATTTTATTGCATACACATATACTAGTATTATGTTCTTTGAGTGAACATGGATGTATGTTGTTTTTATCTCAAATTTGCTACTATCTTATTTGTTCTATTTGCTCCAAACATGGTACTTGTCATTGTATATCTTCGATCTTTTTAATGAAAAGAGAAATGGTATAATTGAGTTCGATGAATTTATTCATGCACTGAAAAATATTCCACCCATATGCTCCTTTAGAAGACAAAATCGACTGTAAATATTACATATGCAATAGTTTGATCAATTCATTAAATACAATAAATGGATTTGTTTCACTTTTTATGGTGGTGGTTAATTTGTTTGAGAAAACTTGGTAGTTATACTTCATTGATTTCTCGGATATTTGCCAATACTGATAAGGACAAAGACGTAAGAATCAACAAAGAATAATGGAAAGCTTTTGTACTCAAGCATCCAAGCTTCTCGAAGAACATGACTCTACCTTATTCAAAGTATGTACCTTTTAGATGCTTTTTTCATACGTCATTTTACAATAAAAGTTTTAGGGGTAAAGGGTGCCAATGATCCCTTATGTTCAATAGAACATTTTATTATTTTTTCAAGGTGGAAGCACTTTAGCTCTTTTCTTTTTCAAGTCATTTTCTTCTTGAAAGCATGGCACATAAATCTTATATATTTACTATTAACCAAAAAATTTCTCTAAAAGTCTTCGAATTACACCAAAAACAAGGCCTCTTATATTATTCATGGCATTAAATTAACTTGTAGATAAATATCAAGAATGCTTTATTTGCAATGATCATGGATGCTTATTTATCATGGATGTTGATTTATCACAGCATGTAAGTTATTTTTGTTTAGGATCTCAATAATACCGCTTAGATTGTTGAATATGAATAATCATATCCAAATAGTTGGCTAGTTAACAATAATTTAAATGCGTACATTGTAGTTTAATCATGAAAGAATTTACACCAATGACGAAATTGATGAGATGCAAAATGAGTGAGCAGAACTTAGACTATCTATGTGCTTTTATCTACTTTTTAGTTAGATTGATTTAGATTTTGGACAATTTGATTAGTATTATTATTGACAAATTTCTTGTATGTATTCATATTTTGGAACACTTTAATCAGCTAGCTAGTAAGATTTTATTATGTTTTAGTGTATAAACTCTCAAATGTAATTACACTCTTAATTTAATATAATATGATTTTTAATATTATAATTGATAAATGTTTTGTAATTTATATTAAAAATGAGATTAATTGAGATATATATGGTCATGATTTAAGTGTAACCAAGACAATAGACATATATAACAATTGATCTCAATCGTTTAAATATTATGACCAAATGGTATGTCTATGATCTCGGTCTTTTATAAGATTGTGATCAAATGGTATGTGTATGATCACAGTCTTATAAAAAACTAAGATCAAATGGTATGTCTATGTGCTTAGTTTTTTATAAGATCGTAACAAAATGATATATTTATGATTACGCTCTTATAATATACCATGACTAAAAGGTGTATCTATAAGTTCAATTAAAAATCGAGATCATATGTAAGAATCAATAATCTATTCTACTTAAACCTCGTTTTTTATAATCATAGTATTTTTATGATAATAATATTTTAATTAAAATAGTTACCACTTTTTATTATTGTTGACATTTAGATGTTAGATTAATAAAATTGGGTAACATTAGATTATTTTTCTTAAATTAATTTGGGATTATAGATATTAATTTTCTTAAAATTTAAATTTAAGAAAATTAATAATATCATATATTATAAATATTTTATAATTATAATTGAATTAAATTTTTTCATCTAACTGTTATCATTAATAATATTTCGCAAGATCATTTCAGATTTACCACCACCGACTTTTAGTAGAAGAATGAGTCTAACAGTCATTTGTATTCTTTAACACCTATCATAATTTACGTTTATAAAGAAAGAACGACAAACAATCCTAATTGGCTGCTTTAACTTTTTAAAAACCTAACCAACTTACAATTGTTAATAAGTACACGAACATTACTATGTAAATTAATGAATGTTAAAGACACACAGTAGTGCAAAAACCAAACAAACCAAGAGCTAGAGATGTAATTACTTAATTAATTAAGATTTAGATTCTTCCATAACAAGTAGACCATTATACAGTAACAATAAACAGAAACTCTCTACTTAATTCACTTATTATAAACGGTAATTAAAAACAAATAAACAGACTACTGATGGTCCTGAACTAAAGTAGGGTAAGAATAATAAGAGTGCGAGTATTTTACACATTTTGACTATCCTTTCAACCACTTATTACTCTTACTCTCTTTGTGTTAATTAGTCTTGACCAACACACCAGTTTAATCAATGGCTAACCAATAACTTTTCGATCAGCTAATTGATCTTATTGAACAAGCCAGAACCGGAAGAGTGATGATGCATTCTAGAGATAGCCTTTTCAAACTGACTCCATTTCTGTTCTAAAGTCCCAATATACCCAACTGACATTCTAACCAATCCAGGTGAAATCCCAGCAAGTGCTTTTTCTTCAGCATTCATTTCACTACTTGTGCTACTTCCAGAACAAGACATAAGTGTCTCATAGTATCCCAAACTCACTGCCATAAACCCAAATTGAGTACAATTCTGCAAAAGGTTCATCAATCGATTAGCTCGATCCTCAGTTTCCATGTCTAGGCATAAAAGTCCACCAAACCCATAATCTTTATTAGCCATAGACTTGAGAATTTTGTGGTGTGGATGATCCTCAAGGCCTGGGTATATCACTTTGAGGCCTAGCTTCTTCATTCTGGTGGCAAAAACAAAGGCTCTGTGACAATGTTCTTTCATTCTTAGAGCCAGGTGGGGTATTCTCTCTGAGAGCTCAAAGGCTACTTTTGCATTCATTGTTGGGCCTAACAACATTAGTGTCCCCTGGTGAAGATCCATCATAGAGTTTACCAAACTCTCTGGCCCACACACAGCTCCTGCAATTAGCTAGGAAACAAAATTAGTCACGTGACTCCAACTCAAAGAGCATCTGAACTGAACACCATTATATAATTAAATTACCTTTTGGTTTAAAGTTTAAAGGAGAAAAAGTTTGTCGACTTCTGAATATACCTATTAGACGTGATCTTGTAAACTTATAAGTAACATAAGCGTATCTTATAAACTCGTATGTAATAATAGTTTCACTAGCTATCATCATCATGATTTTTTTTTAAATAATTAAACAACTTATACAATCATAATTTAAACTTAAATCTTAGATCTTTCACATGAGCCTAAAGTCTCGTTGAAAATAACTATAAATATTTAAGACATCCAATCATTATAGTTGAAAATAAAATATTTTTATTACAATTTAATACATGTATCAATCTATATAAAACAATATAATTAACATCTATTAATAAATGGTATTATAATTATTCCAACCTCTAATCCTCATAATTTAACATACAATTTAAAATTGATAAGGATATATTTGATTCGCATAATAAAAACATAATAAAATTAACTTAACAAATATTATTATGAAAATATTTGTTTTGATATTGGACAAGAATAAATAATATTATTAAATAAAATTTATAAATAAAAAAATTTAAATGATAAAAAATCATAAATAAATATATAAAAAAATAGAATATTTTAACATATTTTTAAAAGTATAAAAAATAAATAAACTTTATTATAATAATTATTATTACTCTAATAATTTAGATTTAATTATAGATTAACACGAAAACAAACGTACAAATATTATGAATTATACTAATTACGATTCTTATTGTTAGTGCCAAACAAACATCACCGTAATGCATATATTCATTACTCAACCGAAAAAGTACGGAAATTCCACCTGATTTTAAAAAGTTAAAAGGAACGTGTAGTTTTCTAAAAGGAAAGAAAAAAAAAAGAGGGAAGGACGTGTAATCATCTCCCAAAGGCTAAGAGAAACAGACAAACATAAAAATCCAACTGAATGGACATAATCGACCATAGTGGAAAAGACAATAACACTCACGAGGTATACTGATACGACATCACCAGTGTCCAGAATCACCACACAAATCTCAACAAAATGTCTGCTACTGACTTCTATAGTCATCAATTTTAATATTATTTTGTGAATTCCAGAGCAATTGATATCATAAGTTGAAAACAATGTTATGACTCATGTTCCACGTACATACTAACAAACGACGACTCTTAATTGCAAGTATCACATTATGCACTTATCTAAGAAATTTTACTAAAAAACCCTTTTGTTTTTATTTAGTTACCATTTATATCTTTATTATGAACTATAGTATATTAAATATCTCTATTTATTTTATTTAGTATTTTATTTTACTAAATTCAAAGATAATTTTAATAAAATAAAGTATCTTAAAGATATAATTTACTACAAATTATTATTTAAATCATGATACATGATATATCTCGGTTTAATAATAAATGTTAAAAAAGATATCAAAACGAAAACAAAAGCCTTACAAAACTACTGATATCCTTATTATCATAATATAATTAAATAATATTAAAAATAAAAAATTATTTAATTATTAAAAAATATTTTGATAATTAATATTTATGATAATATAATTGATATAAGTATAAATATATATAAATTTAGTATTTCTCGTGAAAAAAAAAAACGATGCAATTACTTATTTTTCACACTATAAGGCAGTGTTATAGTTTTTGAATGACTAAACAGATGAATTAGATAAATATATAGTTTAAACATGTATACAAATACAATTTATTTTTGAACTAGTGGAAGAAATAATTTCTCAATTTGATTTTCCCCCCATTATTTTCCCTAGTCAGTATGAATATAATTAATATCAAAATCATGAAACGGACGCACACCAAGATCATACGTGGCACGCGGTCACAAAATCAAGTTAAAACTTCGAATCGTGCAGGACTTAACAAGAGATTTTTCATATAAAAAGTTATGTACCTGCAACTGATGTATAAGATTTTTAGACTTACCCACACGTGTACGGTCAAAAACGAATTGAGAAATACTAACAAGGCAACGAAAGTAACAAAATATATACCTGCAATTATGTCAGCCCCACCGCTAATGAACTTAGATATACTGTGAACAACCACGTCAGCTCCAAGCTTCACCGGCGACAAAACCATTGGAGAGAAAGTATTGTCTACAACAACCGTAACGCCTTTATCATGAGCCATCCTACTCAACTCCGGTATATCAGCCACAATCAGAGTGGGATTCGACATGCTCTCAAAATAAAGCACTTTCGTTTTCCCATCAATCATAGCGTTATTAACCATCTCCAAATCACTAACGTCCACAAACGTCGTCGTTATATTACAGGCTCTTGGAAGAAAATGCGTTAACAAGGCGTGGGTCCCTCCATAAAGGGTTCTAGAAGCAACCACGTGTCCACCACTACTCACTAACTGCATTAGAACAGAACTTATGGCGGACATCCCACTGGAAGTACAATAAGCCGCTTCCGTTCCTTCAAGGGCGGCCATCTGACGGCTGAGATTTAACACAGTTGGGTTAAAATGACGGCTGTAGATGAAGAAATCACGATCCGGGCCGAGTTCTCCAGCGAACATGCGGCACATAGTTTCCGGCTCCATGACGGTGAAAGTAGCGGAGGCTTCAATTGACATGTTGACTCCGCCGTGCTCGCCAAATTCGTGGCGAGCATTTGCCAATGAGGCTGCAGGATCATCCCAGGCTGCAGCCGCAGGTGATGATAGCATTGATTTTTTGGTAAAACAGTAATCATCGCCGTCGCCACCGGCCGACCTCTTCTTGTTTGAGAACAGGAGGGTTGGATTTTTGGTTTCATCAAATGCCATAGTTTGATATGAGAAAGAGTTGGGTTGTGGAAACTGAAAGAAAGTGGGGGTTCAAATCGAAATGTTATAATAAGAGTTATATGATGAATAAGAGAGGTAGGAGGAGTAGTCTTTTATAAACTCTATATGGATGACTCTAGTAGTTGCGTCAATAGTTTTTTTTTTCTTTCAAAAAAAAAAAGAAGCAAAATGAGGGCATTACGGTACTTTAATAATTACTACAATTTTAGGAGTACAGATCGAAAAAATAGGAGATAAATAACACTTTTTTTTAATTATAAATATAAAAAATTATAAAAACTAATATACTAAAATTTATAATAAAAATGATATAATAATAATATTAAACGGATTTAATTAAATTATATTTAAAATAAAAATATATATAATATTTTTTTTTAATAATAAAAATTTACAACTAGATGATATTTTTATAACTACAATTTTTAAATATATTATTTTTGTTATTTTTTTAAAATAATACTCCTAAAATATTATAACAATAAAAATAATCTCCAATAAAATTAAACGAATTTAATTGAACAATATTTAATATTTAACGATAACATTCAATAAAATTAAACAGATTCAATTAAACAACATTTAATATTAAACGGGCGTAAATTATCGTAATTTAATTTAAACGAGATCTAATTAGATGATATTTAAAATAAAATAACGTGTCGGATTTTTTTAATAAAAAAATATAAAAATATTATTTTTTGGTTATTAATTTTAAAAGTGTTATTTTTATTTTTTTTAAATTTTTTTAATACAATAACAAATCAGTTAATGATGGATTTTATTAAAAAAAATTAATTAATTACTCTCCTAAATGGTTTAAATGTAACGATGGATGTACATTAAATCAATATCCATATATTTTACCAGAATATAATAATAATTGATATTTTTTTTCTTTTACTTTGATCAAAATCAAGGTTCAAGATCCTGTTTTATAATTTTCCTTAAAATAAAAAAATTATGCCCAAGTTCACGCGATTAACGTGAATATTATCATTATTACCATTTCCACTGTGATTTATTGATTACAGTTTACATCGTAAATTAATTGAGACGAACAATTTATTTTATTTTTTAAATTAAAATTTAATTGATTTAAATTAATTTAAATTCGAGTAGTTTAATTTTTTTTAAATTAGATAAAATCGAATTAATATCAAAATTTATTTATGAATTATTATCGTACGTAAAACATAATACATATAATATTTAAATTTTAAATTAATATATATATAAAATAAAATTTATTATTTATAATTATAATTATAATTATAAAAATTAAAAAAATAATAAATATGTTTAGAGAATAATTAAATTATTATAAAAATTTAACATTCATATTTATTTTTAAACTAAAATATTAATTTAATATAATTATTATATATACATTATTTAAATATAATATATTTTATTTATAATTTTAATAATAATTATATAAGAGTAAGATTTAAACCTCTTATAAAATATGTAAATTGAATCAAATCTGAATATAATTTAATGAGTACAATGTTGTCCCGTAAACATCTATCAGCATCCACAGAAAGGAAATCAAATTGCATCGTATTGATTTAACTGTACGGTCCGGTTCAATTAACATTTTTAAATCTCAAACTAAATCATGATATTAATATTGCAAAACCAAACAATACATTTTATGTTGAATGTAAATGTATGAATTATGAATCAGATTAAGTGCTAACCATATGACCATATTTTGCATCCCAATTGATAATTAAGGATGTAATGCTTTAGCCAAAGAAGCATATTCTGTGTATGAACAGATAATTAGTGGTTTGAACAATAAGAATTATTATATTTTTATTTTAAATTTTAAATTTTAATTATATATAAATATAATTTTATCTAAAAAATATAATTAATGTTTCAAACTATCCATATTTTTAAGGATAATATATAACCCACCACATATAAAGCCATCAATAAAAGAAAAATAATAATCTTTCATAAATGTTCCAGCCGAGTCGGATGTTAATCCACGTTTCTTTTACAACCTATCACGAATTATAAATCGATTAGATAGTTGTTAATGTGATGATTTAAATTAATAAAGTAAAAATAAGTATAATATTTTTTTTAAATACAATTATCAATTTTATTAAAAACAACTAATAAATTTAACGGTGAACATTCGTAGGTGTACAAAAACACAATTCATACTGTTCAAACTAAATTAACACAATATTTTTATTTTTTATTAATTTTTAATTTTTAATTTTTAATTTTATAAAATCTACTTATATTGACTTCAATCTTTACTTATAAAATTTTAAAAGAATTAAACTAACTCATATATTTTTTATTTTATTATTTATATTTATATTTTAATTTTATATAATTTTTTAATTTACTTAAGTTTTAGTTTCTACTTTCATTCATTCTTTTAAAGAATTGATTTGTATCGCTTTAACAATTTTATAGATAATTTGGATATAAAAATTACCAAATTTTGTTAGATACATCATGACTATTACTTATTGCTTATTTATTAATAATATGAATAATGAATCATTAATTAATAATATTTATAAATTTTATTTTATTTTTAAATCTATATTCTAATTTTAAATTTTTAAATTTTAATTAATTAAACTTAAAAATATTTATTAAAATATAAAATATTCAAATTTATTGATTATAATCAAATCTAAACATTAAAAACTAAATTAAAATAGTTAAAAACAATACTCACGTGTAAAAAAGGGGATTTTTTTTAATAAAATTATTTTACTTGTCTTAACCCAAAGGAAACAAACAAATTTTGGACGGATTATATTAATTTTTTTAATTTATTAAGATTATCTATTTATATTTTTAATATATTTTATTATACTTTTTAGTTACTCTATTTCACATTTCATTTTTTTTTCTTATAATAGGTACAAGGTTTTTTACATCATTAATTAAAATTATAATATTATTTTAAACTTTATAAAAAATGATGAGATACTTAATTTTAAAATATTAATTTACTAATAATATTTTTTATTAATTATATTTAATTAATTACAAAAGACATTAACGAAATAAATTAACTTAACTTATCTACCTTGTCATATATATATATATATATATTTTTATAAAAAAATCCTACTAAACTATCATATTATGAAAATATAAATTTTGCACATGTTCATACTCTAGTGGGCTAATATTTTTTTTATATAAATCATTAGAATATTATTATTATTTTATTGTGACCATATAAAAGTAAATAAATAAAAATGAGAAAATTATATAAAAAGTAAGTGGGTGGGGTCACATATAACACTTTCTTCAAATGTATGATTAGTCATAGATCGATTCAACAAACACATTATACTTCTTCTAGGGTTAGTCTATCAGATATATATGCCGAGATTTATTAATGCTAAGTATCCACACAAAAGGAGTATTATTGGATGACGACGACTCAAACTCTAAAATTTTGTACAGACAAAAATTATTTAAATTAAATTTTGATAATAAATTTTTTGAGTAATTAAGTAGGAATTGTTACAATTTTATTAAATTTTAATTTTAATTAATCAATTTTATACATAATATTTGAGCTTAAATAATTTTACTTAAAATTTAAGATAATAAAAGGTATAAAATGTTGATGATTTAGCTTTTAAAAATTATAATAATTATAATATTTTTAATTAAATAACTAGCAATGTGCCTATTCTAATAAACATGTTCATCCACCCTTGCATATTTCTTTTTTGATAAAATTGCATGTTATATATATTAGAATACTGTTACGCCATTTAACTAATAATTTAAATAATATTTATTATTAATTTAATCTTAAAATTGTAAAATGTAAAGTCGTTATAAATATGAGTAATATTTTTTAAATAATAATAAATAAATAAAAAAAAACTATTATCACTCTCTGTAGCCCTGTAATGCTAAGTGATGGAGTAATGATAATCGTGAATGAGTAGGTATCTAGGGGATAAATTAAAATTTTATAATGTCTAATCCTGAGATACGTATTAGCCTAAGTTGACGTGAATTAAAATTGTCTTATTCTATTTTTAGTATCTTGTTATATGTACTATCCTTTCCTCTCTAAAAAATAAAAATTGCTTGAAATATGCGTATTGTTACATAAAATCTCGTTTCTTTAATGTGATGTCTCATATATTTTTCAGGGCTGAGCACAATTTTTTTCTTTTTTTTTTCCAAAAGGGTTAATATACTCTGTCTAATGTAAATAATAAATATTATACATTATTTTTAAAATATTAATCATTTTTATTTTTTTTAGCATTTTAATTTAATTCAACTAATTAAATTTATAATATTATTTATGTAAATAATTTCTTCACATTCGTAATTTTTCTAATCATTTTATTAAATTTAATCGTTTGAAATTAAATTTTTTCAATTAATTACTTTTTTTAATCAAAATAACTAAAATTTCAAACAAAAAAAAACCAAAATGACCGTATATAATTATAATTATATTATTTAAAATATTTAATATATATATATTTAATTTTATTGATCTAAATATTTTTAAGAAATTAAATTGGAGTTTTTAATACAAAATCGATCAAATTAAATTATTAGATTGATATATTATTTTATAAATATTTAAGTTAAGATTAATATAAATTTATTATTTCATACAGTTTTTATCGATATTACAGCCATTCTTAACCCCCCCGTGACCCTATGCTTCTCTAGATTTTATATACGTGTTGAATCTTCCATATTATTTTAAATAATTAATGAGTATATATTATTTTAAAATCAGTATTGCTTAAAAAAAATATTATTACAAAAATATTTTTGTTAATAAAAAAATTACAAAATGAATTTTTAAACCTTATAATTAATTATAATTGATAATATTATTAGTTAAAATTATTGTTAATAAAATATAATAAGCTGATAACATCTTAAATGGTTGAACACTTACAAAAATTCCAATAAAAATAAAATTAACATTTTTTAAACTTATAATTATAAAAATAACACTAATTTATCTATCTAATATTTTTCACTTAAAATAAAATCGCATATATCACTTTATTTTAAATTTCGTTCAATTATTCGTTATTTAAATTAAAATAAAACTACGTATATATATATTAAATATTAAACGCTATCCAATAAAATCTCGTTCAATGTCATTGAAATGTTATTTTTAATGTTATAAATCTAAAAAGTTTTTTTTTCTAATTTTTAAAAAAAAAATATATACAATGTGTCATGTGAAATTAGTTTTATTTTTTTCCCATAATTGATGATCAACCCGGACATAATAATCACAGAATGGGGTCAACTATATTATCTGATTACATTCCCACAGGCATCGTAACTTTGTAGACCATGGCTTATCCCTATCTTCTCCTACTTTCTTTACCCAATAAAACGGGAGCCATACTTCTCATAATAAAGATTGATCTTTATTGATCAAGTTTTCTTATTTTGTTTTTTTAGAAGAAAAAAACATTTTATTTAATAGGTTATTATTATATTTGTGGGTAAAGAATTCAATGCAATTCCATCTCAATCCAAATTATAAAAGAAGATAAGTTGTGCATGTGAATCTAAAACCAAAGTCCCCCGTATATTTCATTTAAAATCAAATTTTATTCAATTTTTTTTTAAATAATTAATGTAGTTATTAGAAATAATACATTTACAAATAATTTAAGAATAAAATTATTTTATTAAAATTAAAATAATATACAATTTAAATAAATAAAATAATAATCAAAACTTGTGTATGACACAATATCATTAAGATAATTTTTTCGTTCACCGTGAATATAAGAGAATGAAAGAGACTTATCTAACGTAATATAAATATAAAGATTAGATAAGTTATTTCAAAACAAAATTACATATTTCAAAGTTCAAACCCTCTTCCCATTTTTGCAGCATACTTTTCCCATAGCCAAAATCCGTCTATATTCTTTCCTATACAAACAAATCCACAACTCTTTTGTATTCGTTTTCGCTTTTTCTTTGACCAGATCTCTGTTTTGACAAACATGACCATGCTTTGAGTTTCACAGAGCCATGTGAGTCAGAGATATACACTGTGTATTGAGCCTTGTGACTAAATCTCTCTTTTTTTTTAACACGTATTATAATCTAATCGATAAGATTGTAACGTCATTGATCAAAGTTAATATATTTCATTTTCAACTCTTAAAATAGGTGCTTATTAATTTTGAAATTAAAAAAAATAAATTATATACACTATATATTGAGAGATGATCAAGGTCACGGATGGTCTAACCATTCTCACAAGACATAAATATTGTTACACTTAAATATAAATTTAGCAAACATTTACAAATTTACAAATTAATAAGCAATTGTATGAATAGAACACAAACTACTGAACCAGAGAACAATGCAAGAGTACTGCTTTTAGATACATTTGTATTGTTCAATCCTTCTGTAAAGTTTATTGAATATTTAAAGAAAAACAAACACAATTTTCTGCTGAAACGACCATCAACTAAGCCTAAAGAAATATATACACACAACTATTCCCGTTGTTTTCAAGTGTCACTAACTATAAATTTAAATTCAATACACTTTAATTCTTTTATTTTTAAAACAATCAGACTACATTTTGTTAAAATTATATCAATTCCGTCTTATCATTTATTATTATTTTTTTTACCCATCAATATTTGTAATTTTTATATGTTATTATAATCATCCAAAAACTTTGACCAATTAAAATATCTATTTATTATTATGTTCATTTAATTAAATATCATTTAAGTTAAAATTTGATCAATTAAAACGTTCATTTTTAAATATCGATAAACTAGATCCTCTTCAATGTTATTGTATTATTATTTTTGTTATTATAAATTATAAATTGTTATTTTATTTCACCTTTTAGAAAATAATTACACTAGATATTTTAATTGATCTACACCTATAAAAATTACATCACTTGGTGACAACTCTAGAGAATTAGCACTTATCATTATTAAATAGAACTAAACTTTTACAATAAAAATGTTAATTCTATACTCATTTGGTTTTATTTTCTAATAATTATTATCTCATCTCCAATAATAACACTTGATTTCCTAAATTTACCATCTTATTCAAGTTTCAAATTTTTTATTATCATGAACAAACACACTATTAAGTAGAATTTTACTTCAAACACACTAAACTATTTCATTAATAAATACAATAACAACCAACTCTGACACTACTTAATTTGTCCAGGTATATATTTTTACAAACGAATAAACTCGCATATAATTAGAAATTATTTAACTTCAAATTAAAAGAATAAATTGAATTCACCTTAAAAGTTAAAATAATTCCTAATGAAATTAAAAATTTTATACTGAAAAAAGGAAAGAAAGTACAACTAATTTAGCCCACACTTAATCAAAATTAGCCCACTTTTAAGTTGAGTAATGTGGGCTTGTTTATAAACACTCAATAAAAAATGGGCTGGTGTATAAACATTACGCGTCTGCTAAAGACGCAGAGGCCGAGACTCTGGCCCAATTTTAACTAATTTCAATTAAAAATTATATAGCATCTAAAGAAAAAAAGAAAGAAAAAATAAAAGCAATTGAGGAGAGAGAAAATAAGGAGGGACTTCAGTTTGGTAAATAAATGGTTTTGGCCATTTTGCGCGTGAAAAAGAAGGACGAGCACGAAAAGATTAACATTTAATAACATCATCAATAAGAACTATATAATAATAAGAAGGCTTTGGCTATAATTTCGCAGTGGAAGTGCTTTTTCTGGTTAATGATATTCTCCGTTTTTGGCGGTGATGGTCGGAGATGGATCTTATTTGCGGAGAGTAGCACCGGCAGCGGAAGCAGTTCCCGGAGCTCTTCGTTCATTGGTTCCGGAGGCGGTGGTTTCTGGGCTTCGAAAGCTCCGTCCAATGTCGGATTAGCCATCGCCGTTACGGCCATGGCTGGTATTGCCTTGGCCGCCACTGTTGTCTACTCTCGCAGGTAAGATTTTTATTTATCATCGATCAATAGTTTTAAAAAAGTGAACAAATATCCTCAAATAATCGAATCATGAAATGAAACCCTATGATAGATTATTCAGATTAGATGTTCATGGAAAAGAAAACCTTCATGAGATCCATACGACGAAGTCACAATTCTTTTCCTTCTCCTTCTTTTTCTCCACAGTCATCGAAAAACTCGTATTTGCCGTCGTCATCTACATCCCCTTGGATTCATTTGCGATCTGTATTATTAGTCGTCAGTTCTTCATCTTCCTTATCAGTTCCGACTGATCAGTGAGTTACCATAAAAAATGATGGTAAATTCGTACATTGTTTCTCATTTCAATGCAATCTGATTGTCGGCGACCTTACAGAGTTCAGCCTCTCTTATTTTCCTGTGATTTTTTTCTTTCTTTTTGTTAAATGTACTCCGAGAGATAAGATGGAGATAATATGGAGTATGTATTCTCTGTTTTCTCTTCTTCTCTACAACACTATAATACAATCTATTTATAGAAATACAAAGTGTCCACTAATTCTAGGAATAGAGAATTAATGAATAATGAAAATACGAACGGTTCTGTGCTTCTGTACTGTATAACGCTAATAATATTCCGAAAATCTACACTCTCGAGTTGGGTAATAGATATTAATCATTCCTAACTTGACTCGATCCGAAGATTGTTCGAGTAATGCTTTGGTAAGGATATACGCAATTTGATGTTTAGTAGATGTATATAGTAGGTCTACACAATTTTTTCATCTATCTTTTCTTTAATGAAATGACGATCAATTTCTACATGTTTGGTTGATCATGATGAAGCTGGATTTTTGCAATTCTTATTGCCGACTTGATTATCATGATGTTTGATAGGTTCGAGAGTCGTGAAGTCCAGGTTCGTTGAGTAGCCTTCTTAACCACATTCTTTCACAAAACCCATGAGCAATGCTCTAAATTCCGGCTCTATGACCGCTTGACGACTCATTGTTGTTTTTTACATGATTACAAGGTTTCCCATACGAATGATCTGAATATCGGTGGTAGATACCGCGATCCATTATGAAACACTTGACCCGATCTAGAAAGACTTCAATTTTTCTAGTGAGATTCTTACTGAAATATAATCCTTTTCCTGGTGTCATCTTGAGATACCTGAGGTATACGATAGACTGCTTGTGTGTTCTTCAAGGGGAATTTGTTCATAAATTGACTTACAACACTTCTTGAAAAACCAATATACGGTGCAGTGTGAGATAGGTAAATGAGTTTTCCCACTAATCTTTGATAACGACCTTTGTCCACGGTGTACTTATTTTCTTTGATTAGAGTTTTATTGTAGAATCCATCGGCGTTCTATTTGGTTTACACCATCGTTCAGGTTCTTTGAGAAGATCAATCACATCTTCCTTTGAGATATAGATATGCCCTTTTTGTTCGTGCTACTTCCATCCCTAGAAAATATTTGAGATTGCCTAGATCTTTGATCTCAAAATTCCTTGGCGAAAGGAATTCTTTGAGTTTATCCATCTCGATTGTAGAATTACACTGTTAGAACAATATCATCTACGTATACGATTAGGATAACTATTCTCATTGGAGAAGTGTTTGACGAATAGTGTGTGATCGATTGGCATTGATTGTACCATATCTCTTGAACTTTAGAGAACTTATCAAACCAGGCATTAGGCTCAGTTTCAATCCATATAAGGATTTCTTAAGTTTTAGGACTCTATTGGTTGGAGCAGGAGATTCAATTCCGGTAGGAATGTCCGTAGACTTCTTGAGATCACCATTAAGGAATGCATTCTTGACATCTAATTGGTGGTAGAGGCCAATCCAAGTTAGATCTTATGGAGAGAAGAACACGAATAGTGTTGAGTTTTGCTACGGTGCAAAAGTCTCACGATAATCGAAGCCCGTATGTCCGGGTGAATCCTTTAGCCACAAAGGCGAAGCTTTGAGTCTTTCTACTGCTCTGGCCATTTGTGTTTGATTGTAAAGATCCATTTACATCCAATGATTTGTTTTCTAGATGGTAGTTCTGTGATCTCCCGAGTCTTGTTTTCTCTAGAAGTATTGAGTTCTTCCGCGAATAGGCTGTCTTCATTCGGGTATCTGAAATGCTTCATGAATAGAATTTGGAACCTACTATTTGATCGAGGTTCTTCGATAAATGCCTTATACCTGGTGAGAGATTTTTATAGGAAATAAAGTTGTAGATGGGGTGGTTTGTGCGTGATCTTTACACCTTTCATTATAGCAATTGGCAAATTCAAATCATTAGGAGGTAATTCAATAATATGAGGTTCGGTGGTGTTACCTTGTGAATTGTCGGAGTGCTTTGTACTCGGGTTGGATTCTGGAATGGCTCGAAGATATGCTCGGTTCTGCTTTCTTGAGTTGTTTTCCTTCCCAAGTGAGACAAGGAGATCATTCTTTGGGACAAGGAAGTTTGGATCTGTTGGTAGAGAAGTTGAGGATTCATTGGGAGTAGTAAGAGTATTTATTTGAGATATTGAGTCACTTTCTAGAGGTTGCGGAATAGGATTTGTGGGAGGCGAGTACTTATGATATTCGAAATTTGGTATTCGTGGCTATGTTACTCTCCCCCGAATGACATTTGGAATAGTACGGATATTGTTCAAAAATGTGACATCCATTGTATTATAGAATCGTTTTGTGATAGGAGAAAAATATTTGTATCCTTTCTCGGTATGATGAATACCCTAGAATATGCATTTGATGGCTCGAGGATCGAGTTTGCCAGCATGATGTACATGGACATAGCGAGAACATCCAAAAATTTTAAAGGGAAGCATGGGACACGATTTTTGTGTGTGGGTATGACTCAGTAGAGTATTGATAGGTGTTTTAAATAAGAGGACACGAGATGGCATCCTATTGATAAGATAGGTAGTCGTAAGCAAAGATCTCCAAAAATGTTGAGGGACGTGAGTTGTGAACATGAGGATCTGGCGACCTCGAGAAGATGCCTATTCTTTCTTTCGGCCACCCGTTTTGTTGAGGTGTGTCAACACGTGAGCTTAGATGGACGATCACTTGACTTAGAGATAATCGGTAAGGGTGGAAGTGAAATATTCTTTAGCATTGTCGGTTCAATACCTGGATTTTTGTTTGAAATTGAGTTTGAATCACGGTATTAAAATTTTTAAAAATTTGACATGCTTCAGATTTTTCTTTCATTAGGAATAACCAGTGGTTGAGTATGATCATCCACAAATGAAATGAACCAACGTGTCCTTGTGATGTTTTTGATTCGAGAAGGTCCCCGAATATCGGTGTGAATTAATGAGAAAGGATGTGATTTTTTATGTGGAAGATGAGATATGAAGTTCTAACATGTTTTGAAAATTGACATACTTCACATTTGAAAAACTTCAATTTTTATTTCTAAATGATGAAGGAAAAAGTTTGTAGAATACTTGAAATTAGGATGACCTAAACGATGGTGATTCAACGTGATTTCACCATCTTTATTGGACTTAAGGTTTAGCAAAGCTTTATTACGATTAGAAACTTCGGATAGAACTTGGTGGGCTTGTCTTGTTGAAGGTTCTTCCATTTGTTGAGGAGATAGAGTCCGAGCATTCCTTAGCATGCCAATCATCTTCCCAAGAATGCAGTTCACTGAAATTCACGTAGGTTATGAACAAATTTAGCCATACAATTTTTATCACGGGTGAGTTTAGTAATTGATACAAGATTACAATCAAGTGTAGGAACAAGAAGGAATGAGAATCTAGAATAAAGGAGTTTGAAATTTTGGGTGAACCAATTCCTGTTACTTTGGATACCAAGGCAGTCGGCAATTCGGACCGTGTGTCGATACCGATAGAATTTAAGATTTATGAGAAGAGAACGTCACCCGCGTCGTGTGGTGAAGCACGGAATCAACAATCCGGTTCTCGCCAACTGTTTCACATTAAGAGCGTGAGGGTGTTACAGATTGAGCTATAGTGAGATGATGTGGTCGAGGATTGTCCAGAATAATTTACGGAGGAGATCAATCTGTTCCTTGCTAAGCAGAAGCGGTCGGTTGACTCGTTGCCTTGAGATTTAGAGGCAATTTTTCCATGACTTTCTTTGTTGATGTCTTTGTGTGGCCAGGTGGTTTCCAATCGGTGGGCTTACCATGAATTTTCCGGCGAGGTTTCCTTAGTATGACCGGGTTTACGACAATGATCACACGAGGTCTTCCCACGACGAGCGACGGTTGTACGTATTATAAGAGCGCGATGGCCTCGAATGGCAAGTGCGAGATCCTACTCCGGTCACGGAAATGGTAGATTGAGAACCACGTCATTGTAGATTGAGGACCCATCATTACTTTCTTTCGACTCTCCTCTTGACGGACTTGGAGGAGGCTTCGAATACCGGGCAAAAGGTTTTGTGCGAGAATTGTGTTGTCATCAAGATCTTTATGGAGTCCCGGTAAAAATTTGAAAACCCGTTTCTTGTCGATAATCTGTTTGTACAAGAATCTTTATCTGGGACGAGTCCATTTTCGTGAACCTCAAAGAGATCTAATTGTTGCCAACGTCGGTGAGAGAGTTAAAGTATTGTGTATGGCCAATGACAACTCTCTTGGCGAAGATCATGGAGGATGCTACTCGATCTCAAATAGTTCGACATATTATCGGAGGCCCGGAATAAGTGTCTTTGGTGCATCCCGTATTCCTTTGGCGGTTTTGTAGAGAAGAAAATTCTCTCGATTTCGTTTGTCGTGGAATTGATCAACCAAGACATTACCGTATTGTTTTCGATTTCCATGTTACGTATTGTAGATCGTCTTTGTTTGGAGAGCTGCGCATCATGATAAAGGTAATCATCTTTCATTTTTCCACGTATAAACATCATGACGGATTGAGACCATTGAAGATAATTGTGCCCATTTAATTTGTGATGGTGATGGGCGTAAGACTATTGTCAAGTGGAACCAAGAATTATAGGTTTTCCGGTGGCCATTTGTTGCAATTGTAGATTATACGTGGATTGAAATTTGTGTCTTTTTTTTTTTTTTTTGAACAATCGTTTGGCCAAGGTCGGCAGAAGGTTTGGCCAGGTCGGGTCGGGTTTGGCAAGGTCGGGTAGAGTTTGCCGTCGGTACATTATATATTAAGCGACTTACTCCTGCGAAACAAAAAAACAAAAACAAAGCGTAATGTGGCTATGGTGAGACTTACTATAGATGGCGATGATGATGATCATGGCAAACGATGAGAGATGGTCGCGACGATAGTGAGATGGAAAGCAAGCGTGAGAAAATGGATTTCTACTTGTCTGGAATGCAAGGCTGTGTGAAAATGGATTTACGCTACGCTTTACGGATTTACGCTCGCTGGATTACGCTTTCTGCTTTCTGAATTTACGCTTTCTCGTGGATTTACGGTTTTGCTTTTAGGATTTCTGGATTTACGGATTTACGGATTTACGGATTTACGGATTTTTGGATTTCGGAATTTACGGATTTAATTTCGGTGTTAACAGACGGAAATTGATATAACATAAAATTAGATTTACGGATTTAGAGAAATGCTACGATACCATGTTAAATGTCTCTCAGAGATAAGATGGAGATAATATGGAGTATGTATTCTCTGTTTTCTCTTCTTCTCTAACACTATAATACAATCTATTTATAGAAATACAAAGTGTCCACTAATTTAGGAATAGAGCAAATTTAGTATGATAATGAAAATACAGCTTGATTTACACTAACTCTACAGCCTGTACAACACTAATAATATTCTCTGAAAATCTACACTTTTAATCCTTCCTTTGCCTATGCTTCTTAAGCTCTTTAATATTTGGATCTCGACCTGGAAGTATCTGTCTGATTCTAGAGTTCAGCGACGTAGTTTTCGATTTTTATGAGGTTATATTATTGCTTCTTAAATATTCCATTTTTTCTTCATTAAAATCTCGCTATTTTTTTTTTTACTACCAACTTGTCGAATTGAACATAGCATTACATTTCACGTTCTTTATATGCCACATTGTAAATTTGCTCAAAGGAGATTGTAATAGTTATTTATTATGATATGTGGGTTGGTTTTATGCTAATCACTTTAATTAGTTGTGAAAGTAAAATACCTTGTAGTTGTAAGTTATGCTCTCATATTCTTAGTTTTTCCTAGACGATGATTTGTCGCGTCTTTAACCTTTTGATAAATATTTTATGAAGTGAGTTCATTTTATTGAAACCATTACTTACTTACCTTGAATTATCCAATTCTACCTCTTCCATGTGCATATGTATGTCACTTTCTGATAGTATTGTTTCGTTCTTTTTCATTTTTTCTGATTATTCATTCAACCCAAAAGTAAATATATTTGTAATCTTGCAGAGGTAGCCTCAAATCACCTTGGTCGCGTAGGAGAAGAAAGCACACTCTTACACCCAAGCAGTGGAAAAAATTCTTTACACCAGATGGAAAACTTGCTGACAGTGGTGCCAAGTTCTTGAAGAAAGTTCGCAGTGGAGTATGTCAATGACCAGTAGATTTTCCTTTTCCAGTGTCATATTATTCCTACACTTCAACTAGTTTATTTTTCTTTTTAAGTATTCACTAGAATCAAGAACTGTGAGACATTACTGTTTTATTTCTGCGATGCAGGGTCTTGATCCTAGTATCAGAGTCGAAGTGTGGCCCTTTTTACTTGGAGTGTAAGCACTTTCATCTGCTTGTAAAATTTCTAGAGTTGTAACTTTATGCTTCTATGTGTTCATCAGCATTTACATTGTTGAAAGAAAATGGAAAATACAAAGAAGAAAGAGAGTACCTATATTTGGATACATGTGTATAGAATCATAATTTATAATTATGATGTCATTGGTGAAAGTATCCTTCTTTTTCCTGTCTGAATCTCCTGGTTTATCTTGAAGTTGTATTTATGGATCAACCTGGAATTGTGGATTATATATTTTTTAATTACAAATGTCTAACTTTTTTTTTGTATTTTTTATGAAAATTGCATCCTTCTCCCTTTTTTTTTTTACTGTTTTAGTCTTTCTGATGTCTCTATTTGCATGCAGTTTTATCCAGTAAACTTTCTTGGAATTTACCTTTGGTGGGTTTCTTCTTGTGTTTTTGATAGATTTATTTCTTGCAAGTAGGATGGCAATGTGCTTAAGGGTTAATTTGTTTGCAGTCATTATTTTTCTGTTATAGTTTTACTGGAAATAGCCCTTATTGTAAATATTGATTTGGAGAAGAGGAATTTCCTTTGTATGCAATCCTACTCCATCATACTTGGTTTCATTTATGCCTTGCAGATACGGAATTTTATTTTGCTGTTGTGATTATGGAATTATTGTCCCTTCTATTATGTTCTGGTCGATTTGTTTTACATTTAAAGTGGCTTCCTCTTTATTCACAGCTATGATGTGAAGAGCTCCAAGGAAGAAAGGGATAATGTTAAAAGTCAGAAAAGGTATTGTGTCAGATCATTTATCATCATTGTAAGCAAGTCACACTCGTCGTGATGATCATGTTTGGTATAGAACATTTATCATTTTAGCTTTGGCTCTCCCGTGTGTGTTTTTTATTATGCATACCACTCTTCCCTGTTCACTTTTTAGTCCCTTTCTTTTGAATGCAGAAAAGAATGCTTTGCTCTCCTCTGTGTGTTTTTTTATTATGCTTACCACTTTTCCTCTGATCACTTTTTATTCCTTTTCATTTGAATGCAGAAAAGAATACATTAGCTTGCGGAAACAATGCCGAAGGCTTGTAAAGCATGGTGAGAAGAGCTTGAAGATGAAGGAGCCTTCTGGAAATATTAGTAAAGAAGGAAGTGGTAACTTAAGTCAAGTCTTGTATTCTCCTAGCTTGGATGAAGGGGTCAGTGCCAGTTGTGGAAGCTCACTGCCTGATGAAGTAGACAGCCCTGCCTGCCATCAATCAATTGATTCAACTGACTCATTATGTAACACTGATGCTGAGAAGAGTGGCATCACTTGTGAAGATGCCTCTAGTGGAGACACGGAGTCCACAGATTCTGATTCTTCTGAAGAAGCTGAAAACTCAGCGTCTTTCCTGGGTACTGAAGGAATTTATGAGAATGATCTGTATGAGCATGCTGATGACGGTTCATTTCCAGCAACTACAGAGAACCCGTCCAAATTCCATACTGCTGAAGACTTTGTCACATGGCAAAGAATTATACGCTTAGATGCATTGCGTGCAAATGATGAATGGATCACCCATTCACCATCTCAAGCAGATGTATCAACAATGAAGGCGCATCGAGCAGCTGAGAGCATTGGATTGAAGGATTATGATAACTTGGAGCCATCTAGAATATATCATGCTGCTCGTTTGGTTGCGATCCTGGAAGCCTATGCCATTTATGACCCTGAGGTTGGTTACTGCCAAGGGATGAGTGATCTACTTACGCCCATAATCTCAGTGGTGGAAGAGGACGATGTAGCATTTTGGTGTTTTGTTGGTTTTATGAAGAAGGCTCGGCATAATTTTCGGCTAGATGAGGTTGGAATCAGGAGGCAACTAGGAATTGTTTCCAAGATCATTAAATGCAAGGATATACATCTGTATAAACACCTTGAGGAGCTTCAGGCAGAGGATTGCTTTTTCGTGTACAGAATGGTGGTGGTTCTCTTTAGGAGGGAGTTAAGCTTTGAGCAGACACTTTGCCTTTGGGAGGTAATTTGGGCTGATCAAGCTGCAATAAGGGCAAGAGTCTTCCGGTCCGGCTGGGGGAGGATGAGGTTGAGAGCCCCACCGACCGAAGACCTCTTACTTTATGCAATAGCAGCATGTGTGCTACAGAGGAGGAAACTCATTATTGAGAAATATAACAGCATGGAGGAGATCATGAGGGAATGCAATAGTATGGCTGGACATCTGGATGTTTGGAAGCTTCTAGATGATGCCCACGACTTGGTGGTTAATTTACATGACAAGATATAGAAAAATACCATTATCCTTTTTTTTTTAAATATTTCCACTTTGCTTCCTTGTTTAATTCCTAATTCCCCTTTGATTTTTCATTTATTTGTGTTCGACCTGGCCATGATCCTTTTAAGATGAGAGAGGGATCCTAAGGTCAGGTTCACAGTGCTTGAACCAAGCATCATCTTATGGGCGATTGATTATGTGTTGCATTAAGTTATGGAATTTGTAATGCAGTGGTCGCTTCGGTGCTTCGGTGCTGATTATGGCAATGCTACAGAATTTGTAATTGAGATCAATTAAACAATAGGTTTCAATTCATTATGAACTCTCGTTCTTATTCAGCTAGAATGAGTGGGTAAAATTATTGTATGAGTACGTAAGACTAGACTTGGCAACATAGCATGTGGAGCAGCATGTATTTTGGAAAACTCTAAACGTTATTAATATCATCTCATTCTTACTCCATCACCACTCAAAAATAAATTAAATCTTTCATTGATTATTGTGAATCTTATTTGATTTAATAATGGATTTTATTTTTGTCCAAGTACATGGATAATAATTTTGAATTTCTAAGTATTTTACAATACTTTGAAGGAAATATTTGCATTGAATATACATATCATTACTCTAGAGTACTGATTATTTATCCTTCGAGTTTGATAATAAGGAATAATTTCTGGAGATGCATATACTGTTCATATACTTACTTTGCCCTAGCCGGGAGGGAGGGGCTGAAAACTGCCTAATTTCTGAAGGCATTCTATAGCATTTATGTGCTAGAAAAAGGATTACTAATTTTTCTTTGGCTAGAACCAAAAAATAATTGTATCCATCAAAAAACTAATTTTAGTGTCTTGTGGCTTGAAATGGTGAGTAATGAATTAATTGAAACGATTCCTGAATTTCTTTTGATATCGCCGTTTTGTTAGATAATAATTTCTCCTTCAATTGTGTATGATTTAGTTACTTAAAAAAATAATTATATATATATATATATATATATAAATATTATTTAAAGATGTTAAAAATAAAATTTTATTTATAAACAAATCGTGGTATTGGAATTAAACCAATAATTTCTCCAATAGACAGCAGTGGAGTGGTAGTTAATTACAGTTTTCCAGTTCGTCAAATTTAATAACAATAATAATAAATAAATAAGGTTTCCTTTCTATTCCCCGCACAATTTTTTCTCGTTTTGAGAGGCGGATTCTCACTCCAACGTATCTCTTGACCTTTATTCCCGTTGGCCGTGTTTATTCTCTTTCAATATTCTCCAGCTAAACCTGTAGAGTCCATCTTACGATGTCCACTGACGAAACCGATTCCGTGAACGGAATGGAATCGGAGCAAAATCCGCCGCCAGAGGATGAGCCTAAACCTGAACTTGAACTTCAACCTGAAACTGAACCCGAACCCGAATCTCAACCTCAACCTCATTCTCAAACTGAATCAAATTCAGAGCCACCCGATTCAGAACCAATACCATCTGAATCAGAATCGAAACAATCAGAGCCCGAACCGGTAAAGTTGGCCAATGGTGCAGATCCGAAGCCGAACGGATCTAATGAAACCCCGATCCGATCTGAAGATGAGGTCCAACAGTCTCCTTCCTCCACTCAGGAGGTTGCGCAACCCGACCTTCTCCAACATAAAGGAAGCCCAACGTTCACCATGAAAGAGCTGCTCAATGGACTTAACCACGACCAATCTACGGAAGATACCAGTTCTCCTTACAGGTTCGCTTCTTGATTTTTGTAATGTCTTACTTTTGTGAAAATGCACACTTCCAATAGAATCGAGTTTCAGCTATAGGCTTTTGAAGTAAATAAATTTGCTGAATTTCGCGCCAAGGCTACGAGAAATTGCGTTTTCCTCACAATTCAAAGACGTTTTTGTGTTCATCATCTTGCTTTAGTTAACACTAACAATTCTACTTTGTCTTTAAGTAATCTAATGCTCCCTTCTTGCTTACTTTTTCCCCCCTCTAGTTTCTTAGTTAGTGACTCCTACGATGCCCATCTAGGTGTTCCAGGGTGCCATGGCCCTATCACTCTTTGAAAATTTTGTTGATCAGGAAACGGCTTCTTGTGAAACTTCTCATTGTAGTCTCGTGTTCTTTGTTTTGGTCTCAGGTTGCTGATTTGAGTACGATACAATTGTTTGTATTAATCCTAGTCTCTGAACCTTACTAATCTTTACCCTAGATTAACTACTTTTTTACATGCAAAAAAGATAACGAAGAACCAGTCATTGTAATTGTTGTTTATACCCCCTTTCCCATTCTTTAAACTAAGCAAAACAATTGAGCGGCCTTTTGCTTTTGGTTTATAGACAAGTAATAGATAAATTGAACTTGATAAAAAAAATGTACACCAAAATACGAAATCATCTTTTGGAATGAAATGGTGCTGCATCTTGTTTCTTCTTTATCTTTTACCCCGTTTTCTTCTTCTTCTTTTTTTCTTTTTCCCTTAAATTTAGCTTTTCTACCCTTTGCTTTTTGAATTATCTCAGTCAAGAGAGCCCACATCCACTACACTCAGAGCAGAACAATGCTGCACTGGAATTGATTAATAGTATCACAACCACTGATGAGGAAGGTCATTCTCGCCAACGGGTTCTTTTTTTTGCTGCTAGGAGGTATTATCTTTATGTCTTTACATTTGTACTTTTATCTTTGCTGGTTATAACAATAGCACCCAAAAAGTTGAGTTTGCATTTCCATCATCAAGCAAAAAATTATTGTGAAACTATATCATGTTTGCAATTAAAGGCTTAAAATTAGTATTATTATTTTTTGTGAAACAAATAGACATCCTACTTAATTTCCATCTGACCTTGATGGTTATGTTTTTCAAAATAATTTATTGTCCTCAAAACTTTGTAGATATGCCACTGCAGTTGAGAGGAACCCAGAGGATTATGATTCACTCTATAATTGGGCATTGGTTCTTCAGGTTTGCAATCCTTTCTTCTTTAGTTCCAATTCATTTTATCATCTCTCACTCTGCTAATTTAAATAGAAAAAAAGCTTTTTTACAACGTCACTTGCCGTTAGTAATACACATATGGTCATGTTGTTTCTAACACCTTCAAGGGTTATAAAAATTCGTTTTTCACTTTCATATGCTGCATGTAGACTTTTCATTATCCTGTGTGCTCGACGAAGAAGCAAAGGTCAGTCAACTTGTTTCAGACGTACCATTACTATGCCTGCACACACACCAAAAAAAGAAAAAGAAACAGAAAAAAATAAAAGAAAAGAAATTAATTTGCCTATGATATATTACAGAGAGAATAGACTATGTGGACATTCTCATTTCAAGAGCATTGCATGTTTATTTTTCAGTTGCTAAAGTGAAATTACTTGGTCTATTTTTTTCTTGCTTGGCTTGCAGGAAAGTGCAGATAATGTTAGTCCCGATTCTACTTCACCTTCTAAAGATGCTTTGCTTGAGGAGGCTTGCAAAAAATATGATGAAGCTACTCATATATGCCCTACAATTCATGATGTATGCATTCTTCTTATTTAACTATCTTGTTTCTCGAAAGGATTGAGCATTGTTGTTTTGGATTTAAGAATTGCTAAAATGGGACCCTATAGATCTTACTTGTAGAAGATAAATTATGTGGGCATGCATATCTTAGAATAGGGGCTTTCCATCATACTTGATTGGATATCTAATTATATCAAGAAAATTGTCATATCCTTGGCAGGCTTTCTATAATTGGGCTATTGCAATCTCAGATCGAGCTAAAATGCGTGGTCGAACAAAGGAAGCAGAAGAACTATGGAAGCAGGTTACTTTTGCAGTTTCAGTGCTTCTGTTTCATGTTTTCTGGCATGTGGAGAATTTCACTTCTCATTTTATGTTAGCTTGAGCTGTTCCAGCGAGATGGATTTTAATTGCTTGATATCCATGTTAGTTTAGCTTTTTGAAGATGCATGATATAATTGTTATCTGCGTTCAATTTCAATCCATCGCTGACTGCTGTCCTTTCTCCTTCAGAAAAAGACAAAGTTTGAAAGTATGAATTTATTTTCTTTATTTTCTCCTTGCAGGCTACAAAAAACTATGAAAAGGCCATCCAGCTCAACTGGAACAGTCCCCAGGTATGGAAAAATAAAAATTATGTTTGAGATATGTCAACATCTTCTGATAGAAAGTCAGTAATACCAACTTTCTTTTGCAGCTCTATTCTCGTTCCTTTTTATTCATTTGCTTTTTTTCTCCTAATATTATTCATTGTACTTATGTATTGCTCATATGTGCTCTGCTATTTATGTTATGGACTAATGAAAATAAATGCAAAGAAATGAGCTCTATTCCTCCGTGGTACTTATAACTGTGTATGACATTGTTTTCAGGCGCTCAACAACTGGGGCCTTGCTCTACAGGTTAGCCTATATTTGCTTGGCTCTGTGTTGTTTTTGTGTGTTTGTTATGAGTTTTTTCTCTTTTAATTAACTCATCAAATTATTGCCTTCTTTCAAAATGCCAATGTAGAGGTTATTGTGTAAAGTTTGTACAATTTTGCTTTATGTTTAGCTACGCTTCTTTTTCGGAAATACAAGTTGAAATTTTTTAATAATAAAAAAAACTCATTATGCAATTCAGGAACTCAGTGCAATTGTTGCTGCACGAGAAAAGCAAAAAATTGTGAGATCTGCGATCAGTAAGGTACAAACACTATTTTGAAGCAGCAAATTGATTTTATGTCCACATGGTCATTTCTTTTTAATATGTCGGCAGTCTCAAGAAGAAATAGTTATATATCTTCTTTTCTCTTCAGTTCCGTGCAGCTATTCGATTGCAATTTGACTTCCATCGGGCTATCTACAACCTTGGAACTGTTCTGGTTAGTTTATTCTACAATTAGATTTAGCTAGAGCTTGTTTGTTGAATGTGCTGTTGTCATTTCTTTAGTTATGCTGTTTGACATTAACATTTAGTGTTGAAGCTTCTGAACTTGTTGTCTTATTTTTCTGTTTTCTCTCACATGCAGTATGGATTAGCTGAGGATACTTTAAGAGCTGGGGGATCTGGCAGTCCAAAAGATGTTACCCCTAATGAGTTGTACAGCCAATCTGCCATATACATTGCAGCTGCTCATGCATTGAAGCCAAATTATAGTGTAACATCACGCAACTATAATATTTTTTGCTTCTCATGTAAACTTTGTCTACAACACACATGACGTGGTGCTTCAGCTTCCGTATTTCCATCATTTTACTCAATTTTCATCAATTTTTTTTTATTTTTGATTTCATGCTTTTCTTATTATGTACTTTTCTCATGTGTTAAATGTGTATTTATGTTTGTCATATGCAGGTATACAGTAGTGCCTTACGGCTGGTACGTTCAATGGTAAGTATAAAACACTATAGTAGTCTCATTGCTAATTTTTTTTTTGAAGCCTTTCTCTTTATACTAGGAATTTTTGAATCTGCCATCAAGCGTGATATCTCTTTATCTATACGATATAGAGTAACATGAATCTTTTAGGTTTTAGGACTTTTTTTGGTCAAAGGTTAGAATAGAATGGCTGAGCTCAAGATTGTAGACCTCTATTTCAATCTTTCACCTTTTCCTCTCCAAATTCATTTTGTTTTTGATTGAGAGTCCTAACAACAAGCATTGACTGGCAGCTTCCTTTACCACACTTCAAAGATGGATATTTTACTGCACCGCCTGTGGGGAAACCTGTTGCACCTCATGGTGATTGGAAAAGATCACAATTTATTTTGAATCATGAAGGGATTCACCAGGTAAAATGGTTTCAGAATCCTCTGGTGTGTGTTAAGTGAGTTAATGATCTGCATATTGGGAATTAGAGAATTTATGTGAGAGATTAGCTGAAAACCAATTTCATGCTTCAATGAAAAGGTTTATACTGTGTAATTTCCTAATTCATTGCTTACCTTTGCAGGTTGTCAACAAAGGTGAACAGAAAAATCTACAAAGCCTCTCTGCTTATTCAGGAGATGCCTTGAAGACTGATAAAAAGGCTATCATTGTTGAAGTTTCAGATATTGTTTCTGTAACATCATGCGCGGATCTGACGTTACCACCTGGTGCAGGTCTCTGTATTGATACAATTCATGGATCTGTCTATTTGGTAAGAATCAGTTTCTATTGGATAATTTTTTTTATCTTAATTACAATATTTTGCATGCCAAGTTTAGATTTCACGGTTCTTAAATAAAGAGCTCGTAATATAGATACTGGTAATGTTACCTTTCATGAGAAAATTGCTCCAGCAGTAGTCTCCAACCTTTGTAAATGTATTCATTTAGGTTTCAATTCACCCTTAGTTCCCCCCACTCAACATTTACAATTTTGTTTTTTGGAGAAAAGGTCAAATGAATTAATTACGTGAAATAAAAGATAGAATATATTATGATGCTCTTGTTAATCTTTATTGTAATTGATGGTCTTCCTTTTGTTCCCTAGTTGACATAGACCACCCACTGTACTCACCCTTGCACGCATAGGCCACCTTTCATTCCAACACCTTCCTCTTAAAAACTAAACTAGTTACACATTTAGGTGACGTTTAGTTCACCGAATGGAATGAGAATGGTAATGAAATGGAATGAAAATGAAACAGTTTTGTTTGGTTTGACCACTGAAATCAAAGAAAGAATTAGTATTACAGTGTTTGGTTTATAACTGGAATAGAATGGAAAACACTGTATATTATCTTAATACCTCTATATTCAGTAAAATTTAAATAATATCATTTAATTATTATTTTTTGTCAGAAAAAATACATTATTGAAATCATTATTTTTCTAAATAATTATTACTTAAAAATAAAATATATTATTAAAATTATTATTTTTCTAAATAGGATTTAGGGTTTTGAGGTTCGAGATTTGGAATTTGAGGTTAAAATTATTATTTTTCTAAATAGGGTTTTAAGTTTTGAGATTTGGGGTTTAGAATTTAGGGTTATATAGGTTAAAGTTTAGGATTAAAATTATTATTTTTAAATAGGTTTAAGGTTTTGAGATTTAGGATTTGAGATTTAAGGTTTAGGGTTTAGAGTTATATTTGTGGGTTATTAGGGTTAAAATTATTATTTTTCTAAATAGGGTTTAAGGTTATATTTGAGGTTGAGGTAAAATTGGAAAAAAAATTGAGATGAGAATGGAATCATGAGTCCTTAAGAGGGAGAAGGAATTCCGATTCTTTCTCTTTTAGGAATCGATTCCATTTCATTCTCGCTTTTCAGTTCAACCAAACATAAAATTGAAAGTAATCAATTCTAATTCTATTCCATTACAGTCAATCAAACATGGGGTTAATGTATTTTTTGCTTTGTCGTACAGGTTGCTGATTCTTGGGATTCCCTAGATGGTTGGCTTGATGCAATCCGTCTAGTCTATACCATATATGCACGGGGTAAGAGTGATGTTTTGGCAGGTATTATAACTGCCTGAATATTCTCTTTTTACTTTTTACAGGATCCAATTGATTGTAGTAAAACCAATTTCATGATTTACTGTGTGGATGTACTACTGAGAATTTCTTGCTAATTAAGTTCAGTATATCAGGAAATTTTGGCATAGTATGTTGCAACACATTTTGTCGCTGAAAAAACTGCTGATGTTTTATTTCTGATATAATTAGCTAATCTAACCCTAAATGAAAGCTTATGCACTCATTTCCTGAACTCTAATGACTTGGATGTCAAACTTCGTTATGCAAGTGTACCTTCTTTGCCTAACCTGCTGCCTGTGAACTAGGGTGAGGTTGGTTTGAATGTTCGCAAAAAGGATTAGCCATCCTACCAATTTACCAAACCTTTTCGGAAGGTTTTTCATTAATGTTTTGAACATTGTGTGATTTGTGAGGGAAAAGAAAGTGCATGTATTAGAGCTTGAAAGTCAAATCACTACATTTTAACGACAAGAACAAATAAAGAGCAAAAACATCACATGAATAATAACATCAATGTCATCCCTGGTTCTTATTTTGTAAAAGGTAACCTAATCAGCTCTAAAACCTTTTTGGTGTTCTTTGTGCGATGGACCCTCGTGAGGTATATAACTCTATGAAATTGAATAAAGCTTTATCCGTATCAATTCAAAGCTTTTTCGTATATCTAACTGCATGCTGCTGGGTCCAGAAACATGTTAGAGTTGGTTACTAGGCAAATCTTAAGAATCAAATTATACTCATATGCTCAAACCATATGAGTATCATTTGATTCTTAAGATTTTGTTTTATCACTTTCAATCATATGCTCAAACTATATGAGTATCGTTTGATTGAAAATAATAAAGAAAGAAAAAAAGAAAGAAAGAAGTTTGACTTTGTTTTGCTATGCATATTTCGAGAGTATCACTACTAGCACTCCTAAATGAAGTATTTCACTGACCAAAACTTTTAGGTAAATTATAAAAAGAATTAGGAACATAAGTTGGTGGAAAGAGTATTATTTTTGGTGTTATGAATTTTGAGAGTTAAATTTGTCATTTTTAAAACCTAAATCTTAACTATTAATGTGTATTTAATAAAAATTTTGATTATTGATTTTCAATTTTTAAATCAAGTATGTTTTATAATAATTTATGATTTTGATTTTCATAGTTTAAAGAATCACCAATAAAGATAATTCATAACTTTTTAAAAATAAGATTTTTAATCAGATTTTTGATAACTTATTTGTTTTCATTTTCATCCGTCATTTTTTAGAGTAAATATATCTTATAATTTTTGTATTTATAAACATTGAAAGAAAATTATTAAAAATTAATTTTTTTAAATAATAACTAATTTTTTTCCTAATTTTTAAGTTTTTGGAAAAAAGACAAAAAAAAAATAAAAATACAAAATATTGCCAAATAACGTGACACTTGTAGGTGATTTTTTTATCATTTCTTGAAAATTAATAACTAAAAATTATTATAAAATATATCGATAATCATTTAAAAAAAACAAAAATCATAAAAATTAATTATTTAATCAAAAATAAAAATAAAAATCAGAATCATTATCAAATATAAATGAATCTTTCTTACTGAAGTCTGATTTATAAATATATTTTAAATTAAAGAATATGGGCTAAGAAGTATCAAAGTTTTGAAATTGGTATTATTTAATTTTTTATACTTTAAAATGTATTTTTTAGTCCTCTAGTTTTAAAAAAATTATATTATTTTAATAATTTTTATATTAAAATATTATTATTTTTATATTAAATCTTTAAAATATTATAAAAATCTATTAATAATAATAAAAGTGAAATTTTATATAAAATAATAAACATAAAATCCTTACAACGGAATTAATATTTTACATAGAGACAAAATTAACAATTAGTATCATACAACTCATTCATTTACTCCTCGTTTGAAATTATAAAAATAATTATTTATTATAAATTAATATTATACACCATCTTAAGTCTCAACTTTCAAGACTTTACCAAATTGGTTCCACTGAACGACATGTCGTCAATATTGGGGTTTGTTAAATTTTTGTGTGAATGAACGGCAAGTCGGTTGATGGTCCTTGTTTCGAAAAGACACGATATTCGAGGGATCATCGGTCTCCTTTCGTCTTAGGTTGTGGGCTGCAGACTGGAGTGTTAACAAACAGTGAGCGTCCATTTTAAGATGCTTCCCTTAATACTAAGTCTCCCTCCAATCCATTCTTCTTTTTCTTCTTCTTCTTTTTGGGTTCACAAAATACGACAAGTCGTTAAAATCACACCTCCCTCTTTTCCTACCTTTTCTCCCTCCTTATTACCATTCAACCTCACTCCTTTACCTTCAGTCTATCAGGTACTCATGTTCATCTCTTTCACTTTCATTCCCTTGCTTATTATTCGAACCCTAATTGCTAATGCTCTGTTTATTATCAAATTTATAATACTATTTGCTTTCTTGCAGAGGAGGAATTGTAATGGCACGTGCAGAGCAGCTGGAAGTTTATCTCAGGACGCGCCTTTTGCTGTTGCCATCGGCGCGTGTATTCTCTCGTCCCTGGTACTACCGGTTTCTATTGATCCGGATGAGGACACCGGTGACTCACCTATGGATTCAACCGATGCTAGGTTTGCTGTTATGGGCATCCTCAGTTTCATTCCATACTTTAATTGGATGGTAATTTGCAAATACTTACTGATATTATCTTTTGCTTTAGTATTTCTTTATTTGTTGAGAAAAGAAGATTATTGAAACTGTTTTAATTTGCTTTTTCCGTTGCTAGAGTTGGGTTTTCGCTTGGCTTGATACTGGGAAGCGGCGTTACGTTGTATATGCGCTTGTCTACTTGACTCCTTACCTAAGGTTTACACTCATTTTCATATCCTTATAAAATTATTAGAGAAGATCAAATGGTTAGTCAAAGAAAAGGAAAAGTCTATATATGAATCAAAAATGATGTCGCATAGTTTCATTAGTAAGTATATAATGGGGCTTACAATTGTATTCAATGAAAAATTGTTACGTCAATTATGATTGTGATATATTTGTAATATATATTAGTGCTCCAAAGAAAAATCACTACCCTTTTTCATGATTTGATAGGATTGTAAATTGTATGTGGATAGATTTCACAAAATCACAGTACTAAATATACCATGTTAACTTCACTATGCCATCTTTTATAATTAATTCAATTCTCTTCTTAAAGGTTATGTATATGAATTTTACGTCCCTTGTGTAGGCTACTTAAAACATGAGCAATGGTATACTAACCCCAATTTCTTGAGTTATTTTGAATTGTGGAAAACAGAAAGCTTTTGATATATGAACTGCAGCTATGCTATGCTTTTTTTTTTAGTTCCAAAAAATGATTTAAACTCAATTATTTGATATCGTTTAAATTCCTATGTTCTGAGATGAGTTATATGTAGTTGGTGATGTGTATATCTAACTTCACTTCCTTGTCCAAGAATCTGACTTGAAGATTTTCCATCCCTTAACTAGGTCCAATTTATCATTGTCACCTGAAGAGAGCTGGTTGCCAATAGCTAGTATAGTTTTCTGCATTATTCATATTCAGGTAAAAACACACCCAAACCTGATTCAAGTTGCAAACTTGGGTGGTACAGTTGATTTTTTAAAAAGTTGGAAAAACTATTTGCTAATTGTGGATTTTGGTTAAATTTGTCAAGTCTGGGACCATTGGTTTGCAATTCATCGTGAAGCAACAATCATTTGATTGGTTGTATGTTTGTGATCTTATTTCTTGTCTTTCACATACGCAGTTGGAAGCGAGTATTAGAAATGGAGATCTTCAGGGCTTTCAATTTTTCAACCAGGCTGCAAAGCATGTATCGCCAGCGACTAGAAGAAACAACCCTTCCAAGGATCATCAGGGAATGCCAGAGGAGGTACTAAGCTAGTTGAGAATTTCAATTGCGTGTTTAACTTATTGCAAGTAAGATTCATATACTTGTTCACAACGACTAAGCATTGTTGTTTGCACATCCAGAGGAAAAAGAGAGAACACCAAGACCTACCATCCGCTAATGAGCAATCAAGGGACAAGATTCAGGGGTGGGAATATTTGAATGAAGAAGAAGACAAGGACGAGACAAAGAAGCAGTAAAAGGTTTGAATTACTCATTACAAAAATGTTAGGAAAACCCTAAATGATTTTAAGTTTTTACATTCATTTTCACACGAAGTTGCTATATGATGTTGGCTTCGCTAGTCGAGAGGTTTCCCTTCAACGATTAAGACAGTCTTGTTTACAGTGAGTGTACCTTTCTTGATGTCACAGAATGTACTATAAGTATTTTGCTTTGCTTCCATGATCAATCAACTATTTATGTTATCCAATGTGAAATCATAGATCTAGTCGCTTTTATCTTTGTCAAATTACTACTTGGTTGACAGTGTAGGTATCGCAACAATGGAAATATGAATACAGAAAACATACAAAAACTAGGAAAAGTTGTATAATGTTATAGAAAAGTAAGAATGTATTTGTATAGAACTTATCAATTAAGACTTGGTCCTTGAAACTGATCTTCTGATAGGAAAAGGACTCAGAAGCTTCATCTTAAAACAATAGTCCAGACTAACAGCAGCAGTTACAAAAACAAAAAGGTTCTGAGATACATAAATTGCACCATCTAAAGCATGTGATAGTAGGCTTCCAGCATCTAATTCCAAGGGTTGTCCACCACTCAAAGTAGCAAGACCTGTATTGCCATTTGAAGCTTAATATTAGGTCATGTTTCTTATAACGGGAATGATAATATCAATGAAATTGAATTGAATAAAGTTATTATCATTTATTGAATTTTGTTTGAACAGTGGAATAATAAATGTAAAAATTGAAGGAAAAATCTATCTATTTAAAATGTGGTAAATTTGAAAAGAAAATACAAGTGATTAAAGAAAACATAGTATTTCATTGAATTCCAAAAATGAAAAGACTTTTCCTTGTTCTAATTTTTTTTTTGGGGGGAGGGGTCCAAACTTATTAACCTTTTTTTAATAATGGTTACACATTCACACAAACACGTATACAATGACTGCTTTGAACTTATGCCATGTCAGTGTCCATAAATAGCATATAGCATTGTACTAAAATACAATTGGTTGTCTTAACTTATTACCTTTAACAAAGCCAAAAGCTGCAGGTGTTCCAGTCTTGAGCTGAAAATTGTCCAAGTCTCTTCTTATTGTGTATCTGAAGGTAACTCCAAACAAGGCACAACTAACAAAAGTAATTCCCAGAGGAAGTACAAGCTCTGAAACACTAGGTACCTGATTGAGAGAAATGGGCAATCCTGCAATAGTGCCTACAAGTGCAGAAACAGTAGCTGCCTTAACAGATTCCAATCTCTCTTCATCTTTGTCAATTTCCTCACTTCTACTTTCTTCTACAAATGAATTCTCATTTTCATCCTCATTTTGTGTGAGAGAGCGTTCAGCTTTTTCAACCATGGCCCTTGCCCCTAATATCTCCTTCTGACATTCCTCAATCTAGTTCCAATAAAAGTTTACGAAGAGCATTAGAATTGAGAAATTCTAAAAAACACACCGACTTTAAAAGTCTATTATATGAATTTAGCATCCGATTGTTTTTCGTTTGTAAACCCCCTAAAAGCACTTTTGAACCCAATATCTATATATATATTCAAGACCCGTAAAGCAAATATTGTACTTCAGCCACATTAAATCAAATGAATTAGGGATAGCAATATGATCCAACGTGGCAGTGCCCCGGTAGGTACTTAACTGTTCGAGTCAGTTCGAGACAGATCAATTCGGTTCTCAAACAGTTCAATACATGCCCAATTATTTGTAATATTAGTTCGGTTAGGGTCACCATTTGGATCAGATTTTATCTGTTTTATTGTTTAGCTTTCAGTTATTATTATTATTATTATTGTTTTTAAAATTAAAATAGTATCCATCAACGATTGGAGTCACTAACTGCTGGTAATACTAACTGAACCCGGATCCATCTAAAAAGGTTTAATACAATTCGCTTCATGTCAATTCGGTTTGGAATATGAACCCAAGTTTTGATTTTTCAAAGATCCAACAATTTAATGGTGGAAAATTCATATTTACCCCAAAATCTGTAATCATTTAGTGATTCAGTTTTTCAAAACCATCATACTTGTTTGGTTTTTCACTTCAATAAAGAAAGAAAAAGGAGGAGTGAATCATAAACTAATGCAGCTACGAACATAATATGCTAAACACGAGAAGGGAATTAAAAAATTAACGAGAGAGAGAGAGAGAGAGAGAGAGAGACCTCACTAGCCCTGTTTTCAAGTAGAATGATGTAGTCCTTCATTTGCTTTGCCTCAAGTTCCTGTTTTTCAATATCAGCGAGCTCCCTCCTAGCCATCTCTACCCTCTGAGACGCCTTTTCTAACCCATCAAGCAAAACCCTATTCTCTTCACTGTTCAATAACTCTCCTACACGTTCGTCCACCATACCAGCCAGTGCATCCTTCAAATTAATGCTTTTCTCTGAGTTTTCGCTGCTCTTGCAATTCACAGCAAGACGTCGAGGTGTTGAAGAAGAAACTGAGAGGAAAAAGATCTTAGTACATGTCAGTGATTTGAGGAACAACTTCCTATGAAAGACAATGCTTGGCTTCGTAAATGCTAAGGAAACAAAAACAGGGTTGATTTCTCTGGTGGTCATGGCTTCTTCAGCTGGTTGTGTTTACAACTTTTGAAGAGATAAACAAACTTGTTTGAACCATACGATGGAACTATTAATTTTTTATTATTATTTTTTTTTTGAAATTTAATAAAAGGCCTATTTATTGGACTCCCTTGTTTTTTGATGTTAAATTTTAGAAATCATTTCCTGTCGCTGTCACCAATTATTTTGTTAGCGAATACCTCATTCAAAATTAAGTGCATTTATTCAATTTTAACAATTCTCAAAATCAATATCCATCATTAAATTTTATTGAATAAAAAATATTTATTTTGAAAACCACACACTGTGCCGGGAGAAAAGTGAGATGTAAGATACATAAAATAAAAAATGAAAAGGTATCCAAGTAAAATGCATTTAATATTATTGTGTTTTAATTCTCAAGATAACTTTATTCTCTTATTTGTTACTTATTTTTATAAAAATAATTAATAAATCTATTATTTTTATAAAATAGATTTATACTATTTGTTCCGCAAAAATAAGAGTTATAATATCGTATCTAATATGTATGATTATAAAGTATATTTTTATTCAAAACAACAAACTTAAATTATCTTTAATAAAAAAATAATAAATAATTTTAATTTTAAATCTATATTAATATTAATATTATTAATTATTAATTATTTGACTATCTCCATTTTTACCAAACTACTCAACTATTATAATTTCAAATTTATATATAGATAATTTAAAAAATATGAATGTAGGGTAATAAATAACGGGGTGATCAAATACATGAGACATGTAACCTTTGTCTCTGTTGCACAAATATATTTGAGATTTTTGTATATTTTTTTTGGCATTTTGATAAAACACTTGCATTGAATACACATGTTTATCAAAATACAAGATGGACACACTGTCATGTTTTTAGAATATGTGTTTTCAACTGTATTCGTGTACTAATATTATATATGTAAAAGTGTACATTTTTTTTTTTGAATTTTTGTTAAACAATATATAGCTTATACCATCTGAAAAATTTATCACATTCATTATCTTTTCAAAGCTACTAGAGGCAAAGCATGCAGTAGCCTATCTTAAAACTGTATATTGAGAAAGGAAGAAATAAAGAACAAACCACACAAATAATCCATATATTTTACACTTTGATCCCTTAGTAAATTTTCTTATAATTTGATGCCTTTAATTTTTAATTTTTAATTTTTACACCGTAATCTACATTTTTTACTTACAATTTAGTCCCTTTATTTTTAAATTTTTACCTTTATTAATTTTTTTATACTTTTTAAATTTAATTTTGAAGTTGACCTCAAATTTTAAACTAAATGTATGAAAACCAAAAAATAGAGAGACTACATTATAAAATAAATAAAAGGGAACTAAATGTAAAAATTAAAAATAAAAGGATCAATCAAATCAAAAGAAAAAATAGTAAGGGATCCAAACTGTAAAATATAGAACAACACAGACACTATGTGTAATTCAGCCAAAAAAATATAAAAATTTGTACTAGTAAAAAAAAAAAGGAAGAAAATAAGAAAGAGGACAAACGAGGTTCCTGTATTCAAGATGACAATGTTAACTAAACAGATACAGTTCTCTTATCAGTAGAAACCCTATCTTCCCTCTTGCGAGCTGATTGGACAGTTTTACTAGGGGCACCTGCAGATTTTCTTTCAACAGTCCTCTGCATAATCCTGATGGGAATTCCACCCATATCAAAGTCCTCCTTCAAAGACTTTGTAATGAACCTGATTTCAGTATCTGAGAGTTGTGCCTTCCCACTCACAAAGGCAACAAACGTGGGTGGTCGGGACTTGACCTGTGTAAAGTACTTCACCTTTGGTAATGCAGCCTGATCTTTCCAAGAATGCCTGCTCATAACCTGGACAAACACTACAAATGAGATGAGGAAAGAGCTGTGCATGTTCGTGTTATTTGTGCCAAATTTACATGTTCTTTAATGTTGCGAAAAAATTTAAATTTTTTTCACTTTAGCTATTTTTTATAAAAGAAAGAAAAATCAACATGGTTTACAAGCACAAAACATTAGCAATCAATTCTAATAAAAAATAATAATAATTCGTGACATGTTGTGGCCCAAATTGCCACTGCTAGGAAAGAGAGACCTTTACATTGTTCAGAGGGAGAAAACAAAAGAATCAGAAGCTGACCTTACGCAACCAACGGTTAAGACGAGCTGTAGACAACCTTAAGCACCATTTCTCGTATGTATCGATGACCTGGTGCATGACAGATTCACGACCTCTTCCCTCCAGTGCTGATGTAAATACAACAGGTATTCCGGTTACCTGCCACCATTGCAAATTATATCCTTGAAACGCAAATAGAAATTTTATATTGAGCCAAAATGTTAAAGAATTAGGAGGGGATTGTTAACAATTGCAAAATAAATCATATACGGAATAATTGTAGTTAAATGTATGCGAATAAGTGATTTTGATGTGGTTAAAAATACAGCACAAAGGCATACCTGGGGTATAACCATCTGAATTTCTTCAGGAACAGCTTCCATAACTTTGTCATGCAAATTTTGTTTCCCTCTTAAAAGATCCATCTTGTTCACAATCACAACTAAACCGCGCCCTTCTTCTACCGCTTGTCTTGCTATAACTACTTCAGCATGTGTCATACTTCTTCTTGCTTTCGCAACCTTCATAATAGTAACAACAGGTGAAGGAAAAAAAGAAAGATTACATTTTCATGTTCAAAGCTGGACACTCGAATCATCAAGGAAACTAGATGCTATCTACCTGTTTTAGAAGAAAATATCATGTCCTATTTTTAAGATATGCGTTAAAAAGATGAAAAGTAGAAAAGAAAAGAAAATATCTGTATCTCTAAACTTGACAGTGAAACTACTTTTCTATGACAGAGGTCTACAGCTGTCATTGGGTCTTCAAATTTTTGCGAGTTATACCTCTTCTGCATCGAGAACTAAAGCAACTACATGAGCTCTCATTAGATTCTTTCTTGATTGCACAATGCTTAAGGATGATGGTCCTTTCTCATGCTTCGTCCTATGCAACCAACCTGCTGTATCAACCTGAATATGGAACCAAAGTAAAAATAAAAAATTAAGAAAAAATTGAAAAGCAATTTTTATCACATTTAAATTTATCAGATAACAATATTTTAAAACCATAGGCTCTTATGACCCATCACCCATCTAGGCCCTTAATTGGTAGGAAGTTCTATAGGCAAGAAATCATTTATAAAAAAATTATCACAAGTTCCATAAGATGATTGCGACCCATCCCTTTCTTACTACTTCCCATACGTATGGCAAAGAAGAAACATCAACACTTATGGGATGAATATATTAAGTGTCTCACTCCATTAGTATTGAATTTTGATGGCTCTTCTTTGCCATTATTTAAAAACATGAGATATCAAGAATTATCACTACAAAATACATAAGAAGAAGAAAAAAAATTATTTCAAAAGGGGGGGGAATAATGATTACTACCATTTTTAAAAAAATGAAAGAAATGATCACTACTAAACAACCATAATATGGATGAGTGTTTTATTTGATTTCTGCCAGAGAATTATATGCAGATGGTGCAATAATGAAGAAGTTATATGAGGATTAAAAACATGATATTCACCAGATATATAGTCCTCCCTTGAAAATTGAACTCAGCTCTTATTGAGTCTCGTGTCAAACCAGCTTCGGGGCCGACAAGAACGCGATCTTCTTGTAACAGTGTATTTAGCAAAGTTGACTTCCCAACATTGGGTCGTCCAACTATAGCCAACTGCAACGGTAACTTTCTCTCCTCCACTTCAGAGGAATTGTTGTCCTGACTTGAACCAACCTCCTGAGAATCTTCAGCTGACACTAGAAATAGACACAAAATAAGGGTTTAATAACGCGTTCGACAACAATAACTACCAAATTCCATCAGATTTGGAATTGAAATCATAAGATTTCCACAAGTGATTGCACCGTTAAATTTCAAAGCAAATCTCAAGATATGGCATTTATAGACAAACAAACGTAGATGGATATATTTCTATTATAACTCCAGTGTTGGTATTTGTAAGGTCCATGGCCCATAAGGATTTCTATATAGAGTATAAATATCTATTATTGTAATTTTGGAAAGACTGACGAATTGACATTTTAATGTTATGAATTTGATAGTATTCTTCTCTTATCCCCCACCTCTGTTGTTCTCATTCAATTTCTTGCTACCATTCCAATTTCTCCTACATCATACTTTCTTTAGAAACAGTCATTCAAATTAGATTATAACTCCATTGAGAATACAGCCCTCAATCAAGGACTGTGATTCCATCAAACAATGCATTTATGGAACTAACAAGGTTTCAGTAAACAATAGAAATAGATTTCTTACCATTTAAATTTTGCCCCATATAATCCTCAAGCTTAGGTTTAAGAGCTGCATAAAGATCCTGCATACCCAATCCAGTTTCAGCTGATATCGCAATCGGGTCCCCAAATCCTAATTTGTATGCTTCAGTGGTTGCTGACACAAGGGACTCGCTGCTATCAAATAGAGATTCAGCTTTATTCACGGCAACTATAATATTCATTTTAAGGGCATGTCGCCTTAACCACTTTCCAACATCCTGATCCAGTGGGTGCAGTCCATCTCTAGTCAAAATATAACAAGAAAGCAACTAAATACAAACATCAAAAATATATTGAAAAAAAGAAAGAAAGATAATGTTTGTGTCTGCATTAAATCATCGATCACCATAACAGGTGAACTATTTCATCAACTGAAAATCAGGATCACTCCTCTCCCTCTCACTCTATCACACATATTCACCAGTTGTTCCAAATATATATACCCATATATTAATATCAAATGATTAGATTCCTTAGAAGACATCAACATGCTTAACTAACCTTGCATCTGTTAGAAATATAGCAAATTGACATCTCTCTAACACGTTTGCTGTCATTCCTGCAGTTCTGTCAAGGATAGAGCCTGAAGTCGCTGCTGCTTCTAAACCAGCCGAGTCCAGTACTCTAAATCTTAAATCACCCAACTTTGCTATCCCTTCTCGTATGTCCCGTGTAACATGATCTTCTGGAGTGTTGAAAACAAGAGCCTCCCTCCTCCGAATCAAACTAAAAGCTAACAAATTCAAAAAGTTGACAAGAATGCAGCAAAGAGAGAAAATGTGGAGGCATGCTGAAGTGAAACTAACCGATTAAACAATGCTGACTTGCCAACATTTGGGCGCCCAATGATGACTACAGTGGGGAGAAAATTTTTGTTCACTTTGGTGAAGTCTAGAGGTTTATACAAGCCACTAACTTTCTCGCTCGTCTCATCCCCAAAATTAGCAGAGGAGCTTCCAGAATTACCACATTTATCACCAATTGAAACAGAGTTATATGATTCATCACTGAGCAGAGTGCAAAACTCTCTATGAGTCTTAATCATACAGTGGTTGAGACTTGAGATTGACCTGTAGCCCTTCCAATCCAAAGAAGGATTATGATTTCCATTTCGAGGGGCTTTAAATAATGATCCTAAACAACAATGAATCAGTTAGCAGCCAGGCACAAGCATAATTTTATGTGGAAAAGTCTCTTATTTTATGATAGTACCCATTAGTCCCCCATTTCTTTAAAATGTACGTTCGATTTTATTTCGTCAGAACCAAGAGGGATCTTGCCTATAAAAAATACCTACACATACTACAAATTTGCTCCTAAGTTTGCACCTATACCGCTTATGAGGTTCCAAATGTCAGAATTATCTAGAAAAATGAGTCACTTCATCATTTTATAAGATAATTCGGTCATGTGTCACAATATAAGTAGTGTAATTGCAAAAGTATGTATAAATTATGTACAAATTTGTGTTTTTAACATATCTCATTTTATTAATTGACAATAATTAAAATTCATTAAACAGATATGAAAAGAATGTGCAAGAAATTGAACTTATGTATATATTTTCATAAAATAAGGGACCTAAAATGTATCACCTAAAAACAAGAACTTAAGTGTAATTTTTTATGAAGAATTCGACCTACGCATCTCATACCCTTTAATCATATTAAATAGTTGACTAATACAACAATTTGTAGGGCACACAAGTTCTTACCTACTCTAGCTGTGGCAGAACGATGGTGATCCACCCAGGGGCGTCTCAAGAGCTTGTGAGGCCCTTGAAATGTATTGAAAATTTGAGAATAACGCATCTGAGTGATTGAAAAGGTCATAAATCATCATATCAGATCACTAAACTAGCTAATATCATAGAATCATAAATACAAGGCCAGCAATTCTAACATAAAACTGAAACCAATAAATCAAGATAAGGCAGAGACTACCTATTACAAACTAAAATCCAGCCACACATACTACTTCACGGGATTGGTCCGGCGGCAATAGAGTTGGAGGATACTTGACGGCCAGCGTTGGTGTGGAAAAGGGAGAGAGTGAAACTAGGGCAGTGGAATCCAATATACTCAGGGGCTTTTCCGGTTTTGTTTTTCATTTATTTTTGTTTCCCCAATATTTTCCTTTTTTTCTACTTTTGCTTGATGTTCGTTGAAAATTATATGAATTAATCTTACACATTATAAATATATTATTTAATATAAAAAAATAACACATTTTAACTATTTATTTAATATTTTAATAATTTTTATGATAAATATTATAACAAAAATTAATTTTTATCTTTTATTTATTTACTAATAAAATAAAAAATTAAAAAAATAGTATTATCTTATTCAAAATATTAATAAAAAATATTTTTTATAATAAATAATTAAATAATTCTTTTATAATATAGAGGCATAAGTTTAGTACATATATTCTTTAATTACTAATAAAATATAATTTTATACTTATACAGTTACACATGTTATAATTATTTTGAATTAAAAAATGATTTATTTTTTAAATGATTATGTTATATCACATCTTTTATACACATTAATAATTTAAGCATAAAAATGAGTTGAAATTTATATATTATTAACATTTATTTTGAATTTTATATTAGTTATCAGTAACGTTGGTATTGATATAAATAGTTTTTCTTTTATTAAAAAATATAAATACTTACTCATTTTATTTATTAATTGATTTTAACATATATACATTTGTTTTTTTTAATAAAATAATTTTTAACATAAAATTCCATCATTTTGAAACAAGTTTGACCGTATATTTTTACTGTATGATTCAGTTGGGTAGAATACAATCAGGTGTGAATTATCTTTAAAATGAGTAAAATAAATAGATAATTTAAATTTTTTTAAATAAAGTGTAATAATGATAAAAAAAAATTAAAGAAGTGGAATAATGATAAAAAAAATTAAAAAACTGGTGTTTTTATAATGATAAATTATGATCATTGCAATTAAAGTTCAGGAGTTTACTATTATAACGATTTTAATTGTATTATCTTTATTATTGGTAATTTTAAAATAATACATTAATAACGTATCATTTAAAAAATATTAATTTTATGCGATTTGTGTTAAATAAAATATTTTTCATATTTACGATAATACTTATTATATTTAAAAGATATTTAATTAATTTAATATTTAAAATAATCGCCAATAAATTACCAGCACGATCAAAAAATATCAAAAATATAATCACAGTACACTTCCTCTTCTATCATTCTTTTCCGACATTTCAAAAATTGAATCAAATATAACACCCGAACAGCTGCCATGGCCGCACTAACTTGCCCCACCGCATCCTCCTCCACCATTTCTGGTAGACGAAAACCCATCCTCTCCGTTACTCCTTCAAAATCCTTCCTCAAATCCTTATCCTTCAAAACCCTAACCTCATCTAAACATACAATACTGTCTGCCTCCACCAAACTCTCACTCAAATCCTCCGCCACTCCCTCCGATATCTCCCCCATCGACAACAACCCAGGCTCTGTTTCTTCTTCCTCTTCCAATCCCACGTTTCCTAAAACCTTCAAGTCTCGCCTCCGTGATGGCGAAACCCTCTACGGCCTCTTCCTCCTAAGCTTTTCTCCCACGCTCGCAGAGATCGTTGGTCATTCCGGCTACGATTTCGTCGTCGTCGACATGGAGCACGGTCCTGGTGGAATTTCCGAAGCACTCGAATGCATAAGAGCCCTCGCTGCCACTAGAACCCCAGCCATACTTCGCCTACCTGAGACTTGTCCAACTTGGGCCAAGAAAGCCCTCGATCTAGGCCCACAAGGAATCATGTTCCCAATGATCGAAAGCCCAAAACAAGCCCGAAAGGCGGTTTCTTACTGCCGATTCCCTCCTGCTGGAATACGTGGGTCGGCTCACACGGTGGTTAGGGCATCGAATTATGGGATCGATGAGGGGTATTTGAGTAATTACGAGGAGGAGCTACTAATCATGTGCCAGGTGGAGTCAGTGGAAGGGGTTGAAAATGCGTTGGAGATCGCGGTGGTGGAAGGTGTGGATTGTATCCAAATGGGACCGTTGGATCTGAGCGCAAGCATGGGGTACTTGTGGGACCCAGGTCATAAGAAGGTGAGGGAAATGATGAGAGCGGTGGAGAAGGTGGTGCTGGGTGGGTCGAAGAATGGTGGGGCCTACTTGTCCGGTTTCGCAATGCCCCACGATGGGCCGGAGAGTTTGAAGGCGCGTGGGTATCACATGGTGTCCGGTGCGGTTGATGTTGGGCTATTCAGAAGCGCTGCAGTGGAGGACGTTAAGAGATTTAAAATGAGCTTGATCAACGGTTCCGATGACGACCAGGACTCTGATAAGGATGCGGACGAGAAGTATTGGAGCGAGTAGTGTTGCCTCCACTAAATTCTACCTTTTCGTTCCAAATAAATTATTAAAAAAAAAAAAACAAAAGTGAGAGTTGTTTTGATAGAAGTTTCATGGCAAACCTACCAGTATCCATCCAGTACTGTTTATGTTTTTCGTTTATTCTGATCACATTTTGTAGATTAATTTTGCTATGAAAATAAAGTTGATTTGATTTAACTTAAGCTTAGCAAGGGGTAATCGATAGCATTTACAAATTTATAATATATAAAAAAAAGCAACAATTTTGAGATGACATGTTTTGCATTCAATTGTATACTATTTGTTTCTTAGAAAATAAAAAAAAAGTAAACTTAGATTTGCAATTTTCTTAATAGTTAATATATTACATTTATTAGATAAACTTTTACATTATTTAGTTAACAATTACAAAATTACTATTATATATATATATATATATATATATATATATATATATATTCTTTGCTGAGAAATTATAATTTTTATATTTTGTTATATATACTCTCAATATTTATTAACACCGTTATACTTAGCGATACAGTGAGAAAATTACCACAAATATCTCTAAATATTTTGCCTACATATCCCCCAAGAGCCAACGACAGACCATACCATACTAACTTTTTGTTCACGTAATGCAAAAAGAACGCAGATCACAAGAAGAATAAATCTGGTAATCAAGACCACTATTAAAAAGATGATAATAAAGAGAGAAAACAAAGCCACAAACGATAACCCCAAAAAAAAAATGAAAAAATAATAGTGAGCACAGTTCGTTTTTATCAATTAGCAGCTATCTTCTTTGTGATCCACTTCTTTGCACTTTCTATGGCCTTCTTTCTTCCTCCTCAAGAGTTCATTAAAACATTGGTGAAACCAGGTATCAAGTGCTTCAAGTTTCAGCTAAAACTCCTGATTCTGATCTGCTTCAGCTAGTGACAATGAACGAATGCCCGACAAGTTTGACATGCCAGAAGAATAATCAGTGTAGGAGTACATGGTTCTCTGTGGATTCATTGGTCATGGCAGATTCACCAGAAGCATTTTCAGAAAAGTACTCCCTATGCCCATAGTCACCAAACCTAAGTTCAGAATTCCATTTATCAAAGCTGTGATGACGGGATTCAACAGCCTTGGAAGAACTAGAATATGAAGCAACCATGACACCATACTCAACCGGTATATCTGGGACCAAGGAATCTTGACTTTCTTGATCCTCAACCAACTCTGCAAGAACATGTTGCTCATCAACTGCACTTGAAGAAGCCTTAACTGACCGTGTTTCCAAATGACACTTCAATGAAATGTCATCATCCGAGAGTACTTGAGATTCTAAATCCGAGATAACTGCTCCAGACACAGTTTCAAATGAGGGCTTCCAGCTAGGTTCAAGTCTCATAATTAAGCCATCGATCAACTGAGCTATAATGGTCACATCTTCATTTGAAAGATCGAGTTGCTCAACCATCTCTCCAGCAATTGACATTGCAGTATCCGAATCAAGATAAAATGCAAAATGTATATTCTTAACATGACCTGTTAAATACAAAATATTCAGTCTGTCAAAAGACAATAAATATTTGACCATAACAAGAGAAGAAATGTAAAATCTTATGAATCACAATTTTTAGTTTTTTACTCACCAAAAGTATCAATGATGCGCAGAACTAACTCAATTGTATATTCATCAGCTCTCTTCCCTCTTAAACTGAAATCAATAGTTGCACCGTGCTTCCAAACTTCTAGATTTGATACAGAAGTCTCTTTGACATCTTTCATAGAAGAGCAAACAGAAAGCTTCTGGCAATTAGCGTCAATGTCGATTGGATCACAATCAGGCTTTTCAGAGTCAGCTAACTTGGTCATAGAATACAACATTGTTGAATTATCATAGTTAGGCTCCTTAAGAGTTCCAGTTGAAAGGAATGGATCTTTCAGTAGTTCAATCGCACGTGATCTCACTGATGTTGGAAGTAGACACTTCTCTATGAACTGCTTCACTACAGGATCACTCACTTTACTTAGGGAAGCAGGCTTTAATCCCTGCCAAAAAAAGAAGCAAATAGCTTGAATATCTAGTTGTTTGTTTAGTAGTAAAATTCAACAAATACTTAATAGTGTAACCCATCTGTTACTTACAGAGGTAACATTCTTATATATCTGCGAAGGATTTTTGCATTCACTGTATGGGTATTCGCAAGTAACCATTTCCAGCATGCACATACCAAAGGAATATATGTCCACAAGTTCATTGTATTCTTCATCATAAAGTTGAGGAGCCATAAATTCGGGAGTGCCTGTATGACAGAAGTATAGCAAACTTCAGTTAAAAGGACAAGTAAATATCAAAGGTCAAGACCTCACAAAAAATAGAAAATCATTACCAATAACACTACGTGAAGTAGGCTGTTGCATAACTGTTGCCAGACCAAGATCACCAATTTTAATTTGACCACTGTGTCCGTTAACAAATATATTATCACATTTCAGATCTCTATGAATAATAGGAGGATCATGAGTATGCAGATAGTGCAATCCTTGAAGAATCTGCCTCGCCCAGTTCTTAATGGCCTTTGTATCTACACTCTTGTGCTTCTTACGGTACCTAGATCCCATCATAACAATGATGATATAAATCAATGGGACAACCATAGGACAATGATACCAAAAGAGTGTTGAAAAAGAAATCAATTGAACTCACTGCCTCAAACTCCCTGAAGTAAACAACTCAGTTATCATATTAACAGTCTTGTTTTTGTCATCCACCCATGAGTAGTAGAACTTCAGAATATTTTCATGCTTCAGCGACTTCAGCAAATCAACTTCCAAATACAATCTTTCAAGCTGTTCTGGTGACTGCATTACATCCTTAATATAAACTTGGTTCCAAGCGACTTCTATTCCGTCAACTTCATCAAATGCCTTGTATCTATATGTGGCAAAATCAAACTAAAAGTAAGAGTAAATTAAAGTTATTAGCACTTTACAACCATTAATAGTTTCAAAGAACGAGGCCCAAGATGCATACACATTCTTGAATGCTCCTTGTCCCAAGATTTCTTCATACTGAAGGCATAAAAACAAAGGGGGAAGAATGAACATAATGTCACTAAACCCAACAAAGCAATAATATAGTTACAAAAAGTGGCAATGATACGATAAAATAATGTTCATAATATCGCAAAAAAGACAAAACTCTAGCTCATACTAACTGTTTCACTTGCTTAGAATCCATAGGGGCCGTATCAATGAAATTAGATTCATTGTCAATGTTCACCCAGATGCAATTTTTTCTACACAATCTAGATACAATTTAGTAGTTAAAAAAAGAGATGGAGTAACAATCTTTCATATTCCTCAGACTGTAAGAAGAATCTCTATTTTCAAAAGAATAACTCCAAAACAACTCATAGGCAACCAAAACTCTGATCAGCAAAGCTTGAGTGATCAAATGGTAGTACGATGTTGCATTCTCATTCTAGAATCAGAAAACGACATATGCCTTGACAATAGGGAAAAAAATTTATTCTCCTTTTATACCTAGCAAAGAAAACTCCAATTGCAAAATTGAGAAGCAACAAAGAATAAAAACCATACCTTCTCATAACGTCCAGTCGGATCTTTTTCTACAACCTCGTCATCCTCAGAATTAAGCATCTCACCTTTTGAACTTGTAAAGTAACTCATTGAAAATATCAGAGAGAAATAAAAATCACAGGGGAAAAGAAAATGTATCTTTTGATAGAGAGAAGAGAAGGTAAAAAAAAAACGAAAGGAAATACTACGAAAATAGCTTGATTTTGACACCAATTGGACACAGAAGATGAAGACAAAGAGAATGTTCAGAGAATGCCTCAGAAGCGATAGAATAGGGATCGAATGCCGATTGAAATCGGAATCGACATCTTAATCTGATGAAAAACATGCCGAACATCAAACCTTCCATGCAGGAATATCGACAAGCAATGGAGCTCCACAGTGATAAACCTAACCCAGACCCAGCCATAATCCTATCAGCATCTTTCGGAAAAGAAGCTAAATCGGAGGCACAATCAGGAGTTTGCAATCGCAAGGCAAAACCCTAAGAGACAAATAGAGAAAATCTAAAGATTGGGAATGAGAAGAGAAGAGATTGATGAAGAGTAGAGCATAATATACGTGGAAATATAGTAGTAGTCTAATCACTAATGGGATTAGGAATGAGTAATTTAGATATGAAAATGGAAGTGAATTAAGGAGGAATTGGAGACAACATGAACAACTCAAAATTCACTCCCAAGTCACCCCACTGTATTCATATCCGAATCCCTCACTATTCAGTCGCCCATAATTGCTCGTGCATTATCCGCCTTTTGTAATTGCTAATTGTCTTCTTCATGTAAATTATATAATTTTTTTATCTTAAAATTAATTACAATTTAATAATTTTATTTTTAAATAAAATTATAATTAATAAAAAATACTTGCTATAATAATGAATTAAATTCTAACTTAATTGAGAAATTGTGGTAGCTTGTATTTTTAATATTGAATCTTACTAATTATCCTAGATGCCATCGTTTAAATTTTTATTTTTATTTTTTACATGTGCCTTGTTATGGTATATATTATATTGTTAAGTGGATTTTGCTTGGACTTTTTTATTTATTGACTAGCTCATAGAGCACATAATTTGATAGTTGAAATATAAAGATTTAAGTTTCAATTTTCAACCTCTATTTCTCACCTCCAAAATGAAGTTTAAGAAAGAAAAAAAAACTGTCCCACAAGTGAGTAAATACGACGTGCATGAAATTTTGATTTTATTAATTGAAATGAGAGGTAATCATATCCTTTGAAAATAGCCAAAAAAAAAAAATAGGGCCCACATAGATTTGTACAACAGAAAGATAACCGATAACACCAAAATTTTAAGAATTTAAAAAAAAAAAAAAATTGGAATCCTTCTCAAAATTTGAGAAAGTTAAAATTTAACTACTATTCCCACCACCAAGTATCTTTATTTAAAAAAGATTTTAATTTATCTATTCTTAAGCATGTGAATTCGAATAGGGCAACCAAGCTAGTTCAAGCTTAAAATTTTATGTACTAAATTCAGGTATTGTCAAGTTTTAATCCGATTGGACTAAATTTGCATCCTTATTTATTTATAACCCAAAAGGAGGAGAAAAATCTCACTAACTTAAGGCTGATCTCAGAGGGCGGATACTGCGTGAGCAATACCGACTAAACTCGGGAACTTTCTCCGTCTCCACCGACAATAAGCAATCACAGGCACGCAGCAACATAATTATACGTATCCAAGCAAGCTGCATTTATAATGAACAGTCTGTCACAGGAACCTGACTACTGCCACTGCAATTTGCACGACAAAAATATACCAAGTTGCGTAATCATGGCCAAGATTATTGTGGTCATATACTCATAATAACCATTTACGTTTGTCCATCACCAAGGAACAACACGAACCACAAGTTCACAACTACTTAGTAAGAGAATTTCACATGTTCATGTAACACTAAGTAATACCGACTTTTCATAACTTATTAAACTGAATCATTATAAATTGCGAGTTTCTTTCCTAATACCAGCTTCAAAGTATTTGCTAAAATAAGAATCTTTCAGTAGAGCATCTAATATTATATTGCAGGGCTATTCCTTCCAGAAAAAGATCCAACATTTTTTATTTTTTATTTTTGTAAATAAGTTGGAATTTAGAACAGCAAAATTTGGAATCCTTCTCAAAGCTTTCATCTTGAACTAATATAAATTATATCATATTCTGCTATATCTAATGTGGGTCAGGCAGAACTGGGGTGTTTATCTCCACAAAAAGGCTGGCTTGAGGATGCAATCCTGCTTCTTTCAATGATAAGGAATGCTTGTCAGAACCATAAACTACCCGAGGAAAGTTTGAGACAAGGCTGTAGTTCTCAACATCCAAACAACCCAAAGAGTCAACATAATCGTAGAGGGTCTGGATTGTTGCTGTGCTGTGGAACCGCCTTTCCTTTCGTTCTCCAGCTGGGAACCTTACCAAAACCTGGTTCAACGAGTAAAATTCAGAAAGACAAGTCAACATTAAAAAAAGTTCAATATCAACTGCCAGAGGTTCATCACAAAACAAGTTTATAGCCAATGGAGATTACTCGTGTGACATCAGGTCCTTTCTCTGGTTCAACACCAAGCGATTGGGCCTTTTCTAGTCTTTTTTGAGCTAGAGTAGCCTCTCTCTCGGCTGCTTCTCGCGCTTCTCTTTCACGAGCCTCTTCTTCCTCTTTCAACTTCCTCTCAGCCTCAGCAGCCTCTCTTTCCCTACGTTCCTGCTCTTCTTTTCTTTGATGTTCCCTGGCCTGATGCAAGAATGAAAATGTTAAATGCGGAGCATTAAAAGAAATATATTTTATGGAAGTACACGCCTTCAATCAGTTATAAGTGTGAATAGTATAGAGAGATAAGAAAAAAGAATGATTTAATGTTGTATTGGTGTGTTTAGAATGTACATAGAGAACCCTATTTATAGGATTGTAACAAGTGTAGTACAAGTGAAAATAGTGGAAGTGTAGTACAAGTGAAATAGTGGAAGTGTAGTACAAATGAAATAATACAAATGTAGTACAAGTGAAGTATAAGTGAATTACAATATCAAATATAACTTAACATCCCCACTCAAACTCAAGGAGTAAGAGAAACAATCAACTTGAATTTGAAAACTAATTCTTGAAATCTGCCTGGTAGATGAGATTTGGTGAAGATGTCAGCTGTTTGATCTGTGGAGGATATTGATTTGAGACAAACAGTGTCTTGAAGAGCATACGTTGTGAACAAAATGACAATCAATCTCGATATGTTTTGTTAGCTCATGAAATACATTATTGTGAGCAATCTGAATAGCCCAACTTTCAATTGTCACAATATAGGATAGTTGCGATTGATTGGAGAACACCCATATCAAGTAACCAACTGAGCCAAAGAAGTTCTTGAGTGGTGTCACAGAGCACGATATTGAACTTTATCTTGGATCGAGAAGTGAGAGATTGTTTCTTGCTTCGCCAAGATATAAGAGAGTTAACAAGAAAGAAACAATATCCAGTGGTAGAGCGACGATCAGTTGGGTCACCTGCACAATCAGCATCAGAGTAGTCGGAAAGAAGAAGATTAGACTTGTTGGAAAAGTGGAGACCGTGAAACATGGTGCATTTGATGTAGTGGAGAATGCGAAGAACCGCAATATAATGGGTAGACCGTGGAGCAGACATGAATTAACTAACCAGATGAACAAGATGGCAATGTCGACGAGCGATCGTGAGATAAACAAGCGCCCTCTAGTTGTCCGTATAATGTGGCATCCGAGAGAATAGTACCATCTAATGGAGTAAGTTTGACATTGGTTTCTAGAGGTGTTGATGCGGTTTGCAATCGGTAAGGCCATCCGGTTAAGAATATCGGAAGAGTACTTTTGCTTGAGAGATAATATCCTTGAGAATCGGATGAGATTTCTAGGCCCGAAAGTAGTGAGACGACCAAGGTCTTTCATTTCAAATTGATGGCTCGGGAACCGCTTGAGATCAATAATTCCATTAGAGTCATTAGGTTATGATCATATCATCTACGTAAAGGAGTGATAAGAACCGAAGTGAAACCAAAATCAGGTAAGTGTGGTGAATTGGCAAACCAAGCTCGAGGAGCTTGTTTGAGGCCACGTAGAAACCTGACGAAGTCTGCGTACTTGATGAGGTGAATGAGTGTATCCAGGAGGAGGTTTCATATAAACTTCCTCGGTTATGTCTCCGTTGAGAAAAGCATTTTTGACATCCATTTGAAACATGTTCCAATTTCGGGCAAGCAAAAGATGATACTTCGAATAGAGGTGAGTCGAGCTACAGGTGCAAAAGTTTCTTCATGAATCGATTCCATATTCTGTGTAAAACCCTTTGAATCCAGAATGACTTTATATCGTTCTACGGACCCATCTGAATGAGTTTTGATTTTGAAGATCCTTCTGACCAATCAAAGATTTATTAGATGGAAGATCAACAAGATCACGTATGTCTTTTGTTAATGCACGTAATTCATGTCGTAGCTTGTTGCCAATGAGGGTTAGAACTAACTAGCTTCATAGTTTTGGGGTTAAATGATGAGACAAAATAGTAGAGAAACATTAGTAATCACGAAGATGAAAAGGAAGACTACTTACACGAGTAAAACGAAGTGATGACTCTGGACAAAGCCAGGTAGTGTCTTGAAGATGTTGTTATGGTAGGATCGCGGAAGGAGCGGAACCATCGGGAGAGTAGTAGACGATGGTGAGGGTAATGGAGCAATGTCGAGGAAATAAATCAATAGTTGGGTCATTAAAAAATGAGAGTGAGGTAGGAGATGAGACATGAAATGAAGAAATGAGGAAAACATTTTATGTTCCTAAAAGATGACGTGACAGAGACGCGTAATCGTTTAGAGATAAGTCCCAACAACGATAGCCTTTGTGTTCTATTCCATACCCTAAGAAACAAAAGACGACGAGCGAGGTTCTAATTTATTGTGTTTATGAGGGTGAAGAACAAAACAGCACAACCTGAAACACTTTGAGTAGTTCATAAGATGGAGAAGTACTATAGAGACGCCTACAAGGGGATTGATTGTGAATAATAGGCATGGGAACACGATTGATGGTATAAACAACAGTAGTAAGAGTTGCTTCACCCCAAAAGCGTTCGGAGACGAGAACTAGAAATGAGGAGAGTCTGACAACATTAAGAATATGTCCGTGTTTTCAGCTCGGCTCCTCCATTTTGTTGAGATGTGACAGACAAGAATATTGAGAAAGAGTCCACGTTTTGTCGAAGAAAATTTAAAAAATTTGTTTCTTTATATTCCATAGCATTATCGGCCTTCTAAGCAACTTTGATATTTTGAGAAAATCGGGGTCTTAACCATTTGGGCAAAATCATAATAAATTTTGGGTAATTCGGATCTATGTTTCATGAGAAAAATCCATGTGAATCTTGAATAATCATCAATAAAAATGACAAAATAAACACATCCCCATTAGTAGTAGGATGTGGAGATGGACCCAAACATCGAATGAATTAAGTCAAAAGGAGGATCTGAAGTAGAATCACTTTTATTAAAACATAAAGCGGGTTATTTTCCCAATTGACAAGGCAAACAATTTACATTATCGAAATAGAAACATATCCTAATTTACCGAGGAAGATGCTGGTGGACGAAGGCGTCCCCATAGGCGTATGGCTTTACGACAGCGTACCGTAGGTTGATAGGAGTGGTAGAAGCGGCTGACGGAAGTGTGAGGAGAATTGGGTAGATGAAGGTTGATAAGTTCAAATAATCGTCCAACCTTACGACATCGAGGATATGTCTGTCTGTGGATCCACGCATACGACAACCAGAGAAGAGGAAAAAGTAATAATAAGACCAAGTTCACATAATTGACCAACGAGAGATAAGATTTAGAATAAGGTTGGGAATATGAAAGGTGTCGAAAGTGATATAGAAGATGTGGAAACTTGTCGTCATACAGTTAACATGCATATGTGAACCATTGTGATTTGAATTAAAGGTTTGGAGATGGAAGATTGTGTGGGAGAGAAGATGTGAGTATCACGAGTCATATGGTTACAACAAGCGAGAATCAAAATACGTAAAGATTTACGATGTGAGAGACAAGGCAATAGGAGAAGCATTACTAGATTGTGAGAGAACATGTTTAAGAAGACGCCTTGAGTTCTTGAGTAGAAAAGTAAATTTGTCATGATTATCCTCAGCGTGAACGATGATAGATGAGTTACTATTTTTACACGAGCGTGTTGAGAGGATTCAGAGGAATCTTTGAGGAGGATTAAGTGAGGAATCTTGAGAGGGATTAAAGCAATCTCTATTAAAGTGTCGCGGACCGCCTTTGTGACAATATATACATCCGAATGGGACACGTAAGCTTCATGATTGGGGTTGTGACGGTAGGTGGACCTTGATGTTTGAAGTCCTCTTTAGAACCTCCTTTAGAGGCGATAAAGGGGTGTGAAAGAGAATGATATGATGAACTTTGAAAACCCTCATCCGAGTTTCTTGAGGCGAAGCTTCACACAACAATGATATCTAAGGATGGAAAAGGACTCAGTGGAGTAAGGAAGCCCGAACAGGTTCAAATCGATCATGGGAGAGCCGTGAGAAAAAATAACAAGTTATTTGGTGATTACGGTAAGTTGCAAACATCTACATCGATCTTGTTTCGTCAAGTTGGTTCGAGAGAAGTGAGTTGATCCCAAATAGTATGCATTTCGGAGAAAGGGTGGTTAATCGTTTGATCACTTTTGGCGTTTGGTATGAAGAGTTGTTAAAAGTTGATATTGGTTGAGTCAATCTGTTGTAGTAAAACGAGCCTCGAGAAATTGAACTTTTTGGCAATGTCAAAACGCCCAAATTCACCATAAATGGAGGTAAAGTGGTGTGCGAACCGGGTAATAATTTGATGATGTTTACTCTTCAAGGTCTTGAGCGATCAAGAAATAAGGAGTTGTTTTCGGTGGTTTCTTGGATGGGTATAGTAGATATCACCGGGTTATGAAACGCCATAGCTTGCGTCCCTTTCAAGAAACTTTTCATTGCTTGTGCCGGAGCTAGGTAGTTAGTATCATGAGGGTGGTAGAGATTGGTTTTGGGATATCATTTCTAGTCCATTTTAACGAAATAATAGAGGAAATATAAAGCAAATATATAGAAAGCAGTATAAATGAGATATCCTTAAAAATGAAAAGAGGAGTTGAAAACAAGCCTGACTGGAGGCCGAGGGTTGAAGTGTTAGGTGAGCCAGAGTTTAGGAGAGTGGAGGTGGCGGGGTCGGAGTGAGCCAATTTGAGGTGGCCGGCTTTAGAGTGGCAGTCGAGTTGAGGTGAGTCGGGTTTGGAGTGGCCAGGAGTTTAGAGTGGAGGAGGGTTTAGAGTGATGAAGAGGAATTTTGATAGAAATTTTAGAGGGTATATGAGAGGCTACGATACCACGTGTGAAGAGTATAGAGATAAGAAGAAAGAATGATTTAATGTTGTATTGGTGTGTTTAGAATGTACATGTAGAACCACTGTTTATGGGATTGTAACAAGTGTAGTACAAGTGTGGTACAAGTGAAATAGTGGAAGTGTGTAGTACAAGTGTAGTACAAGTGAAATAGTGGAAGTGTAGTACAAGTGTAGTACAAGTGAAATAGTGGAAGTGTAGTACAAATATAGTACAAGTGAAATAATACAAGTGTAGTACAAGTGAATTACAATATCAAATATAACTTAACAATAAGAACTCAAAGAAGCCAAATGCTATCAACAAGAAAAATCAAGGTTCAAAAGAGCATTGTACTTGATCGGCCTCAAGAGCTGCTCTGTATGCTGCATCTTGTTCTTCTCTTAGTCTCGTGTTGTTTCTCCTCTCCTCAGCATCAAGCCTCGCAGCAGTTAGAACAGGAGAACTTTCTTCTAGAACTCTCTGAAGTACCATAAGCATTTCTTCAGGAGATTTTGGTCCCTCAACCTGCAAAGCATGTGTACGTGTTCATCCAGAAATCCAGGATAAGCAAGGAAGAAAACAGAAGTTGCATTATTCATCTTCAAAGCAACTCAGAACCAGAATCACAGAAACAAAGACTATGATTTGTTCAAGAAAAAAGGGCATTCCATTATCTATTACACAAAATAAGAAAATGATTCCAAAAGAAAAAAATTAATTGAAAAAGATTTTGTTCTTTAGATAGCTTTCCAGCACACGAGAGAAACATTGCATTCTTGATAAACTTGCTGGAACTCCTTCCGCAAAACAAATGCATCAGTTAATTTTTTCAAGTAATTTTTCAATCAACATTGACCGAGAAGCAATAAGAACAGAACTGCTACAAGACAAGATGGGGAGAAAAAATCTTGTTTACATATGCTTTATGAATAATCATCTGTTAGGAATCATCGCCTCCCAAAACTACAATGATGTCAGTCTCACATCACAACCACAAAATATTCACCACGCCCATGCCTCGAAATTTAAAAACCTATTTCATATTTCACATGGACTTAATGTACTGCGAGGCTTAAAATTTTACTCTCAGAAACAACATTTCAGCATATCATCATGCCCAATCCTTCACATAACATTGTGACTCTACCAAATGGAAAGCAGCAACATGAAATATCCAATCCTAAAAGGTTAACCTAACAAAAAAGTAAGTCTCGTTTTCACTACGTTAGTATCTTTATTAATACATGCAGTCCTCTTTTTATACACTAACACTAATAACTAATACTATAGCATACAGAAAAGCAGATGCCTCAATTGCAATAGACTCATTGGAAGCTAAACATGAAAAGGCTAACTTAAAATAAATACCTGCTGAAGCAGCGCTATCCTCTGATTAGTAGCAGCCATAACTACAGCACAGAATGGAAACCGTGAAGCCTTCAAGCTGTTACTCATCTTGAATCCTTCACTGGACCGTATATTCCCACCCCAAGATACGAAATTCACATTAACAAAAGCCGCCAAGGTGTCAGAACATAGAGTCCTCTGGCAGAACAAAGGAGTATCTGGATGGTCAGGTGAATGCAAATACACAAACAACAACTTAAACTCGTTCCTCGACCTCTGCAGAGCATCCATAAACCCTTCACTTACAAAAAAAGGCCTTGTCGTACCATAATCCCTCTCAAAAGACGAAACAAACTCCATAGCCTCCGCTGCAGCAGCAGATACGGATACCAATCTTGTGGAAGACTCACTGTCCCGGACCGAACCGGATCCCAATCCAATCATCCCCAGAGAGTACGAAAGGACTCCACCAGCGGTCCATAGTCCGATCCCTATAGCGCCGGAAATTAACCCTAGACTACCGGAAATAATTGAGATGGGTAGAGTAATAAGTTTCCAAGCCAAACCGGGAGCAGCAATTTCATTCGAAGCCGGTTCGGGTCGATACTGGAGTTCACCTACAGCCGGTTCTGAGCTAGACGTCTCCGAGGAGCCGGCGGCAGGATTTTCAGGCGAAGGATCAGATGCAGTGAAAGAGGAGATCGCACGCTCAAGGTCCCAGCCATGGGCTGCAAGGATCTCTGTGCACAAATCGGGATCATCTAGTCCCGTGACCGCTTGGAAATACGCTAATTTGTCGGGTACATCAACCATATCTCTGTGAAACTAGCTTTAGCGATGGTGGCCAAGAGATCTCGTGTTCCTAATTTTCGGAAATCGGAAACAGAGAAGTTGAAAAGACACGGTTCGCGATACTTGTCGAATTCAAACGTTCTTCTTCGAAAGATTAATAATAATTGGTCTTGGCAAAGCACCGGGATGTTTACGGAGGATAATTACATAAAGTAAAATGATAAATTCCACCCAAGATTCAAGACCAATTATTATCGGATGTGATATTATTTATGTAACCAATCATTATTAAACATATGATATTAAAATTTATATATACATCATTGCTTTTAAATATATTTACTGCTAATTTTATAAATTATTCAAAATATATTTAATAATTTTTAATTATATAAAAAAGAATATATTGAAGACAAAAATAAATATTTAGTTATTTCGGGATATTTGGAGAAATTTAAGTAAAAAATATATTTCATTAATATATTACATAAATTTATATATTTTTTTCTATCTTTTAATATTGATACCGAATAGAATTATTATATTTAATTTTAATTAATATAAAAATTAATTCATGATAATTTGATGAGATCATATTCATATAATTTTGAAATATATAAGTTATTATGTGTCTTGTTGTAATCATTTTAAATCAATATAAATACTTTTAATCAATATAATTTCGTTAAAAGTACATGTTAGAAAACATCTTAAAGTACATAGTTGATAAAGTTTTCATTGATATCTAGTTGGTAGGTACCTTAATATACTTTAGCACATCACAATTATAAAAATACTTTAATCCTTAACTTATAAACATTAATAATTTTTAAAATAACTTTAAATGTATTATGAAAATAATAAAAAATAATATGACATCTCACTCCTAGCCATGGACACTTGTAACAAATCCAATGTAGAATTTTGCAATGAGGTCACCGAAACCTTAGCATGACACGAGTCTAGCTTCGATCAAGTGGGTGTTGCCTTACAAACGATGCTAACCGAGCTACAAAGCCTTCGCACCTCTCGCAACCCACCTAAAACCTACCAATTTGCACGGGATGAATCCTCACACCCATATACTTCTCACCCAATAATGATTACCCTCACCAACACTTTAAATTGTCTTCCCCCAAATTTATTGGATATGATCCAACTGGTTGGATTTATAAAACAGAGTAGTATTATGAATTCAAGAACATCGTATTAGACCAACAAGTGTAGCTGGCTTCCTTCCATTTAGAAGGCATCTAGATCCCTACAATGGCACAGATGGCTTTCAAAGTTTCGTGGACCACTCACCTAGAATGAGTTCACCAAGGTAGCATAATTGTGATTTGGTCTAACAGATTAGGAAGACCTATCTAAGGCCCTAACTCGCCTTAAACATACCACTAGTATAGCAACTTATCAAGAAGCTTTTGAAAAGCTTTCCCACATAATTGATGGCTTACTAGAGTATTTTCTCATCAGTTGTTTTATTGCAAGACTTTGAGACGAAATCCACATAGATGTAAAAATAAAACAACTACGAACCTTATTGAAAGATGTGATAAGAATGGCTAGGTTGATCGAGGAGCAAAATCAATTGCAAAGAAAACCAACCCAAGAAACTCACTTCCAACCAACCTCACTAACACCAAGGGCCTCTTCCAACCCCACAACTAGTGTGTCAGGACCTCTACCAACCCAGCATTTGAACCAAAGTTCGACTGCACAACCAGTGCCTTTTCACCGAATTACTAACCAAAAGGCACGCGAGCGATAAGAAAAAGGATTATGTTATTATTGTAATGAGAAGTTTGTTGTTAGCCATTGCTGCACACAACCACATCTATTCATGATTGAGGATGCACCTCATATTCACGTTGAAGATATTGAAGATGCTTTTCCAAAACAAGAACATCATGAAATTATACTATAAATTTTTTTTCATGCAATTGTAGGAATAGAACACCCACAAACGATAAGTTTTATGGGAAAGCTGAAGAATAAGAAAATGTTGGTGCTAATAGATGGAGGTAGTATACATAATTTCATTGACCACGCTTTAGTTTCTCAATTCGGATTACCAATAATAAGGCATAAGAAATTCGAAGTCATTATTGCTAATCGTGAGAAGATAGAATGTGTTGGACAATGTTGTAGCCTCACTCTCACCATTCAAGGATATTCAGTCACTACAGATTACTACATTCTTTCTGTCGCGGCATGAAAATTGGTCTTAGGAAAAACCAATATCGAAGCTTCAACTAACAAAGAATCCAATGGGATACAAGGCACGAGATTATTTTTCCAAATAGTTCCTTCCAGTAGCAACAGCAGTCAACCCAAAACATACCTACCAGAGATTGCCCAACTACTCACAAATCAAGGCGACTATATAACCATTGAATTCCATTGCAACCCAGTGTAGAATCAGTTAATATGAGGCACTACCATTACCCTTATAATCAAAAAATGGAAATAGAGAAGATGGTAAAAAAGCTATTGTAGTCCAGTTTGATAAGGCCTAGTAACAACTTATTCTCTTCACCAATCTTGTTAGTCAAAAAGGCGGATGGATCTTGGTGGTTTTGTGTGGACTATAGGGCTCTGAATGACATTACAATCAAGTATAAATATCTCACCCTTGTTATTGATGAACTATTAGATGAATTTCATGGGGCCAAAGTCTATTCCAAATTGAATTTACGATCGGGGTATCATTAAATACGAGTCCACGAATATGAAATTCCTAAGACAACATTGCGAATTCATAGTGATGTCATTTAGTCTCACCAATCTCTTCTTCCCCTATCTTCGAAAATTAATTTTGGTTTTCTTTGATGATATTCTAATATACTCTAGATCGTGGGAAGACCATCTCGTGAATCTACAAACTATTCTCTAAATCCTATCAACTAACAGTTTGTTTGCAAGGGAATGTAAATGTTAATTTGGTGTTTTACAGGTGGAGTACCTAGGTCACATTATTTCAGAGCAAGAGGTCTCGATTGATCCATCCAAAATATGCACTGTCATTGAATGGCCAACCCCAACCATAGCAAAGAGAGTTCGGGGGTTCCTCGATTTAGCAGCCTATTACAAGAAGTTTATCTATCAATTTGGTAGTATAGTCACTCTTTTGAACTAAATATTTTGTAAGGACAGGTTTCGATGGGATGAGGCTACAGAGATGGCCTTCAAATAATTAAAAAGAAGCCTTGACCTCCTCACTTATTTTACACCTCCCTGATTTCACTCAATGATTTGTGATTGAATGTGATTCATGGAATTGGACTTGGAGCCATTCTTACCCAAGAAAATAGACTAGTGACATATTTTAGTGCAACACTGAAAGGGTTAGCCTTAGCATTATCCACTTATGAGAAGGAAATTTTAACCATTGCCAAAGCTATCAAGATATGACGTCGATATTTACTGGGGAAACCATTCATAGTCCACATTGATAAAAAAAAAGTCTTAAGTACCTATTGGAACAACGCATCATAATACTGACACAAACACAATGGCTGCCAAAACTCCTTGGTTATAATTATAAAATCGAGTATAAACATGGATCAGGTAAAAATCAAGGTATAGATTCCTTATGACATGTAATTGAATTCCAATTTCTATCCATTTTTCAACCACGAGCATATTGATGGCCAGTGCTTCAAAAAGAAGTCCAACAATACTCATTTTATGAAGAATTATTAACCATAACTTCCTCTCCATGTTCCTACAAGTTGCTCCAATATGATGGGGTATAGGTCAAGGGAAACAAAGTGTATTTGAGCCATACTCATCCTTGATTCCAAAGATAATGGTTGACTGTCATTCATCACCTATGGAAAAGGAACTTTGGGTTTCACAAAAAGGTCTCTCGAATTAAACAAAACTTTAGTTGGTCTAAAATGCACTAGATGCTAAAGGAATTCCTTCAACAATGTGATATATGTCAACGGTTCAAAAATGATTGTATGAAAACCGATAGGATTGCTTCAATCGCTACCAGTTCCTACCCAAATGTGGACTGATATCTCAATGGACTTTATTAAAGGGTTACCATCTTCCAATGGATATATCGTGATCATGGTAATCATTGATCGCTTGACAAAATATGCTCATTTCATTGCCATGAAACACCTATTTACTACTATGATTATGGCCAAGGCATTCGTGGCCAAGGTAGTTCCCCTGCACGGTATTCCCACATCCATAGTCAATGATCATGATAAGGTATTTATCAGCTTCTTTTGGTGAGCCTTGTTCCAACTACAGGCAACTAAGTTGTGCATAAGCTCAAGTCATCACCCCCAATCAGATGGCCAGATAGGGGTTGTTAACCAAACCTTGTAGCAATACTTACGCTGCTTTGTTGGTGATCAACCACGAAAATGGATTGAATGAATCCCTTGGGCTGAATTTAGCTACAACACTTCAACTCACTCATCCACCAAGATGACACCCTTCGAAGTAATATATGGTCTTCCACCACCACACTTATTATCCTATATTCCAGGGACTTTCCACCTCCAAGCAGTAGATAAGTACCTACATGATCGAGATAAATATTCTCTGTGAGTTGCAATATAACCTTCTTCGAGCTCAAAATTGAATGAAATGTCAAGCTAATCAACACCGACGCGAGGTCTCGCTCCATATTTCTTTGGTCCATACAAAGTTGTTGCACGAGTAGGTCTTGTGGCGTATAAGTTGGCTCTACCTCCTGACTCTCAAATTCATTATGTATTTCTTGTCAACTTGTTAAAAAAACACTTGGGACCAACCACTCCAACTTCCACCCAGCTTTTCCTAGTCTCAGATAATTCAACTGTCCTCCCACAACCTAAAGCCATTTTGGCTCAACGCGTGATCCAGAAGGGTAAATACTGCTCTAAACCTAAAACCCTTATGAAATGGACCGATGCATCAGCATAAGAAACCACTTGGGAAAATGAGTGGCGTTTCACCAAGTCCTATTATGATTTCATCCTTGTGGATAAGATTCTCAAGGAGGGAAATGATATGTGTCACCTTAGGGCTACTCACACACATAGAAGTTAATTAGGTTGGAGGTTACCCATTGTGCACAACAATGTGCAGCATAAGGATACAAGAGGCATATAACACATGCCGTGCGCATTGGATAGTTAGTTAGTGGTGTAGAAGTTAGTTAGTATGCACTCTTTTTCTTTTCTTTGTAAAGCTACAACCATAAAGAATATAATAAAGAATATATATAATTTTGCCAAACAGCTCCTCTTTTCTCTTATTTATTCTTGTTCAAAATTATCCACGACAATTAGCTCGTTAACTTATTCTCCCAATTTTTTGATGGATAAATTTTAATTGAAAGTCAAATCTTAATTATACTTGAGTATTAAACTTTATTTACTTGTCTAATGTAATCCATAGTTTTTAATTGATTTTCAAAACTTTTAATTGATATATGTTAAAACATAATACATTTTATAATATATATTTTTTCAGGAGATTTAAGAATGAAAATCTATCTATATATCGGGATAATTTTGTAAGTTAAACCAAAAACTTATCTAAGTAAACTCAAGCAAAATATAAAGATAGAGATAGATAACGATGACGAAAATACACAATGACACTGCAATCTAATTGTTTCTTTGTGACTGATCAAGATGCAAATGAAATATTAAAAAAAAAAGATGCATATAAAGTCGAAAGTCCCTCTAATCATCCCCAAAAGGGTGTTGTGTGTTATTTTTTCCATTGAAAAAAAAATATATCAACAAGTCGATCTTAATCATACAGCAATAACTTATACTCTAATTTATCCTCGTTGTGTTATTAGATTTAACAAAAAAGTGGCAGCTAGATATCGATGAAGCAGACGAATAATATTTCATTTAATCTCCTCAATAATAACCTTAATCCTCTACCTGCTTTTTTATCCACTCTCCCAGTTTTGAAACTCCATAACAGAAGTCTTCTCTGCCTCTACTAAGCCTGGTAAAGAAGACAGCTTCCCTGACTTGCTCAAGGACCCAACACATCATGAAATATCTCTCCCAGCATGCTTGAGCTTACTCCTTATTTCCAACCTTCTTGATTCTCGAGGTTTCTCCGATTTCAGTTCCCTCCCTCCAGCCTGAACCATCCTCCATAAGTCAACCAGCAAGCACAGTAATGTTGGACCCTCTAAAGTAAGTATCCTTAAAACGTCATCCATCATAAGTATTCTATATTGTAATCCACATGTGTCTTTGAAGGCAAGAGAGCAGGCTTGTTCCAAGCTATAATACAGAGCTTCCGACACTGTCTCAGGATGCCCAGCTTGACCAAAGAGAGAGCATACACTTAACACCACCATGGCACTTCCAAATGCATCTGATTTCCAATCACCATTGTAGAGGCGCAGCGTGAAACAGTAGCTATATATAATGTCAACCAGATGAACAGCCAAAAAGGGCAACGGTGCTATGCAACTTAGCTTGCTAACTGGAGGTAGGGGAGTTTCAAGCCAGGAGGAATCTCATCATGGCCGTTGCTTTCAAGATCATGTTCTTGTGATTCTAATCTAGGGGCTGAATATGTTGAGTTCCTTCCTTGCTGAGAGATTTTTGCTAGCAGAAGATCTCAACCACCACAGTTCCCAAGGCTTGATCATCTTGCTCAACTCCCCTGATGCAATAGATCTTTGGAATCATTTATTCCTTTCTGCAGATAAATCGTCAAAAGTGACTTCACCACTTGGAGAGATGAGCCAAAAGAATCAAATCAATCCTGACAAACACTAAAACCTAGAGGAGAAGAAACGTAGGAAGGAACTTCAGATGCTAGGAATTGGATACAGAAACAAAAGGGTAAGCAGGAACGTACCAACCAAAACCTTTTGAATGGCCTCCTCTGAAAGTGTTGAATCTGATAGGAAAAAAATGAATAAACATGTAAAGAGAAGATTTTACTCAAAAGTCTTCAGTGAATGAACAAGTTAATATAAGGCTCCATTTAACATAATATAAAACAATGACAGCCAGCAGCAAACAATTAACATTTCCAGCACTTAATTACATTTAAAATTTGTACCGAGATAATAGACCAAAGCATGAAAGAAAAAATAGTCTAAATGACATGATAAAAGATATCAAGCAGCATAACATATTAGTCTCCAAAGCAGTTACGATGTAATACCAATACAAAGTGTCCATAAGAAACTTCATTATTGGAGCAAGAGCATAAGTCAAAGGGCAAATAGCTAGGAGCATAGATAGTACAGCTCAGAAATCTATATATCAGTAAATCTCATGTATAAATGTTTGACATCTCAATTACATACGATACCTCGAAAATAATCTTCAAATTTACAGAACATGTATTGAAAGATATCTTCTATGCAAACTAAACAATATATTGATAACATACCTTCCTCATCCATGTCATAGTTCTCTTCTTTTGAATGATATCTTTTCAATGTCTTAGCATTTTTTGTTTAGTATCATCATCTGGCAGCAATTGCCGAAGCTCGTCAACAAAATTTTATTGCATAAAGGATTCAGTACAGCGAAGACTATGAGACCGCAAGTCTGCAAAAAACATATCTCGCCCAGATGAAATAACAAAACACAGAGCACTACAGTAAACTCACTGCGATCAGATGTTACAAAAAGAATACAGAACCGTTTAAATTGGAAATCAGAAATTTCAAAATCAATTATATAAGCATAAATCACAATTGTATTCAAAGATGGCCTAAATTATCGTTTCTCGCTAAATAATTGGTTCAACTAAAAATCACTAAGAAAAATTCCTTCAGTGAAACTTGTTTCAGGCTATTTCATCAGATCTGATCTGTAGGCCACTTAATCTCACACAAGTCCTCAATATCATACTCTCAAACATGCTTGCAAGCAAGCTAGAAGGTGATACAGTAAATAATAAAGTAGCACTTAATCACTGCATTTAATTTTTTTAATATAAAACAACAAAAATTACGATCTTTAAAATTTATAACCATAAAAATAAAATATTTAATTTCAAACTCATATATTTTTGTTATTAAAAAAATCTAATTATCATTTGACATAGAATGTCTGGACGCCATTTAATTAAAAGTATAGTTATTTAGATTCATTTAATGTTAAATAATGTTTAATTGAAAAATATTCAATAATTAAGTACTATTTTCGTTGTTATAAGTTTTAGAGGTGTTATAGTTTATGTGTTGTATGGTTCCTTAGTTAACAATTTGAAAAAAATCACACATGGATTGGGAATTACGATGGATGTTGTATTTTGAACTAAAAATAGAACTCCCTCCTCCACTTTGAAATCATCCCAAAATTTGTATTTCTTCCTCTCTTTTGTTTAGGTAATTGATTAACTCAATCTTATACAATCAGTTATAATTTTTAGATTTTATTTAATTTAAAAATAATAAAAGTGGTCAATGACGTCCGAATACGTAGATAACATTTATAATGAATCTCATTAAATTTTTAGTATTCTTATTTTTCTGTTTTAATATTTTATTTAATATCTATTTTAATTTTTTTACCATTATATTTCAAATATCATTATTTTGTCGAGTTAATTTGAGTTTTATTCATTTAATTCATAATATTTACGAATAGTAACTAATTAAAATAGTAAAAATATATCAAAACTTATCAAGAATTTCCAAAAAAAAATTCCATAACATTTCAAACTGATCGATGAGCAAGTAGTTGCTTACCTTGTAGCAAGGCAGGGAACAATATCGTAAATTGCATCGAGGACAAGTATACTGCGAGAATTGTTTCTGGCAACTGAGTTAGGGGGAAGAAGAAAAAAATCAAACATATATAAATAGTATAAAAATAGAAACAAAATTTATCACAAGTTAACATGTACTAAAAATAACTAGTTACGGAGAAGAAGAAGAGTCAAAGAAACGTGAAGAAGAAAGATAAAAGCTTACACATGGCAGATAATCCGGGAAGGAGGGTTTAAAGGGAAAGATGTCGAGGGTTTATCAGAAGTAACAATGGTGTCCGACATTGCAAAATCTGAAATAAAGACCTCGTTTTTCTCCTACTTTCGGGTTTTATATAATCAAATAACGTATAGAAAAAGCCCTCGGTAACTGATAATTCAATATTATTCTCAAACGACTTGAAGTCAAAAGGCTTAAACCCAGTGATAGCTCAGATTCACATAACCATTGCGAACGTATTATATACTGTATTCTGTGTTAACTTGCCTTCTTTCGCTTCAAACGACACGTCGTTGGTAAGAGTGATTGATTTGTTCATTAACCCGACCCACATAGAATAGTTTAATATTACAAAATAGTAAAATGCTATTACTTCCCATGCAACAATTTGGTAACAATTTGGGATGTAAACGGCGCACGTACGGGGCGGTTATCCTATCACCCGTTTAAATAATTGTAATGGTAGGATGGAGATTATCTATCAAAGTTTCGAATTTTTTTGACGGGCATCGGATTTCCATATAACGAAAAATTATATATTAAATATTTAAAATTAATAACTTTATAAAAATAGAGTTATCATTACATTTTTTTAAAATATAATTTTAAAATTTTTTAATACAAGATCAATCAGAATCTATTATATCATATAAACGTCACAAAAACAGGGAGCTGTTAAGACAAGTTACATGAATGTCACACAAATAAAGAGGGCCAATCATATAACATCGTGTATACGGTGTCATGTAGTATCATGCCATATGTCAATACGGCATTCATTACGAGTGCTACTTTATCAACGTACTTGTCATGCATCGTCACCTGATTCGTCCATTCATTCCATCCAGGTACCACACAATTCGTAACCATGAATCACAACACACTACGTGGTAATAAGTTAGGGTGCATTGACCAAGATCAATCTCCTGTGCCATACATCACAAGTTGATCTGATGGTCCAGATTAAACTTGAGTTTAATTTAACCCCTTAATTTCCCTATAAATCTTAACGAGCTTAAATTAATATATTTTTTATTAGTTTTTGGAGAAAGAAGAGAGAAAAATACAAAAATATCGAAAAGGATATACAGTTTTGGTGGAGATTCAAGAGGAGATTAACACTATTATTCAAGAAATTTATTGTATTTATTCTTCTTCTTATTTCTTTATAAATTTATATATCTTTTATTGTGAAAAATATGAGTTTTATGAGTAAAATTATATCTAGTTAATTTATTAATCTATGGGTCTTATGAATCCAATTTTTACTATGTGATAATCTAATATTTTATCCAAATTATTATTTCAATTTAATTATATTATTTAATCTAATTTTTATGCTATTAATTTTTAGATCAAAAATTGATCTATAGAGACAATTAATAGATTTGAGATAATTATTTAATTGTTTGTCTTGATTATATAACATGCGTAGTTTATATGCATAAATATGCGATTTTTATGTATGTGATTCATAATTGGTGAACTTAATAAGTAGTATGCAATTTAATTGACATGAGATTGTGACTAGGTTAATTAATATATGATGTATAATTTACTTAATACATAAATACATGTTAGGTTATATTCAATTAATCATTAATTGATAATTATATTGGAGAGATTTTAGTGATTCATATGTTTACAAAATTGGGAGATTAAGTATTCCAATATATTTTCTCATATATCTTATTAGCTACCAAATCTGAGTTAATTAGTTATTGCTATTTATTTTTAATTGTTTTAATTTTGCTTTCTTAAAACATAAAAACACAAAAAAAATTAATTTTTATTTTTGTTTTAAAAATTAGTTTCTAATAACATAATTTATGTGAAAATGATATTTTCTTTCCATTATATTACTTGTTACAATATATATACTTGCGTATTCATTACACACAATTCGTATTTGATCAAAAATCAATGTAAAATTTCAATTATATATGTTTATTATGCAATTAATATAATAAAATTAAAATTTTGAATATAAAATAATAGTTATACTCAAATTAATTATTTATTATTTTAGCTATCATTAAAATAATTATTGTTATATACACTATTATATTATATTTTTACAATTAAAGTACTAATTTAATGATATAAATAATATTTTTTAAACAAAATATAAGAAAATGAGAGTCGAGTAATTAGCGGAATGGGAAAGGTGATTGCTACCTCCACCTCCACCTCGCCCCTTATAGGATCATTCTTCATCGGTGTTAAAATCAATTTTTCTTCATATATTCTTTCTCTTAAAGACTTTGAAGAAAATTGATATCTCTAGTAACAATATTATTAATTCTTATAAGTAATTTTACGATTATTTTAAAATAAATTAATAAATGTACTACCGAACTTAGATTGTTTACATAAATTTTTCACATAATTTTAAATTGTAGTAAATTTACTATCAAACTCTTATTGATGGTTCAAATTCGTAAGCGAACTCCTTATTGATCATATACTCCAAACATAAATCAAATGTTTGAATAACAAGCTAAGCGATTAGATTTTCATTGTAGAAAAAAGCTGGCTCTTGATTGTAAAACAAGGTAGAATGCAACCTCCAAACATCTTAAAAGAATTGGTCGTTAACTGTATCAAAACTTAAGATTTAAGTTCACGTTAATTTATTTCAAAATTTTCACTAATATTAAATTTAACTCTTTTTTTACTTTATATATCCTACAAAAAGTTATTTACTATTTAACTAATCTATTAAATTCTGTTTAACTCTATTTAATGAATCTTCGGAACTATCTATTCAAATGATAAATAATATTCATCTACTTAGATCACAAATGAAAAAAAAATGTTAAAATTCAAATATAATATATAAGAGAGTAGTAACTCTTAACAACTTAAATTTTTAAGAAAATTATTTCATAATTCATAGAAGACTATTTGATGAAAAGACAACAGAGATGCTAAGAAACAATAATCTGTTAGCCTATGACCAAGTGTTTTTATCACTTTCAAGATATAACCCGTTTATGTATGAAGCGACCAAAACAAAGGAAAACCTAGTAAAAACAAAAATAGCAAGCAGTTTTGCAGAGCTCCACCTTTGTTCTTTCCTCTTCATCATCACCAAATTGATCTCCCAAATATCATGTGGCTAATTTTTTACATAATCATGGTTCTGCCTCTAACATAGCCATTCAAGTTAGAGCTTAAAAAAAAAACACGCACAGACACACAATTAATACACAATCTGCTTCTTCTTTTTTCTTCTACAAAGTATGTCCTAAGCCTACTAAGTACTAACTATATGCACAATTCAATCCTCTTTCATGTACTATCAACTTAGTGTCTCAGCCAAGCTGATTGGTAGTGGAAAGTTTGGTTTTTGGTAACTGTCTAATAGAGGCATTCCACCATCTATATAATTACTTGGTTGATTGGTTGAAGCCATTCCTCTATTACTTGTTTCTTGTAGAAGCTGAACAAGTGACCAGAATACATTTATCCTTGTTACATGCCCATTTTTTGCCTGTGACAATTAGTAATTGGTATTAATACAAAGAAAATAGAAAGAAATAACTATACGTTGAATTTAATTTCTTTCAATTTAAAGTTTGTTTACCTCAACAATGAAGCATGCCCAAATCTTATTCTCTCTGATCTTTGTCACTCCTTTCAAAATATTTAATCCGAATCCACGAATTATGTCTGCTATTTCATGAAATAAATCTTGTTCCCCGCATATCATCTATAGTAGAAAATCAATATCGAGTTCAAAATCATATTTGATAAGAGTGCTTTTATTCATCCTAAGTCTTAGATGGTTAAATGCGATTGAATGTTAAAGTTGATCCAATTATTTTCATCATATTACATTATGTCACGTCAGTTGATCAAGAGTTTTTCCGTTCTCTTTGTTTGTGTAATACATACCTCAATTAGCATTTGACCAGGTGAATTGAGGTCTTCTACTACAATGGGGCAAACCATTGATTGACTCCCAACTTCAAATGCCTTAGTAACTCCACCGCCGCCACCACAGGTATTGATGTCTTTTGAAAACTTGCCATTATCCTTGCCAGCCTACATTTTCATGCAAGTTTATCTACGTATTAGTAAAATATTAAATAATAAACACTAAAATATATGTGGGTTTATGATTGTCTATACATAAAATAACAAGATCAAATAGTTACCATTGATTCATCAGCAAGTTTCAGCATATCTGCATATTTTGTCACACCTTGCATGAAAAGCATGTACTTGATGGTCCTATCTAATAGAGAGTCAATACTACACTGTTTCATAAACCAAAATAGTTAATTTTAGTATCAATTTGTGCATTTAACTTCAAATTTAATGAATGGTATATCAATATTTTTCATTTATTTCTCAATGCAAAGAAAACTGTCAAGGAATGAATACCTTGCCACCATTAGGGATGAGTCCTCTCAACTCTTTGATACGGTCCTGAATCTGTTGACGATCTTTAGGTCTCGGTCGAGAACTTTCCCCTGGTCTAGCCCTTTTCTTGACAACCTTTGCATGCCCTTCGGACTTTTGGGGTTGTGTTAGAACAGCACTTTCCTCAGTAATGCTATAGCTATCATCAATCCATAAACCAACTTGTGACTTTGGCAACAAGTCTTTCCAATTGAGATGATTGTTTGACTTCTCCATATCACAACGCAGCAAACTCATACTTCCATTTGATCCACAATCTACTCTCCTTCTTTTAGTTGGAGATGACCGATCATCCAGACTAGATTTAGCACCAGAAGTACAAGTGTTCATGCCACCCAAAATTTCTCCAAGTCCTAACTCAGAGAATAGGCTTTTTCGGGGGCTGGCTGCAGATTTAGAATCCAATTCTGAGTTGCAGTTGGACAATGAAGAACTAGTAACCGAGCTAATTTCGGTCATCACGGGTCTTATGATATCTTCTAAAAGATTGCCTGATTGATGACACTCAGCATCGTGAAGATTCTTTTGAGCAATCTCGAAAGTATAAGGTTTGTCATGTCCTTGAGTACTGAATGTATTGGTTATAGAACTATGAACTGAATTAGATGAAAGCTCTTTTGAAATGTCCATGAAAGTACTTTCAATCAATTGTGAAACATCATCACTCAATGCATTTACAAGTTCATTGATGTTCTGTTCTGATGAAGGAAACCATTGAGACAGATCATCAGAAAGGCAGTTATTAAAAGCATCTGTATTTGTTTCTTCTAGAAGACTTGTTGCTTGATATGGAAACTGTGATTCAAATGATGTCAAAGTAGAACATTCACTTTTCCATGTATTAATACATGAGTTCTTATCAAAAGAGTCATCAAAGACACGAGCTTCAGTATCACAATTTCGTGATAAATCAGCAAAATGAGACACATCTACTAGTGAATGTTCTGTTCTATCACTTGCAATCAAGGAAGCAAACAATCCATTTATATCATAAGTTTCACTTGTTTCAGATGAAACTACACGATATATGTTCTGAAATGACCGTTTTGTTTGATCCAAGAACTCCATAGTCTCTGGAATCTGATATGATAAGAAAAAAGGTCATTAATCTATGCAAAGGACAAAAAGGTAAATTCCTGTTTGTCTTTTTTTTTTAATGGACTAATTAATTACCTTCATAGTGGATCCAAATTGTACCACTCCTTTTGATTCCACAGGTATAACTGCAATTGTCTGCAAATTATATTTCGTTAATTGACAAATTAACTCAAGTCATGAAGATTAATTTCATTCCATAAATATGATTTGATTTGACAGCAAAAGTGAAAAATAATTGAAAAGACTAACTGTAATTTAATCGAGAAAAAACAAAAACAAAAAGACCAAAGTGAAAAGGAAAAAAGAAGAAGAAGAAGGGGGAATAGTACCTTTATTCCAAAAGAAAACTGGCATTGGAACTCGGATTCATCCTGTAGAATGAATTGAAATTTTCAGAAAGAGAATAGAAAATTAGTGTTTTTTTTTTCTTTTTGTTATTTAATAGGTGTACGATGGAACGTCAATTTATCTTTTTATTTATATAAAATATATCATTTAATTTTTTCTATAATTTTTTTTTAATAATTTTAAAATTAATTTATAAAAAAATTATCAAAAATATTTCTATCATTTTATTGTTTATTATACAAAATTTTCTTTAAATTTTTTTATCAATAAAATGTTTATTAATACTACTAAAAATACTTATAAGGCCTTTTTATAAATAAAAAGATTAATGAATATTTTTTTATAATTAAAAAAAATTAATAAAATATTTTTTAATTTAAAAAACTAAATAAAATTATATCAATTAGATTTTGAGTGTTTTATGGGTTAATAAAGGTTTAATTAATCCAGATATTATATTTTTATAAATGTGTTACCTTAGTTATTTTAAAAAATTGAAAATTTTAATTATTTTATTATTATATTTTTAAATATTTTAATTATTTTTTTGTTAATTTTTATTTTTATGAATTATTTTTTAAAAATTTAAATAAAATTAAATTGAAATTTACTAATATAAAGTATGAAATCCGTAGATATTTGAAAAAAAAAAGTTAAAAATAACGACTAAAATGATAAAAATATCTATAAATGTAAGGTGAAAAAATTAATCAATTTAAAGCAATACCTAACAATATCTGAAAGTAGAGTTCTTAAACGTGCAATTTTTTTCCTAAAATTTAATTTAATATTACTTGCACACTCTTTCTAAAGAAATAGGTTTAGCTGCTTTTTACATCTTTTGAGGTTTAAAAAATTCAAATTATAAAAAAAAAAAATGGAGGAGTAGGAGGAAATAGCCGTAATACCAGTTGATGTTCAATAGATCTAAAGGAAAACGATTCTCCATAAGCAGTATCAGAAACTACCCATTTCTGTTTCCCACTATAAGCCGCTTGACCAATTAATCTACATCAAATATGTGTAAACAAAAAGATAAGCCTAAAACCAATATATTAGTTTGAAAGAGATTAGATTATAAATTAAAAGACAAATATACCCTTCTCCAACCATATGGATTTGCATAAGCATATTGTCTATCACTGTCTTGACTTGTTCCTCATAGTACAAATCTTCAATAACCAAGAACCTAGTAGCAATTCGTCAAAATAAAATTACCATAAGCTTTATTTATTCCCAACATAAATAAAGTTTCATGCTTTATATAAAAATGTCATAGTAGCCGCCATATGAAAGTACTATGATAATGAAGAACCATTGAAGAAGAAGAAGTAGAAGAAGAGGACTTACATGGAATTTGGCTGATCAAATCGCCAGAAGATACCATAAGACCAACCATTACAGACACAGAGTGTCTCAAGCGTGTTCTTGAGAACAGAAGCTTTCTCTGCTTCACCCATTACACAAACTAAATCCAAGATCCAACTGATGAACGATTCTAAAAACTCAGTACTCCAAACCCATTAAGCGATTCGGATCCGAGACAACCAGGTAATTAGCTAGATGGGTACGTAACCCCTTCACTTGTTAGTCAATAAATCAGATAGCTCAATTCTCTTCTTCTGCAATTTTGTATTCCCAGCATAAGAAACAGAGGATTTAAAAAGGCAGTTCGTTTTGCTTTTATGACTTTGTAAATAAAATAGAAGACGACGGTTTGAAGACAATGGATTAAAAAAGATGGGTTTATTCTATAAACCAGAATGCTATAAGTAGGTTTAAGCCTCCAGAGAAGGTTCAAATTTTATATATAGAAATGGAGTACAAGTGTTGGTTTTGAGTTTCTGTCTTTGTTAGCTGCTAATTGGGTTTTCTTTTTTTCACTCTATAATTAAAATTTTTGGATCTTTTTACCTTTTGGAATTTGGAACACAATAATTTAGAAAAGACAGAACGAAAGAAATCTGTTGTTGTTTATGTCGGAAGAGAAAGCTGATACTAACTCCTTTGTTTGCATCAAAAGCTGAGATTTCGTGCATTTATTGGTCAAAAAAACATTTAAATTACATCACATAATATTTACGAATTCACTTTTAATATTATAAATATAAGTTACTTTTTTTTAGTACATAAACAATATGTTTTTTATTAAAATATATGTTTTCTTCCATAAAATATATATTATTTTGAATTTTAAAAAAATAACAAATATTTTATCTGAAAGTTATTAAAAATAAAATCATATAAAAATATGAATAATATATACAATGGATGAAAAAAAATAAGTTAATTTAATATCTTTTAATTATTTTTATTTTGAGGTTTTCTTACTTGCATGTTTATTGTAATAAAATAAAAACTATAAGTGAAGTAAAGAATAAAATTATTGAGAATGAATTATGTATAATAATATATATACTTTTATTTGTAGAAATTAATAAAATTATCATAAAAGTATTTATAATAACACGATAAATTATTAAAAATGAATAATTAATGCAATTTTATAAAAAGTAGTTAATATTATATGTTTATAAATATATCCTATTTCATGATTTAAAAAGTTTTTTTTAAAAGTAACAGGGTTTATTTTTGAAAACGCTTTAAAATGTTTTAATGCAATAAATATGACTTTTACTGTCAAATACCAATTAAAATATTTTCTTTAAAAATGATTCTAAGTATAGCATCCAAAAACACTATAATATATTTGAAAATGATAAAAATAATACTCAATATAATTAGACTAAATTCAATTAAACGTTATTTAAATATTAAATTGACCTAAATAATTATAGTAGAAAATAAAATTATATATCAAATTTATTTTAATAATAAAAATATATAAGTTAAATATAAAGTTTATTATGTTCATATATATAAGTTTTAGTCACGTTATTTTTATTTTTATTTTAATATTTTTTATTTCTTTAACTATATTTGATTTTTTATTGTTCAGTTAACACAAATAGATTATTATATCGTTTGATAAATTAAAATGGATTAAAAGATAAATTAATTACTAAAAGGTATTAAATTTCATAATAATTATTACCTATTAGCATTTAGTATAATATAAATGGTTGTAGTCTCGTAGTGTACAATAAAAATGATTATTTTGAGAAAAAAAAAATAGGAAATTAATTATGTAGAATATTGCGTATTTATGATGACAGGATATTGCTTGAACATTATTATTAATATATAATAAGTAAAGGAATTTAGACCACTTAAGTTTTCTTCTACCTTTTTGAAAATTATAATATTTATTTTATTGCCAATATGATTCCTCCACGCAAACATTTATCCTTTATAGGAATATAGTATTAATAATAATAATAATAATATATTATAAATATGTTACAAACACCATCAGAATCGTTTAAATAATGTATTATATAGAGTGTGATTAAAAAAACACTGTGCTATCATATAAAATATGTTACAAATTTGATATTATTTACATTATTTTAATGATATATGTTATTTTATTTTAAAATTAAAATTTCTTCTGAATAAAAAATATATATTGAAAAATGATGTTTAAAGCCTAAGTACACTCTTCCATGCACTCTCATGTAGACATGCACATTCTCCAATTTCGATTAAAAACACGTAAAAATTATTTTTAATATTAAATTTTATTTAAAAATATATATTTTAAAAAAAATCACATATTCAATGGATCATATAAAAGAATATATGAAGCCCTGATTTAAAAAAATATAATATCACATGTCAATTAAATAAGTAAAATAGTAAAAAAAAAATTACTATTTTAACTATTATTGCATATTAGTTATACATGGAATGGAATGATTATTTAATTTTTTTTAAATTAGATCATCTTAAATATTTCAAATATTAGAGAGTAAATTATGATTTGATCATAATTTATAACTTTAAATTATATAATAAAAATGTAGGATTATTAATATTTAGTTATATTTATGCACGTCATTGTAAATTTACAATCATCTAAAATAAAAATAAAATTTGGTTGCATACTTACATATCTCACTCTATCAAAAAAAAAAAAAAACTTGCATACCTCACGGAAGGTAAATGTCAAAGGGAAGGACCAACACATGGCCTTAGGCTCGAGGGTTATTTTCTCTCAGGTAAAAATAGCACAACATAATATCATAGCTATAGAAAATGATAGCCTCCCTTCCCTCATTATTACTTCTATTAATATAAACATATACACGCATTTAATTAATGAGCGAGGGTCATGTGAGATAAAGTATATAGACACGTTTGTTTCAGGAGGGTATATACTATATAACCCTATTAATTTTTTAAAAATGTATTTTTTATTTATAATATTATGTATTTTATTATTTTTATAGTGTATAATTTGATTTATATTTTTCTAATTTTTTTTTCAAACATGTGATATATTTTAAGTTCGATAAATTTTATAAATAAAATTCTGAATTTTTATTTTTATTTTTATTCTTATAAAGAAAAATAATATCTATGAGCGTTTATATTTTAAATTCTTGCTTAATTTTTATAGACTAATTTGAATTATTTATATAAATTATGCTTGATAAAAAATATGTGTAAAATAAAAAAATTAATAATAATGTCATTTTTGTAATTTCTTCGTCCTCTAATATATTTATATAAAAAAATGATACAAAAATATCATAACTTAGATCATCGATATCATTTAATCACTTATATTATAGATTATGTTATTTAATTTATTAATTATGAAAAATATATAAATTAATAACAAATAATATTATTTTAAAATTATTATTATTATTTTATAAGTTGATTAAATATGAATAAAACGTGATTAATTAACAATAATAAAGTGGCACTAATATCAAAAACAATTCAAAAAGTATTTATTTTAATACTTTTTATTTTTTTTATTTTATTTTAATTTTTTATTAAAAATTAAAAATATATTTAAATAAATTTTTATTTGAATATTATTATTGTTGATTTTTTTAAATAATTTCATATTAAATTTCACTTTTATACATATTAAATACTAGTATTTTAATTGCGTTAAATTACTAGATAGAAAAATAAAAAAAATTTAATAGAAAAATTATTAAAATAATATTATTTATTCTTAATTAATTTTTTTTAATTAAATGACTAAATTATTTTATTTTTAATTTAAGATAGTAAACATAACAAATGATCTAATCTAAGGGACATATATAACACATCACCTTATATTATATTATCATTCAATTTTATAACATATTTAATAGTAAATTTAGCTTTTTTATTATTTTATAATACCATGATAATATAATTTTATATTTTATTCCTATATTTATTTACAAGTTTTATTCATAAATTTTTATTCTTTTACTTTTTGATAAAAAAATATGAATATAAATATAAATTTTTATTTTTTAATTACTACGTTACTTATATTTCTAGACTCCAATCTTAAATATTTTATATATTCAAATGAAATTTATGTTATTAAGCTTCGGCTCATTTACTAATTGTTTTACTCATTAATCACTCGCAGCTTAAATGGAGTTTCTTTGAACAAATATTCTGGCTACATCATTGTGCAAGGTTGTATATTTTTCATAAAGAAAACATTAATCTTTGAAAAAAATTACATTTTAATAAATTCAAAACTACGTTACTTATGTATATCATTCTTAAGATTAAAAAAGTGCATATTTTTTTAATTTATGATACTAAAATATTATAATTAAAAGTTATAAAATTAATATGTTTATTTCTTTAGAAATATAGGATCACTAATGTATTTCTCTCGTTATTTTAATTTATAAAAACTATTGATATATTATTCATTAATTTTAAAATAAGCAAAATAATCGATCCAAAACTTTGTTAATCCAACAAATATTGTTATTAATTAGTTACTCTAAGATTAATAAATAGCTCTCAATTAAATAAAATATTTATTTATCCTACTACAGTATAAAGTGTTGTGTATATTTTAAGGTAAAGACAAACTTAAATATCTCTGGTACTCTAATATTTTAAAGTTTTATTAATTTTCTCTTCCTTTTACAAATGTTTTTTTTTTGTATTATTTCCTCCTCGATAATATTGAGTACAAAAATTATTGACAAAATAAAAAAATAAGCATATTTACGTATAAAATCAAAAAAATAATATTATTTATATTCAACTAGTATATTTTACTATTAAAAAAATATAATATATTATTTTATTTAAATTACGATTATTTAAATCCGTTTAATATTATTATATTTTCATTAAAAAAATTTATATCATTTCATATAAACATCATTTAAATTTAACTAAAATCATTTAGATTCATTCAATTTGACTATATTTAATATTATTAAGATGTTATTTTTATCATTATAAATTTTAAAAATATTATTTTATTTTATTTTTTAAAATTATTTTTCAATTAAAAGTTTTAAATCAATATTTATGTTGAAAGTCAATTCAATTAATTTAGAATAAGAGTTGCGAGAAGTTATGTAACTTTTTACAAAACTAGCATTTTTCATAGTTTTTATTTGTAGCGCTTTAGTAATATAATTTAAAAAAAAATTATATTTCAGTCGTAATAAATACTAAAATATACATTTTATATTAAAAGTATGAGACAAAAGTGAATATTTTTTAAAATTATTAGACAAAAAACCCTAATAACGGCCTCTTTATACTGTATTTTTACTTAAATATAATATATTTATTAAAAAATATTAATTTTACTCAAATTGTACAAATAAACATAAAATTCATAATTTATTAAAAAATACGTAAGCTTTACCTGTATATTTTTGAAAAAATATTTAAGTTTTATATATATTTTTTAAAAAAAAATTTACGCTTTAAATGTATATTTTTTTAAAAAAGTATGTAAAATTTATATACATATTTTTAAAATAATATATAAATTAGAAATAACATATATATATATATGATAATTATGAAGGTTATTAATAATAATACGATTGAATTATACTCTTAAAATTATAAATAAAAATAATTGAGTAAAAAAAAAATTAAACCCTAAATCTAAAAATATAAAAATATGCACTATTTAAGATAATTAATACCCATCATCCCATTAATTGTTGTGGTAAAAAATCCAATCACGGCCACAATTCACACCCCACGACACAACCACGGCTAGAGCGCAAGTTAGCAACACTTCCAATTAAAATTGATTTTCGGACGGAGAGAGGCTTTGAGCCTTTTACTCCACTCGATTACCTTCTTAATATAGAATTTTCAATTTCATGATTAAAACTCATTCGAAGCACCGTATAATTCACTAACTCAGTGTCTTTAAGTAATATCCATATTACCATAAATCCAAAAAATTACATGCATTAATAAAATCCATCACATCCACTAAAAAACACTTAAAACTTATAACTAACTTAACAACAACAACCAATATATATATATATTATCTAACGTTTAAATAAAATTTACTAATATTAAAATCTTCAATATTTAATATTATTTTATTAGTATTATTATCTTTTTAATCATTTTTTTTAATATTCAATGAGATGAATAATTTATATTTAAAAGTATAGGTTATATTTTTAGTAGGATTATTTGACTAATAATTCAAATTATAGTGATTCATATTAGGGGTGTCCAAAAATCGGATTGGGGGCCAAAGCCGTAAAACAGACCGCATCAGAACGGTTTTACTAATCAAACTCGGTCCGGTTTGTATTAATTTTAAACGCGTTCAAGGCCGAATAGGTTTAATAATATATTAAAAATTTCGCATTATTCTTCATTAAATTATAAAAAATCGAACCAAACCGGAATTAAACCGACCAAAGCGATTTTATAAGTCAAGCGATCGGTCGATTTTTATTTTTAAAGCAGATTTAAGCGGTGGTCCGATCCGGTTCTAGTAATATGAACGATTCGATCCGGTTAAATTTTTTTTAAGAAAAACCGGAATGGACCGGATCATGGACACCCCTAATTTATATATAGGAAATTTTGTCAGTAATGAACCATTTTATTGAAATTGTTTAGGAAGATAGTGATGGGCTTGGGCGGCTAAGACTGAAAGAAGGCATTGCGCACTGAGGAGGTTCCAAGTAATTTTTCTAATCGGCAGAGAATATTCCGGCTTGAGAACCGAAAGTGTTGGGGTCACCTCCTTGAAAACTGCAACAAAATCATGTGTTTGTATTATTGACCCCACATTAATATTCATATGTGGACCTGGTGTGTTTCTTCCATTATTTAGTAAGGAGAGTTAAATATATTTTATGTTTATATATAATTTATAAAAAAAAATTAATTAGTTATAATTACGTTTATAATTTTTGAATAATAATAAAATTCAATTCAATTTTGAGATATAATATATAAATACTTTTTAAAAATATATATAATTAAATATGTTTTTATGCCATTTATATATTTTTAGATATAATTATAATAAAATAAATATTATGGATATTTTTATAAATTATTGAATACATCGTGAATATAAAACAAAATTAATTCATAATAAATGATTATATTTGTACTCAACCTATACCTCCCACAGTATTACCAAATCACAGCGTATATTGTGCTTGTACTTGGCTTCTTTAAGTTAGCAAGTTCTAAATGAAATATTCTATTTATAAAATATAACTTTTTACTTTACATTCCTCCATTAATATTTTATACTTATAAATAAATTTAATGGTGAGTATAATTCTAAAAAAAAATATATAGGTAAAAATGACCCGTTTATTGTTACGATACATTAATTTATAGTTTAATTAATCCTGAGTTTTTTAAAATAAAATTTCAAAACTTATGCAAAGAATCGCTACCCTTAAAATTATATGTTTTATTAGAGAATTTTTGAAACACTAAACTACAACTGATTAGGCTTAAATAATGAGTGTTAATCACGTAAATTAGTCTTTTATATGGTGACAGGTTATTAAAAAGTTAAATCCTGCATGTGTACCAAACTAACTCTTTTTTATCTCACACATAAATTACATTATTTTTATGGTATCCATGGTCCAAGCTTGTAGAACTTATGTGTGGACGCACAACAAAATATTCTTCACAATATAATGAAAGGTATGTTAGTGCACTATTTCATGCACGATGATTCGACATAAATTATAAATAGGTCCCCCAGTATATATATATATATGTGCATTTTGTGTGACAATATCCTCATATCTAGTGTGAGAATATTGACCTTAAATATTAAATAAATATATTTTTATTTTCATTTTATGTTTATCTCTTGTTACCTTGATTAGTCATTTGTATTACACGGGGATGATTGTTAAAAATTTGTTGATTATATTGTCAAAAATGCTTAAAATAATAAAATAAAATAAAAACATATAAATGTTATATGCTTTAAAAGCCATTTCGTATAAATTATGTTCTAGCTCATGTGTAAAAAAATTAATATGATCATATTTTACATATTTTTTTAAGTTAAAAAACACAATGGGATAATCATTTGTTGTAATATTTTAAATTATTAATATTATAATATTATTTTTCATTCATATTTTTAAGTTCTTTCTTTATTATTAAATACGTAGCATATTATAATTTAATATCTACAAATAAAGATTAAATCTAATATCATCGTCTAAAATAATATTTATAATTTGAGTATGCAAAAAATGGGAGCTCTCACACAATCAAGAGTCTGTAAAACGTTGACACGTTAGGGTCGATATTGATTGTTTGGGAAATCAATTAAGCATTTTCATAACATTATTCCAATCCAATCCATCGCTTCTCTGCCAATCCTTACTCTCCATCTAAACGAAGCGTTTTAAGGAAATAAAAGGGCTAAGGACCACATCAATATTGTTTGGGGAAACATAAAAAAAATAAAAAATTAAATTTGAAAATGATGATCACCGTTCACAAATTAAGAAAGGATATTTAAATTATATTCTTTTTTTTCAATAAATACAATTCAATTTTGAAATACACAACATACTCACTAATTAATTATTTTAAACTAAAATATGAACATTTAAACTCACCTGTCAAAAAAAAAAACGGATAACACTTTTATCATCAAAATACTAGAATGATGAGCAAATATTTCAATTAATTGTCCTTGCCAGTTATGTAAACTAAATATCTAAAAAGTTTAATTTATTTATATAATATTACTTATTTAGATACAAAATTAAAGAAAATATTAATTGTATAAAAAAAAATTTAATTTTAATATCACGTTAGAAGTTATTATTAGATGATCAAATTCATCGAAAACATAAACTATTAAAAACACGATACAAAAACATTTTTATACATCTATTAATTGCTATTCTATTAAATAATATAGTTAATTATAAGGGTATTAAACAGAAACAAGCTCATTTTGTTGTAATTTGCGGTGGAAAGAGAGGTTGAAGGGAGATCCACAATCAATCACAGACGCAAAGTTGTTCCATTTACTCTTAGTTTGATCATCATCTTCATACATCTTTATCCTTTATTTGCTAGTAAAAGGGTTATAATTTTGTCTCCTTTGAACAACACACGCTTCATCATAGCCGTTGAGCAAGAAGCAAGTCAACCACATTTCCTAAAATGATTTCCTTTTTTTTTTTCTTTTTTGCCTATTTTTTCCTCCTAAAAGTATAGAATTAAATCGAACAGTAAGATTTCGCTTGTTCATTGGTCCTTTCACTTTTTGCTACTTTTCACTCTCTCTTTTTTTTCTTCCCCTGCTCTCTCTTGGTTCCTAGCTAAATAACAAATAAACCATTCTTTGTTGTTTGTTGATCAAATAAACCTTAAAATTTAGTGGCATTTTTATTTTAAGTTAAGAGGGTATTAGATGTGATGATTGAAGGACCAAAATGATATATCTTACTTATATGTGTTTAATTGTTTTGTCATACTCCGAAGGCTTTATGCTGTTGGATAAAACATGCTTTGCCTAGTGAGAAAAGGGCAAGTGGTCCAATTTATGTGATACAGGACAAAAACTATAATTGATAGTTATTATTATTATTATTATTATTATTATTATTATTATTATTATTATTATTATTATTATTATTATTATTTTCCTTTTAAATTGATAGTTATTCTATTTATTTGGAAGAATTCTTTATTGAAATGTTAAATGATATAATTTAATATTATTAATAAATATATTTAAATTTATATAATTATATCTAATAAAAAATTATCAATTCATATTTATTATCTATAATAATTCTCTTTCATTAATTAATACTTAAAAAATAAATTTTCACAATTTATCTAATTGTATTAGTAGAATAATCTATATATGTTTTTCTATGGATATTACGGTGAATTTAAATTCTATCATTATATACACGTGTGGTTGGTTATGTGTGATTGTATAATTTTTATTTAAAAAATCACAATTTAATAAATAAAAATATGTTGGGAAAATCGGTTATATTTTCCCTATTCTAAGTAGTTACTATTCACTTATGATTTAAATGAATAGAACTAAAACTAACCCGACAAAATAATGCTATTTGAAATATAATGCTAAAATAAACTAAAACAGATATCAAAGTAAATATTAAAGCGAGAAAAATAATAACACCAGAAAATTAACGAGGTTCGGTATAAATGTTACCTAGGTCCTCGGGCGTCGTTGAACACTTCCACTATCTTCAAATGAATGAACTTCAAAATTACAACTAATTGGGCAAAATTGAGCTAATCAATTACCCTTACAAAAGAGAGGAAGATTTACAAATTTTGGGATGTTTACAAATGGTGAAGCAGGGCTTTATTTATACCTAATCCAACACCCATCTTCATTCCTCACCAATGTGGGACTTTTCTAATTTTCTCACTAAGGAGCAATATATAACAAATCTCCACCTTAGCGAATTAGTGGTTTTAAATGATTTCTTCAATTGCTAGATCAACGACGCCAACACCAATTCAGATTTGTAGGATGTTAATCAAGTCCAGACAATGTTTGAACTTGATTCTTAGCACACCTCGTCATCATATCCGCGAGATTCTCCGTCGTACTAATCTTGAACTAGTACTCCACCTTCTTCAATAATCTCTCGCACGAAATGATAACGAACGTTAACGCTTTATGCGTGCGTGGTAGACTTGGTTCTTTGCTAAATGAATAAGACTGACTATCACAAAACACCTTGATATGTTTTTGACCAACTCCCAAGTCTTTAAGCAAATCTCGTAACCAAATAGCTTTCCTTCACACTCAGAATCGCCATATACTGTACGTAGTAGACAAAGCAATTGTGGACTGCAAGGTAGACTTTCAACTGACTGGTGCTCTAGCAAGAGTAAACACATAACCGGTAGTTGACCGACACTTATCTAAATCTCCTGCATAGTCAGAATCACAATATCCGACTGCACATTAACCAATGGTATTATCCTGCTGAAATACTAAACCAACATTTACAGTATTTATAATATACCGTAGAATCCATTTCACAACCAACCAATGTCCTTTACCAGGATCATGCATGTACTTGCTTACAGCACCAACCGCATGTGAAATGTTAGGTCTTGTACACACCATTGCATACATCAAGCTACCAACTACATTTGCATATGGTACTTTTGCCATATATTCTCGTTCTGCATCATTCTGAGGAGATAATTGAGCACTAAGCTTGAATTGAGGAACTAGCAGAGTACTTACAGGTTTTATCTATTCATTCATACCAAAACGTTGTAGTATCCGCTTCAAATATTGACTCTGGGTCAAACTAAGCTTCTCCTTCTTCCTGTCTCTACTTATCTCCATACTGAGAATCTTCTTGGCTTCTCCCAAATCTTTCATCTCGAACTCCTGACTTAGTTGAGCCTTCAACTTTTCAATTTCTATTTGACTCTTCGATGCAATCAACATATCATCGACGTACAATAGGAGATAGACGAAAGACTCATTTTGTAGCTTGCAAAAATACACACAATGATCGTGTGTGCTTCTGGTATACTTTTGTTGCAACATAAACTGATCAAATCATTTGTACCACTGCCTTGGAGATTGCTTCAATCCATACAATGATTTGTTCAGCTTACAAACCCAATTCTCTTTACCAGCAACAATAAACCCTTCTGGCTGAGACATATAGATTTCCTCTTCTAAGTCACCGTGTAGAAACGCGGTTTTCACATCAAGTTGAACTAGTTCCGAATCGAACTGTGCTACCAAGGCCAACAAAATTCTAATGGAAGAATGTTTTACAACTGGAGAAAATACCTCATTATAATCGATTCCCTCCTTCTGAGCGTAGCCCTTAGCCACCAACCTTGCCTTGTAGCGAATACCATCTTTGTTAGGAAATCCATCTTTCTTTGCATACACCCATTTGCATCCAATTGCCTTCTTGCCTTTAGGTAGTTGTGTCAACTTCCATGTTTTATTCTTTTGAAGGGACAAAAGTTCTTCATCCATGGCTTCCTTCCATCTTTCAACTTCAGGGCTTCTGATTGCTTCTTTATATATGGAAGGAACATCATCATGCACAATTGAAAGTGCACAGGCCACCGTATTCTTAAACTGAGCAGGTAGGTCTTCAAAATCCTTGTATCGAGCAGGTACCTTGACATTTTGTCGTCGTGGCCTATCAACTGCAGTTTCTTCTTGTTGCTGTGGAGGTTCTTGGGTTAAAACCTCTTCATCTGATTCATCTTCTGTCAATGGAGGATCAATTTTGTCTTATATTCACTAACTGGATTAACAATTTTGCTTTCAAACTCCACTTGTTTCGGAGTTTGCTCCACCTGCTCTAAAGTGCCATCAATCTTCTTAGTTACCTTTCTCAACAATGCAGATTCATCAAAGGTAACATCTCTGCTAAAGATTATCTTTTTCGTTTCAAGGCACCATAGTCGATATCCCTTAGAACCAGAAGGGATCCCCAAAAAAATGGCTTTCTTGGCTCTTGGGTCCAACTTTGATTCTGTTACATGGTAGTATGCAATTGAACCAAACACATGTAAGAAATCGTAATCTCTAGCAGGTTTTCCAGACCATACCTCCATAGGCGTTTTGCCTTCAAGAGCAGACGATGGTAGACGGTTGACGAGATGACATGCATATGTCACAGCCTCAGCCCAATACTGCTTTCCTAAACCAGCATTTGACAACATACACCGAACCTTTTCCAGCAAAGTCCGGTTCATACGTTCTGCAACTCCATTTTGTTGTGGTGTTTTTCGAATAGTAAAGTGTCGCACTATCCCTTCTTCTTCACAAACTTTCATAAATGGATCATTTGTGTACTCAGTGCCATTATCAGACCTCAGACGCTTGATCTTTTTACCAGTCTGAGTCTCGATCATCTTCTTCCACTTGAGAAAAATACCTAACACTTCATCCTTTTTCTTCATGAGATACACCCAAACTCTTCTGGAGAAGTCATCAACGAAAGTGACATAATAATGTTTGCCACTCATGGATGGAGTTCTTGTTGGCCCCCATACATCAGTATGGATGTAATCCAAAATGCCCTTTGTATTATGAAGAGCAGTGCCAAAGCTTACTCTTTTCTGCTTCCCCAATACACAATGCTCACAGAATTCCAACTTGCCGGTTCTCGCACCTTTTAACAGGCCTTGCTTTACTAGAATTTGTAAAGCTTTTTCACCAGCATGTCCCAAACGCATATGCCACAACTTGGTAGTTTCTAAATCTCTTTCTTCATCTGAAACTGCTGCTGATGCTGTCCCAATAACCGTACTACCAAGGTAGTAGTACAGGTTATTCTTCCGAACACCTTTCATCGCCACAAGTGCTCCAGAAGTAACCTTCAATGCCCCATTTTGATTCTAAGACTCCCACAGTAATGAGATTCTTCTTCATATCTGGAACATAATGAACATCTGTCAAGACCCTGGTTGAACCATCTTGATTCTTCAAACGAATTGTACCGATTCCCAAAACTTTGCATGGATAATCATTACCCATGAAAACAACTCAACCGTCTAGTTCTTCAAAGTTAAAGAACCACTCCTTGTTAGGAGACATATGGAAAGTACATACTGAATCAAAAATCCAATCACTAGGATGAGATGATGTTGACGAACCAACCAATGCAAAATCTGAATCTGAATTGCTTTCAGCTACACATGCATCAGATTGCACAGCTTTTCCTTTCTTTTGCAGCTTCGGACAATTTTTCTTCCAATGCCCTTTCTCATGACAAAAGGCACATTCATCTTTACCAAGTCTTCCTTTTGATAGAGATCTACCTCTCCTTCCTTTATGCTGTGTTTGCGGACGTCCTCTTACAGACAATGCCTCTGCTGCTTCATTCCTGCTTTCTCTTTTATCTTTCTTTCTAATTTCATAACTATACAAAGCAGTACAAACTTCCTCAAAAGACACTTTATCCTTCCCAATGAGTAAGCTCGTAATAAGATGATCAAACTCATCAGGAAGGGAGGCTAACAACATCAAGGCTAAATTAAAAGTTTCATCCATATTTAACAAATCTGCTACTAATTGATTAAAAGCATTAATGTGGTCGTTTATTGTAGTACCTGGAAGGTATTCAAACCGAAACAACTTCTTTTTCAAATAGAGCCGATTTTGTCCACTCTTCTTCATGAACTTGTTCTCCAACGCCTTCCACAACTTACTTGCAGATGTCTCCTTCATGAACGTGTACTTTTGTTCTCTTGAGAGACACGAACGGATTGTACCACATGCCAATCGGTTAATATTTTTCCACTCTACTTCATCTGTTCCATCTGGTTTCTCTTCTTCAATGGCGATGTCTAGACCTTGTTGAAACAGAGCATCTAGAACTTCGCCTTGCCACATGCCGAAATGACCGGTTCCATCAAACTTCTCCACCTCGAACCTTGCTTTCATCACCATAGTTCTGCTTGACGTGGATGACTGGCCTTTGTTTGAAAGAAAATTTTCTTCCGCCATTTCTTCATATTACAACAACTAGCAACTATATTCCAATAGCAAACAAACGGAATACAAACAAATGCCTAGGTAGAAAACCTTCGGCTCTGATACCAATTGTTGGGAAAATCGAGTATATTTTCCCTATTCTAAGTAGTTACTATTCACTTATGATTTAAATGAATAGAACTCAAACTAACCCAACAAAATAATGCTATTGGAAATATAATGCTAAAATAAACTAAAACAGATATTAAAACAGAAATATTAAAGCAGAAAAATAATAACACCAGAAATTTAACGAGGTTCGGTATAAATGTTACCTAGGTCCTCGGGCGTCGTTGACCACTTCCACTATCTTCAAATGAGTGAACTTCAAAATTACAACTAATTGGGCAAAATTGAGCTATCAATTACCCTTACAAAAGAGAGGAAGATTTACAAATTTTGGGATGTTTACAAATGGTGAATGAGGGCTTTATTTATAGCCCCAAATCCAACACACATCTTCATTCCTAACCAATGTGGGACTTTTCTAATTTTCTCACTAAGGAGCAATATATAACAAAATATAATCCTAAAATATTATAGAATCAAATTGTAATTTCTATAGCATAAATAACTGATTTCATAAAAATAATCAAATGAATTGTATACTCATTATTAAAGTAGAATAGTAAGATGTAATTATAGCAATTTCATTCACTTTTTCATATCAAATAGTGATTATTGATTGAAATGAAAAAAAAAGTGTTCCTAAAAATATGAATGTTAGGTATAAAATAAATTATTATCAACATAATAGTAAGATTTACTATAAAGATGTTTTTTTAGATTAAAGTATATCTCTAGAATTAATTGATTAACATTAAATAAAATTTTTCTCCTATATAATAATACACTTGACACAATAATTTTGTTTAGACATATATAAATAAAACACTCTAACATTAATAATTATATCTCAAATGTATTTACTTCTTATTCCTAAATAATAGAGAGAGAGAGGATAAAAAATTGGAGATGGTGACTTGAGATTGATCCTAATAATTGTTTTATATTCACAGTGTTACAATAAAGAGAGATACAATCTTCATTCATGTCGATAAAAAATGAAATTAATAATTAATTTTGTTAAAATTGGTTAATCAATTTTCACCAAATTAATTAGTAGGTGGAAAAGTATCTGATGATAGTATCAGTCCCGGTAGTTTATCTTTCTTTTTTTCTTTTATCTTATCAAAGGTAAGTCAATAAGATAGAAAGAAAGAAAAAAAAAAGTATAATTAGGTTACCTTTCCTGCTATTGTGAAGTTTAATGATCGTTTAATGCAAAAGTAAATTTTGAAATGCAAGTTTGACCATTGATTTGGAACTGCATTACTAAATAAACAAATAATTAATATTGTTTCCTTCTCAAATCTAAACAAAGTTTCCGGGTTTGCTTACAATATGATTTTTTTTTTTAAATTCATTTAAATATATAAAACATTCATAATTTATATTTTAATTATAAACCCATTAATGATGTAATAATCAAGAAAAATATGCATTAATATTTGTTATAATGTATCATTTTATAAATAAAAAAAAACAACATTTAAAGAATAAATTATATCATTATTTTTAAAATTATATTGATACATGATAAATAATATGAGCATAAATTTAAGTAGATTTAATATTATTATTTAATAAAAAGTTTTTATATAGAATTGATAAATTGTTCAAAATAATCGTTAAAGAAAAGAAAATGAGGTGGTCTCTTAACCAATACGCAAGAAGAGGCGAGCAATCAACAGGTACACAAGCACTTTGGTCCCATTGGTCACCTCATCACTCTAAATTGAAATAAAAATTATATATTGCTTTTAAAATATTATTTGAAATATACAGTTTATTATTTTTAAAACGATCAAAATAAAATATATATTAATATTATTTTTTAAAAAAATTAATTTTTTAAAAAAATTAATTTTTTAAAATAATATTAATATATGATATGAAGTAATATATTTAATATTCCTTTAAGAACAATTGATATTATCATTTAATATTACAGTAAAGAATTATATATCTCTTATTCAAAACAGACAAATAAAGGTACGTCTCTTTCTATAAATCCATTTCTCTTCCCAAAACACTATGAACCCGACAATCATTTTTTATTCTCTCCCCAGAGAATGTCTACTCTATCCCTTACATTATTTGACTTTCTTTATTTGTTCTTGGGGTCAGTGATTCTAATAATTCAATCACTCCGGTTAATAATGGAGAGAGAAAAAAGAAATTGAATAAAATGTCCCACAAGTTGTTTTTTTTTTAATATAGATGACTTTGATTATTTTTTTAATGATTCATTTTATTTTTAAAAGTAAATAAATTTAATTTAATTTATATTATTATATTTAAATTTAAAAAAACATACTTACGGTAATTAGAAATCAAATTATCTTTTTCATTTTTTCTTATCTATCTTTAAAAAATATTATCTACAATATCATATTTATAAATATTTTATATTATATATAAATTTTTTTAATTAAAAAAATTAACTTGTGATGAGCATTAATAATAAAAGTGACTAAAACAATATCGTATGTAAATAAATTTTCTAAATTATGATTATGTTTTTTAATTTTTTAAATTAAAAATGATATTATTTATTTAATTAATTTTTAAAAAATAATTAATTAAAAATAAATTATATTATTTTAATAATTTTTATTAAAATATTTACCAAATAATAATATCAGATTAAAAGTATAAATTTTAAAAATATTAGTCAAATGAAATTTAACTTCATATTATTACCACATCCATTGGTATATAAAAGCTGTTATTGTTAAATGAAACTTTAACTTCATATTATTACCACGTCCATAGGTGTATGAATGCTGTTATTGTTAAACTAAATTTAACCGTAATTATTTTATAATGTATGACACTATTATTCAAATATCTTAAAATATTTAACACAATAAAATAATTTTAAAAATTAATGATATTATTATAAATTTTATAACAAAAATATATAAAATAAATTATTAATTGAATAATTTTTTTATAAATAAAAATAACAATTTAAGTTACCTAAAATATCATTATCTAAACAAATAAAAATTATTATTTTATTTATTATTTATAATTTTACACATTGCACACCCTTGATCAACATGTCATGACTCACGAGTAATATTGATTGAAGAGTTAATCAGACGGCGGTTATTTTGAGGGTGATTGTTAATGTCAGCGATTAAGGGGGCAAGAATAATATGAGATTTTGGGACTGTTGTTATTTGTTTATATATCGTTAAAAATTATATTTATTATTATTTATTTTTAAATAAAAATGATGTTATATATATTATTTTAATAAAAATATATTTAAATTATTAATTTTATATGATATATTAAGTATTAAAATGTAAAATAGAGGTTAGATATAATTATATTATATAATTTTTATATTTAAATTTTATTCAGTGATAATTAAAATGAGATACATGATCAGTCCTATATTGTTTGAAAGGGAGTTTTAAAATTAATATTTATTATTTTTAAAATATATTTTATATTAATTATATTAAATATTAATTTAGAGGGTGAAATCAACATTTTCTGATAACAATAATTAATTTATATGGCTCACAGTCACTGTTAAGGTAAGTCTGGGTCATTATGTAAACAACCCAAAATGGTGCCATGACATATGCCATGTCATCCACCGTAATGATAAGGCGTTCACTCTTTCTTTTTCTCGATTCTTTATACGTAATACGAATTTTTTCAATGTGTATGGGTTCTAAAGCATAATTTTGTTACTAATTTAGATAGATTTTAGTATTTATAAAATTTTGTAATTTTTTTAAATAATAATATAATTTCAATGAAAATATATAATACTTTTTTATTATTTATTAAATAAATATTTAATTTAAAATAAACTTATAAAAATATTGTTAAAATAATAATTTAATTTGTACATACTATTAAATTATTTCATATTTTAGTTATAATATAATAATTATAAAAAATTTATTTATATTATCTTATTAATCTTCATTAACGGTATTATAAAATATAGTATAAATTTTTATTTTAAATATATCATTTTATTATATAAATTATTTGAAATATACGGAGGTTAAAATTAATATAATATAAATAGAATTTTTATTAAATAAAATAAAAAATAATTCAATAATATTAAAGAATAAAGTTATAATATTTATAATATATTTTTTAAAATTTACTCTCTAATTTTGTCCTTTTTTCAAGTTTTTTTGCACGTTGATCATCATAATAAAAGCCTAATTAACAAGAAACTTAGGCTTTAAAAAGTAATGGGTTAAGTTTTCGACCCAATATGACCAATGTATAGAAAAATTATAAACCAATTCAATACTGAAACCTTTATACATCCAATTCTTTTACTTTTATTTTCTCATATTATTCAGTGAAAAAGTTCCTCCATGGTTTGACAAACGTTTTCACAGATGTAAGATATTTCAGTACATAAACCCATGATATTTTTAATTAAAAAAAAACAGACGTTGGTTTTGTAAGGTATAATTAAAAAAATAAATAAAAACTTATTAACACATGCTAACAATATTTTATTATAAATATAACATAATTGTAATTAATGTATAATTTTTATTAGATATAGTTATATAAATTTGATTTTATTTATTAATAATATTATATTATAAAAAAAATATTAAATTTGAGATATATGGAATATATTTTTTTTTATTCTGTGTTAAAGTGTTAACCCTCACCTAAAATTCAAAACCATATTTTAACTATTACTTGTCTTTATTATTTGATATCATATTTAATTGAATGATATAATTTTTTATAGATAAATTTTTTTAACTTACTTTAAGTAATAAACATATGTTTTTAGTATAAGGTAAAAAAAAAACATTTTTTTTTTCAAATAAACTAAAAAAAATTGTATAAGGTAAACAACGTAATATTGTTTTTTTTAATATAAGATAAAAAAAAAAATTTTCTTATAAGATAAAAACGTATATATTTTTTGTGTCTAAAAAAGCGATACATATATGTATTTTATAACGTAAAAAACATATGTTTTTATAGAAAATAAAAAAGTAAAATCTTGTAAATAATTAGAATATAACATTAATTAACTCTTTGTTAATGATATTTTAATAGTATAAAAATAATACTAGAGCATTTAATTTAGGGATAAATACTCTCAACGTTTTATATTTATTATTATTATAAAAATGATGCTTAAATCTTATATTTAATTTTTATAATGATATTGTTATTATAAAGTGATTGAATAAAGATAAAATATATATTTTTAATTGTATTAAATAAAGATTGTTTTAAATCGAATAAAGTGTAACTTAAATAAAAAAAATATCATTTATTCTATAAAGTTATGTTTTATAACAATTTAATTAAATTTTTACGAATAAATAAATATATTACATATAGCATCATCATCTATTATAGTTTTAAAGAATAGTTAATTCTTCCTATAATCATATTCATAATAAGCTAGATCAAAGTCATAGATTAAATTTTCCTATGCTTAACAGTTAAGGTCCATAAGAATTGTCCATGTGGTCTTGCAGTCACGAGAAGGACGACAACCATCCAACTTATTTTTCGGATCTTTAACGGATACATCATCAAGTCCTCGTCGTCAAAGTTGCAAATATCACTTTCTACATCACGCGCACACAATATATTTACATTAATAATTTTTAATTAAATATAATTATATATATTTGGACATTAATTGTTATGTATTGCATCCCATTATTTAATATATGTCTTAAATTTAAAATAGATTGATGTTTTTGTATAGAGAGATAAATAGAGATAAATTTATTTATTTTTTCTCCAAATAATAATTACTAATCGCATAAAATCTAATTAATTTTAAAAATATGTATCGGTAGACTTAACCTCAGTCACTTGTAATAAATAACACCCACTTAATCACCTCTATTACATGGTGTGCACTGTAAATTGAGACATTAATTAGAGACAAATAAGCTTAGAAAAGAGCATATATAATTATATTTATAAATAAAAAAAACATATTTATAAATAATAAATTATGTGATATATAATAACAGATTAATAAAAAATAAATATAATTATTTTAATTAATAAATAACATTTACATTAATTATTGTTTTTGAAATATAAATGTTATTATATTTACCAAGAGCATCTGCTGTGAAGCAGGAAAAGAGCAGTAGCAATATGAGAAACGCGTCAAATTAACAAAACAAGCTTCGCTGATGAGTGCAGTTTAAGGGTTGATAAGTAAATTATGATTATTTATAAATAATTGATAAAAAAAATTCAAAAATAATCATTATTACTAATATTTTATATTTATAAAATATATTTTTAATAATAAAATAAATAATACTTAAAATAATTAATTATTAATTTTATATATTATCAACTTAAAACAAATAGCTGTTAATTAAATGTATCAAAAACTAATATAAAATAATTATAATTATTAATAAAACCACGACACACTCGACGCCCATCCACTCTCTGTCAGTTGTTACTGTGCATTTATTTTTCAAAATAATTTTTTAAATTTTATTAAACTAAAATATCACATTATTATATTTATAATAATTTAATTATTACTCTTTGCAATCAGTTGCGACAATGTTATATATTCCTTGTCAAGAGTAAGAATGGGCAGTTTGAACCGGTTATCATGAGTGAGTTGTTAAAATAGATTACATATCAATACATTTATATCTTATTTATAATTTGCTATTTTATGTGTTATCGATAATTTTAAAATACATAAAAATAATATTCCCTTTTAATATTAAAATAATTTATATTTTTAATTATCTTTATACGTGTGTTTGACTCTTATTAATTATTTATAAAGTTACACAATAAAGAATTAAAATTTAACATAAATTATTATTATGATAATAATAATTTTATATAATAATAAAAATATTAATGTTAATAAATCATAAAGATAAATTAGATATATTTTTTAATAATAATAAAAAAAAATGATGATAATGCACAATATTTAAAAAATTATTACTCTTTGCAGATTCGCATATCATAAATAGTCATGATTGATGATCCATTTGATGAAATGGAAGTCTTTATTTCATGAATAGACAGACAATTGCATTTATTGACTGTAATATTCGTCATCCACAAAATTATTAAATGCGATTGAAAATGGAAATAGATATTTTATTATTATTATTATTAGATAAAATTTTCATTAATAAAAAATAATTATGACAATAATAATTTAAATTGTTATAATATCATTACCTAATATTAAAATTATCTATTTTATTTATTGATGATATATACTAATATTATATAGAATAAGTCATATTTATTGTTTGATATAATATAACTCACATTTTTTTTGGGCTAATGACAATTTTTCACATCAACAGGGGTGCATATAAGTACTTAGAGCACTCATAAATATTAGAAAGTTATAATAATCTAAAATAATATAACAAAATTTGATTGATCCAGACTCACGTAATTTTGTTATCTATCAATACTAAATATTTTAAAAATTAACCACAATTTTGCACATAATTTGAAATCCTCGCAATTATCATATATAGCTTTTCTCTATTACTTGGCATTTATGTCAAGTAAAAGCGTAGGTTTTCTCTCTAGGATTGTTCGTGAATGTACATGCTGGCGGAGTAGGAATACTATAGAGTATGATTAGTCATTTTGAATAAATAAATAAATTGATTGAACAAACATTTTAAAAATTAAAATAGATTTATAAAGTAAAAAATTTATTATTATTATTATTTTAAGATTTTCTCTTTACCAAACATCTGACAGATTTTTTTCTATTACAGCTAAAACTATTTTTTTTAATGGCAAATCAAAACACGACACAAATTTTGTTTTCAAATTGGGCCTGAACTGAATGAGTATAACGAGCTATTTAAAAAAGAAAGAGGCCCATAACTTTGTACGGCTTTCTTATTCCTCGCAGTTCAGAAGCATTGAATACCAGCCCATTGAAACAGATGTGTTAATTTTATATTGATTTTTAAACATAAATTCAATATTTTAAATCGGGTATAACAAATGAGCATTTCTAATACTTATAATATATTTTTCGATGAGTATATAACTGATGATATAAGTAGAATTTTCCAATTATATATGGAGCTGTTGGGCAAATTGGTGAATAGGTGGGTCCCAATCCAACAAATTGACCAGGAAATAAGCAGCCATGGTTCCTCCATCCAGAAATGGACCGACCAAGATTAACTAAAACTATGAAGAGCCCCTCATTACGACGGAGTATCTTTGTCTCCTAACTAAAATCACCATAACGTAATCTTCCATGCAGTATAGTTTTATATTAATATCCAAAAGATTGCAATTCCAGTGTTTGAGTCAAAACATTCCCTAGTTAGTAGTGACATAGGCATACCTGTCTTCATGTTCTTAAAACAAGACTCTGGATTGCGGATTGTGAAAAGCCAGGTTTCTGAGTAACTGACCTGAATTCTAAATAAATAAATAAAAAGTCAAGTCAAATTCTTGTTTTGGTTTGGAGTTTTTTTATGGGTTAAGTAGATATTTACTTTTGGTTTAGAGATCCTTTATAGGTCAGGTAGATATTTACTTTTGGTTTTAGAGATTATTCTGTTAAAATTTAAAACAATGGCCGTCAGACTTTAACCTGAACCAACCAAAGCAAAGAAAGGTACAGTAGCTAGCACTTACAGTCTACACATAAAGGACAAGGACACAGACACAGTAGTAACTATAAAGAAGCATTTCAATTTTTTTTTATTAAAAAGTAAAAAATTATTACCTGAGTTTTCATCTTCTTCTTTTTTCACTATACACCTAGTATTTTCAAAATATTATAGATATCCTTAATATTAACATAATTATATTATATGTAATATCTAAAAATTATTACAAGAGTTTTCATCTTTTATCACATATACTCTCAATATTTTTAAAATATCACAAATATTCTAACATTAACACAATAAACGTAATATTTAATAATAAAATTATAATTAGATGTGATCGGTGAATGCCGAGAGTTTGACAAAAGGGTCTAAAAAGTTGACAATAAGATTCCTTAATCCACTCGTATTTTATGAAAGTATCTCCTCATATACAAAACTCATATTTTCTCCCAACACAAAACTCACAATTAGTGCGTTCTCTTGTTCACGATTGAAACCCTAAATTCTAACTCCAAAAACCATCACAATCTCAAGAAATAAATTCATACTAATTAAGAATTGATATGTATTGTCTAAGTGCTCTTGCAACGCAAAGAGTGGTGCACAAGAGGTAAAGAGGATAACATTGCAAAATATTCGTGTATAAATTATTCTCTAATTTAAATTACCCACAAAATGTTAAATATTTATAAAAATTATGATTTTACATTTGAGATTTTTGTTTTGGGCTAATCTAATGAACAAACTTATTTACTAATCTATACTAAACTTATAAACTAAACCACTTAAAGATAATTAGTTTTATCTTACGTACTAATATTAACCCGTCAATGAAATCCTTAACTAGAAATTATTTATTTTCTTCTTAATTTTATACGTGCCCAATCCAACCACATTTTATGTCAAACTCAGTTAGGAAGCTGATGCATTGGTTTCTTCATTTTTTTTAATTAAACAAGAATATGGAATGATCTTTGATGTTAGAATAATAAAAAATATTTATAGACTAACGAAAAATGGTAACATCCTTAATAAATTAAGGGTATTAATAACAACATATCAAACATGGAGGTATTTGTGATCAAGTTATAAAAATTGCGAGTATCCATGATAAAAGATGAAAATTTAGGAGTATTTGTGATAATCTCATCTAAAAAATAAAATCAAAATGACATGAACATTTTGATTGTATTTGTTTTCTAAAGTAAACAAAAGCTATGTCAGTTGCAAACTTCATTTTTCCTAAATACATTACATGTTCCAAGTGACATGACGTAGATATGGATTTGAATATGAAAATTTGGTGGAAAAATATATAAAATTGAGGAAAAATGGCAGTCCACCACCAAATATGTATCAAAAAAAAAATTATGACTCTTTGCGTTCTAAAAAGGAGAAAGAGAGTGTCTTTAGGGGTCAAAAGATGGTCTCCTGCCTTGGTCATTAGTATACTGAAAAGCATCAAAGCCCTACCTCCTCTAGACCAGAGCTAGCATAACTATAATTCAATAATTCTTGGCACTTTTATGAAATAAATAAATATGGCTTACTGAGTTACTGTACCCTAAGAATGTCTAACTTCTCCAATAAGTGGTCCATTTGTCCTTTTGGCAATAAATCCAGGAAGCAGAATAGTGATTATAGTTTTTTCATGAGACAACAAACCTGGAAGTCCGGACGTTAGACCAAGGATACACAAAACATCGTTTTAAATCTGGAAATCAGCTTCCTGTTTGACTGCAGAAGCTCAGAGGAGTCAGTCTCTACGCCTTTACAATTACTACCCTCCATCAATAATTTACTGATTTCAAAGGAAAAGCTAAGACAAGCTCAAGTATGTAATGTAACACCCCTTTCGTAGAGAAGACTCATTCCATTAAGGAAAGAAATAACACTTACCTGCAATAAACAACGCACAGCAAGTCATTCCAATCCAACAGGAGCAAGCTGCCTACTAATTCATGGAGCTGTCTATTTCTACTACTCAGCAAAAGAAGGTTGAAGTTCGGTCGTCAAAAAGTGTGTTCAAGGAGACAAGGGCCAGATTGTATATTATTAGGCGTTGCATATTTATGCTGCTATGTTGGAAGGATAGAGGAGACTGATAACAATGGTAAAGTTTAACAGTTTACCTATATACTACTAGTCTTTCTCTTCTAGTGTTTTACGTAACTATTGTAGAAATCTCTTCCCTAGTAGAAATAGAATCCTAGTAATTCCTTTGATACAGGAGTTTATATTCTTCCAGTCAATTATTGTAGAAGTTATAACATATTATTATTAAACTTGGTCTTATTAAAAAAAGGCCAAGTCATTCATTCAGATCATTTTCAAAAGTCGCCAAGTCAAAATTTTCAGCACAATTTGATGCCCATTGAGAACCATTTCTCCTTTTGGTTGAAACTGATTTCATATGTATTAAAGCACTTTCAAGTGTGTGTTAATCTCTATGAAAAACACTATTTGTACTTTTATGATAAGTAAGTAATACTTACGTTTATGAAAAGTTATTTTTAATGAAAGCTATCATCCTAAAATAATTATCAAAATAACACTCAAAAATGCTTCTAATATTTTTATCCCAAACGCCTACATGCTCCTCATAAAACCATTTTTAAACAGATCACTTCATTTAAAATTTCTTTTAAACACTTCTAAGAGAAACATATCCAAACGTGCCTTTGGTGAAGTTGTGGGATTAGTATGAATAGAAGAAACCAAATATGGAATAAAGATAACTACAGACAAAGATGAATGTGTGAGAGACCGAGCGTAGAGTGAATTAAGAAAAAGTCTCAGATATCTAACTTGATTTTCCTTCCGTTTCCAATTCTTGGTTTCTTGTCCTTTCTTTTTCTTTTTGGCCGTCTCAGCTTTCACCAATTCTGGTTGGGAGGCACAGAGTTAACATAGCTAACTAGTAACAACAACCAGTAGAGGTATTAACTTGCTAAGCACTGTCATACATACGAAACGTTATCTGCAGCAGCATGGCTAGAAGGAATGTTAATAAAAAATTATAGCAGGAAGGCTAAAAATTACGCATCAGATTTCAACAATAAAAGGTGGCATATTCCACCAAATTCAAAGAAAAAGCTAGAAGCTTGACCTAAGCTTCTTGAATGAAGCCAAACAAAAAGAGAAAGGTTAGTCTATACATAGTGCTTAAGGTGTCAATAGCAGCATCTTAAATCAAAACTTCTATTGGGGAGAGAAATGGGAGACGGTTGCTAAAAAGAAAAAGAACTACAATAAGAATACCGGTCCAAGGGTCTGTTTCTTTATGCTTATCTTAAATGTGATTACTGATTTGAGTTCAAAACAATTTCAGAATAACGTTTTTCACAAAGAAGCACATAGTTACAAAATGTTTGGTTCAAATTTTTTGTCAGGAGAGTTTCTACAAAATCTCAAAAACCGAATCAAACAGACCCTAAACCAATAATGCGACATGAAAGAAAGCATTTCTTCAATGATAGATGTTCCATTATGCAAATATTTTCAGTTTAAATTTCTTATTGTGTAACCGAGGTCAACTGCAGCATCCCCATATATCCAAATAAACAAAATTCCTTCATTTTCATGACTCCAGTATAAAAATACATCACCTTGTATTCCACATAAAAATTTACAAAGACGCCAATCTAACAATCATCATGTCCAACTAACAATTTTCACATGTATTATTCAACAATAGCAAACAATATTATTTGCATAATTTTCCCTAGCACCAGAGGATAAAGTAAGTTGCATCAAACCACGAATCTACAGTTAACAGAAACAAGGGGTTACCAGAAGCTCCTCTCTTTGGAAAAGAACACAAATCATGCCTCCAATTGAAAAATGAGAAGATAAACATAGTAAACACTAAAAGAACCCAATTCCTTCAACAAATATATAGGACATTTATCTATATTGCAATTAAAATATCAATAAAAATCAATAACGAAAATGTATTCAATAATTTAGCTAACATAATCTCCAGGTCCCAAAAGACTCCATTATATAGGTATATCACCCCTACTTATCAAAAATCAAACACAGTATCCAAATACCCCCCAAAAAGCAGATCTCCAGCTTCTAGAGAAACCGAATTACGAATGTATACAAATATAACAATACAAAATACTGCCGTTTTGGTAATAAACAAACATAAAGAGGGAAGAGGTGTTGGGTTTTCCTCTTATTTGGAGGAGCCCAAGTAAAGCCCATGTGGCTTAAAAGCCCATGGAGTAAGAAGGGCAATTGTGTCATTTCATTTCTTTAATTAATAAACCCATTTAGGGTTTGTTGTGTGTAGAATTCTGAAGAGAAAAAAGGTGTGCAGAAAAGGCAAGACTGCAGCCGAAAAACTCGCTCTCGCTTTTTCGCTTTTCCTTCTCTAGCCAGTCTTCATCAAGTGTTCCGATGGAAGGTCGTTTGTGGTTCGATTAAGCTGAAATTTTGCAGACAAGTTCACGACTCAAGACTCTTTAATCTGTGCAGTGGGATTTGGATTTGGCTCACCGGTTTGAGAAATTCTGAGCAGTGAAAAGTGACTACGAATTGGGTTAGATTTCTCCATTCTTCTTGAAATAATTGTTAGTTTCCAAGAAGTGTATTCTTGATGATGTTGTTGATTGTTTGCCTCTAGTTTTACCTAGAGAGAACTGTTGTACAATTGTTTCTTGATAGTGGAAGTTTTGGAGAGGAGTGTCGTGGTTGTTTCCTTCCTACACCTGTGGAAGGTTTTTCCACGCGTAAATCGCTTATGTTGATTTTGTGCATGTTTCATTTTAAGCTCTATTTATTTGTTTCTAAAAGATTCACACAAAGAAGGAGAATAGGTTTAATTCCGCTGTTTAGAGCTTGGTTAAGTTCGAATTGAAATTGTGATTCTCCTAACAAAAGTTGGTATCGGTAGTTATTATTGCGGGAATTTCTTGTTGAATAATGGAAGCAAATTGAGTAGAATGATTACTTTGAATGGTTCTAATTATCACACTTGGAAAGGAAAATGGAAGATCTCCTTTATGTCAAAGAGTTTCATTACCGATGTTTGCCTAAAAAGCTTAAAAGTTATCTCGAAGAAGAATGGACTTTGTTACATCGACAAGTCTCGCGGGGTATATAAGGCGGTGGGTAGATGATAATGTTTTGAATCATATTAGTGGAGAAATACATGCACGGTCACTATGGAATAAACTTGAAGAGTTGTATGCTCGGAAAACAGTGAAATAATAAAATGTTTCTTATAAAGCAATTGATGGCTTTAAGGTACCAAGATGGAACTCGTTGACGGATCACTTGAATACGTTCCAAGGAATAATCAATCGGTTAGTCGGAACGGGTATCAAGTTTGATGATGAGATTCAAGTGGTCAGGTTTATTGGAGTACGTTCTTGGGACTCTTGGGGAAACATTTAGAATGTCATTAAGTAACTCAGCCTCCAAATGGTGTAATCAACACGGGATCTCGGCTAAGAAAGTAGTGTTTTGAATGAAGAAATGAGAAAGAAAGTCATGGTCTTCTCACGAATGTCGAGATTTTGGTTCTGAGAAAGAAGAGGGAGGAGTAAAGCAGAGGTTTCAAGAACAAAGAAAAGGAAGAAGCAAGTCTGGGTTTTCTAATATGAGTGTCATCACCTGTGGTGAAAGCGGCACATCAAGAAATATTGATGCAGTTGAAGCGGGATAACAAGAATAAAGACAAAGAACAAGAGGTGATGTTAGTAAAGAAAATGATCGAGTTGCCACCGCTAGTTCGTAAGACTTTCTTGTTGTTTATAATGAAGATGTTGTCAATGTTGCATGTCACGAGGTCACTGGGTTATTGATAGTGGAGCCTCCATTCATGCTACGTCTCGAGAGGACTTCTTTACATCCCATATCTGACGGTGACTTTGGGGACGGAAGTTGGTAATGATGGCTTGGTTAAAGTCATTGGTATCGAGATGTGTGTTTGGAGATGAATAATGGCACGAGACTACTTGGGGTAAAGCATATTCCCGAAATTCGTTTGAACTTGATCTCTGCGGAGTAAACTTGATGATGAAGGATATTGCAATACCTTTAGTAATGGTCAATGGAAACTTACTAAAGGTGCTATGGTTGTTGTCAGGGAACAAACATTCCGGTTTGTATATACTTGCGGGCGAGACTCTTTAAAGGCGTTATTAATGTCATGGATGATACGAGCTCACATCGTAATTGTGGCATAAGAGACTTGCTGCCACGAGTGAGAAAGGTTTGGCGGTATTAACTAAAAAGAATCTTCTTTCTGAATGAATGATGTTTGTTTAAGAAGATGTGTACTCATTGTTTGGCGAGGGAAGCAAAATAGGAAGTTTCTTTCAAGAGTTCCCTCCTTCAAGAAAACAATACATACTTGATTTGGTACATTCGGATGTATGTGTGGTCCTATGAAGACAAAAACTTTGGGTGGTGCCATTATTTTGTGACCTTCATGTAGATGATTGTTCAAGAAAGTTATGGGTGTACACTTTCAAGAGCAAAGATCAAGTATTAGATGTGTTTAAACAGCTTTCAAGCCTTAGTTGAGAGACAAATCAAGAAATTGCGTGCGTCGAACGTATAATGGGGAGAGTATTCAGGTCCTTTTGATGAGTCCGGCAGCATCGGGGCATTCGACATCAAAAGACACCTCCCAAGACTCCTCAATTAAATGGGTTGGCTGAGAGAATGAGCAAGGACATTGGTTGAAAGAGTAAGATGTCTTCTTTCGTGCACTCTTGCAAGATCTTTCCTGGGGCAAAGAGGCTTTGAATACAGCTTGTACATGTTCTTAATCTCACACCACGTGTTCCTCTTCCAATTTGATGTACCAAACGAGGTTTGAATTTGGAAAAAGATGTTTCTTGCGATCATCTTCGCGTTTTTGGTTGCAAGGCATTTGTGCATATACCAAAAGATGAGATCTAAGTTCGATGTGAAGACACGACAATGTATCTTTGTTGGTTATGGCCTGATGAATTTGGCTCTGATTTTATGATCAGTTGAGAAGAAAGCGGTAAGGAGTCGTGATGTTGTGTTTATAGAAGATCAAACTATACAAGATGTTGAGAAGATAGAAAAGGAGTCCATCAAGATAGCGATGATTTGATTGACCTAGATCCGGTTCCTTTATCGGTACGGATGGAACAAAATGTTCAAGATGACCAACGGGGTTTAGATGATGTAGATATGCAAGGTAAAACAGATCACGGACTATTGATCAGTTGCCGTAATCCTAAATTCCACCGGGAGGTCTACGAGATCGACGTCCCTTCCCACCCGGTATGACAGCATGAGTGAGTATGTTATTGACGGATGAGAGGAGAACCTCAATGTTATGCGAAGCAATGGAAGATGGAAACAAAACACATTGGGTTGGTGCTATGGAAGATGAGATGCGATCCGTACGACAATCACACGTTTGGTAAAAGTTGCCTGGCAAGGTAAGAGAGCTTTGAAGAACAAGCTGGTCTACAGGGGTGGCAAGAAGAACACAATTCAACCACGATACAAAGCTAGGCGGTCGGTCGAGGATTCGATCGGAGAAAAAGGTATTGATTTTGATGATATTTTCTCTCTGTTGTGAAGATGTCTTCCATACGTTTTGTTTCTAGGTCAAGGTAGCTTGGATTTAGAAATTGAGCAAATGGATGTGAAAACTTCCTTTCTTCATGGTGAGTTAGAGGGAAGAGATTTATATGGAGCAACGGAGGGTTTTGAGGTTAAAGGAAAAGAGGATTATGTATTGCCTGGTAAAGAAAAGCCTCTACTGGAAGAAGAAGCACCTGTGACAATGGTATAAGAAGTTTGAGTCGGTTATGGGGAGTATGGTTACAAGAAGACTACTTCGATCATTGTGTTTTGTGCAGAAAATTCTCTCGACGATGACTTTATCATTTTATTGCTCTATGTTGATGACATGTTGATTGTCATAGAAATTCTTCAAGAATTGATAATTTGAAGAAGCGAGTAAGTCCTTTGCCATGAAGGACTTGGGGCAGAAGAAACAAATTCTTGGTATTCGAATTTGTCGAGACAAGAAAAGAAAGAAGTTATACATGTCACGAACGATACATCAACAAAGTACTTGAAAGGTTTCATATGGATAAAGCTAAAGTGGTTTCTTCTCCTTTATCTAATCACTTTAAGTTGAGATCGAGTCAAGTGCCCTTCAACGGATAAAGAGAAGGAAGATATGGAAAAGGTTCCATATGCCTCGTGATGTGAAGCTTAATGTATGCAATGGTGTGTACGAGGCCGTACATGGCTCATGCGGTTGGAGTTGTTAGTCGTTTTCTTTCGAATCCCGGGAAGAGAGCATTGGGATGCGGTAAAGTGGATTATGAGATATCTTCGAGGTACTTCCAAGTTAACACTTAGCTTTGGAAGTGGAAAACCGGTGTTAGTTGGATACAACTCATTCAGATTTGGCAAGAGTATGAAGATTCTCGTAAGTCTACTTGAGGTTATCTAATTACTTTTCCTGCGTGGACAGCGGTTTCTTGGCCAGTCGAAGATTGCAAAAGTGTGTTGCACTTTCTACAGTGAGGCGGAGTTTGTGCACAGGCAACTTTGCCTCAGGCGAGTTGTTGTGGATGAAACGATTCTTGAGGAACTTGGTTTCAAGCAGCGAGTAAATATGTGTTATTCTGCGATAATCGTAGTTCTATTCACCTAGCGAAAAACTCGGCATTTCACTCAAGATCAAAGCATATCGATGTGAGGTATCATTGGATAAGAGATACTCTTAACAATAAGTTGCTTGAACTTGAGAAAATACATACCGATGAGAATGGATCGACATGTCGACAAAAGCAAAGTGTCAAGAGAAAAACTTGAAGTTTGTTGTTCAATGTAGGGATGGCGGATCCCTCCATCTAATCGGAAAAGGGGAGATTTGTTGGGTTTTCCTCTTATTTGGAGGAGCCCAGTAAAGCCACGCGCTTAAAAGCCCTTAATGGAGTAAGAAGGCAATTGTGTCATTTCATTTCTTTAATTAATAAACCCATTTAGGGTTTGTTGTGTGTAAATTATGCGAGAGAAAAAAGGTGTGCGTAAAAGAAATAGCTTACGTTGGTAAAAACTTGCTCTCGCTTTTCGGTTTTCCTCTCGGCCAGGTCTTCATCAAGTGTTCCGATCGAAGGCCGTTTGTGGTCCGATTAAGCTAAAATTTTGCAGACAGGTTCACGAATCAAGACTCTTTAATCTGTGCGGTGGGATTTGGAATTGGCTCACCGGTTTGAGAAATTATGAGCAGTGAACAGGACTACGAATGGTGGGTTGGAATTTCTCCATTCTTTCTTGAAATAATTGTGTTAGTTTCCAAGGGTGTATTCTTGATGATGTTGTTGATTGTTTGCCTCTAGTTTTACCTAGAGAGAACTGTTGTACAATTGTTTCTTGATAGTGGAAGTTTTGGAGAGGAGTGCCGTGGTTGTTTCCTTCCTACACCGGGAAGGTTTTTCCACGTAAATTGCTTGTGTTGATTTTGTGCATGTTTCATTTTAAGCTCTATTTATTTGTTTCCTAAAAGATTCACACAAAAAAGGAGAATAGGTTTAATTCCGCTGTTTAGAGCTTGGTTAAGTTCGAATTGAAATTGTGATTCTCCTAACAAGAGGATCAAACGGGAAGCTCAACGACATCGTTTGAGGAAGGCTGACATTCAGAGACACGAACAGGGAGGGTGAGAGGACGATCCATGGCCTCCTCGTCATCGTCGTCATCGTCGGTAGTGACCACGTGGACACAAGCGAAGCGCTCCAAGGAGGTAAAGAAGGCAGAGGCCACCGTGGCGCCGAACCAGCTCGCAAATTGGTCCATCTTACTCACACTGTCGTTGTTCTCCATTTATATTTTCTCTTATTTTCTTCCCCGTTATCAGAAAATTCAATCGAATGAGATTTTTGAGGTGGACATTAATACGTCAGAAGCACATAAATAATTCATTTATATGAATAAAATTTTTGAAAATGTGAAAAAAAATTGTTACAAAGAAGTTAAGTAATACATAATAATAAATCAAAAAAATAATCCGATTACTAAGTCTTGTTTAATAACAATTATAATTTATTATTTATTATTTATAATTAAATATTTAGTTTTATAATTTATGATTATTTTGAAATAATTATTTGATAATAATTTTTATTTAGTGATTTTTTTAAAAAATAATAAATTAATTATAATTTATTAGATAATATTTTATGTTATTTTTTAAAAAATTTAAAAAATAAATAAACTTTTTAAATATTATTTATAAATTTTATATTTTAATAATTTTATTTAAATATTGATAGATATACAAGTTATAAGATTTTATTTATTTTAAAAAAATATTCTATAAAAATTAAAAAAAATTAAATATCACAAATTTAATTTAAATTTTTTTTTAAAAAATTACTAATCATTTTATATTTTGATAATGAGTTTTTAAAATTATAAAAATTTAAATTTAAAATGACGTTGAAAAATAAATAAAAATTTAAATTTAAAATTATTATTATTATTATTATTATTATTAAATAATAATTAAATTAATTATTATTTTATTTTGTAAATTGAATTCCAATAAAAATCATCAAATATTATAAATTGGTTTTGAAAAATGTGTAAGGTCAAAGGATAAGGCCTAAAAGCTTTTCAAACAAAAAAAAAACAAACTTTATTAAAATTGTATTATTTTTATTTAATTTTTTTTTCTTGATACAGATTATATATATATATATATATATTATTGTTATAACTAAAATACAATTATAATACATTAATACAAAACTATAAATAGAAATGGAAATCAAATGGAAGTCACCCTTAAAATAAGAAAATTACATCTTGAAAATCATGAGTTGATTATACCCTAAAAATTAGGAAACTATCTCTTGAAAATCAAAGACTGCTTTGGAATCAATTACATGCTTAGATTGATTTCCTATAATCCCACTCAAGTTAACTGATATATATTTTTAAAACTAATAACTTTCATAAACAAAACTTTTGTTAATATATCTACTACTTGTTGTTTAGATAGAGCATCATTGAGAGAAATTATATTACTTTCAATTTTCTCCTTAAATTAAAAATTAACATTCAAAACTCACACTCAATTTGATTTAGAAAATTTATGAATCTAAACTGAATAAATGATGACATCACAAAAAAAATTATAAATCATGTTACTAAGTAACCTGAAAACTGAGATGATGAATAAGATGGTGAAAAAATTAAAATTCAATATTTTACGATGATTATTTATAAATAAGATTTTTTTTGAAAATATGAATAATTATTACATTAAAAAAATAACCTCATATTTACATATTTTATAACGCATCAAAATTACGATTGGTTATTTATTATTTTTGTACTTAAAAAAAATTATACACATTTTTATAAAATTTAATTCTAAATCACATTAATTACGAATACAATCTGACCGGTGCATGACATGATTTCATAAATAATTGTACAGTCCCCTATCTGGACAGCTGGACCTTTTAAAGGATAAATTTCTAAAATATTATTTATCAAGCTAACTATTAGTATGCTTTTATTTTTAATAACTAAAAAATTTATTATTTTTATATTAATTTAAAACATGTAAAAAATATAATGTAATATATATATATATTGCATATAGGGCTAATAATATATTTTATATTAATATTATAAGTTAATTTAATTATTATTATTTAACACTGTTGTGCACGAGTTTCTCTTTTAACTTTTTTCAATGCTCTATTCTTTTTATTGAAAATTTATAATAAGAAGCTAATTAATTTAGAAAATAAATAACTTATTTTTTAAATTTATAATTTAAATAAAGAAAGCCAATATATACTCGCTTATAAATAATAACATATAAAAATTTAAAAATTAATATATGATATTTTTAGGTGTAAAAAATTATGTTATAATTATGACTTAAGAGGTAAACAAACAATTCACCAAAATATTTTTACTATAAAAATTAAATATTTAAATACAAATTTAATTTTATATTACATTTATTATAATATTACTTTAATATATTTTACTTAAAAATTTCTATTATGTTTTTACAATTTTTAAAGTTAATATAAGTGGTCAATAAACTCATCGTAAATCAAAGAAGTTCGCGTAACAACTACAATCAATGTTAGCATAAAATAATCGTAAATCAAAAAATTTCACATAACAACTACAATCAATGTTAGCATAAAATGATACAAAGTATACGCGTGTATTGTATAACGGATTTAATAATAGATAATCATAATTAAATGATTTAAAACATATATATCAATTAAATAAAATCAATTAACAAATCATACAACAAGAATATTAAGCACAAATTTAATAAAAATAGTTTATTTAAAATTTTATAATTAAATCTAAATAATTATAATTATTAATACAATTATTTAATTTAAATATATAATATCTTAAAGATTGAATAAGATATAGAATATACAAATTATCAAATAGATAGGTTAATAAGTTGTATAGAAAAATAAATTTGATTATAAATTTATTTTTAAATTAAATATCCTTATTGAATGCAGTCGATTATTAAAATTAATAGCTGTCGACAAACGTCTTTTGTATGTATTATATATATATATATATATTACCTTTTTCAATTAACCATCAAATGTATGTGAGTGCTCTCATGTCATTACTTTTTGTTGAATACATTTGCCGCACCTTTGATGTATAATAATATATATATATTTTTTTTTGCGGCTTCTTTCTAACATATATATAATGATAATAAAAATCTAATAATATCATAATTAATTTTTTTAGACTTACTTATTTAAATTTTATTAAAAAAATTTAATAGTAAGAAATCATTTTAATAACAAATTTTATTAAAAAGTATTTAAGCACACTTTATAAAAAGATAATTAGTGATTATATAAATTATTTTGTGTTGAAATAAATATTTTAACAACAAAAATAATTCAAATATTATGAACATATATTAATAAAATAATTGAATATAATTTTACGTGTGATAATTATAAAATATCTAGGTAAGATACGATTATCTAAAATTTGAATATTTTTTTAATTTTACTTGATATTCTTAATAACAAACTTAAAGATAAATTTAAACGTAAATATTTTATTTATAAAAATAATTAATTTTTATAATCTCATGCAATTATGTAAATATTCTAACACATATTTACTTATAAAAATAATTAACTTTTATAATCTCATGCAATTATTTAAATATTCTAACACTTTTTACAGTTGGATGGAATTTTTAATCACATAACTTGTTTTATTTATCCTTTTCATATTTCTTAACATCTCACATTTTAATAACATACCATGAAACCATTTATTTTTCATTATTATTTTTTCTTTCTTTTCTTCTCAAATTTCTTCAAGAAGTTAACGTTCCCTTGAGTGATTTTCTTATACATAAATTTATACAGGAATGATTAATTTCACTTATATTTTTTTATTAATTATTTCAAGTAAATTTATTATCTAGGTATTTAAGATGATCTATGACATGTTTTTACTTATAAAGTTTATTTTTTATTATCAAGAATATTATGAAAATTAAAATATAATATCAAGATTTTATTTAAAAAAAACAATCAATATATAAGTTAAAATAATTAAACATTTGATTTAACAAACATACAATAAAACAAAAGATAAAAATTCAAGTTTTTTTATATGTACTTAACAATATTTTTAGTTTTAATTTAACAATTTTAATTAATAAATTTTTAACTAGATTATACTTATGATATTTAATGAAATTATATTTTAAAAAAATCATAAAATTTATGTAAATCCCCAATCATGATTAACAATTAACGAGAATCCAAGCAATTTCGAAAAATAAATTAAATTTTATTAAAATCATACTCTAAATTATATATAGTTAATATAGTTAATTATCAAAATTTATAAAATTTAAATAATAATAGTTATAATTTAAAACGCTTCTAGATTTATTTAAGTATTTTTTTTACTCTTGAAATAATAGTGATTTTTTTATATGTATCAGATCATTAAAAACGTATGAATTATATATACTTTGATTTATATGTCTTCTTAAATAATATACTTTGATTAATTTTAAATTAAAAAAACGTGAAATTGATATCCATTAACATAGTAAATCAAATATAAATATAATATACTTTTAAATAAACCAAGCTTATGAATAGCATGACAAAGCTGACAGAGTTTTTTTTTTTTACAAATAGAAGATAAAGGCAAAAAGTTGACATCCGCAAATACTTATAATTATTAGTGATAAAATACAGATTCGAGGTCATAATTACACTGTTAGCGTGAAGAAAAAATCTATTTACAAGTATGATAATTATTATCACTTACATGTGAGTAATTATATTTAGCGCAGAATTATTATGAACTATAAAATTGAATTTGAATTATTTTTGAATTTTTAGTCATCTTTAAATCTCAATTTTTAAAGTAAATTTAATAATTTATATTATTCAATATCTTTTTATACCACTGTCGTCAGAGTTGATCACTAATATAAAATAATAATACATAAAATTAAGAAAATAAATAATAAATAACAAGAATTAATATTAAAAAATAGAATTTTATTTTATAATAAAATAACTATATTATCATAATATAAACTAATTTTTATCACCCAAGATAAATTAATTAATAATATAAAAATATTTCATCAATAACAATTTTATTTAAAATAATAACATTAATATATAATTAATATTATCAATAAAAATTACATTTTACATATTTTTATTATAATAATAATAATTATTATTATTATTATTATATCAATATAATTATAAATAATAAAAATTAACTTTTTTGATAATTATCCTTGTTTCGGTCATATTTATAAAAGCTATTTACTTAGAAATGCATCTCAATCTTAAATCTCCATTATTTTCAATTCAATTCGCAGTTCATAATTTATGTTACAGTTTAATTGATCGAAATAAATTTAAATTAAAAAATTTAAATCATATATGAATTAAATTAAATTATTCTTAAATTTAAGCTAATTTAAATATATCGAAATAAATCGATATGGATTCAAGCCAATTCATTAACTTGATATCAAATTAAAAATATTATGATTTTGTAATACATTTATAAAATATTGTAGATAATATTATAACGTGAAATTACTGAGTATGAAATTTGATATATATTGTTTCGAATCTTACTATTTAAATAATAATCCAATATGATGTTATTAATATGTGTTTTTTATAATTGATTATTTATTATAACATTATTTTTTAAAATTTTTGTTATTTCATTTAATGTGTTTGTATTAATGAGTTTTAATACTATTAAAATTATTTTTTTATTTGTAAATAAAAGTTAAATTAACTAAAAAATATATATTTAACAATTTGTACAAATTTAGTTAATAAGAGCTAGTTCATTTGTGTTTAATTTAAATTCGAAACCACATTTATTAGTTAAAACTAAATTAAATTTGTATTAAAATTATAAAAGTTTGGATTATGTTAATACAAACTAGTACAGTGAACCAATTGTCACCTCTATTTTAGCAGATAATAGTATTGTAAACTTTTTAAGATGAATAAATCCTTGGAATAATTATTCGGTCAATTAAATAAGAAACATATTCATATTTTATAATATAAATTAAAATAAATACAAAAATTATATTTTCTACAATATTATTCAAAATTATATACATTATTTTAATAAATATATAAAAATAATATTTTTAATTTTTTATATATATTCAATTACATTTAAAACTCATAAAATAATATGTTACATATTTTATATCTCATCTTTAAATTATGTTTTTATCCTATTAAAATATCAATAATTTTTATTATAAACATGATCTAAATTCTAAAATTTAAAATATTATAATCATTTTATAATTTATTGTTATTATTTCAATCTAATTTCTAATAAAATTTTATCAATTTATTTTTAATATAAAATAATTTATCTTATTATTGTTACATAAATTTTATATTTCTCCTTTTTACATAAATATTATTTATTGATTTTAAAATTTATTTTTTCATTTAAAAATATTTATTATTAACTTATTTTTTATATAAATATTTATTTATAGTAAAAATAAAAATTAAAAAATAATATTTAATTATTGTTTTCTTTTAAAGATATTTAATATATTTTCATAAGAATTTTAAATAAAAATAAATTATAAATTATAAATTATGTAAAAGTTGAAAACGTGTCGACAAGTTACAATTTGGGCCTATCTTAAATGTTCTAATATGGCCCATACGTGATAGATGTTCCTCTGCAATATGACCCAATGGAATCATATACACCACTATCTACTGTTCATTTGTTCATTCATTCATTCATTTGTTCTCTCCCTTCCCCGTCCCCTCCCTCCCCGCCTCATCCTTCCCTCCTTTCTTTTCCCTCTCATTTCTTCAGAAGAAAAGCTCCAATAATTTGGGACTCCACCAATCTGTTAATGGCGATTTCATCTCCATCTCCTCCTAGCTTCTCACCATCCTTTTGTTGTACCCGGGCCAAATCACCTCCCGTATCCGCTCGATTTCCCACTATTTCCGTAACTCCTCACCGAATTCGCACTCCCACTCTCACTCGCAGATTCGACGTATCGTACCGTCTCAACTCATCGAAACCATCAGACCCTGGCGGCTCGGTCTCCCCAGACAACGGAGATTTCCAGTACGAGCTATTTCACCGTTTCTCATCGCAACGCAGTAGAGGATCGCCAGTTTATGTCACGCTCCCTATAGATTCTGTGGATAATTCATGTCATTTAAGGAGGCGCAAATCCTTGACGCAGTCATTTCGTGCTATAGCAATGGTCGGAGTCGAGGGTGTGGTTATGGAGGTCTGGTGGGGTTTGGTGGAGAGGGATCATCCTAGGGTTTACAATTGGAATGCTTACCTGGAGATCGTCTCCATGGCTCGAAGGTGTGGACTGAAGGTTCGAGCGGTTATGGCATTTCATCAATGCGGCACTGACCCTATTGACCGTCACTGGTTAGTCTGATTGTTATCTTTAGTTCATTTAAAGTTGATTTTGGCACATTAGTAGTCTCTGATAGTAGTAATAAAATCTTGTCTGGATGTTTATGCCATGTTTCTTAGTCCCTTGGAGGATTACTTAATTAGGTTTCGCCTTGTTCTTTATATCAATATAGTTGTTATATGTTAATAGAATTCTCCTTTGCTTGAAACTTCGTCTGCTGTTTTTGGTTGTTGTTATAAATGTATAAAATTATTAGTTTCCCAAGAACTTTTAATGATTTTTTTTCTTGCAAATGCCGATTAGGGAGTTGAGAGTCGCATACTACGCATAATGCAGTCTTGCTTTACTTTAGATAAGATGCTGTCCATAATTCCATATTCAAGCTGTCATCTTAGTCCTTTGAACGTCAAAATAAATATTGTATGTTTTTATAATCCATAAGCTTGGTATAAGATGAAGTTTTTTTTTCTTCCATCCATATCACTTCTCTATTAATCGAGTTATTGTTTTGCAACTTATTTGTGAAACTGGTATACTTTATTTAGTCTTCTTATGTAACCTGTAACATATATTGTCAAGTAATTTGTATATTAGTGCTTGGTTGAGCTGTGCTAACATAACATGAAGTTATCTTAGTCAATCATTCCTAATTTTTTTTTATTTGAGTATGTAAGACTTTTTTAGGGTTCAATTAATATTATCATGATTTTCAGATGGTCAACTTTTATTTATGAATTTTTTTCTTCATTTTTTCCTTCCAAGGATTCCTCTTCCTCTGTGGGTGCTTGAGGAGATGGAGAAAGATCCAGATATAGCTTATTCTGATAGGTTTGGTAGAAGAAGTATGGAATACATTTCCCTTGGATGTGATACTCTTCCTGTTTTACGTGGTCGCTCACCCATCCAAGCATACACTGATCTCATGAGGAGCTTTAGAGATGTGTTTGGGCCATTTCTTGGTGTTGTCATAACAGTAAGACCCTGACTGTTCAGTACATTGGTTTGATCCAAGTTGATGACTTTTGATAATTTATTAGTTGTTGCATTGCAGGGAATTCAGGTTGGGATGGGTCCTGCTGGTGAATTACGTTATCCTTCATGCCCTTCACAGAAGCTAACACGGACTTGGCACCCTCATGAACTTGGAGAATTTCAGTGCTATGATAAGGTTGGAAAAAGGTTTACCGCTGCTTATATTAGGATTTGGTCCTGTGCATATGCCTTAAGGATGTCGCTCATGTTTTTGTTTTTTATTTTAAAATTTTTCCTTTTCTTGTGGTCCTGTTATTCTGTTTGTTCCACTGTACTAATTTCTGTTTTTTTTAAATGTTGATGTTCTTTCCAGTATATGCTAGCATCCTTGAATGCATGCGCAAGAGAGATTGGAATGCTTGAGTGGGGAGATCGGGGACCTATAGGTGTTGCTGACTTGATGCAGAATCCTGAGTATACAGAGTTCTTCAGAAGTTATGATGGATCTTGGAATACACCATATGGTGAATTTTTTCTTGAATGGTACTCAGGGATGCTCCTTCTCCACGGGGAAAGGATATGTAGGGAAGTTGAGACAATTTTTCGAGGCACTGAAGTTAATACATCCGCAAAAGTGGCCGGGATTCACTGGCATTATGGCATACAGTCTCATCCATCAGAATTAACCACTGGTTATTACAATACTTCAATAAAAGATGGATTCCTACCTATTGCTTGTATGTTTGGTAGGTATGGATTCGCTTTGTGTTGCTCATGTTTTGAAATGAAGGACATGGAAGAGAAACAAGTGAATCCAATCAGTAGCCCAGAAGGCTTCCTAAGGCAGCTTCTATTGGCTGCTAAGATATGTGATGTACCCCTTGAAGGTGAAAACTCTGCAACCAATTTGGATGATGCATCATTAGACCAGGTCGTAAAGATGTCAAAGTTTTACACAGATGGTTTAGAAAAGCCCTTCTTTTCATTCAACTTTATGAGGATGGACAAAAACATGTTTGAACATCGTAATTGGATTCGATTTACTCGTTTTGTTAAGAAGATGTCTAATGTCAATATTTTTCGAGCAAAACTAGATTTTGGAGGTGATGTGCATCAGTTTCCCATTTCCACATCGGATATTCCAAAAGCTGGAGTTGCTTTTGCATATTGTTAGCAGAGCTACATCCCACGGCACACTGTTAAGGCAAGTGTTATTATCTTCACACCTTCATTTGTTGTGAATACATTAATGGATTGATTACAACTGAATAACTTATATGAGATATATAGTGGCTTCCATGTTTTCTAATGTATCCCATGCACAACTTTTTTCCTTTTTGGGTCTGGGAGTTGTTGATATTCAATGTACTATAATAATGCATTGCCTTCCTGATGATTTTTATAACGGTTGGCTTCACTTCTACTTGTACAACGTTCTTAACATCTGATATTGCGATCGATAGTCTTTCTTTTGGTTTATATGTAATTATTAATTTTTTAGTTGTTTGCCTGGTAGCGAAGAAAATTGAGTTGAACCTTGTTCTAGCCAGTTCCAGATAAGGGTGTTGTAAACAATTTAAATTGGTGATTTTGGAACTGGCTTCTGAAAAATGTTGAATCCCTTTCCACATTCTACTCTTCTGTTTGTTTCCACTCATCTTGATCATATACTTTGTAAATTGTAACACGTTAAAACCCTTCCACTTGCTACTCTTCTGTTTTTTTTTCTAATCTATTTCCACATTAATCGATCTTCATGGCGGCAATTCTAGAAATTGATTACCAAACTTGAATCACAAACTATGGATAAGTGCCTTTTATAGGCATTAGTTATCTGGAGTAGATTTAAAAAGAAAATGGTTTGAAATTCCCGCAACATTGCCAGTTGTGGGAATTTCATCCAATATGAACTGAATCGTACTTTCATGGACTGAGCCAATATTTTTTTTCTTGCCTTGTAGCCAGTGTTTCATTTGATCTAAATGCCATTTCGTCCGTTTTCTTATTATAATTTTGAATGGCTAGAACTTTGTCTCCTCAAGTTTGGAAGCACATATTCAAAGTAAAGGGACTAAGCGACCATTTTTCTTTACCGAAGGGACTTTAATAAATTTTTATACACTACGAAGATGCTTCTTACAAATTTTTTTATTGTTCAAAACTGAAGTGCTTATTATTTTTATGTTAAAAGTACTTTTATAATGTTTCAAAAGCATAAACAATACCATAAATAAAGTACCAATTGAGTTTTGGAGAAATTATTCATTATTTTTTGGGCATGTGTGGAAATTTTTATTTTTGAAGAAAATAATTTGATTCATAGGGAATAGTGAATAATATCTTCTTGGCTGTGATATATATTGTGATTTGGCTCTGATAAAGTTGACCTAATGGATATAAACTGAATTTTACAGAAGAATTAATGAGCAGTCTCCTTCATTAAGTTGTAAACGAATATGCCGGAGCATGTCAAAGGTTGTCACTTGTCAATATTTGTGGTTTGAGATGATGACTTTCTCCCATTGCTTACACAGTTAAAAGTCGGACCATAATTACTCAGTTGAATGAGAGCATTACGTATCGAAGAACCTAGTTTTGTTAATCTACAAAGCCAAGACTTGGTAAAAGGGAATTCCTAGCCATGCAAAAGTTGACTCCTATTTTCATTCAGTTTTATTTCATTATCGTTTTCGGAAAATATTTTATAGTATATATCACTATTACTCAATTGTATTACCAAATGAGTGGTGTTGCTCTTAATTTTTTATTCGCTAAGTACAACTCAACCCCTTTTTTTACCAACTGAAGATTTAGATTTCTGAACTTTTTATTCTTCTATTTGGTATTTAACCTTTTAATTCTCGCAAATTTAGTTCAAAATTAACAATATTTGTTAAATTTAATAAGTTAAAAAGATTATAAAGAAAAAAGATGATTTAACATGTTTAATCCCTGTTAATATAAAGACTCAAAACAAAACTTATAATGGCTCAAAACAAAACTTATAAACCCAAATCCATTAAACAAATTAAGCCCATAAATCCACCTATTGTTTCCCAGCTTGTACCTTAGCTTATATATATATATTACCCCTTCCTGCGTGAGTGATAGACCACCAGAAAACAGCCACAGCCACCATAAAAACAGCAGCAACATAATAAAGAAAAACTGCAGGAAGATATAGCAGCTGCAGAATTTGGAAGAAGAAGAAGCTGTTTTTTCCTTCCACATTTTCATGTCCTTGAGGATTGCTAATTATTTTCTCTCAAATTTGTACAGTAATATTTTGATTTAATAGCAAGTTTGTTAATTATCTTGCTATATATTACCAGTAAATTAGAAGGGATATTTTGTGGGTTGATTTTGCATTTTGGTATAATTTGTCTTCAAAAATTGGTGTTTGTATCTCCTTTTGATTATTAATGGATTTTCTTTGGTGTCATAGTGGAGTGAAAGAGACTTTTCATATCAAAAGTCAACTACTTAAATCATTGTGTGCCATTTAATTTCTTAATGCTTATTTATTTTGATGTTACCCATTATTATTAATTTGTGCAACCAAAATTGGATCTGATATTCGATTCCGCAAATGCCAATTACTCAACAATCTCTGTTATTATTCAATTTCAACATTTGAATCAAATTATGAAAATTTTATAAATTGATCTATTTAACGTAAATTTATTTTAATACTTACAATTTTATATTAAATTATTCAATAAATTGATCAAAATATCTTAATTTCATAACTTTAATAAAATTAGATCAATGTCACAATTCACAACATCTTTAACAACCATTGTCAATGTTATCACATGATTTTGATTGGTGACCCAATCGGAGCTCTAAGGACACCGTATGAGTTTTGATGGTCACAATTAACAATTTTGTTAAAGTTGAATGTAATATATGAAATATAAAGTTATAATTAGATATAATATATTATATATAAGTATAGAAATTGATGTAACATATTACATATAAATATAAACGTGAATGTAACATATTATATATAATTGTAGATATTATGTAATATATTACATATATTACGTATAAACGTAGATATTGATATAACATATTACATATAGATATAAAATATAATATAATATGATGATAAAATAAGATGTAACATATTATATATATATATATATAGAATCGTAGAGAAAAGAACAGTATGCTTGGCTTGTTTCTGTCATATCTAACTGCATAGATAAACAGAGAAAAAGAAGAAGAAAAACACAATATCCAGTCAGTATATAGTTGCATGTGAGCAAGTGAATCAATCAAAATTTAACCTCTACATGTGAAATGAATAACCGGAAATATTATCCACACATGATCATTCAACCAATTAAACAATATCATATTTCTTTCAATCACTTTGGCATATAATGATTCCAAAGATCTGGAATGGTATTAGAGATATCCATAAAAAAATAAAGCTAATATCAAAATGAAACACTTACTACTTATTCTGATGAGATTTGATGAACATAATTTTTTTTAACACTATTGATTACCTCTGCCTACTTTTACCAAGCACGTAATTTCTTAATGTAAATTTCATAATTGCCTTCATTGTTTATGCTAGATTCTCATCACATAATATTGTAAAGACCAAACCAACCCTTAAAATAGTTATGCATGTATATTAATAGATATTTGACTGGTAATGTAATGATATATGTATGATCTTTTATTAAATTAGAATTAAGGAAAGCAAACAGAATCCATTAACACTTTGAGTAAATTGCGCCACTAGGCATAACGATCATCTCATAGCTCCTCCACGTGCATAATGAACTCCCCTTATTAAGCATCTATATAATGCCATGACTTGTAATAATATTATAGCTTATGTCAACGTACTTATCTTCTTATGGATGTTACTTCAGGTAACTAGTTAACGTACTATTAAATCACTTTATATAAATATATATAGCTTGCGTCACATATAGTCTTTTTTCTCATGTAGGAAAAGGAATTGAGAAAAATGTCATTAGTATAAAAAACCAATCAAACCCAAACGAGGTAACAATTAATTTCACACATACGCGTGTCCATTAAAAAGGGAAATAAATATTTTTATCATTTGATGAAAGCGTTATCTCATATCTCACAATATAATTATCTAATTAAGATTCAATCCAACATTTACACATCATTTAATGTGTGTGCATTAATCTTGAAAAAAAGTTAGTGGAAGCTCATAAGGGACAATTTCCTTTTTCTTTTTTTCTTTTTTAAATTTCTGCAAATGAATTATTCAGTTCATGATAGTGGAAGAAAAGAGAAAGCTCGTAGCAGTTGATTCATTTCTGGACTATGCAAATCCAGGACCAAAGCCTAGACGACATGTAAAAGGGAAGCCTGGTAGTGGTATATACTAAACGATGAAGTTTTACGGTGAAATTAAAAACAAAAATAACACACTAATATATACACACTTACGTCAAACTCGTATATTTTAGGGTTTAAGGAAAAATTTAAATCTAATCACGTTTAATATTATTAGATATTATTTTTATTTTTATAATTTCGACGTGTTATTTTTTTTATAATTTTTGAAGAAAAGTTAAATTTAATTATAATTTATTTAAAAATAAATTAGAATTAATCAAATTGAATAAGGTTATCTCATTTGTCATTTTATTATAATCATAAATTAAATTTATAAGAGATTTATAACAAGTATTTAAAAATAATGTAAGAATAATATTATTAATATATTAAAATATAATATTTATGTTGAGTCGAGGATTAATTTACTTTCTTAAATACGTTTAAGATTCTGTACAAACTTGTACAAATAAACACAACATTATTGTGACTTTGAAATCACATTTACTTCCATAAAAGTGATCCTGACTTAGACACAAACTTCGTTAAGTAACTTTAAAATAATAAAATTTAACACTTATTCACGTCAGTCAATTTTTTTATTTAAATTCATTTCCACCCCCGTTTGCTGCTAATTAAGATGCAATTAATCAGCTGGGCAACATAAACGTGGTAATCTACTCGCTAGGGAGCTAAGCAAAATAATTAAGAAAAGAATCAAACATCTGTATTCAGGTGAAAACGATGACTTCTTATTGGATGCATGAAAATATAAAATGTTATTTATAAAATAAAAAAATAAATAAAAAAAAGGATTATTGATAAAATGTTTGTAAATATAATAACTAGGGATGAGTGAGCTACTGACAGCTTTGTCGTTTTAATGATAGTCGATAAGTAGGGACTCTGTTATTATGTCCACCGACAACCTCAAGTTGTGTACGCCAACTCAAGACTCGAATCTTAATCATTTTAGTTGTTACTTAATTGCCCCCAAGGACCATCTATCATCATTTTTTTGTTTTTTTGAAATTCTTATCACCCAAACTTAATATTTCTTGTACGTCAGGGGTTAATTTTGAATATATATATAAACACACTAAAAAAGACACATAGTACATGTTGCCTTACATATTTTTCTTTAATGGGCGGTCTTGCTTATTTAACTGATTATCATATGCAAAACAGCCACTTAAAGTAGTGTGAATTGATTTGTCATATATAATTGAATCAACACACAAGCGTCCTTTGTATTACAAAAGTTGCATTTCTTGCTTTGAATTTTCTTACTCAGCTGATAAATGAGTAAATTCTATTTGTATTTTAGGGAGATTTTATCCCTTACAACAACATGTATATATTTTATTGATTATGTTAACAATTTAAAAAAAAACCCACATAAATAAATCAATAATTTAGTTTATTAAAAGTTATTAACTAATAGTATAAGCTAATTAAAATAGAAAATAGAGAAAAAATGTTTATTCTTACCAGTAATTATACTATTTTCTTTTATGTTATTGACACAAACAAATATTACATTTATCCTACGAATAATTCTAATAAATAATTTTTTAATTTATTTTTAAGTCTTCATTGATAATTTTTTCTTCCTAATATAGCATAATTATAATATATAGATTTAATTATATTTATAAATAATATAATATTATAAGTAAAAAAGACTTTTTATAAAGTAACGTGAAAAAAAGGAGTTTTTCTATAGAACTTTTTTTCTCCCTGCAATTTTTTTAGTTAATAAAAGCCTAGGGTTCCGGAAAGAGATGCAAGAGTACAGAATATACTATCAAAACTCAAACTTATCTTTTTTTAACAGGAAACAATACACGTTTATTCTAATTATAAATTAATATAAGATATTTTATCATACATTTTATAACTTTTTAAAAAATTTATCGGCATATTGTCTCATTTATTATTATTATTATTATCATATTAAAATAATAATATTGAGATATATCTAATTTTCTCGAATGAATTTAAATAGAAGAGTTATAAAATTACAAAACTATTAAAAAAAACATTATATATAATAATAATATATGATTATTTATAATAATTATAAATGCAATAAATATTATTTTAAATTAGATGAAAAAAATAAGATTTAATAAATTTAAATGATGAATCCATTCTAATATTAAACCCATTTTACATTTGTACGTTGAGCTATATATGCTCTGTTTACCTAATATATCATCGCCTCAAACAGCTTTCAAATCAATTACAGAATACATTTCATTGTTTGCTTAACTATGGATTGAGCTTCCTTAATTTATCAATCGTGTTGGGCTTAGGATCATTTGCAATTATTTTTAAATCTCAAATTTTTATTTTATAATTAATACATGTAATGATTTAAAATTATTAATAAAAAATATATTTTAATTCTTACATTAATAATATTTATTTTAGATTTGATAAATAGAAACAACAAATAAATAATCATATTTCATAATTACTTAAAATTAGCATTTAAAGTCGTGAAAGTTAAATTATACAAAAAAAAAAATTCTTTTTAAAATAACTATATTATTTACATATCATAACTAAAATATAAATTTCAAACATTATACGTACCCAAATAAATTAATTACTATTCTTAAATTCGATTTCAATTATTTCTCCTTAATTAACAAGTGAGGTGCTTTGACTGGCATGTACTGTAAAATCCTCTACAGTAGATACAAGGGTAACTCTCATCTAATAAATATATAGTTAATTTAATTAGAGATAATAAATAAACCTTTGGAAAAGAATTAAAGGGTACAAATTGGTAAGACATGATTGTAATTCTCTCAATTTTTGAGATTATTCGTAAATTTCTCACGATAATGCTACTACAAAAAGGGATATTTAAATCAATATGTAAAGTCGGTTTTTGAAAAAAATTAACTTATAATGAATTTAAAGTCGATTCGGTGTATAACCGATACTATGTCCACATGTAGCGTCGGTTCGACACGTCAACCGACACTATAAACTACGTGAATAACTTCAGTTGATACATAAAACCGACACTACACATGTGAATATTTAATTTTCTCTAGACAAAAACTATTCCAAGCGCTGCATAATTCTAAAAAATCCAAAAATTCCTCCATTTTTCTCATTTTCTGGCCACCTACGACCACCAATTTCAATGCCGATTAGTGTGTTTTCTTCCTCTCTAACTTATCTTTTAGATCCCTTATTTTTTTGAGCAAAATACTCAAATTTTTTATACTAATTTCTTACTTACAAAACACCATTTTTTCTTCATTTTGTCACTTCATTATTCTTGTAAGTATTTTTATTAATCATACGCACTTATTATTCATTTTTTTTTGCTATTATGTGTATGAATTTTTGTATTATATATGTATGTTCTGTATTATAACATTAGGAGAAGAATATGATGATCTTGAATAACATAGGATAACACCATGATAATTTTTTTGCTATTAATTAATATTTTATTTTTTAATTATTTTTATTATTTAAACTATTTCTTAAACAAATTTTGATTTTTTTTGCTATTATGTAGTGATCAAATATATGTTTTAATTTGAGTATAATAATAAGTAAATTTTGTAAAAAAAGAATTTAAAAATTTAAAGTCGATTTAATGCGTGAACCGATTATAAAGTTCCGTTTTATAGTAACGAAAAGTTAGGATTAAGGTTAAATAATGAGTTTGATTTTACCTATTTATTAAAAAAGTTGAGTTTAATTGAGATTTAAACAATATATTAACTCTTAAACAACACATTTATAATTATTGCACTGCAAATCTATAACTACAAATCCAATACAACTCAAAGTTTCAAAATAAATTTAGGTTTAATTTAAATGGATTGGTTTATTCTACCATCTTAACATATTTTATTAAATCGGTTGGTAAATGTTAAAATTAAACAAAAAGTGTAGACGGGTTTATCGGAACCAAACTCAACCCACCTGTTAAACTGCCGTACATAATCGCACAAAATAATGGAGCGATACCTAACATGAAGAAATGACCCACATTAGTGTTAGGAGAGAGTTTGGGAAAGAAGGAAAAAAAAATAAAAAAAAAAGTGCATTCGAAAAGTTAAACATAACCCACAGACTAAGTTTGTATTATCCCACCCCAACACACTAGGGCACTTGTCAGATAAAGGAACAAACTCTAATTAAGCTTTTGATGAAGCTATATATATGTATATATATATAAAAGAAACAATTGAAAAAGTATTGTTTTTATCATGATACATGTATTATTATACATATTGCTATTGATAATAATATGGATTAATTATTTTTATTTTGTTATCTTTTTTTTATTAATTTTATCAATTAAGAGACATAAAATACATAATTTTAAGTTATTAGTACATATATTTTATTTCAACAATAATTATATATTTAAACTATCTTAATTTATCGATATTATTGTTAAAATTGATCAAAATATATATCGATAATTCAAATATGAATATATCATATATCAAATAAGAATAAAAAATATATTAAATAATAATAGTTATATTTTAAAGTATCAATTCTATAATAAGTTTTCTTATAATTAATTTAATATATTATATTATTAATTTAATATTTGTTACTTAGTATGTATATATAACAATTTGATGTATATGAAACAATTTGGTGTAGTTGACTTTGATGAGGTGGTGGATAATAGATTAATAGGTAATGTGTTGTCACAAAGCCTTTTTTGTGGGAAGGTCATGATTACAAGCTGTTTTGGCTTCATTCTCTTCTTCTCAAGATAAAAAGCAGCCCTCTCTTTGTCCTTTAACACACAATCTCATTGAATCTAGCAACAAAACCTAACACTATGCTTCCTCAGATCAAGATCTGGTTTCTCATCTATCTTTTAGTAATCTTCAGTTTCTCATCATTTTCAGGTAATATAACTTTTATAATTATATGTTAATTACTCGATTAATTTTAAAGTTTGAAATAAGCTTATATAATATACACAAACCCTAACTATAATTTTCTGCCTTAATATGTAGGAAGAGCTGACAATTTTAGAGAAGAAGGCATGGAGCTCTCTGACAAAGTCAATGAGGTAATTAAGTAATTTAGTTAAGCCCCTATATTATCACTTAGCTAACCCATGGATCGATCTAAACGGAAAATATATAATTATACTACTCAAAATATATAGCTAGGTTAATTTATGTTTTGTGTTAATTAATGATTTGAACAGTGTATCAAGTAAACACAATTCATGTATAGCTAGCTAGGTTTGGTACACTACTCAAAATATATAATAAAATGTAAGAAGTTATTGAAAAATCAAGCTTATTAGGGTTTGAGGACATAAAAAATCTAACTCTGATATCACCATATAAGTAATTAAAATTCTAATTCTTTTGTAAGTTTAAACAACACTTTTATACATCTATCATAAATTAATAATAATTTGCACTACTTGAGAAACAATTGAGTTACAATCTTATGATTTTCAATATATATTTTTTAAAAATTAGGTTAAATTATGTTTGAATGTGAAAAAAAAGTGTTAGTATTGGTTATATAATCACGATTAATATTGTTTAAATGTTATGATCGATGCAGGGGATTATGTACGTGATGAATAAGGGAGGGAGAAAGCTAATTGGAGTGGAAGCAAATTTAGATTATACAGATCCTCATGCTAATCCTATTCATGAACCCCCACGTAAGGGTGGTAGAGAATAGGCAATTAATGATTAATCCCTATCTAGATTATCATTAGGATCTCTCTATATATGCAATGTAAGATATATAATAAATTAGCATAAACTCTTGTTGTGTGCTAGCCGAGTGAATTTAATGTAATATATAGGGAGATATTAATTAAGAGAGAATATATATAATCAATATCGTGTATTAGTTTGAATTTCCATGAGAGGAGTGAGTTTGATATTATGTATACACAAGTGTGAGACTAAATTATGTAAACTAGACTTATTATATGATGCATGTGTGTTTTGGAGATTTGGAACCCTAGTTCTCTGGTTAATGCATGTACTGAACTTGCACTATATGGTAGTTCAACCTATAGCTTGAGTGATCATCACTTGAGAAAATTTAGTAACTTTTGTATGTTTTCTTATGATTCAAACCATATTGGGAAACTATAATAATGCCATACTCTCTTCATCATAGACTAGATCATTAATTCAAATTAAATGATCACTTGGAAATTACCTTGATATATATTGTGTTTATTTAATTAGTTCAGGACAGTATTCGTGTAAATTATTAATATATATTTATAAGAAAAAATCATGATATTGGATTCTTAGGAGACATTTGAAATTGATTTTATCACATTAATATTGAACCTAGTTACATTATGCATGCTTTAACACAAATATTTTTGATACATATATGCTGTTTAATCTTTTTCAGCTAATATACAATATTTAGCTGGTATGACCACTACTTTAGATGGACACGTTTAATTTTTTTATATTTTGAAGTGTAGATCATTATACTTCATGAGAAATTAAAAGAATATGTAATGTATATATAGGGTATCATTATAATTCTTGTAATTGAAAAAAGAAGAGAGAAATGAATAAAAAGGAAATTAAGTGAAATTTTATCAATTCAAAACCGTTCCCAAAACCACGTTAAAAACATAAGTTTATTGTGGTTCAAAATTAATGTTTTATTAGATTCAAAAAAATACTTTATCCATGTTACAAAAAAGTGGAAAAAAATCAACAAAAATAGTAGTTTTATAACTTGTAACAATGAAAATAACATATTTTTTTATGTTTATTTAATGTTTTTTTACTACTAAAAAACGTACAATATATTATTTTATATTAAAAATAGTCTAATTAGATATGTTTAAATTAAATTATAATCATTTATAATTATTTAATGTTAAATAACATTTAATTGGATTGTATTGAGTTTTATTTTTATTGTTATATTAAATTTCACAAAAAGAAAGATAAATTTAATAAAACCTTAATAAAGTTATTTTAACCTGAAAATATGGTTATTCAAAACTGTTATCATAGTATCATATATTATCAAGATACTGGAAGCAAGATGATATCTGGTATGAAATTAATAATCTTAAAATTGAGAAATATTAGATACTTGGCCACATGAACACTTGAAACAGGTTTAATAAACTAAATATACGACTGCTCTACCATATTAAATCGCAAAAAAAATATGCATCAAAATTAATAAAATTAAATGTAATAATAAAAATGTTCTTAATTAGAACAAAAATTCGAGAGGATCGTGTACAGCTTCCAGTTAGAGGCAAATTACATGACCAGATTGGTTAGTGAAAACTAATTACAACGTACGACTAATCTTATAAAAAATTATTAGATGTAAGAGTATAAGAATATAAGTACAGTAGGTGTTTTATTGCCATTCTAGACTATATTATCAGAAAAGTTAGATATTATAGATTACAGACAGACATGTATTATGCTTCTTGATTAGTCCTACCACATAGGCATCTAATGCTAGCTCATTTCTCGTATAGATACTCAAACGAAGTTAGGGCCAAGAAATTAAGTAAATTCCAAAAAAATTAATACATTATTTAATAATATAAGTTTACTCATATACTTATAAATAATATTTTATTAACATAAGATTTATTTGTTTTTATAGAGAATAAGATTTATTTGTTTTTATCGAGAATAAATATGATTATATTTTTATATTTTTTATATTGGGTATCCTATTTAATTTTTGGATATATATCTTAAAATAAAATATCTTCGATTTCATTTAAATTTTCAATAATTTAATATGTTTGAGGTTTTTTTTCCCACTCCTTATCTTGTCAACGTATAAGAAAATGAAAAAGAAGATAACATGTAACATAATTAATTTCATGAAAATGAAGATCACATGTAACATAATTAATTTCATCACCATGATCCAACTAATTCTTTAATGTAGCAAATAATCCTTAATAGTTATTTCACATATATTTGTATTTTCTCTGTGACGGATGATCAGATAAATCTACTATATTTTTGAAACAAATCACTCAAATCCAGTTAGATATTTTTAATAATTGTTTAATTCACTAATTTTTTTGTAATTAAAATGTCATTTTTATTAAAATTACTGAACTACAATTATCACAAAAGCTACTTTACTTAAATATTCTAATTATAATATGTAGTGAAACTATTCAATATTTTCTTTATTAAATCTTGAAAATTATGTAAGAATGAAAAAAATAACTATTAATTAGAAGTAAGGACTCTGGAGGCCGCGGGGTTATAACATGAATTAATAGAAAATGAAGAAACAAAGAGAAGCTACGTACACTGAATCGAAGTTCAGATGAAGTGCTCTTGCATAAATTTTATCACGCGCAAGTCATGTGACAAAAGAGGTGATAAAACGTTGCGTTCAGAGTTCCGTCTCGAATCTATCCAATGTTTCGTTGCCACGTTTCCTCAGACTGCATGATCACCAAACAAGTTGCATCCATTGAAGTAGCACCAGGTGTCTAAACAATTGGTCAAAGACACAAAAATCAGATTTGAAAAAACCAGTTTGTCCTCTCGTTCCTACTCTGCAACCTCCATGACTCTTTTATCTTTTGCCAGTTCACAGAAATAGTAAATAAAGAACAATTGAAAAAGTATTGATCGGTAGCAAGTTCTAATCCCATGATTAACTTCATAAACTCCACTTAATTATTCTCATCTCTCTCTTATTTATCAATTCCCTTTTTATCCTTTAAACAATTCTCATAGTTCCCCCCTTCTTCGTCGTCTTTCTGTAGAACAACGATGCCGGGACTAGTCTCTGTCAAAACCCCACCGGGCGCACCACCACTACAAATCTCACTTCCCGAAACTTCGACCCGAACCCAAAGATCCGAACCGGTATCATTATCCAAGAACCCTTCCCCTCTTCCAAAAAAGCCTCCCTCTCCTTCACCGTCCCGATCCAAGCCCTCTCCTGATCGGCGCTTCAAGAAGCCACAACCCCAAAGTCCGTATCCGAACATGGCCGATGCTTCACTAGACAATCCGGATCTTGGACCGTTCCTACTTAAGCTTGCTCGTGACACCATTGCCTCCGGAGAAGGCCCAAATAAGGCGTTGGAATACGCCATCCGAGCTTCGAAGTCGTTCGAGAGATGTGCCGTCGAAGGTGAGCCGATTTTGGATTTGGCGATGAGTTTACATGTTTTGGCTGCGATATATTGTAGCCTGGGAAGGTTTGAAGAGGCCGTACCGGTTCTGGATCGGGCGATTCAGGTACCCGATATTGCGAGGGGTGCAGATCATGCGCTCGCTGCGTTTTCTGGGCATATGCAGTTGGGAGATACGTATTCGATGTTGGGACAAGTAGACCGATCGATCTCTTGCTATGAGGAGGGGTTGAAAATCCAGATTGACTCTTTGGGTGACACTGATCCTAGAGTTGGAGAGACTTGCAGGTCTGTGCATATTGCTTTTATTTTTGTAATTTTTAGTTGTCTTAAGTCTTGTGGTAATCTCATATTTGTTTTTCTTTTTCTAAAACAATGAATTATTTCAAATATGTGGAAAAAAAAAGAACTTGAGGGTAAAGATTTAGGTGATCTATAGTGGATCAATATATTAAATTTAACTGGCGGATTACGGATTATGAATGTTGATATCATATATAGAGAATTTAGCGTTGGACTCGAGATTGCCATAATTTTCCATTTTGATCTTTCCTTCTCTTTTCATGCCTAATAGGACGCCCGAAGTATATGGTATTTTTTTAGTTTATAAATATGATTAAAGTATATGGTATTTTTTTAGTTCATAAATGTGGTTGTAACATTTAATAAAACAACGTAAATCCAGAAATAAAAAATATCACTCTTGAAATTTTTAACAACAAAACTAACATCTCAATGACTTATTCAACTTTAAGGAATGAAATAATGAGATTTATTTTTTTATAATAAAAATATATGAGCCAAATCACGAGTTTTGGGGTTATTATTTTTGTTTTTTATCTTTTTAAAATTAGAATACTTTTATATATCACAATAATAATTGTTGTAGTAGTTTTTCATTAAATATAATTAAGTAATTTCGATTGTATTTATCAATAATATAGTAGTAATCATAAGTGATTTACGAGAGAATTATTATAAATAAATTTTTCTTTACTATTAGGGCATTGGAGAGTTGAGGTAATCATTTGTGATTTATGAGAGACTTATTATAAATAAACTTTTCTTTACTATTAGGGCATATGAGAGTTGACATAGAAAGGACTGATAAATTGAATTTTTGATTCTTAAGACTGAAGATAATGCTTCAGGTTGCGTTATTTACGGTGACGTCCATGTTTGTTGAATTTACATTCAGAAATGGTAACACGGAACATTGTTGTTAAAAATAAAGAATTATTAAATAATCAATCTCTCATCTTGAATGAGCACAAATAATACACTTAGGGTATGTTTGGTATACCATATTAAATAGATTAAGATTAAATATAATTATATTAAATTCAAGTATATTGAGTTATATTATAATTAATTTGTGTAGTATTTGATAACAATCCAAGTATAATATAATTGGATAACGTTAATGATAAATATTATAATAAAATAATTTATATTTAAAATTGTGTTTAATTCGTTTCATATAGTTTTCTTACATGTTAAAATAAATTTCAGATAAAAAATTATTTAAATCAATATTAAAATTATTTTTATATTTTTATTATATTTTAAAATAAAAAATTATTTTTAATGTACGACGAAAGAAAAAGTCAAGATACAAAACCTTAGAATTGAAATTTCAGACAAACTAAATAAAGTGTCCATACGGTTTAGATGCACACTTACTGTTAGTAATAAATTTTTATATAACTGTATAATTTTTGTTCTGTACAATAATATCTTACTTTACGGACAAACACATGACTATAAAACTTAATGAGTCGGTCTTTAATATTGTGTAACAAAAGCAATAGTTGAGTGAAAAGGAGGAAGAAGAAAGAGACGGAATTGTTTTCAAGTGAACTTGCTGTGACAATGCAGGTACTTAGCAGAGGCCCATGTTCAAGCAATGCAGTTTGATAGAGCAGAAGAGCTATGCAAGAAAACTCTCGAAATTCATCGTGTGCACAGTGAACCAGCATCTCTTGAAGAAGCAGCTGACAGACGATTGATGGCCCTTGTATTTGAGGCAAAAGGAGATTATGAATCAGCTCTAGAACACCTTGTCCTTGCCAGCATGGCAATGATTGCAAATGGACAAGATAATGAGGTTGCTTCTATTGATTTAAGCATAGGCAACATATACATGTCTCTTTGTCGATTTGATGAGGCTATCTTCTCTTATCAGAAGGCACTCACAGTTTTTAAGTCATCAAAGGGTGAAAACCATCCTTCTGTTGCATCGGTTTTTGTGCGCCTTGCTGACTTATATCACAGAACAGGAAAGCTCAGAGAATCCAAATCATATTGTGAAAATGCTCTAAGGATATATGGAAAACCTGTGCCTGGTATTACTGCAGAAGAAATTGCTAGTGGATTGACTGAAATTTCAGCTATTTATGAGTCCGTGGATGAGCCTGAGGAGGCATTGAAGCTCTTGCAGAAGGCAATGAAGTTGTTGGAGGATAAGCCTGGACAGCAGAGCACTATTGCAGGAATAGAAGCACGGATGGGAGTGATGTTTTGCATGGTTGGGAGATTTGAAGATGCTCGAAACTCTTTTGAGAGTGGTATAGCAAAACTTAGAGCTAGTGGAGAAAGAAAGTCTGCCTTTTTTGGGGTTGTTTTGAACCAGATGGGTTTGGCATGTGTACAATTGTTCAAGATAGATGAGGCTGCAACGTTATTTGAAGAAGCAAGACAGATTCTCGAAAAAGAATGTGGTCCTTGTCATCAAGACACCATTGGGGTATATGGTAATCTTGCAGCAACCTATGATGCTCTAGGAAGGTAATATGTCAACCATTTTGTGGATGATTTTCCCATTAGATTCAAACCTATTTGTTCTTTACTTTTTGCTTAGAGCCAAACTCATTTGTTCACTTCGGCTAGTTTGGCCTTATCTTACATATATGCTATGCTTTAGGCATGTAAATTTAACACGATCCGATCAAAGCCAGAATGACCTGGTTTAATCCTACCCGGCTTGAAGTCCGATTAGGTCCAAATAAGTATGTTCTAACTCTATCTGAATAATTCGTGGCCAAAAATTTATAGTACGATCCCAACTCGAACCCTGTTCGATATGCAAGTTAAGTTTAAACTTTATAAAACATACGTAATTTTAAATATTTTATGTTATTATTTTATAATTTTTTGTATTATTTAAACTCGGACAATGGTTTAGATCAAATTGAAGTTCAAAAAGTCGGGCTTTAATATACCCGAATGTTTTAGGGTTAGGCTTTGGGCTTTTATTCAATTTGAAAAATCCAATCCAATCCAATGCAGACCCAAAATATATACACGATCGATAATGCTTGATTGGTGCCTGGCTCGAAGTCAAATTTTTGTGCTTTGGCTAGCCTGCTTTACTCGAATTTACATCCTACAACCCTTCTGCATTTGAAAGCATTGTATCTTTACTTCAGCCTTAGCATGTGTCTTGTGCTGAACTGTGTAATCAATGTTGATTACATTATGCTAACCATATGCTTCTGATTTTCATGAATTATATGAAATTGTTTCAGAGTTGTAGATGCAATTGAGATACTGGAGTACGTTCTTAAATTGCGAGAAGAGAAGCTTGGAATAGCAAATCCTGATTTTGAAGATGAGCAGAGAAGATTAGGTGAGCTTCTAAAAGAAGCAGGTAAGACCAGGGATAGACAAGCAAAATCACTTGAAAACCTCATTGATCCAAGTTCGAAGAAGACAAAGAAAGAAGGGGCAAAGAGGTGGCCTGGATTAGGTTTCAAAGTTTGAAAGAAAGAAACATCTTCCTTATCCGTCTCTGCTTTTCCATGGGTACACACGATTGTAACATAGATGGTTATGCATAGGGTTGTAAGTTTTAATTTGGTGAGGTATTATTATCTTTTTATGTTTCTGAGCTTTGAATTGAATTTCTCACTTATTTTTTGTTCTTTTAAACTTTTATATTAAATTTATGTTTCGTGAGCTTGAAAGTTTTATTCACCAGAAAGAATCAAATTTCATTTGAGTGAATAAACTTAACAAATCTTTTCGTTGTTATTTATTCAATCACTTTCTTTCATATCATGTTATGTGTCTATTGACTATTAGAAGCTTTAGAACTTGAAACTCTAGGTGCTTGTTGATCTGATGCTCTTTAATTAGCTGAATTTATGTACACTGACAAGAGATTACATAATTGGAAAATTGCAGGTGCTAGCAATAGCCATAACCTTTTTTTTATTTTATTTTTTTAATGTTTTTGAACGTGTGATTTTAAACTGCCAAATCTTTTGGTGAATAATTACCGTGTTACAAATTCTAACTTCTTAAATTCAGTTTTTGTTACAAGCCATATTGATTCTGTTACTGAAGAAGCATTTAAATATACAGAGAATGAGTGCAGTTGCCTATATTAAAGAGACTAGTTTATTTTTGATTTAACTCACCCAACCAACCTCTTCTATTTGTTTCAAATGAAAGAGTGAGTAGAGAAAATTAAATGAATGAATCTACCAATTGGTTGAACAAGGGATGGTTAATTCTTTGAATTAAATGAATGTATCTGCCAATTGGTTGAACAGAAAAATATATTTATAGCATATGAGAGGCATGTTTGAAGTTTTTATTAAAGGTTTATGTCATGTTACATTATATTGTATCAATGAATCTTACTTTATAATATATGTATACAATTATATGTATTCTACCGTATCGTATTATATTATATAAAATAAAAATAGTATGGATAAATAAAAATTTTATATGATCAATGAATGGATGTATATTTAAATTTTATTAAACATTTAATTTAATTTATCTAAATTTTTAATTATAAAATTATGTATTTTGATTTTTTATTTCATATCAAATTAAAAATAATATTTTTTATTTTTAAATCGTAATAAAAATATAAATACGAATTAAATAAATTTTATAATAAAAAATTATTTTATTAAAATATTTATAATTAATTTTACGTAATTATATTATATAAGTTAATTATAATATAATTTAATAAAAAGTGAACCAAACATATTATTATGACAGTACAATTCATTTTCAAAAGATTAGGATTATTTTTGAAGATAGTTAACTGAAAACTTTTACCAGAGTATTTGAAATACCAAAATCGAAAATGGAGAATCTAGTAACCTTGGAACTGTTACCAGACATTCATTCCAGAAGAGGAATGCATTGAATTGATACAAATCAAGTCAGAATTCAAAATTTTTGATGGGGGACTAAAATCAATTATGCCATTATACCCAATGTTTTTTTTATGTGTGCTATCACTCGTGAATTGTGAGACTAGGCTAAAGATCTAGAGTAACAATGGCAGTTCCAAGACTTCCAAAGATTGATAATCTCGATGTACATCCTATACATATGATATTCGTGATGATCAAGAAATGCACACGTGATAATGATTATGATCAAACCATGTGTTACTGGCTACTAATCAAAGATCATGTGTAAAGGTTTGCTTCTAAAAGTTTGTTACGTGATTAGGCGTTACTCTAGCTATAAGCGCTAGCTCTGTGTACTGAGTTATTATTATGTACCAAAGATTCAGGTATTATGTTTCCTATATTTATATTTGATTCATATTTGATTCTTAGTTATAAAACATAAATATTTTTAAATGAATATTTTTAAGTTATTTTTTAATAATAATTTTCACCGAAATTTATTTTGTTTTAATAGGTGTTTTCAAAACATACTTGATAAAGTTTTTATTAGATAATGTTGATATTTAAAAATAATTTAATTTTGATAAAGTTTTTATTTTTTATTTTTTTACCATTCATTAATTATAAATTTTAAAAAAGAAATGAATTGAAAAAAAGAGAGAGTATATAATTAATACATGAAACTTCATGTATGGATTTGAAATGTATTTTTTTTTTCCGTTATGATAAAAAAAAAGGAAAAAAGTAGCGACTTAAAAATAATTCAATGCTTCAAGTTTCACGATGAATAGAATTAAAATAGAAAGATTGCCTTTTTCATCTTTTGGATTCAGTTCCACAGTTGTTTTCATAAGTTAAGGTTTTATTTTGGTATTGTAAGTAGGAGTTCTTTCATTTTATAATTAGAGTTTTAGTTACTGTATAATTAAAAAATAAAATAAAAAGTAGCGGCTGTGGTTGTTAATATGAATATTTTTTTTTTTGTTACAACTAAGGTTATCTTTTGTTATTGTAATTAAGGTTTTATTATAATTCTTAGATAATGTATTGAATTAAAATTCAAAAGTAATTATTTTTTAAATTCTACAAATAATTTTAAAAAAAATTTAAAATATAAATTTAAATCAAAGATTTAAATTTTATGATCCAATAAGAATTAACCAATATTTATTATCTTTTGATCGACATTTACTAGGTTTGATTATCGTTGATAGTTGATTTTGATTTTTTTATACAACTTTAAATTTAAATATTTGCATGTATATATATTTTGAAATGAATTAATTAAAAATATATGTTATTAAATCGACCACTCTTGTGAGAATTAATTTGTTTTAGAAAATAAATAGTTGCTTTTATACGTGAATATCATTCGATTTAAAGTATTGTTAATATTTAATATAATTGCATGTATACGTGTGGTAATAAACACATGATGATTATTCAATTTTTACATGTGAACAATGATTTGACCTAAAGAAAGATTTATTGTTTGACATTTTTTTATTATCAGTGTTTGATTACTATATCAAAATATCACTTACAATTTAATATATTTTGTCCAAAGATATAAAATATTAATACAGTGTTTAGTATCTTAAGATGTGTTTTACTTTTGTTTGAATTTATTATTTTGGTTTTGAGACTTACGTGAGCTTATTTTATTTTATTTTTTTTTTTGTTTTCTAGGTTAAATTATGAATAATCATGCTAATATTATTGCCAACATCAATTATATTTTTATGTCATTTATGACACTAAATGACAAAAGAATCCCTTGATAGTTCTTGGAGTCATGAATTTGGTCTTGTTATAAGGGTTAACTCTTCTATACCTCTTACGAATAAGAGCAATTTTGATGAAAATAAGATAAAGGAAATGTGAGAGAGATTAAATTGCATGTGTACGATGATTATAAATAATGCCATTTCGGAAGCATTTAAGGGTACAATGTTTGAAAAAATAATTACTACTAAGATTTCCTTGCAAACATTGAAAATATATTTGTCATGAACAAAAATGTTAAAATATGTATGCTCTTGACAAGTCTAATTTCAATGAGGTATACAGCTAAAGATAATATTATGGAGTACATCATGGAAATGTCTCATCTTATTTCCAAATTAAGAGCACTTAAGCTAGAAATTTATGAGGATTTACTAGTGCATATGGTTTTGATACCATTTCTGACACAATTTAACCAGCTTAAGGTGAGCTATAACCATCAGAGAGACTTGGTCCCTAAATGAGCTCATCTCACGTTATGTTTGAGAAGAGAAAATGTTGAAGCAAGATAAGTCAGAGAATACCTAACTGGTCTCAACCTCTAAGTAAAAGGATAGGGGAAAGAAAAGAAAGAAGGATAAGGAAATTGCAATTGAGTATACAAGGTATAAAAATAAAATTAAGCTGTGAAACTTTGGCTACGTTATGACATAGGAGATTAATTTATATCTCCAAACAAAAAATAGAACGACTTATGTCTGACAAATTTTTAAATTCAGATTTCACAGATTTTAATGTTTGTGTTAACTATATAAAGAGAAAACAAACCAATAAAAAGAGATTTGAAGCCAACAAGACTTTGGAAGTCTTAAAACTTATACATACAGAAATTTGTAAGCCATTCCCTACAGTTGCTTGGAATGATCAACAATATTTTATAACGTTCATATATAATTTTTCTAGATATGGTTATTTATTTTTCATTCATAAAAAATCACAATCATCGGATGTGTTCAAAAATTATAAAGTTGAAGTTTATAACCAACTAGGTAAAATGATCAAATATGTGAAATCTGATCATGGTGATAAGTATTATAGCAGATATAAAGGCTCAGGTAACTAATGTCCATGATCATTTGCTAAGTTACTAGAAAAATACGATGTCATTCCACAATATACTATGTTGGAGTGAGATATCACTATGAGAAGAAGCGCTTAAGATTGCAATAAATATCCTTAATAGGGTTCCAACTAAAGCGACATTCAAAACCCTTATGAACTTTGAACTTTCAAGAAGCCTAGTTTAAAGCACTTGTACATTCGAGGATATCTAACTAAGACAAAACCTTATAGACCTAATGAAAAAAAAATTGGACTCAAGGATAGTGAGTTTCTATTTTATTAGATATTTTGAATGATTTAAGGGGTATAAATTTTATGATTCCACATCTAAGTCAATTTTTAAGTCCGAAAATACTTGATTTTTTAAGGATGTTGAGTTTGCAAAGGAAGATACAATTAAGAATTTTGTATTTGAAGAAAAATATGTTAATACTCCCACATATGCTATTGGCATTGATTAGGATCATATTCCTCACTTTGATCAAAACACAACAAATCAAGACAATTTCGAAGAACTTCTCATTAAAGAAATTATTCCAAAAGAACAAAATCTACCACCTTAAGGAGAAATGCACTGTCAGATGACTACATTATATTTTTCTAAGAATATAAAGTTGATATTAGAGTGATGGAAGAAGACGCGATCAACTTTCATCAAGCCATGAAAATTTCTAACTCTTAGAAGTAGATTGATGCCATGAATGAAGAGATTAAGTCCATAAAGGACAATAACGTGTAGGATCTTGTCTTATTTCCAAAAGGTATGAAACCCATTGATTGTAGATGGAAATTTAAGACCAAGAGGAATTCAAAAGACGATGTAGAGAGTTACCTGACTCATCTTGTCGCACAAGGCTTTACACAAAAAAGAATGCATCAACTATAAAGAGACTTTCTCTTCGGTTTCTTCAAAAGACTCTTTCACAATTATGATGGAATGGTAGCACATTTCAATCTTGAGTTACATTAGATAGATGCAAAGACAACATTTCTCAATGGTAATATTGATGAGACGATCTGTGTGATGCGACCAGAAAACTTTGTGTTGGTAAATCTAAAGAATATGACTTGCAAACTTAAGAAATCCATCTATAGGTTCAAGGAAGTATCTCGACAATGGTATTTCAAGTTTCATCTAGTAATCATCTCATTTAATTTTGAGATGAATTTGATCGATGATTACATATACAGTAAGTTTTATGGGAGCATATATATTTTTTACTTTTATATATCGATGACATTTTGCTTGCCAATAGTAATATAAGCTTATTGCATGAAACCAAGAGATTTCTTGCTAATAATTTTGAAATAAAAGATCTTGATAATACCTAATTTTTATTGGGCATACAAAAATAATGTGATTACTATCATAGTATTTAAGATTATCATAAAAGGGCTATGTCTAAAAGGTTCTTAAAAGATATGACACGTAGAATTGCAAACAAGGTGATACCTCTTTTAATAAGGGGGTAAATTTAGTCTCAAACAATACCCTAAGAAAGAATTTAAAGAAAATAAATTGTATATGATTTCTTATATGTCAACAGCAAGGAGTTTGATGTACGCTCTTGTACGTAAATGTTTAGATATTACATACTTTATTAAGATCTTGGGTGTATATTTAAACAATTTATGAATATATCATTAGAAGGCACCGAAACGGATCTTGTGATAATTATAAAGAATAAAAGATTATATATTTACGTATAAAAGGTTAAATCAACTTGGGATTATTGGATATATTGAACGCAATTTTTTTAAATGTTAAGATATTATGAATTTTATGTCAAGTTATATCTACCTAGTCGTCGTGGGTGTTATCTTCTAAAAGAGTACTTAATAATCTCTTATTATAGTCTCTTTTACCATGATACTAGAGTTTACAACTTATACGGTAAAAATCATATAAAATAATCATGAAATTAATATCCATAAGAAAAAGGAATAGTATTCATGTGACTATTAGATATGCAACATTAGATGCCTGAGCTGCTCACATTTTAGCCATGAGCCACTAAATCGAACTTCAAGCTTCAAAACACCTTTCTACTTCCTCACTTTTAAGTCTTAAGGAATTTATACCAAAAATATTTTTGCATCGTTTTTATTTGGTAGGTCGTAAAATTGAAATGTTTCTCTATAAAATTAGTAGTGTATAATAAAACTTTATGTAATTACAATCAGATCCATAATTATCACGCAAAATGTGAGATTGAACCTTACAAGCTTTAGTTATGTAGACTGAAGAAGCAGTTCTGCCAAACTATCATGAGCACTACATATATCTTTTAAAAAAAAAGTGGAAGAGAGGATTCAGTCATTTTCTGTTAACAGTAAGCTCAAAAATTATGAATTATTTATTAAAATAAGTGATAATATGATATTACAATCTAATAATATATAAGTCAATTATTCATTTATAAAGAAAACTCTAAATATATTTAGCATTATTTTATCGTATATTGTATAGTAACTCAAAAATAAATTAAATATTTTATTAATTAATATGAGTTATAATTAATTTAATAACAAATCTACTATATAGAAATAAAAATATTCATTTTTTATTTTAAAAATTTATAAATAGATAATATTTTAAAAATAATGAATAATATTTTCAAAATCTTTTCTGAGATATATTTGTTAAAAATTCCTATTTATTGTAAATAATATATTATAATATTATTGATAATTATAATTAAATTTTAATGAAAAAATAAAAAGTTAGTTTTAATTATATTATAATTATAATATATTGAATTCCTCTGTAATCAAGTGTTTCTCTGCCCTTCGTTCTAAGGCAAGTCATGCAACACTACAACACACACCCTTATTTGAGACTGACCCTTTATGATCAGTCTCTGTTCATATAATCTTATAATCTCATGATATCTCACTTCTCTTTCTTCTCTTAGAAACTATTCAGTATCTTTCTTTCCCTTCTTTAATCTTTAGCTACCCAGAATTTAATTACCATGGTTTCTGCTGATACTGCTTGAACTGTCGTTGGTATCGTAGGTATATATATTTATTTTTATATATATTTTTTTCACTCTACTTTGTAATTAGTTTTTGGTTATATATGAAACAAACTTAATTTAGTTGCCTTGTGGTTTGTTGATGATCTTCTGATAATAATCAATACTGATCATGTGGGTTTTATCATATTTTCAGGAAATGTCATCTCATTCTTCTTGTTCTTGTCTCCATTGTAAGAATCTTAATTCCTATGTTATTTTTTTTGCTTTTTCTTTTCCAGCTTTATAATAATTTTTGTCACCGTCAGCGTGGATTTAAATTAAGAGAATTGCTATTTCTAGAATTCTAGAGTACAAAATATTAATATTGTTAACTTTACTTCGGTCTTATATCGACTAGAAGTTCGACATTAGTATCGTTTATAAGTTTGAACAACTCTTAATTTAATAAGATTTTATTGGATTGAGTTAGACATGAGTTTTTATCATGGTATCAAAGTTAGATTTGTTTTGATCGATAAGTTGAACTTTATCGTCAACAATCTCACTGTAACTTTGTGAGATAAAAACTCTGTCCGTGTGTAAGGCGCTGTTAAATTTACTTCAGTTTCACATCGGTTAAGAGTTCGACAACAATACTGTTTATAAGTTTGGATAAACTTTATCTCAATGAGATCTTATTGAATTGAGTTAGTCACGAATTTCTAACAAATATCAAAATAATTTATAATTTTCATATGATTTAATATCTAAAAATAATTTTTTTTTGCACAACTAGTAAAATATTTATGAAAATAAGAGTATTTTTGATTAATGCATTATGTAAATCTTTTATATATATAAATCTTTTACCAACCTCAACCTCACCGTTTAAAATTTTATTATTTTTTATTAATATATTAAAATATGAGTTTTAACGTTAATAAAAAAGAAATATAATATGAAATTATTTTTAGAAAAATAAATAGTAATAATATTCAAACAAAAAATAATTTAATTTTTAATAAAAATTAAAAAATTAATAAAAAATTAAAACAAAATAATGAAAGTTAATAAATATTAAAAAAAATTCATATCGATATTAATTTTATTATTATTAAAAACTCATATTTTAATTACGAAAATAATATAAAAAATTATTAAAATAATTTATTTATTTTTAATTGAATAACATAATTTAAGGTTGTTATGTAATATTTTTTTCTATGATATTATTGATATTTTAATATACGGTGTTAATTAATTACTTTATGTTTAAACGATTATTATGTACTCTTTAAAATGAGAAAATAATTAATAATAATATAATATATACGTCAAACATTTGCACGGATATGGAGAAAGGGATCAGTGGAGCAATATTCAGCTGTTCCATATCTAGCAACTTTAGTCAACTGCATGGTCTGGAATCTGTACGGACTTCCCTTAGTTCACCCTAAAAGTATTCTGGTATTGACAATCAACGGCACCGGGACTATCATTGAATTTGCCTACATCATCCTCTTCTTTATTTACTCTATTGACAACAAACAAAGGCTTGAAATTGTTGTGGTTATGATTATTGAGTTCTTGTTTGTTGCTGGTCTTACCCTCATGGTTCTCACTTTTGCCCACACTCACAACAACAGATCTTTGGTTGTTATTCTTTTCAACATCTTCTTCATGTATGCTTTTCTCCTTTGGCCGTCATGGTTAGTGCTCTTTAATTATTATCTTGTAACCTTTTAAAATAATTTTTTTTCATTTTTTATTTAAATTAATTTTATACCTATATAACGACTTAATCATATTAAATGAATTATTTATTTCATTTAAAGTTGATCTAAAGAGATTAATAAATTGATTTAACTTATGAGTTAATTTAAATAACTAAAAATTAACTAGATGTTCACAAAATCATTTAAAATAATTTAATTTTTTCAAAAGATATTTGTAATAATGTCATTATAAAAAATGAATTTAAATATACTTTTTTAAAAAAAACAAAAAAACATTGTTTTAATGTTTTACTAGAAATATTTATAATAATATTTTTTATTTTTAAAAATATAAATGAAACACTTCATAAATTGTTAAATTATTCAAGTAATTTAAAAATGTGTTTAGTTGAAATTTTTTAGAGTTTAACAACTCATTAAAAGTAAGTTGAATCTAAATTAGCTAACTTATTTGACAATTCTACCGGTAATTATTATTATAGATTTGGGCAAAATAAAATGAGACATCAGAAATAATCATTCTGTTTTTTTGTTTTAAGTGGATATATTGGTAATTTTCTCATTAAATTATTTATATAAATAATCTTATTCTCTTTTTGATCTGATGAAGAAACTGGTTATCAAAACAAAAAGTGTGGAGTTCATGCCTTTTTTCCTCTCACTTGCTTCATTTGCTAATGGTCTAGTCTGGCTTATTTATGCTCTCATCCGATTTGATCCCTTCATCACTGTAAGTAATATTTCTCCATTTAATTATTATTTTTCCCTTTCTTCTTATTTGCTCTAATTTTGTGCTGAAATTTGATTTTATTCAAAGGATCTAAAATTAGCCTAAATAATGGTCTCAGGTACCGAATGGGCTCGGGGCATTATTTGGGCTGGTCCAGCTTAGTTTATACGCCGTATATTACAAGTCTACTATACGACAAATGGCAGCAAGAAAAGAGAAATTACAAGTCGATATGGGAGTAACTCATCATCATCATCATCATCATCATCATCATCATCATCATCATCATGTGATCGTTAATGGAGATCTGGAACCCAAGAAGACTGCGACTACTGCAGCAACACCTTAATTAGTGTGGTCCTGCAGTTAAAAAAACAATTAAAACGACTCACCTCTCGTTTGTCCATCGTCTGATTCGAATCTCATTACTTAAGTCGAAGTTGAATAGGGAAGCTAGATTTGCGGTTACAAGTTACGAATAATTGCATAAAAATTAGGTTACTCATAGAGCATGTGACTGTAAGTTAAGTGTTGGGAAAATCGGGTATATTTTTCTTATTCTAAGTATTTACTATTTACTTATGATTTAAATGAATATAACTCAAACTAATCCGATAAAATAATGATATTAGAAATATAATGCTAAAATAAACTAAAACAGATATTGAAACAGAAATATTAAAGCAAAAAAATAATAACACTAGAAATTTAACGAGGTTCGGTATAAATGTTACTAGATCATGGGCGTCGTTAATGACATTTGTCTCGAATGAATGACTTGAAATATTATTTAATTGGACAAAATTGAAATTTGTCAATTACTTACAAAGAGAGGAAGATTCAAATTTTGGGATATTTACAAATGGTGAAGGAAGTCTTTATTTATAGCGCGAATCAGCGATTACAAATGCCATTCTTAACCGTGTGTGACTTTTCTAATTTTCTCGCTAAGGGAAGCGATATATATAACAAATCTCACTTAGCGACTTAGTGGTTTTAAATGATTTATTCGATTCTTTAGAATCGGCAACAGCGGTGCGATTGATTTGTAGGATGTTAATCGAGTCAGAGACGATATTTGAACTTGATTCTTCATTACCGCCTTGGTCATCGTATCTGCGGGATTCTCTGTCGTACTAATCTTACGAACTAGTACTCGCGTTCTTGATAATCTACCGCATACGAAATGATATGACGTCGATAATGCTTTGTACGTGCGTGGTAGACTTGGTTCTTTGCTAAATGAATAGCATTTGACTATCCTGAAAACACCTTAATATGTTTTTGACGACTCCCAGTCTTCAAGCAAACCTCGTAACCAAATAGCTTTCTTCACGTGACCTCTGCAAGCTGCTATAGTATACTTTCTGCCTACGTAGTAGACAAAGCAGCGTGGACTACTGAGGTAGACTTCCAAGCGGTGCTTTAGCAAGAGTAAACACGTAACCGGTGGTTGTGGCAACTATCTAAATCTCTGCGTAGTCGAATCACATGATATCATTGCCACGTTGACGCAGTGGTATTATCCTGTTGAAATACTAAACCAACATCTACATTATTTATAATATCTGGTAGAATCCATTTCATAGCCAACCAATGTCCTTTACCGGGATCGTACATGTACTACAGTGGCCGCGTGTGAAATGTCGGGTCTTGTACTGCGCCATTGCATACATCGAGCTACCATTTGCATTTTACATATGGTACTTTTGCCATATATTCTCGTTACGCATCATTACGAGGAGATAATTGAGCAAGCTTGAATTGAGGAACTAGCGGAGTACTTACGGGTTTTGTCGTTCATTCGTACCAAAACGTTGTAGTATCGCTTGAAATATTGACTGCTACGGTCGAACTAAAGCTCCCTTCTTCATGTCTCTACTTATCAAATGTCTGGAGATAATCTTCTTGCTTCTCCCAGATCTTTCATCTCGAACTCGACTTAGTTGAGCCTTGACTTTTCAATTTCTATTTGACTCTTCGATCACGATCAACATATCATCGACGTCTGATAAGAGATAGATGAAAGACTACGTTTTGTAACTGCGAAAATACACCTGATGATCGTGTGTGCTTACAGGTATACTTTTGTTGCAACATAAGCCCAGTCAGAATCGTTTGTACCACTTGAGATTGCTTCAATCCATACAATGATTTGTTAAAACTTACAAATGATTCTCTTTACAGTGACAATAAACCATACATTTGAGACATATAGATTTCTCTTCTAAGTCGCGTATAGAAAGCTTGAGTTTTCACGTCAAGTTGAACTAGTTCCAAATCAAATTGTGCTACCAAGGCCAACAAAAATTCTAATGGAAGAAACGTTTTACAATTTGGAGAAAATACCTCATTATAATCGATTCCACTCCTTGACGTATGCCAGCCTAGCCAAACCTTGCCTTGTAGCGAATACCATCTTTGTTAGGAAATCCATCTTTCTTTGCGTACACCCGTTTGCATCCAATTGCCTTCTTGCCTTTAGGTAGTTGTGTCGACTTCCATGTTTTATTCTTGAAGGGATAAAAGTTCTTCATCGTATAGCTTCCTTCCATCTTTCAACTTCGGGGCTTCGATTGCTTCTTTATATATGGAAGGAACATCGTCATCGTACCTGTTGAAAGTGCACGAAACCATAGTATTCTTAAGCGAGCGGTAGGTCTTCAAAATCCTTGTATCGGCGGGTACCTTGACATTTTGTCGTCGTGGCCTATCAAGCTGCGGTTTCTTCTTGTTGATGTGGAGGTTCTTGGGTTAAAACCTCTTCATCGATTCATCTTCATCAATGGAGGATCAACACGTCTTAATGTATCTTCGCTACTTGGATTAACAATTTTGCTTTCAAACTCCACTTGTTTCGGAGTTTGCTCCTTTCTTTCTAAGTGCCATCAATCTTAGTTACTTTTCTCGACAATGCGAGATTCATCCAAAGGTAACATCTGCTAAAGATTATATTTTTCGTTTCAAGGCACACGTAGTCGATATCCATAGTACCGAGAAGGGATCCCCCGAAAAAAATGGCTTTCTTGGCTCTTGGGTCCAACTTTGATTCTATTACATGGTAGTATGCAATTGAACCAAACACGTATGAAAATCGTAATCTCTAGCGGAGTTTTCCGGACCGTACCTCCATGGCGTTTTGCCTTCAAGAAGCGGTGACGATGGTAGACGGTTGACGAGATGGCATGCATGGGTCACGACCTCGGCCCAACTTCTTGCCTAAACCGGCATTTGACAACGTACCGAACCTTCTCCGACAAAGTCCCAGGTTTATACGTTCTGTGACTCCGTTTTGTTGTGGTGTTTTCGAATAGTGAAGTGTCGCATTATCCCTTCTTCTTCACAAACTTTCATAAATGGATCGTTTGTGTGCCAGGTCTCGTATCAGGACCTCGGATGGCAGTCTTTTGAGTCTGAGTCTCGATCATCTTCTTCCAGCTTGAGAAAAATCCCCGACAACTTCATCCTTTTCTTCGTTGAGATACACCACGAGCTCTTACGGAGAAGTCATCAACGAAAGTGACATAATGTGTTTGCCACTCCGTGGATGGAGTTCTTGTTGGCCCACGTACATTAGTATGGATGTAATCCAAAATGCCACTTTGTATTATGAAGAAGCGGTGCAAAGCTTACTCTTTTACGCCTCCCACGATACCTGATGCTAAGAATTCCAACTTACTGGATTCTCGCGCACTTTTAACGGCCTTGCTTTACTAGAATACTGTAAAACTTTTCCTGGCGTGTCCCAACGCGTATGCCTGACTTGGTAGTTTCTAAATCTCTTTCTTCATCTGAAGCTAGCTGGCGATGCTATCCCAATAACCGTTACCAAGGTAGTAGTACAAGTTATTCTTAGAACACACTTTCATCGCCACCGGTGCTCAGAAGTAACCTTGATACCCGTTTTGTATGGTCCGCAGGTGAAGCCTTTTGATTCTAAGACTCCCGCGATAATGAGATTCTTCCGTATACGGAACATAATGAACATCTGTCGAAGACCCTCGTTGAACCATCTTGATTCTTCAAAGCGAATTGTACCGATTCCCAAAACTTTGCATGGATAATCATTACCCGTAGAAAACAACTCCGTCTAGTTCTTCAAAGTTAAAGAACCAACTCCTTGTTAGGAGACATATGGAAAGTACATCTTTGAATCAAAAATCCAATCACCAGGATGAGATGATGTTGACGAACCAATAATGCAAAATCGAATCTGAATTGCTTTCATTCTACGTACATCAGTTGCCTGACTTTCCTTTCTTTTGCGGCTTAGGACAATTTTTCTTCCAATGGCCTTTCTCGTGACAAAAGGCACGTTCATCTTTACCAAGTCTTCCTTTTGATAGAGATCTACCTCTACCGTTTCCTTTATGTTGTGTTTGCGGACGTCCTCTTACAGACAATGTCTCTATTTTGCTTCATTCACTGCTTTCTCTTTTATCTTTCTTTCTAATTTCATAACTATACAAAGCGGTACAAACTTCCTCAAAAGACACTTTATCCTTCAGTAGAGTAAGCTCGTAATAAGATGATCAAACTTCATCGGGAAGGGAGGCTAACAACATCGAAGGCTAAATCTTCATCTTTAAAAGTTTCATCCATATTTAACAAATACTACTAATTGATTAAAGCGGTAATGTGAGTCGTTTATTGTAGTACTAGAAGGTATTCAGGAACAACTTCTTAATAGGAAATGAGCGATTTTGTCCTTTCTTCTTTATGAACTTGTTCTCAGCGCCTTCCTGACTTACTTGTGGATGTCTCATTCGTGAACGTGTACTTTTGTTCTCTTGAGAGACACGAACGGATTGTACCACGTACCAATCGGTTGATATTTTCCACTCTACTTCATCACTGCTCCCCGGTTTCTCTTCTGTACAATGGCGATGTCTAGACCTTGTTGAAATAGAGCATCTACAGAACTTCGCCTTGCCGCGTACCAAAATGACGGTTCCATCGAGCCTCCTCGAACCTTGCGTTAAATCGCGTAGTTAGCTTGTGACGTGGATGGTAGCGCTTTGTTTGAAAGCAATTTTTCTTCGTCATTTCTTCAAATTACAACAACTATCTATATTCCAATAGCAAACAAACGGAATACAAACAAATGCCCTAGGTAGAAAACCTTCGACTCGATACCAATTGTTGGGAAAATCGGGTATATTTTCCCACTATTCGAAAGTAGTTCTTATTCGCTTATGATTTAAATGAATATAACTCAAACTAACGAACAAAATAATGCTTTATTGGAAATATAATGCTAAAATAAACTAAAGCAGAGATATTGAAGAGAAATATTAAAGCGGAAAAATAATACTTGAGGAAATTTAACGAGGTTCGGTATAAATGTTACCTAGATTATCGGACGTCGTTGACCAACATTTATCTCGAATGAATGAGCTTCAAATATTCTGGTAATTGGGCAAAATTGAGCTTAATTACCTTACAAAGATAGGAAGATTTACAAATTTTGGGATGTTCTGAAATGGTAAAGGAGGTCTTTATTTATAGCGCACGAATCAATAGCGTCTTACGTTCTGCTGATGTGAGGCTTTTACAATTTTCTCGCTGGGAGAAATATATAACATTAGGCTACTCAATTTGTCATGATTTTAACATCTTCAATAAAAGTGATTTCAATATAAATCGTTTGAGATAAAGTAGTTTAATCAAAAAGTAGTTTTAAGAGGTAATTAGTTATTTGACTTAAAATCATTAGAAGTATTTTTAAGTAATATTTTAATAATTATATTAAAATGGAATCATTTATTCAAAACTTCTTATCACAAAAATAAATATTATTCATCTTAAAGATACAAATAATGCATCTCAACTCTCTAAAGCATTTATGATAATAATTATCAAATATCCTTAAAAGTGATTTAAACCGTTTCAAAACATTTAAAAAGTTTCAAATAGACCCTCAATATCCAGTTAATTGTTGATATTGAACTCCTTTTTTTAACAAAAATAAAACAATCAATACTAAAAAGAAAAGAAAGAACTTTCAATATATGCAAATGACGAGAGCTGTAAATTCCAATAAAATCAAGCATTAAATCCGTATGAAAGTCATTCAACATTTAAGGGGAAGAATTTTACATAGACCACTCAGGATTTCTACAATTTCACCCCAAAATTCCTACCTGAAGCAAGCTATAAGAACCTATATAGCTATACAGTTTTGACTTTCCCAAATTCTACTATAACAATTTTATACATTTACAATCTACCCTTCACTCATCAGTGCTCTCACAAGAGCTTCCAAGATTAGGCATTATATCATGAACCAAAAGTCTAATCATATTGCAGCCTGATGATTTACAAACATCCATGCACTCTTGTAGGTCTGCATCACAGACTATCAGAACCCATTCATGGTCATCGTCCATATATTTAATATCAAACGTACCTAACTCCAGTTTCAATCTCATTGCCACCTCTTCTTGGAGCTCTACAATACCAGAACTTAGCAGAAGACGAAACCGTATAATATCTTCTCTGTATGTCGCTTTAATAGTCACACTCTTCATGGCTTCCCTTGGTTTATTAGCAGGTGCGCTTGTCTGAGCTAGAGTACCACCCATCGGCTTGTTCAGAGCTAAATCTGAGCTAGGAGGGTCTACCCAACAATACTCTGAAAGTTGCTCATCCAAAACTGCATCTGCTGCTGCAGGACAAAGACTTCTCAAATTTTGAGAACTTCCAGCATCCTCAATTGGCAATGCTCCGAAGCGTTCTTGAAATTCTTCTGTTGCAAAAGCTTTGGGTATTGGAATTGCCCTTGAAAAAAATGGCTCATCCATTGGTTGTAATGCCGAGTCAGGGAAGCCATCTACTTTAATACATTGCTCATGAATGGAAGAGACTAATGGATCCTTTACAATTACATTTCCATTGGCAGGACTAAAGTGGCATGAACCATGAGAAGTAGGCGTCCCAGCACTCGCTTCCTGTGAGCCACTTCCTGACCTCGACTGCTTTGAGCTTTTATCAATCTCAGGTGAAAATCCATGACTTTCATGGATATGATCCTCCTGATTTAATATTGGCCCTCCTATGAATTGTTCCTCCATTGCACCCCGTCCCTGTGTTCCTGGTGTAAAAGATGTGGGTGATCCTTTCTTTTCCATGAAAGTTTCAGGTGGTTTTGGGCTTGAGGATGTTTGCTGATTATTCCCATTTGCTGGAGAAGACGGAGATATGGAGTGAGTCAGAGGACTAAAGCTAAATGCTCCTTCAGCACCTTGTACAGACTCAATTACATGTTTAAGCTTGGATAAGGAACGGTTAACTTTATTGATCTTGCGTGATGGCCAGCGGGATATTCCATGCTGCCTACAGATGCGTTTCATTGTTGTAGGACAAACTGCAAAGCAGAAAGATATCAGAGAAAAATCCCCATTTATTGCCATAAAAATTTAGTCTCTTAAATGAGTAAAATAAAGAGAATGAATAACAGCGGGAGGACAAAAAAATACACACATAGAGACAGAAGTAATAATACGTTAAGGATTTTTCGCATACCACCAAGACTTTTTGCAGCATTTTTAAGGCTTCCTGCAAAGTATTGTTGAAGAACTTCAAGACGAATTGATTTCTCAGTTTTCCCTCGTTTTCTCTCTGGTTTCTTTTTGGTTTCTGGATTCTCTGGAAAAGAGACATTATTGTCTACTCCATCATAAACAGCATTGTTGCTATCATTTGCAGCATTTGAACCGACTATCAAAGGCTCTTTTGTTAAATTTAGTTGGAGTATTTCTCCTCCATTTGGTGAAGTATCAAGCACCGGTGGTGATTCAATTATTTGAATACATTCAAACCTTGACTCAACTCCATCCACAGAGGCTTGAATGAATTCGATAAGCCCTACTTCCTCTTCTAATCCAATCCCAGAAGCAACCTTTAGACTCTTAAAATGCTTTTTCATTGTTGCCAATAATGATCCCAAAAAAGTCTCATGTTCACCACTGCTTGTGATGGTTGGAGGCAGGAAAAATTCTAGAATGTAATCATCATTTCCGGTATGAGTGCTCCGTAAGCAGATTGCAAAACAGCTGCTTAATCCAAACATGCGTGCATAATGCACTAAGGGATACTCAGCTTTGCAAAATTGGGTAATATCTCTACAGAAACATAAGCTAGAGGACAAAAATGCCCTCCCAGCCACCCCTTGACCCTTTTGTAAGTGGTGCTCAAGACACGCCTCTCGAAAACCCCACATGTGACCATCTACAATGTAGACTGCTACATCAGTAGCAGACATGCACACTTTTTCCATGCAATTACCATCAATTCCTGAGCAGCTCTTCTTCAGGCCACCACCATTAGCCAGAACACTGCGATGCATGCATGGAACCCAGGTCTGAGCTATTGGTATCTTATGAGTTTCGCACACTGCTGTCAGTATCTCCAATATTTCAGTCAATGCAGCTTGGCGACCTTCATTACAAATCTGGGTTACAAGAATTGCCAAGTATTTTTTTTTATCTGTGAGAATGGAGGGGAAGAAATGGAAGAAGTCCAAACTCAACTTCTTGGTTATACAAATTACAGAGAACTTGGAGCAAATGATAGTCGCAACGTACCCGGGTATTGTTATAATCCAATATCTCTGAACTTTTCAAGTTCACTGCCTGCAGGAGATCCCAAAATTATGTGAGTCACACAAATCACACTAAGATAATGCATATACAGAAAATTTTCATACAGAAATCCACATAATAGACATTATCAAGCTCCCCCCGAAAGAAAAACAAACCTCAAGTGCTCTGCAAACTTTATCAACCTCAGGTGCATAGTTGATTTTCTGAGCAGTCATTATGAGCTCAAGTACACCAATACAAGACTGTCCAGAATGCTCAAAAATGGGCAAAGCCAAGCTTCCATGAACATCATAATGTTGAGCATGATCAAGTCGTGGATACTCTGTGATGGAGTAATACTGCACATCTGGAGTCCATTCAGGCAATTTTTGCTTGAAAACACGGCCAGGAAGCCCAGGCATTCCGTTACTCTCCCCATCCACAGAGAACATATACATAGCAGAAACCATCCTATAATGATGAAGTCCATTACTATTTGGAACAAGAACAAAAGGTTGCCCTGAAGTTGTTAGTGCATAACCACATCCATTCTTTACCGGTGCCCAAACCTGAGCTAGAACGTGCTGGTTGGTTGATTCCTTCAAGTATCGAAGCGCTTGATTCATCCTCTCTTTGAGTAAACAGTAACCATCTGGATTTTCAACAGGTACAATTCCCCAAGTCGGTGGAGGAACCGCTCTGTTCTCCTCATTTACAGCAGGCCTTTCTGTTGCTTGATTAGAGTTACCTGTACTTTGACATTTCAAAGAAAAATCCTATATAAGTGAACCCCTGAGGCTACTTAAGAACTGCCCTTGCTAAAACAAACTACACAACAACGGGTCAATTAAGTTTAGGATTTGATATGGTTCAATTGAAGTAGAATGTTTTTTTTATTTATTATAATTTATTTATTTTTGGTGTATATGTGTCATGAAGTAGAATGTTTCTGCAACTTGGAAATCTTACATATAATCTGAATCCGGGACGGAAAATTAAAGTCCTCAAGCATTGAACTTCACTTAAGCGGGAATAACCAACATCGCCAAAGTGTTACATGATAATTTTTTTAGATGATACAGTATTTTTTATGGTTCGGAGCCATAACTTGAAGTCGGAAGTGGGTAGAAGTGGATTTGTATGCGGCCAGGGGGTACTATCCTATCAACTCTTGGCAAAGAAAATTTTAGGTTAATATCTATAAAATTAACGAGAAATTATGCATAAAATAAGTTTTTTTTAATTAAATAATAATTATATTAATTTTTTTTATTATTAATTACTATTACTACAATTATTAAATTAAAGATTATAAAGACTAAGAAGCAAACAATATTACTTTACTATTTATATGGTGCCCTGAACTCATACATAGGCTAAATCCGCCAAAAGGGGAGTATAACACACACCCATAAGGACTAGGTGTTACATAATACATAGTTTGGTTGATGAGGGAACTTCAATACAATTGAGGTCTTAAGAGCAAGAAGTTATAACAAAATAATACTTTATAAATTGTGGGGATGTAAGAAGTAGCTTCCATTTCAAAAGAAGTTATTTGTCTGAGAATGAGAGTGACCCAATTCATAAACCAAAATAGACGACAAATATGAGTATAATTTTAGTTCCTTATCCGTCATACAGCTTCTCAAAAACCAAACGGTGTTTACCGAATTTTATAGACAAAAGCTTTCAGTTAAGTTCTCAACCTCATAGAGATTTACCAATTAACGAGCAAATCAACGGTAAAAACTGAAAACCGAGGGACCCTTGATGCCAAAAACACCAAGTTAAGAGCTACAAAATGAACAAGACCTAAAATAGTAACACAAATCAATAAGAAAATTTTACAGGAAAGCAATCAAAATGAGTCAGATTATAGACCTGCGTTCCGATTTGAAGCAACCTTATTTTGGTTATCTTCATCGCCGAAAGCCCAGATAGGAGAGTGTGGGAGGTCGGCGGAGGAGAAGACGAGAGGAGACAAGGGATCGGAAACAAAGGCGATCTGATCCAACGGCCAAGAGCCATAGATATCGAGGTCAAAGTCCATACGAGCATCTATGTCGTCCACGTCGTCTGATTTTGGCGGGAAGGGGGGAGTACTTTCCTCGTCAGAATCGGACATATTGTCAACGTGGTAATTGGTTTCAGAGAAAAACTTCTCACTAGAAAGAAAGAAAGAAACTGAGAAAGAGGAGTGAGTGGTAGTAAGGAGATGCCGGTAAAATGTAGCAGAGAGCGATTCCATGGAACCCATTAATCCAGTAATTCTTTACTTGGCGGTGTGCTTATGGATAAAATATGGAGCTATGATTCCATGTTTCGCACCACCACAAAATTACCATGCGTTTCAGTCATTAATAGAAATCATATTTAGAGAGAAAGACGATTTCTATTAAGAAAAAACATTCAAATCTCATCAGCTTCTTATTACAAAACCATCAATAACTACTTATTATGCATCAAAGAAACATTAACTTAAATAATATAATTTCATCTTACTACATTTTTCATATTTTTAAAATTGTATAAAAATACTGTTCATATATTTTTTATTAACTTAAATTTGTAAAAAGATTTTCTAACAACTTCAAATATCATGTAAGAATCTAATAATCATAATTATTGATTTATAAGTGTTTGAATTATATGATTATATAATTAATATTTATAAAATAGTGATAAAATTTATAAAAATATTATTAATTATTTTTTAAATAATTTATATTTTTTTATAAGAATTAATTTTTCAATATCTTCTAACTTATTACCATATATTATGCTTAAATAAACATATGGATATAAATCATTATATAAGTTTTTTTTATTATAAGGGTAGAAGATGTTCTAATACATTATAAATATATATAGTTAAAAAAAGAAAATACATTAAACTTATTAGCTTATTAGACCAATCACTTGTTTCTTGTCTTTTTCTGAACAAAAAGTGCCACCAAATTATTTTAGTTAAAGAAATTGATATATAACAGTATCAAATCTAATAATAATCCTACTAAATAATTTATAGGATAGATAATTATATATCATTAAAATTTATATTATATTTATTATTGAATGTATGATTTGATCGATTATAATTATATATTATAGTACATGTTAAGACTTACTTAAGTAATGAAAGTTAGCATTAATCATCGGACAAAGTTGTCAACATATTACCTTCTTTTAGGACAACGATGACGCTATAAAACATAAACTATATTATAAGTGGCAAAAAATTACTTTATTTTAATCAAGTAGGAGTTGCGAAAGTTATGAGAAGATTTGCTAACTGCACCTCATCATCCAATGATCAAGAGACTTAGAATTTGTATGGCGTGTTGCCATGAAAAATAAAATTACTTTTGGCATCCACTGTTTTAAATGTGTTGGGTAACTTTCTAATTCTTTGCTTAACGCGTAAACCCAAAGGATATTGCACCTGCGTATTAGACTGTCGCAGAACGGCAGAAACAGAGACACTGACACACAGGCAAATTTAATGATATCTGGAGGGAGAACTTTAAACATTCCACTTCATTCCATTTAAAATTATTTAAAAATAAATTAATTTTTTATTAATTATTATAAATCTTACCTAATTTAAAAACAAACTTAATTTATGATAATTAATAAAAATATATATATATACAAATTAATAAATATATAATCTTCCTGTGTACATATAAAACTATTCCTAAAAGGGATGGAAACATTAATCTCACACTTTTGCATTTAAAAATTATTTTTAAAATTAGATAAATGATTAATCTTTTTAAACAATATTAACAAATGTGTATAATTAGCACAAATACAAAAGTGTTTACAAATTTATGTGTCTTCAAAAATGCTTGGTGGTTATTAAAATCAAAATTCTTTTTTTTAAATAATTTTGACTAGTGAAATTAATTTAAGAAAATCGAAGGGTATAGATAGAATGAATGTACATTTAAAAAAAAACTAGATAGAATGAATGTAACTTACAATGTATGCAATATAGAATAACACACCCTTCAAAAGTCCAAAGAAGGCAATGTAAAAAGAATAAAGAAATAATAAAATCCCATTATTAAAAAAAAAAATTCCCAATAAGGCAACCAAGAGTCCAAGACCAGACTTAATGAAGAATCAGTCTAAATCTAAAAACATATACAATACACAATAACCCAATGTTGAATTTACTCAGAGTCAATTATAATCAGCTTCATTTCCCAAGTCCAGTAGGAAGAGAACTTACAACATTACGTATCTGAAAAGTCACACAATTTGTTGCTTCCAAAACTAAAAGGTTCTCGAAACAGTTAGTCCAATGAATCAGAATACCTCTCTTATAATATAAATCATCAATAAACTGCTCAGGCAAATCTCAGAAGTATGCACCCAACAGTAACTCTTTCAAGGGCCAAATAACAAATGTGTTCTCTCTCTCTCTTTCTAGAAAAATATGGTGGACACACCCATTGTAAGGCATCCAGCTGCCACCCAAGGGCTCAGACGTTCACCTGTATCAAACAGCCAAAGGTATCAAAATTTGGTCATGTGATCCATGCTAAAGAGCAAATGGCTTCACCATACAAAAGACTAAAAGAGCAATCTTACAGTCCTAGCTTAAGAGAGGGCAAAATTTTGACTCGAGTAATCAACTAAGCAGCATTTAGTTATAGTTCTACGCACTTCAAACGAAAAGATATGTCAACCCAGATACAAAACTTACCTATTCTAGCTGCCTTCCAAAAGAATCCTCGAAACCTGCAAGGATCATAACCAATCATTATACAGCCTGTGTTGGATATTAAAGTACAGGTAAATAGCACGATCCCCTAGTGCGATCGTAACAGTGTTGCTTAACGATTTAAAGAAATAGTTGGAATTCAAATACAAAGAACAATAGTAAAATTACATTAAATAAACTCAGTAGAATACCCACACAATTGAAGGAAAAAAGAAATGGAGATCATGGAGCAATATTATAAGTGCCAATGATACACACTGAAGACAAGAATGCTCCAGATTATGAGCTTAGCTTAAGCATGTCCCATAAGAGGAAAAAAAACTCTCAGCTTGGAAACTAAACTCTGCCTCCTTGTCAGTATGCAGGAAACCCTTTGCCACAAGTATGGAACTTGAAATGTGCCTCCATATGATGGATAAATCTCCAAACTTAAACAGAAATCATGTTATTCAACGAAGGTATAATTCTTCTCTTCATACTTTACTATTAGCGAGTATAAGTCTTTCCTCCCTTGAGATTTTACTACAAGATGTTCCAATAGTTAAATATCGTATGTTAGCAAAGAGATGAACTCGAGAGAAAGCTTGAAAAACTAATTCAAGAATTTCTCGATCATATTTGGTTGGTAGTAATGAAATGAAATTGAATTGAACCGAAAATATGAACATTCCTTTGTTTGGTTCGACATTTAAGAAGAAGGATTGGTGGAATACTCTTTTCATCCACTTACCAAGAGAATACCTTGTAATGCTATATATATATAACTTATTTATATATGTTTTCTTTAATTACTTTTACCTCCATTTAGACACAATAAAATTTTGTTTCCAATTTTACCCTAATTTAATTCTATTATTCAAACCAAACATAGTGGATGTAATACTATTTCCATCTTTTCAATTCCATTGATATTACCATTCCCATAAGTTTTCCATTCCATGAACCATGATCATAAATATTGGCATTGCACCCATTTATGTAATTCATAGCCAAATCTTTACCAATAGACATAATTAAAATTTACAAATTGTTGCAAATCATCCATGAGCACCCAACGCTGGCTTATTTTCTTACCAATAGACAACGCTAAAATTGATTGAACCCTGAATTTAACAAAACTCAAATCTAACTATGACCACGAAAAAGATAACCAGTAAGCAGATAAGGAACGAACCCGGTTTTCTGTTCGAGCAGTGCTGGAAATTGCATCTTCACGAAAGTGCACGTACAAATCACCAACAGCACCACAGTCAAAAAAGAATTGAAATTGAAAAGTGCCGACTGCAAATTCACAAATTAATTTAAATCATATAAAACTCAATCTTAATCGATTATAGGCAATTATTGCTAATTAATCAGGAGAAAATGGCATTACCATATCTGGGTTCTTTTGTATCTGATCAGATCTGCAGATAATATCCAACCAAAATAAGTAGAAAATCAAAGCTAGGGCTTATGAGCGATAAGAGACAAAATTTTGAAGAGCTTTTGCCGAAAACTGTTCCACAGCCAACTATTTTTTTCACTCCCGAAGGACAAATAGGGCAATAGGGAAAGCCGTCAATTACGAACTTACCACGGACCGGCCAGTATAAATACCTACACGTCACCTATCTGGAGGGTTAAATCGACATTTGGTATTTATTATCATTCATGTACGACTAACACGACGTGTCGTTTAAGCAAAGCCGCTCGTCTATTTGCAAATTTGTATAGATTACTGATTACACTATTAAACAGTAAATACAAGGCCGCAAATCCAACTCCGTATGTTTCCCGCCATTTGAAGGCGCACTTTGACGATCTCCAGGACATCAATGAGGGACGAGAGGCGATAAAGTGTGAACTACACGAAGCACTTGAAGCAGAAGCGAAAGGCTTACCACGACGGTTTCTAGGAGCTTCACATCTTAACCAACAAGGTGATCTAGTTCAATCATTCTGAAAATTCATTTTATTTATTTTAATTAGACAACGATCGAAAATTTGTTAAGTCTGATATTTGTGATTGGTTATAAATATATAAAAATATAATTGATAATTTTGTTGAATTCAACAAATACTGCAAACACAATTCAACGATCATTGCACCGACGCCAAACATATTTTCCAATATGCTCTGCGCTTTATGATCAATAAATAAATGTCGATTGATTATGGTGGTTGGTGAAATAGTAATTAGTATTTAATACATATAAACAATGTAAATATCCCATACAAATCAAGAAAATAAATGATAAACGTTTATTTAACCTCTCGATTATTTCTTAAACATTGATTCTTTATGGTATCAAAGCAATTAGATTCTTTATATAAATTTGAAACTCTTGTTCTACAAAAACGAGATTTCTTTTCTCTGAAAATATTTTTTCTACTGGAAAAAAATTTTCATTCAAACACCCTTACAAATATTAATTACAAACGTCAATTTTTAGCGGTATTTTTCCACCTAATTTTACCGGATTACTCTAAACACAATTACGAACATTTTGGTAAAAGCAGTGGCAGAAACACCTTTCACGCGCCTCGCGCGCCTCACCTGAAGTGAAGGATAAGTTTGTCCACGCTATCGCGTAGGTACGGAGGTTGAAGATGATGACGTGTCATGGGATTCGGTCGGTTCGGCCCAGGTTCGGTTCGGCAGTTCGGTTCGGCGTGACGCGGCTCGGCCCCGGCTCGAGGGGGCGTGGCCGGTCGCGCCTTGGCTCGACTCAGGTCACCTCGGTTCGGCCAGGTTGGTCGACGTGATTCGGTTGAACCCGATTTTCTCGGTTGTTCTGATTCCCATATTTTTGGCCGGTTCGGTTATTTTAAAGGTCTGAACCTGGTTTTTTTCCTGGTTACCTGGATTTCTAACACCCGTCAGGTTCATTTTTTCAAGTTTTTTAAACCAAATTTGAATCGGTTTTATGGTTTTTATCAGGTTTAGTATAAATATATATTAAAAACACACACGAAAAAAAATATTCTTTATCCACAAAATTATTACACCATTTTTCTAGTTTGGTTACCATAATATCATGACAGAGGTATAATTTCATTACCTATGGAGCAATCAAATCAGGTTGTTGTACAATCTGGGTCCCCGAAGGTGTGTTTAATCTTTGGAATTGTTCTTAATGAGACTAATTATGATGTTTGGTCTCGAAATAATAGAAATGTATATTGAGAGAGAGAAAAACTCTCTTATATTCATGACAAAAATTTGCAACCCGAAAAAAACATCAAACAATTATAACAAGTGGTATGTCTTGAGAAAATCAAAAAGTGAAGAGATGGTTACTTATGTCAATGAGTCCGAGAAATCGTATGAAGCGATATTTACGCATACCTACCGCTGCTTGAAATTTGGGGTGCTTTGGTAGCGAAAGCATTCTATGATGGAAGTGATGAATTACTGGTGTTGTCTTAAACCAAAAAGCCTTTACTTCTAGACAAAATGGAAAATCACTTCAGTATTATGGAGAGTTAAGCTGAAATTTTTCAAGAGCTAGACCGTATCGTGATAAGGTGATCATGAAAGACACTGTGATCTAATATCATATCGAAGTCTGTTGAAAGACTAAGGATACATATTTTCCTTCTTTGGATTAGATGATGAGTTTGAAAGGTGTTCGTGGCGAAATTTTGCGAAAAGAAACTATCCCAATTTAGAAGGTTGTTATTCCTTGATTCGGCGGGAGGTAGTACGTCGAATCTCGTTGAAAGGAAAAATCTAGAGATGTTGGCCTTCCCTTGTGATATCTAAAAATCGTTCTTTTTCCAATCGGCCAAGAAACGAAAAGGTGGCCCGATAAATCATCATTTAAATGTACCCATTGTCGTAAAGGGTCCGTACAAAAGAACGATGTTTTGAGCTGGTGGGATATCCGGCGGTGGGATCACGGCCGTGACTCTCGGAAGAAAAATCCACGACGGATGTCTACGCCACCATTCTTGAAACAACGAAGGATCATGTTGCAACCTCACTCAAAGCACGTGTTGGTAAGATGCTTAAAGTTTTTCTCCTGCTTTTTAATAATACATGGATAATTGATTCGGTGCAATCGATCATATGACATTCAATTCTAGACAAATCTCAAAACCATCTTCACACAAAATTTTGCACTTGCCAATGGTAACCTGACCCAGGTCATTGGGGGAAAGATCTTTGTCTCACAGTACTTTGAATTTAGACTCGATTACTAGTTGTTCCTCTTTAGAGTATAACCTTATATCTATTTCTCGAATAACCATTGCTTTATCTTGTTTTGTTATTTTTTGGCACGACTTTTGTGTGTTCAAGGACATTCAAACAAAGCAAGCGATTAGTCGTGGTGTTAGGCGAGAAACTGTATTATTTGGACTTGGATTCAACAAATCATGCATTGGTAGCAAGCTGGATCTAACAAGGATGAATCAAATATATGGCTATGGCATAGGAGATTGGGTCGTACTTTCTTTTGGATATTTGAAAAAATTATTTCCAAGTTTATTTTTGAGCTTAGATCTTTCTACTTTAAAGTGTGATGTCTGTGAACTAGCAAAAAGTCATCGTTCCTCATTTCCTGTAACCTTAAATAAAAGTCCATCTCCGTTTATGGTTATACATTCTGATGTATGGGTCACGGTGGTTTGTTACATTTATTGATGATTTTAGTAGAATGACTTGGGTCTGTTTAATGAAATCTAAAAGTGAGGTAAACTTCTTATTTAGAAAATTTCATAAAATGGTTCGTACTCAATATAAAACACAGATCCAAGTTCTAAGAAGTGATAATGGAGGGGAATATAAAAGTGCTGAGCTTCAAGAATATCTTGATTCAAGGAAGGCATTATTCATCAAACTACTTGTGTTGATACACCTCAACAAAAATGGAGTTGCGAGAAGAAAAAATCGACACTTGTTGGAAGTTGTCCAAGTGCCTCGTTGATCGAAGCTAATATGTCATTATCTTATTGGGGAGAAGCAAATTACTTAGCTGCATATTTAATCAATCGGGTACCTTCCAGTCCCATTAACTTCCAAACACCACTTACAAGCCATCGCGAAGCAATTGTTGCACCAAATGTTCCCAATCTACCTCTCGTGTCTTTGGTTGTGTGGCATTTGTACACCTACATAAGCAACAACGTAGCAAGTTGGATCCACGAGCAATACGTTGTGTTTTTATGGGATATGCCATACAACAAAAGGGTATCGGTGTTACCATCCTCCTACAAAACAAATGATTACTACTATGGATGTTATTTTTCATGAAGATACAATGTATTTCTCCTCACACACAATTTCGGGGAGTACAACCATCTTGAAATTCGGAACCCTTACATATAAATTGCTTCCTTATGAAGAAAGACAAATTATATGTGAGGAAAATACAAATAACTTGAATTCGGATGGTAATAACTCTCGATATAGAAAAGACTCGAGGAAATAGAATCAAGTCCTCATCAACTTCAAGATCATGAGGAAGTTCCTTACTACCGTTAAATGAGTACAAGATTCATACTCCACAAGTCGATATACGACCAATCGTTTGCGAGAGGATGTTCCAACTATTGAACCAACGAGAAAAATACTTCCATCACGTCCTAACAGGTATTCCTAAAGCCATGTATGAACTTTGAGATTTCTAGTAAAGTCAAATATCCATGAGTAACTATATGTCTAAACATCGTTTGTCAAAATCAAACGTATCATTCAGGAATCAATTATCTCTATTTGTATCTATTCCTAACGATTAATGCGGGGAAGCTTTAGTGACCAAAAATGGAAAGATGCTATGAATGAAGAACTAAAATCTTTAGAAATAAATAGAACTTGGGAGCTTATTGATCGTCCACCAAAGAAAATTGTTGGATGTCGATGGATTTTTTTAAAAATATCAAGCGGATAGATACGATTGAGCGATATAAAGCAAGATTGGTGGCAAAAGGATACACTCGAAACATATGGGATCGACTATACGAAAACATTTGCACCTGTAGCCAAAATGCTCATTCGGGTCTTGGTATCTCTAGGTGCAAATTTAGATTGGCCATTATATCAGTTTGATGTAAAAAATGCCTTTCTACATGGAGATTTAATTGAAGAAGTCTACATGGATTTACCACTAGGAATCAAGAAATCCTGAATCCATGGAGAAAAGGTGTGCAAATTAAAAAAATCAACTTGTATGGATTAAAACAATCCCCGATAGCATGGTTTGGCGGAGTTCGCGAGGTCAATGAAGGCATTTGGCTACAAGCAAATTCGAGACCATACTTTATTTCTAAAAAAAGGTATGGTAAGATCTTGCACTTATTGTATATGTTGATGATATGATAGTAACAAATGATCTTGAAGAAAGGAAAGCGCTACAAACTTACTTGTCTAAAGAATTTGAAATGAAAGACCTTGGTTCCTAAAATATTTTCTTGGGATTGAGGTTTCTCGATCAACGAAGGAATCTTCTTATCTCAAAGAAAGTATGCCTTAGATTTATTAAAAGAAAGCGGGTATGTCGACGTAAACCGGTAATACACCGGTAGAGGAAGGATTAAAGTTATGTATCAAGGTTGATCAAGTTCCAACAAATAAAGAAAGATACCAAAGGCTTGTTGGAAGGTTGATGTATTTGTACACACAAGACGGACCTTGCTTATGCTTTTCAAGTATTGTCACCAATTTATGCATAATCTCGGAGAACAACATATGAATGCGATTATTCGTATTTTTGAGATATTTAAAGTCTGCTCCTGGAAAATGAGTATTGTTCACTAAGAACTCGAGTTTTCTAGAATTGAAGTATATCTTGATCTTTGATTGAAATTTGGATCAATAAATGATAGACGATCTACGTGGGGCTACTTCACTTTTGTAGGGAAATCTTGTAACATGGAGAAGTAAAAACAACGTATTGTGGCCCGTTCAAGCGTAAGTGAATACGGAGGAATGGCACTTGGGCTTTGTGAGGCCTTGCGGTTACAATCTCTCTTAAAAGATTTGACATATCTTGTAAAAGAATCAATTAAGTTATTTTGTGACAATAAAGCAAGATGTGATATTGGCGTAATCCGATTCAACACGATCGTACAAAACATGTTGAAGTTAATGATTTTTTATTAAAGAAAAGTTAGAAGAAAATTCATTGGAATTGCCAAAAATCAAGTCGAGAAGATCAATTGGTACGACATCTGCTAAAGCGAGTCTCATGCTCGAGTATTCCTGAAGTTTCGGACAAGTTGGGCATGAAAGACATCTCATGCACTTGAGGGGAGTGTTGAATTCAATAAACCAGCTGCGAAACACAATTCAACAATCACTGCACCGACGCCAAACATATTTTCCAATATACACGGCGCCTACCAATCAAGCTGTAAATCATACAATTCAATTATGGTGGGTGGTGAAATAGTAATTAGTATTTGTCTATATAAACAATGTAAATATCCGATACAAATCAAGAAAATAAATGAATGAAACGTTTATTTCTTCCTCTGATTATTTCTTCAAACATTGATTTCTTCAAATTTTCCTTATAGCTTAAGTTTTTAAAAGAGTATGATAAACAATTTTTAAATATCACGGATGAATTTTCTGTAATCAAATCTTAGTTAGCTCAATTATTATGTATATATATAAATATAACTGATATTTTACTATCATTGCAAGAAGATGTCAGAATCTAGGCTCTTGAAAGACGAAAATGTGAGTGCAGGTGAACTACTTACATTCAAGTTTTACAGCATGTTTTTGGTAACAATTTACCTGTTTATTTTCTTTGTTAATACCCAAATAACATATACTTAATCCAATAACTTGAGAAGAAAATTGATAAGGATACAAATTTGTACCTATTTTGCACCAACATTACTTATATTGATATTAGGATTTCTCTTTAGGAGAATTGATTGTTAACTCTCTATATTTGTCTCCAAGTAGATAGGGCAGAGCTTTTATTAACACTATGAACTTAAAAAGCACTCACAAATGTGGTTTAGTACAGTTCACTCAATTATATTTTTACTACCGTCTAATAAGAGTCTTCACTTGCTAGGTGACGATTTACTAACACTTATTTAACACACCCTCTATATTTACCTTGTCTCAAAGAATTCTCCACATTCCATAACTCTCACAATAGTTATAATAATAAATAGTAATTTTGAATTAATTTTCCTCAACCTATTTTAAATGCCTATTACTTTCAAATTTCTTCAATTTCTTTCTGGCCTTAGAAGGGAAAGGGCTATTCAGAAGGCATATGGGATAAAAAAAATTGACAATTAACATCATCAATGAACCCTTTAAGAGCTTTCAGATCCTTAAAAGCCAATCTTAGTACCACTCTAAATCAATTATTATATATATAAAAAAACACACACACACAAACGTATACTGGAAGGGAAACCCAGGCAAGAATCACAAAATATATGGTAAAACACAAGGTGGGAGCTGGAACAAAAATGAACAAAAACTGAAACAATTCTTTCCAGCTGCTTCTGATTTGTACTCTTAGGCATCCAAGTACTTAGATAATATAGCATCCTTTCCATTTTTGCGCATGTTGATTAAAGACTTCAGCAAACGTTTGCTTTTTCCTGAATGTTGATGGTGATGAAGATCAGTATTGTCTTTGTTCCTGTCCGTTTCAGCTTGAATAGACATAGAAACTGTTCTCCTTGGTGCTGGTGGGTACTGCATGCACGAGCACTAGTTGTTCAATATTATTTTTTTAAAACAAAAAGATAGGTTCAACAGTATTTCTTTGATTGTCTATAAATGGCTTACCCGGTGTTTAGAAGTAGAGGAGTTAACTGTAGTTGATCTCATAATAATAAGAGATCCATTACGCATCCTAGGAGATAAGTGTGGTGGCAATGGTGGCCTCTCTGATAACATGAAGCAAAAGTGAACAAGAATGACGAATGTCAAAGTTCAAAAGACAAACCTTTTTTGTTAACCTCACTAGCCTCAGTACTAGTGGGTCACTAGTGACATCTTGGTTATACTGTAATTTTTATAAAGTCATGCATTTGGTTATAAAGTTAGGTTGTATTGTAAATAATAAAAATTGTATGGTTAAGAAGAAATTTTGTTTAATCAAGGAGTATGGATCTAAAACACTTAATTTAATCTATCTAAATATTCTATTCTAAGATTATGTCTCTTAATTTTTTATTCCATCTTAAATAAATCTTAATAAGAAAATTATTTTGATACTTAGCAAAAACTACATAAAACAAATTACATATTATTGTAAATATAAATCATTTTATCAAAATATTTATTATCAATTTTATCTGATTATATTATATATGTTATCAATTAAACACCTTACAAGTTAATATTACAATTCAATAGAAAATTATACTAACCTATGTGATACGGTGCACTCATATTGATAATATTTTATTAACCTTTCTGTTTCCTTTTTTTTTATACCTATCATCTGACTTTAATCCATATCATTCTGTATCATACTATACTTCCTTGATATCTTAGATGAATACAAACCTCGTATTGATGTGATTCTTGAGAATTGACAAAAGCTTGGTGAAGATAAGGAAGATTGAGGTGCAGAATACCCTTCACTGTTCATAGTTTTCAAGAAGGTTATATATTGGGAGTTAGGTCAACTTTAGGAGCATATAAATTTATATCTTTCACTCAAAAATGTTTTGTTCCAATATAGATAGATTTACCTTACAATTGTAGGAGAAGTTTCCCCAGTTGCTCCTTTTGACATATAATATTTAAAATCATCAGCTACCACATACGAGCAGCATCTAAACCCTAAATTATGAAAATTAAATCCTGAACCTTAAAATTAAACACTAAATTGAACTAACTAATCCTAAAATTTAAATTTATAATATTCTATTTCTATACACGTCCATATATATGTATAAAGAAAATAGAACAATGAAATGAAGTTGCAAATTCAAGGATGGCAACTTATTAATTAGCATATGGAAAGGATTGTAATACCAGTGTCACACTTGTACAAGTCCTCCTCAACACTCTGATTTAACACATTAAACTGGCTTACAGCTTCTCTGGTTTCTCCTGCAGGAAAAAAAATGGATTTCAATTACCAGATAATTATAGTTCCATATTTATATAAATCCACAACAAGATGTAAATGAAAATCAAAAGGGTGGAGGAAATTGTATTTGCCTGAAAATTTATATCGTTTGTGGTGCTTGAGGAAACTTTGAGCTAGTGATTGTTCAGAAACTCCTCGCCGATAAATGAAGGCATGACCTGTTTGCATTTTCTAAAAAAAAGAAGCATTTTTCAGGGGAATCACAATTTAAAATCATAAGGAAAAAAATTACAATGTAAAAGAAACATAAAGAGATCATGAGAGTAAATACTGATGAGTACCTGTTCAATGCAACAGATCCTAAACTCTAGTTCTGAAACATCATCAATTTTTTCATCCAAAAATTCATTAACCTTATGTGCGACCGAACCCAAGTGATCCACGGTATTGATAAAAGCTTTGATGGCATAATCTTTTAAGGTTTCAACCACTCTAACACAGATTACAAAAGTACTTGTTAATGTTATATCAAGACATTCCTAGTAATTTCTGAAATTATTATGATAAACAGAAAAAAAACACGTATATATATAGCTCTTATGTATGCCAACAAGACTACATAAGTTGATATTTGGAATAAAGAATTTTTCATAGAGATATAAGGAAAAAATAATAATAAACTTCTCACATTTGTTTCTGCTCCTCTTTGCAGTATGAAAATTCAAAGTACTGTGCTGCTGAGTACAACTGTTTCCTTAGATTCTTCAATTCCTAGTTAGATATTATAAATTGATATTTCTTAAATTAGAAAATAAATAAATAAATAAATTATAAATGAACAGTAACATATGGAGCAAATGAGAAAGGATCATAGAGAATATACATTTAGGCTCTCAGAGAAGAGCATGCTTTGTTGCATGAAGAGCTCATCATGGTGTAAAACTTCTTTTGAGATAGAAGTTGATTTCTCCATGAAATGAATACTCAATACCAAACACTTTTGGTTTGGTAATTTTGAAGGTTCCAAAAGTCCTCCTTTCACTCAAACATGATCCTTTAGAACAATAAAGCTTCTTCTCAAGAAGACCCAAAAGAAAACTAGATAGCGAAATGAGGAAAAGGTATTAACTATTTTTGTAAGTTAATTATTTAGGAAGTGAAGATCACACATAAATATAGTAGTCATTTGGAACATATAATTCTAACTAAACCACGTAAAAATATTTGCGAACTTGTTATTATTTTCTTAACCGTTATTATAGTGAAAATAATGAATTGAAAATAGGAAAAAATAAAAATAAAAATTCTGAATTAGCTTAGTGTGAGACCATGTGGTAGTTTTATTGTTTTCAAATGTGGGATCCGCAAGTAGATGGGAAGAAAACAGGTATTTTAATTTAGATTACTTCAGCATTTAGAATTTAGCTACTTTGCCTGCACAAATTTAATTGTTATTCTCAATAGGATTCAATTATGCACTTAATAACATTTAATCTATTTTATGAGCCAACCACTGGAGCCATCTAATTTATTCATGACAACACAAGTCCTCAGTCCTCATTGTATTTACTAGTTTTCTAACAATTTAAAACCCATATGGCTATGCACAAGTAAATTACTAATATAAGTTGTAATGTCTTCGATCATAATCTCCGCTTGAAATCTTAAAAGTTAAAACCCTTAAAATCACAATGCTTTATGTGGATAGTTAGGTTAATAATTCATCTGAAGTTAATTTGAGGCAAATTATGGTGGCAAATTATGTCTAATAATAGATATCGAAATATTTAGTGTCGTGTTTAACCCATTTATTTATTAACAACTAGCAATTCATATTAGTATTTGACCTATCGTTAACCTGTCAGGTTCACAAACATGTGATTAACTCAAAAAAAAAAATAGTCAATCTAGAAATAATATTTTAAGTAAAAATATTTATTAAATTCTTTTGTAGTGAATAATTGCATTAAATAATAATTAATATTAATTTAACGAAGTAACTCGTATTGCCTTGTGTTTGACGGGTTATGTGAGTCGTGTCACTCAGATAACCGATAATATATTGTATGAAAAAACAGTCATAACAGATATAAACCCCCAAGCAGATTTGCTGAATATGTCTCAGAAAATAGGCCAAATTGAAATACAAAAAAGGAACAATTTCTTGACATACACACTACGTTGAAATTAATTTTTTAAGGTTAGTCTTAATTGTAGTGTTGTGCTCAAGAGAACACGTAACCATATTAGAAGCGCTTTACACAATGCGCTCCAACTCTCTTGCATAACTCAGTGTCTGGTTGATTAGTTGCAGGGAAGGTATCTCCTTGCATGGTGCAGTCTCTTTTGATTTCTGGAAAATAACAAGGTTATCTTTCACCTCCCACCCTTCGTGTTCCTGAAAACAGAAGCAGATTATGAATTACTTTCTAGTTTCTATGTACTTTTTGATAAAGGCCATCAGCAATCTAAAGGAGATGAGATCAAAATATGTAAAATGGTGTTTTACCTCCTCAACGTACTTCAGAAGTTCTTTTCTAGAATTGAACAACAGAACTCGCTGTGCATCATCAATAGTAAGATAATCATATGCCTTCTCACTGCATCCAGCTATTTCATCTCTGAGTACGAGAAGTAATTGATGAGAATAAGATGAGACAAGCATGATACATTTATGTTCACACTAAAATGACTAGGAATCACATCACAGAATACATTTAACAACGCAAATTCCATCTTCATAAAAGATCCCAAGACCATATGTCTTATATAGGTAGTAGTTGCTATAATTGACAAATGGAAAGAGCAATCATACCTGACCGTCTTTGCCAGGAGATCCATGAAATAAACATAGGTCTCATGTGGGACAGTCTGTCTAGCACTTAAAACACGATTGTAAGCTCCTTCCATGAAGGATTGCTCTAGCTCCACTGCATGCTTAATGCAAGGGTTTTCCAAAGCAGAGGAGGACAGGAGCTCTAGTTCAGTATGGAACTCTGCAATTCTATTCTGAACGAGGAGTCGCAAGAGATTGAGACCTAATATTGGATACTCCTGAGGTGATGGTGGAAGCCTATTGCTGTTCCAGAATAAAAGTATATTCATTATGACTGCTTGAGAATTCACATAAATTTTACAGAAATAAAGATCATGAGAAATAGAAATAATCATAAAACAAAACAGAGACTTGCAGCAATAATATATTGATCAAATCTGTTTCACGACTCACAACACCTCATCTTCAATACCTCACAATTGCACAAATTATCAAACAGTACTGGAAATTAGCCACATTCTGATGCACATCTCACAACACCTCATCTTCAATACCTCACAATTGCACAAATTATCAAACAGTGCTGGAAATTAGCCACATTCTGATGCACATCTCTGGATCCTTCAATTCTTACATGACAAACCTAATTAACCACTTTGCTGGTATTTTCAATTGCAGACATAAGTAAATCCCCTTTCTGCTTTTTTCATCTTTACCAAGCCATACAAAACGGCAAAGGCAATGAATAGCACTAACTGGGATAATACAGACAAAAGAACGAGTTCATGTCTGTTGTTATTAAAAACATTGGGTGATCGGGCAGCTCCACTGGCTTTTTAGAATGGATCACTTAGGTCCAGTAGCTTTTTTAATAACAGTTTAACTCACTAGCTTTGAAAAAGTAACAACACAAATTCAAAGGGCCAATTATATATTTTTCTTCATTTTTTTACTATTTTTAAAAACATTTATATTAAAAATATGCTTCAGTAAATATTCATATCAAAACTTTCTTTAAAAATAATAATAATAATAGTAATTTTTAAAAAAAAATTAAAATTTAACCATATGGACTGAAGTGTCACTTTTCAAAACTAACGTACTAAATTGTCACAAAAAAGGGAAAAAAAGAAGAAGAAACAATTAGACTCAAGTGCTAACTACAATAACTAGTGGACATACTCAGCATTTTTCTCAAAAAAAAAAATCACTATTTATGTTTCATAGTATGGAGACTTACAAAACATGTTTTAGTAATAATAAGAGGGGGGGAGGAATTGAATTTAGCCCATGACTAAAAGATTACCGGGCATCTGTATAATATGGCTTCAACTGAAAGAAATCCCTTTCAAATGCATCATGATCCTCTGTCTTCACACTGAAAACAACAGCGTGCTCATATATTTCCCCTGAAAATAGTTAAAGAAAAAGAGTTATCTGGAAAAGCCTAATAATAAAGTGCAAACAATGCAATAGATGATCATGAAATGAACCATGTTACTAAGAATAGATTCCTTATAATCATAGAATGTTGTCATCGTATTAAATTTGAGGGGGGAAAAGCTTTAATTGAACTCGGTAATAGTAATATAGATTTTGAAAAACAAGATTCAAGGGATTGATAAAAACCAATTTACCAATAGAAGAACTGACATAGCCATTACAAAACAAAAATATACTGAATAAAAATTAGGAATCTTACTTGCTATCGTTAATTCATGAACTGCATTGGGTGTATCTTCAAACAATGGTGGGAGGCTTCTAAATTCTGTCAATGAGACCTGCAATGTCACCATAGAGTACAGGCTAAAAACACCAATTCGAAAAAACTCCTAGGATTAAAAGAGATTAAAGCCATTAAGCCAGTGTCAAAAATTCTTGGCATTCCGCAATGTAGCAGTATAAAAGTAGCCGAATGCCAACAAACAACTAGTGTTAATCATCTTTCATATGCTCCCGCCCCTCTAGTAGAGGTGGCTAAGTGTTCCTCGTAACAAGTGAGCGAGTGAGATTCGAGTCTCTCATCCCCATTTGTAAAGTTAGTTAGGTCACACGCAATTGGGTGCTTATCCTTTGGAAAAAAATACTAGTGTTAATCATCTTTCATATGCGTTTCTGTTCCAATCCAGATAAATAAAAACGACATACCAACAAAGCTAAACCCAACTCTAGCAACAACATCGTAGTTTGTTAAAAATCTTTTAACTTTTTTTCTTATCAAATATTTTACATGGGGATTCGATATAGGAATTCGTGTCCAGCCTTTAGGTAGCGAAATCTAAACTTTCTAGCAAAACTTCTTCATAGATTGAGAGAATCGATCAAACACCCTCACTAAAGGTTTCGACTCATAAAATGAATAAGCATCATAAATGAGGGAAATTTGATGATAAAAGAGTTAGGGTTTCGAGATTGAGATTGTCACCTTGAGCTTGCAGAGAAGGTCGGTGCAGTTCTTGAAATCGTTTCGCACGAGGGCGGCTTTGAAGCGATCGAAGAGTTGAGAGAACTCAGTCAACTTTGGATCCATCTCTTGGGTTCGTATGGTTCTGCTCTAAATCTCCTTGAGCTCTCGCTGCTGAGTCGTAGTCGATGCTTTTGCTTGAATTGCCCCTGCTTGTTTCTCAACAAGGAAATACTTAACGTGCCCTCTTACCTTCTGGCGTAATTTGGATCTGGATCCAAACCCGAATACCCAATTGAACAGCCCGAATTCACGATCTTTTTTCACAAAGCTACGCGCTATTAGAGATCGGCACACGTTGGATTGTAATTCATACGGATTGGATTAATTTAAGTTAGTTTAAATTAATGCTTAAATTAGTATAGTTTTAACTCAAAATAAATTTAATTTAAGTTATTAAATATAAATCCAAAATAAAAACAAACACAAACTAAGGATAGAAATTAATTTAAATTAAATCGAATTGTTAATTTTATTTTTTAATTAATTAGACTTTTTTTTTCTTATAAATCAATGAATAATTTTAATGATACTAAAATTTATTAATATAAATATTGTTATATAAAACAAAAAATAGAGAAAATATTATTATAATAAGTAGTTAATCACAAAAGATAATATATTATTATCTTATCATCTCATCATTTAAATATTAAAATTCAAAATAATCTACGTTATATTTCAAACTTTCATTAATTTTAAATCATAATATTATCTAAAATATTTTAAATGTTTATTATGAAATTATATTATTTTTAATGCAAAGTATCTCTAACCCAACTTCATTTGTTTCGAGTTATTTAAACTAGTTTAAATTTAATTTTATTCGAATTTGATTTAATCAATCGAGTTACGACATAAATTATTATCCCTAAACTCAGATAGGCTTGGTTGGATATACAGTTATTTTACAAACTAACTTTATATTAATAATTTTGAAAAAAAAACTCAAATCTTAATAGACTTATAATACTAAAAAATGATATTCAAATCAACTTTCAATTTGAAGATTGTTAATTTAATGATTTTAAACCTATAATAAATACTATTTAAAATTTTATAGAATATAATTACATAGAATACTATGTCAAGTTAATTGAGTATATTTATATAATAAGTATTAAGTATCTTACTATGTTTAAAAAATTAATTGTAATATATTAATTTTATTATATTTTGATTTAAAATATACATTAAATTTCTTATTAAATAAGTAGTATAATTTTAAACATGACATAATCATGTACAAATACTTATTCAAAAAATAAAAAAATACATAAAAGGATTCAACAAACAATATTAAAATAATTATAATATATAATATTAAAATATTAAAAAACTTTAAAATATAGGTTGTTTCAATAGATTTTGTATTTTAAAAAAACCTACAATTAAACTTATAAAACATATAAAGTTGATTTTAATATTTTTTGAATATTGATTGACCAACAAACCTAAAATTTACAAGTTGGATTTGACTTTAAATTAACTCAGGGTGATTTTAAAAAAATAAATTACCCATCCTATACGCTAGGAACCAATAAATTTAATAAAAATTAATAAGTAGTTAATTATCCTGTTTTCAAAAATTAATCAGTTAATAAAAACTATTAAGTAGCTATGTATCTCTTATTAAAATAAGAGATACATTAGTGATATTTTTTTAGAAAATTTTAATATCACAAATATTCAAAGATTTTAAAAATATTAAAAATAACTTCAAACTTAACGGAATTTAAAATTAATGAAATTAAATAATAATTTTTGTTAAAAAAAATGATAGAAATAATAGAAAAAAATATAGAAAATAGAAACACAAAACACTTAAGAATATTTATCATAAAAAATGATAATTAGTAAAAAATAATTTGTAAAAATATAAAAAAAGATTAAATTTTAAAGAATTAGATGTTTTCAAAGATTGATTATTTTTAAAAATAAGAAAAATATTTTCAAAGAAATATATATTTTATTATAAAATAAGTAATAAATAAATGAACATAAATATTACAGATATAAAGGAAATGTATAATATATCATTAATAGACAGAAATCATTATAGATAAACTATCAAAAATCTCTCAAAAAGCAAAAGAAAAATTTGATACATCTATTTGGGAAGAATTTAAATATTTATAAAAACACATTTAGTTAATGAAATAGTATACTAATAAAATTGACATTGCTAAACAATAGAATAATAAATAGAAAATATATTTTATTATAAACGATCTATGGAAACCTAGAATATCATAAATTAAAATTCAAAGTATACCATAGGTTTGTCATTAATATTAATGATAAAACTTAAAAGTAAGTGTCGCTAATGAATTTAAAAGAAGAGATTTGATGAAAAAAGTATATCATTAATTTTCAATACAGTACATAGTACAATATTCATTAATAAACAGCCATAATAGTTTAATATATAGACAAAACGAATTCATAGAAATATATAAAACTTATTAAGAAGTTTGAAAAATAATAAAATAGAAAATATTAATAGATTTTGAAATACCAAAAAAATGAAACTTAAATATCATGAAAAAAACTCTGATACCAGGAATAATAAGTAATGCATCAAGGTTCACGTTTATAAATCCAAAAGAAAAATCCTCTAACAAGAAAAGAAAAATTGACAGATCTAAAACAAGAAGTTGAAGTAATGAAAGTATTAATCTATGACATAATATTAGAAAAAATTCCCAAAAATATTTAGAAATAAACTACAAAAGATAGAATTAAATATTAATGAAAAAAAGACAAGCATATTAAAAACTAAATGACAATAATGAAAGTTTTAATTCATTTAGCAAATTGATATACTAGAAGAATCAAATATCAAATCATTATAAGACATAAAAGAATATGATTATAATAAAATACTATAACAAGACATACATAAAGAATTTACATAATTAAAAATAGATGTAAATAACTTACCTAGAAATCATAAAATTATAGATTATAAGTTTGATGCGCAGGATTAAAAGAAGAACCACTTAAGAGATCAGATGCATTAATACATAGGAATGATAACGAAAAAATGAGAAAAAACCCAAAGATAAAAGAAAAATCTATAATTTCAGTTTAATGAAATATAAAAAAGAATTAAAAGAATAGTTTATAAACCTTAGGAATAAGGATATAGAAAAATTAGTTAGTTTGTTAACCCTAATAGATGAAAAACTAAGAAAACATTATAATGAAAGACTTTGTACAAACAAAAAGGAATATGAGATGATAATAATAAATAAAACTAATTTTGAAACAAAAAATCTGATCCAAAGAATCATATGAAACCAATTTTATTACCATTTTCTTACCAAAAAGAAACACCTAACTTACATATAAAAAAAAAGAAATAGGTAAAGGCCAAAAGAATCTGACCTTTCTTATAGAAGATAACAACACCTCAAAAAGGAAGAATGGTTATATTGGAGAACTAGTTGTAGTATCCCACTATAATTCAAATTTCATGAAAATTACATATATGATATTTTAGATTTAGATTGTATTAGGGATAGAAAAAACCTTATATGAATTGTCTAATGGTATGAGTGTAATCATAAAAACTTCTTCAACTACACAATAAAACCCTCCAACATGTAGAGTCTTCGTACCTTATAAAATGATAGAAAATATTAAAATTTGGTTTACAAATTTAATAGAACAACAACATTTATAGATGTAAGGGAATGCTCCCACAGGTAGAAAATACCTAGACACTGTAGTTAATGAAATATACAAGGAATTTATCAAAGAAGATAAAAGTAGACATATCAATGAATATAATGAAAAAGAAATTGAATAAGTCAAATGGTATTTAAAAAATATAAAAATATGTGACATGTGTTATATAGACTTCTTTATTTGTGAATATGAAATTTATTATCATAAGTTACCATCGTCCATATAAAAAACTTATAAATAAATATTTTTTCAAGAATTTTCTAGAACATTACATAAACTTATAACAAAATGATAAGATAAAAGAAATATGAAAACTATATCTGACACCTTAGGATGAAGAATAAGAAGTTTTAAAATTTTGATAATCATTAAATATCAAGAAAGACGTTAATATAAACAAATGAAAAGAAATGATAAAATTTATTATGGTACAAGAGATTTTATAATGCCATAAAAATATGGATGTAATATAAATTTAGAAAACATAACTTTTAAAAATATAAGAAAATGTATAATAAATAACTTTATAAGAAAAAATATTTTAAAAGAAAAATGTATAAGCCACCAAAGAACAAAAATTGTTGCCCATTAGGGAAAAAATGCAAATGTTGGATTAACAATAAGGAATGACATTATAGTAATAAATGCCTTAGCATGCTTCAACATAAAAATAAAATTTCACAAAAAGTGAAAGTCTCAAAAGAAGCTTTTTAAGATGAAATTATAATCAATTGAGAAATCTTATATAGATGATACTTGTAGTATTTATTCATTGGAAGAAGCTGAGGAAAAAATAATTGACTTAGAATATCAATATTCAAAATCTTTTCATTAGAAGATGAATGATTTATATATTATTACAAGTCCAAATAATATTTATATTAATGTAGAAATAAAATTAAAAGGTTACACAAATTAACATTTACATGCATATGTAGAACATGAGCTAGTATTATGTAACTAGTAAGTGTGTATCCCTATATGAACTTTGAAAATAATCACAAAAAGATTTAATTGTAAGAATTACTAAAAATACTATAATAAATCTTAATAAATTCTTAAAAGATACATATATAGTGATAAGGCAAGATAAATTTCAGATTCCTACAATATATTAACAAGAAATAGGAGTTGATTTATTAATAGAAAATAATTTTCTTAAACTTATATAAACCCTTTTACGCAATATCTAGACAAAATAAGTATAACAATACTAGATGATGAAACTACTTGTCAAAAATAAGAAAAGATTTGGCTACATCAAATCCAACTTTTATGTAACAACATAAAAAGCAAAGATGTGGTGAGATTAGTGGTGTCCACTAGTTCGATCTGATCTGATTTTGGGAAAAAATATTTAACCGGATCGGATCGGACCGTTTGATTTATAAAACCGTTCGGTCCTTTCCAATTCGATTCGGTTTCCGATTTGATTCAGTTTTTGGACATCTTTAATGAGAAAATAATGTGAAAATTTTAATATATTTAGTAAACCGGACCGGACCGTTTGAAAAACGGTTTTAATAAATATAAATCGGATCATATCGTTTGATTTGTAAAACTGTTCGGTCTGGTTTTACAGTTTGGTCTAGTTCGGGCCGGTTTATGGACACCCCTAAGTGAGATAGACACAAGGAAGCAACAAAAACCTTATTTAGAAAATATTTCATTAGATATAGAAGATAACAAAACTATTTTCTTATTGAAATACAGGAAGATAAAAGCCTTAACATGTATCAAAAAATTATTAAAAATAATAAGCTCATAAAATCTCTTAGATTCAAAGTCATAATACTAAGTAATTTATCTCACTCAAGCCTAATATTCTTAGTCTAATAAGAAGATGAAAAATAGAATGGTAATAAATTTCAAAGTATTGAATAAATAAATCATTCACGATGAATACTTTATTTCACAAAAAAGAAGAATTATTATCATTAGTAAAAATATTTCTCAATTTTTGATTGCAAAAGTGAATTTTGAAAAATAAGATTGGATGATAAATCTCAAAAATTAACAAAATTTAGTTATCTCAAGGACAATTTCAATGAATTGTTGTATCATTCGAATTAAAGGTACATGGACAATATTATTAAAAAATTATAAAACATTTGTAGTTTTTAGATAGATGATATTTTTGTTTTAAGTAATGAATTAAACAAACATTATTTAAATATTATAAATATTCTACAATAATGCATAAAAAATGTATTGTACTTTATGAGAAGGAAGTAGTAATTGTTGAGTAAAAAAAATTGATATTTAAGGTTAGAAATCGAAGATGGAAAACATAATCTACAACTCTATATACTAAATAACATTTAAGGATTTATTAGTGAATTAAAAGACAAAAATAAATTACAAAAATTCTTAGGATGTTTAATATATGTTGAAACACACATTAAAAAACTTATTAAAATGCAAAAATCTTTACAAAAAGAAATAAAAAAATCATGTTTAAAATGGACAGAACAAGATACTTTGTACAAAGACAAAGTAAAAGCACGGGTAAAAAAATTTACTAACTTATACCATCTAGGTCCATATAATAAAATGATAATTGAAACCAATATTTCACATGAATATTATAGAGTAGTCATATGATAATATTGGTTTAAGTGTTATAATTTGTTGTTGAATACCTTTCATGAAATAAGAATAACTTAGCAGATGCCCTTATAAGAGAATTATTCCTTTAATTATTTTTTTCTTGTAGGAATAGAACATCGTTGTAAGTTTCATTGTAGTTATGTTTTTGTGTTGGCTTCTTATGTACAAAATAATGTGTCTATTTTATTTTATTTATTGTTTATTTTTCTTTGTGTAAAATTGGTTATTATGGATCAGTAATGCACATACACACATTGTTGAGAACTCTTTGTATGCAAGCATATTTACACATAACACAAAGTTGGTTTTTGTAGCTTGTTTGCCTATATAGTCACTTTTCGTTTTTTGATTTGTTTTTGGTACAGATATTTATGGTTTTTACCTAGTAACTTTTGGAACGAAAAAATGAATTTTTAGCACCTCAGCGAGGACTTCGTTACCACCTTCGTCACCACCTATCACCACTCTTGGCTAGATGGCAAATCCGAATGTTATAAATAACTTCTCATTTCTCAACCATTGTTTAAGAGTTTAAACTTTGACAAAATTCACATTGCGATTTATATCTACTTTTAAAATTATTTTAAAGAGTTTATATTTTAGAGTTGGTCATTTAATGGTTAATTATCACATCATTATCTAGGCATGAGTACATGTTTTAACTGTGTGTTACCATACACGATTAAATATTTATAGTGGACTATATGTCCCATGAGCTTAAAAGTAATTACACCTCTAGTGGTTTCTAATCACACCACATTGGGTGGTGTTTGTTATGGACAATATCTTGGTTTACGTATTGAACAAAACTATTACAAAAAGCGATAAGTAAAAAGTAGCATCTTGTAGTTTGGACGGAGGTCCTGACTGATAAAGGAAATAGTAGTTTTATTGTATATTAAAGTTGTAACTTGATTATTGTTAGTAAATTATTTGATGCCAAGTCTCGAAGATGTTATTATATAGATACGGTTTCTATGTGTGTTTACCTCATTATATTACTTCTTATGTACTGTCATTTTTTAAGTTAGTACAATATAAGTTTAAGGTATATATATTACAACATGTTGTAGCTTAAACTTTGATTAAAAAACATTTATAGTGTTCATGATTTCCATTATTTATATAACATATGTTGTTTTTAGTCATATACTTAACTGATATTATATTGTTTGTGCTTTTGTTGTATTATCTGTTGAATGTGGTCTTTTCTATTTATGCTAGTAAGTATTGAGTCACTAAGGAGTTTGTTTCTACTTACCCTAAAAGTGTACCAGATTGTTAACTCTTTCAATCTTGATATTGAGATTAAGAAAAGAGAAAATGAAATAAGAATCTTCTAGGAATAACTTAAGGTTTTATATTTAGAAAAATCTCTTTTGGAGATAGGAATTAAACAGGAATAACTTAACAATTCAAAATGACTGTTAGATTTCAAAAACTCTAAAGAGAAATCTCTATCAAATATTCATTCTAAGGAAGGTAAAACATCTAAACAAGGAATTTAAAATGAGAAGGAAGAACCTTATAATTCAAAAAAGGGTAACATTTCTGAAAAGAAAAAGGAAAAGCTTAATTGAGCAAAAGAGGCAGAAAAAAAGACCAAAAAAGACTTAAGTGATCTATAATAGTCCAAAACCAAAAATTTACAACAATTAGCCTAAAGTAAGCAAAAATATTATCGAATTTATTAGAATAACTTACAGAGCTTTCACTAATAGAATAGAAGCTGAAAACAATTATGCCAATTACGAAGTACCAAAACTAATAACTTCAAAAGATATAGTTAAAAATTACTTTGCACCATTGGAACAACCATCACCACCAAGAAAGTTGAAGACCTTAGAAAAGAAAATAAGACCATCGGTACTATTCAAAGAAACACTTATCACAAAAATAATAAAGATAATACGACTACCAATACTATTCAAGGAAACATTCCTAGAAATACAGTGGTCATTGAAGATAAAAAGACCAGTACATGAATTTAAGTAAACCATAATAATTAGGTCTTTATAACTTAGCCAATAAATCTACCCAGGAACATATCGAAGATATAAAATTTTACATTATAAGAAAAGAGTTCCCTACATATAGTAAATTTAATATTCTTGAAAGAATTGATCGAATTTTTGTTTATAAAGCCTTCTATGCATGTTTAATTGAGAATCTAGAAATTAATTTAAGTAATTTAAATTATTTTCATGAAAATTTCAAGAAGGCTATTAAGAACTTCAGAAAAAATATCATAACAGGTGACAAGCGTATCTATCTCATATTTTTCAGTTTACTTATGGATTAAAATAGAGAAGTTTATCTTAGTCTCTATTATTTTATCAAATTAGAGATTTCTAACACTAATAAAGACGTTTTAAAACCAATGGCTCTTTTAGAAAATAAATTACATATAGATAAACTTTATATATTAAGAGAATATGTGTTAGGTGAAATTTATCTTGCACTCAAAAGAATTGATAATTCTTTTGAAAGTAAATTATTTGGTTGGTAAAATTATAATGACTTTTCATAGTAATATGACCTTCATTGAAGAATATGATGAGAAAATCACTAAGTTTAAGACAAATTTTAACAATAATAACTTAAAAATTTGTCAAGAAATAAGAAATGTGTGTTTGTTTTTATGCCAAAAAAACCACTAAGGATTACAAGTGCATTTACTATATTAAAATTTGAGAAAATGAAAATACATCATCATTTATGTCATCAAAAGGATTATTGGTATCAAAAGACAAAAATGAAGAAAGATGTAGAACCCATATATTCAATCAACAAATCATCTCAAGAAATGAAAGGTTTAAATTAAAATGCTAAAAGTAGAAAAATAAGTGATTTATTAAAATATCGTGATTTTTTACTATTATAAACAATGATTTCTTCTCTTATAAAAGAAACTCTTATTACAGCTTCAGAAGAAATAATTTCTCTACTCTAAAAAATTATTCACCTAAAAATTATGTATTTAGAAACTATAAACGTCTAAGAATTTATTCAATATTCTTAATTGACTTTAAAAATTGTAATAATTATTAATATACAGTTATTATTTTTTAATTTTCTAGTTTGTTTAATTTGAGCATCATGCTATATACGGAAGGAAATGCTTCACCATTAACGACAACGTATTAAGTTTTGAACAAACTGAAGCATATTAAATGTAACAAAAACAAATAACAAAAGAGAATATCGTGTTATATTTATTAAATTTAGGCATGATAGTTATTATTTTAAGTGAATTAAGAATTTTCAATTATTAAATATTTATTTATAATATTTATAAAATTAATAAATAAGAAAATAAAAGTAAAGAAACTAAACAAAAGTCTATATTAGAATAAATATAAGAGAAATATAAAGTTAAAATATTTTTTAATAAAAAATTTAAAAGTTTATCTTTAAATAATAATTTATAAAAACAAATAATATTGTAAAAAAATTAGTTATAATTTGATATCAAAACTATAAAAAATATAAATATCATTAAATAAAAAAGATATTTTAAATCTCAAAAAATTAGTACTATTTTTATTTTCATAAATAGTCATAAAGTTAATCTTATTAATGATAACTACATAAATAAAAGATATCTTAAATCTCAAAAAAATTAATACTATTTTTATTTTCAATTTTCAATTTTAAATTAAATTATATTTTTAGATAAATACAAAATTTTATTTACATTTTCTAAAATAAGGTACGCAACTCGATAAAGGACCCTGTTTTCAAAAACCGGAGCTTAGCAAATAGCAATGGCGTCCTCGATATTCACCTCCACTCTCAGCTCTCGTGCTTAATATTCGTCAACAAAGCCCTCATTTTTTCGAAAATCGCTTTGTCATTTTTCATCATCGTTCCCATTTCCACCTTTTACTCACGAGCTTAGGCCTTTCACAACAAAATCAAAACCCTGTCTTAGGTTGGCGAGAATCAATACTGGCCTATCTGTGACGGCCCGGACGTTAGAATTTTCAGGGTCTCTTTTCGAAGGAGGATTTGGGTCAGAAGGTGACCCGCCATCTTCATCTGTGCCTGGCTTGACTTCCCTTGAGGATAAAGAGGAGCGGCAGTGCCCACCAGGGCTCCGACCCTATGAGACCATGGCTGTTCTGAGGCCCGACATGTCCGAAGATGAGAGACTTGCGCTTACCCAGAAGTACGAGGAGGTAAATTTTATATTTTTCTTTATTCTTCCTTCCCTTCTCCGTTTGTTTGCTTGACCATATACATATACATATGACTTTTGTGATGGAAATCTCCATAGTATTGAAAAAAATAATTAATGATCATGCAGTTTTAGATATGCTGTGTGCCTTGTTTGCCACAACTCTATATTTGATCCTTCTGTTCTTAAGTTTTCAATGTAAATGCTTCTCTTAAGCCTTACCTACTGAAATTTTGGATCGTTTTATTCGTCTTTGATAACTATCTTTTTGCCCCAGCTTCAACTTTTGTGAAACACACATGTAATTTTGCTCATCGTAGCTACAATTTGAACTGCTGGGAATGTGATCTTCTTTTTCCCCTGATTGCAATCAGTAGGATATTATAAACATTTGAATTGAGAATTGGATGGTCGTCAATTGTAGTATTACTTCTTCTTCTTTTTATAGATCAAATGATACTTGTGAGGTTTTAACTTGTCACTTGAATCGATAAGAAAAAAATTATCGGGGTGAACTTAAAAAATAAAAAAGTGTATTTCGATCGAACTGTGACTTGAAGCAGTAAAGTAGTTATCTATACTAGGTTGCAAGCATCTGTTATACACTTATACTAGACTATGATTATAATGATCAAACAAAAAAATGAAATAAAAAGCTATTGCTTGATGGATGTTGAGGGAATTTATGAAAATTAACATGTTCATGAGCGATCGTTACAATTAAGCATGATTTGAAATTGAATGTGTTGATCCATTTTACAGTTGCTTGTTGCTGGTGGAGGCATGTATGTTGAGGTATTCAATAGAGGAGTGATCCCACTAGCTTATAGCATCAAGAAGAAAAACAAAGCTGGTGAAACTAATACTTACTTGGATGGTATCTACCTTCTTTTTACCTACTTCACTAAGCCTGAATCTATTGGAGTTCTTGAGGAGACGCTTAAAGCAGACGACAATATAATTCGATCAATGACTTTCAAGATCAAGAAGAGGAAATATTGATTCATTCATTTTTCTTGCTTCAGAGAGAAAGGATCTTTTGAAAGATAAGTTTCATGTGCCTGTAATATCATATCCTATGGGTCTAATTAGATTCCCCTGTTAATTTGACTCCATTTGTTTCTGTAAAATAGTTGGATTACTGTGAATAGAAGCACAATTAGTAGAAATATTCTACCTGAAATGGATCTAACATAATTGGATTTTGCATCTCTATAAAACTCTTTGTTTCTCTTTTATTTTGAGCTCTATTTTGTTCTTTGATTACTGAGAAAATGCTCATAAGCACTGTTTAGAGAGAATCTGTACACTAGGGTTTTAGTAATGAGAGTTCAGATCCTTTAAAAAAAGATGAATACAAGAGGGTATGTAGAGGCAAGATTACCTGCACGTGTCCTTAGTTGATAGGCAAGACAAGAACCGACAAAATAGTGAAAGCGACCCACTGCTCTAAGTGAGATCAGAGTTTGTCATGTGTCAGAACAAGTATTGTACGGATTAACATGTTTAGAGGGATTCACTTCTTTAACATGGGACGAACTACACTTCAACGGGGTGACCTAAACCCAATACGAAATGGGATAATCCCCAAGATACCATCGAGCATGGTGATGTAGATCGTCCACGAGCAGGGTCACGTAAATCGTCCTAGATCATTCTGACAGATCGTTCTTGATCATTCTGACAGATCGTTCTTGATCATTCTGACATAGATCGTCCTTCAGCGGGGTGATATGTACAGTACTGTACGACTTGTTCTCGCTAAGAGGTCCTCGGTTGGACTACCTGGTTACCTGCCAAAACATGCATATTAGTGTCTACTAAAAAGACTCGTACTGATCTCTCATTTTGATTTTATGGATGTTAAAGATTGGGTCAGCTTTGGAGATTATGCAGAATTCCTTCATCAAGTTGATAGAGCAAGTGTTTCTTTGGAATTTTGTTTGTGAATTGGGTTGATTTGAAAATTTATTTTTACTTTCGAGATTTCGTAAAAACGATTCTGACAGTAAAACCAGCTCTTTTGACTTTAGCTTTATTGACATAAACTGAGTGCGAATGATATTTTTGGGGTTGTCTAACAAAGGTTACTCACCATCCATTTATCAATAATATTAATAAATATGCTTAAGATGAGTGAATCATATATCAATCCTTTTAAGAGATCATTGATACAATTGAAGGCTTGTGGTGACAGCATCTAGCCCAAGGGAAGTGAGCAAATCTTTATATTGTTTACTATATTATAACTATCACCTGACCTGAGAGTGATAGGAGTTATTTTCATAGTCAATACAAACAGAATCCACAGAAGCTCAAGAATTTCTAGGAATCTTAGTGTAGCCTCTCCTTGGATTATAACAATAATAAAGCATAAGTGTGTTTCACACATAGAACATCAGCACTTTTTGCAAGCTATATAGAATCTGTAACCGCGCTTTTAATATATTAGTAAAGATATGATATTTTTTGATTCGAGTATCGTTTGATCATCAAAAAAAAATATATTTTACAATGCATTATTGAGATATGAACTCAGTTCCTATTATATGAGAGTGAGAAAATAGTCTTCTTCATGATCCACCAACAACAGTGTGATCTACTCAGCTTAAGTAAGGGACAAAATAAATCAAAATTCATCAAGAATAAGGATTAGAAAGGAGGTCAAATATGACAGTAGGCACTTATAGGATCGCAAAAGAAATGTTAAATAATTAAAAAAATAAATAAAATAACAAAAGTCTTTCAAATCCTGTAGACCAAGAGAGAGTTCGTATTCAAAACGCCATCATATTCTCTGCACTTTTGGCATCAATTTCTTAACTTGACTTTAAAATTATACATAATCACTTGCTTATAAATCAAACATAGCTTTGGAAAACAATTACAAATAGTTAATAAAAATCACTTAATTTTTGGGCGCGTAGTAGTTCTTTTACTGGTTTCAAGATGAAACTATACCTCTACTTTCAAATTCTTTTCATTAGGGCATTTTCCGAAAAGTACTAACCATCAAACTTACTCGATAATCACAGTAATAATAAAACTAATACCCTTAAAATTTATATTAATAAAAATAATACTTTTAATACTAATTCATATACCTATTTTTTTCTTTTCTTTTTTTACTAAAATTATTCGTACACTTAAGAATACTATTTTTATTAATATGAGTTTTAAAAATACTATTCTGAATAATTTTTAAATTACTTTGGTTAATTAATGGAATTATAATATATATCTTTCTTCTATCTTTTAATGCACAAAAGATAAACTCAAAAATAATAAATTTAACTCTAAAGCTCATAACAATAGTATTTAAGTGAAAAATTACTATAAAGGTCATATACTTATTTTAAGAGTGATATTTAAATTTTGTATTTATTTTTTTATAACATTTAATTCTATTGTTACGAAAAAGTGACTAAACTAATTAGCTCACTTTAAATTCTTTTGTTAATATGAGTTTTAGAAGAGTTACTTTGAATAATTTTCTAAATTACTTTAGGTTAATTAATGAAATTATAGTATATATACTTCTTATATCTTTTAATTCACAAAAGATAAACTCGAAAATAATAAACTTAACTCTAAAGCTTGTAACAATATTATTTAAGTAAAAAATTATTGTAAAGGTCTTATATTTATTTTAAAATTGATACTTATATTTTATATTTATTTTTTGTAATAATTTAATTCTATTGTTATAAAAAAAAATGATTAACCTAGTGACTAATAAACATTTTAAATTATTTTCATAACAATAAAACTAAACGATTAAAAAAATAAATACAAGATATAAGTATTATTTTTACGATAAATAAAGAATCTTAATGCTATTTTTCTATTAATTAATATGTTCCAAGAGGCATAACTCCTTTCATTAATATATTAACAAACAAACAAAAAAAAACCCTTTACAACAACTTTGCTAGCTCACTTTATTTGTAGTCCCTTGTGCTAAGAAACGACGGAAGATAGAGTCCTTTTCATTTACATTTTTCCATGTACACAAATTTAGGTGAAGGAAAACAAAGAAAAATCCTATATTAATCAAGAACATGCCTTATATGTATTATGTATGTAGACTCGGATTTTCTATAAGGAAATTAACAAGAAATTGTTAGTATTTTTCCTACTAATTTAAACTTTAAGAAAAATCGATTTCTCAACTTCTTCTTCTAACACAGATGCACTTTCAAATCCGTAATGGTATTGAAATAGGAAATTTATTTTTCAAAGGGTGCATTCTATTTAAAATACACACTCACTAAAGAATTCAAACTCAACTCCAATAGAATATGAGGTAACATATTAATCACAAGATTATCAGGTGGATTGAGAAGTTGTTACTTGTTAATTTATTGGGCTATTAAAATAAATTTTGTCCACAAGCAAGATATACACTCTCTTTTTCTTTACTTTTCTTTTTCTTTTTGTTGGCTAAACCTCAAGCAAGATATCCCTAACAATGAAATTTTCTACCATTTATATAGACTAAATATTTTCTATCTTTTGTTGCTAAACCAACCACTCAAATCATAATTTGCTAATACTTACCATACAAGTGACATAATTGAGGCTCAGTATTTTGATCTTAGCACTGAAATTATGTACAATGATGTTTAGATGCTTGGAAATTGAGGATAAAAGGACTTGAGTGATAGGCATGAGAGTATATAGTTAGTGGAGGAACATGAGTTTGTCCCATCATTGGAAAAGGAAAAAAGAAAAAGAATATATACCATCGTGTTAATTTGATCTAAGGCTTATTGATTGCTTCTATTTTTAATAACAAAGCTGAATTATAAGTGTGTGTTCTTTCCCTCAACCATTAAGTGCCTCTCTTAGAATAAAAATCAAGGTGAAAAAAAAAAAACTTAAAGATAACATAAATTTATGATTTTCTTGTTAACAGTCATCCAAAACAAAATCTCTTTCTGTTTAATGTATCTAGCGGTCTAATATATAACTATATTCTTTTTTCAAGTTACACTTTCCAATATTTAATATTAAAAAAAGAGAAATTTACTATAGAATCTTTTGAAATTTTTCAAAACTGCAAAAATATTTTTTAAATATGAAAAATATGCAATTACACTCCTATTATTATTTTATTACAATATATTCTCTTAGATTTCATAATTTTTATTGATTTTATTACAAATAACCCACCAAAACAATAAAGAATATAGTTGTTATTTTTTAAAGTTAGTAGGTTTTATTTTGGTGTTTCAAAAACCTGAAAAAAAATGTATTGGTAATTGAAACTTAAAAAGAAATTGTTAATATAAATTGTCCCCATAAATATACCATCTCTTCTGTATCTTTGTCTTTTTCTAGGCAAAGTGATATCTACTCTGTTTTAAGAAAACAGAACCCACCACTAGTCTTCTTTACATAAGGATGAAACAAGGCAGGCCTTTGTATGACTCCTAAAATTCTCTCCAAAGCTTTTCAGCTCCATAAAAATAGATAGTCATCTAAAGTTTGTAAAAGCTTTAGAGTAATGGATGGTCCTAAGTCTTCAAATCCTCAAGCTCTCCAACTTAAACTTTATCAAGCCTTCATATTCTCAATTCCTATCCTTTTCTCCATCATTCTCTTCTTGTTGTTTTACTTGTTCTACCTTAAGAGAAGAGCTTCCTCTCTTTCATCTCCAACAAATCCTATTCTTCCTAGAATATCTCGTCAAGCTACTCTATATGTTTCCTCAGTGAGCTCTCTCTCTCTCTCTCTCTCTCTCTCATGAACATGCATACATGAATGAATGAGAAGATAACGGTTTTTTTTATTCTTTTTTTAAATGAGTATTTTAATTTCAAAAAGTTAATTACGTAAACGAAAACTCTTACAATTTTTATAAATTTTATTTTTAATCAAGTTGTTACCTTCAATATTTTTCTCATTACTTTATTATCTAATCTCAAAAAGTTAACTTTATTAAAAAATCCATCATTCACCGTTTTTATAAACTCTAATGTGATATTTTTCTTAAAAATAATATAGATCCGTTAACATTTTCGAATATGATTTAAATATTATTTGTTAGTATTTGAATTACTTGATTGATTTTGTATTTGTCTTGGTGTTAATGTAATAGCCTTGTCAGGTGGATTTGAAGGAGGAGATTAAAGATAAGTTTGCAATAGTTTTATTTGATGAAGAGCTAAAGAAAAAGGATTCTCAGTAAGCTATTAATTTTTCAGTTTTGCAATTCATTTTTGAAAGTATAATTCAAAAGATGTATGCTTTGATATCCTAGTCTTTGTTATCTAGGCATTACTATAGAATCATAAACAAAAGTGCCCTACTTGTGCATAAATAGTAGTAGTGTGTGATATATCACATCGTTTGAAATTGAAAAGACAAATAATACATGTGGTATAGCTAAGAAAAGTTGATTAAATTTCAAAAGTAAATTAATGAAGACCTTTTTTCATCAGATAAGGACATCTTAGGAAGCCTTCAAGATCATCTAGTCATGCTTTTCCAAGATAAACTTATGGACTAAAACAAGTTGGCAATTTCTTTCACACGTGGGACATCAGAATCTATCATAACCACCTCTCTTTTTTTTCCTTCTTTTTTTCCTGAAAAGGGAATATGATTTGGAGATTGATAAAGTAGAATATATGATAAATGACAATTTGGTGGTTATGATAACTTGTGTGCACTAACTTTTTAAGATTCCTCACAAAAAAGCATTTCCTCCTGTTGTAATATCGACCATTTTGCTTTGTGGTTCCACAACCTGTTCCTTGCTTCCTTTTTTGCTAGTCCATCCCTAATACTAAACTTTCATACCCATGTTTTTCTTATTTGCTACTACATTACACTAGGAATGATTTGGTGCCCATCATCATATATCCCTAATACTAAACTTTCATACCCATGTTTTTCTTATTTGCTACTACATTACACTAGGAATGATTTGGTGCCCATCATCATATACACCATGTCACTTGATTGGATAACGTGTCACACAATTATTGGTGTAATGTAATGTCACCTCTGAATGATAGGCACAAGATCATTTCTCTACATTACATAGTCCAAAATCACGTGATAAATTTGCTAAGCTTTGTTTGCTTTTTTTTCGTTTGGGTAAATACAAAATGTATTTCATGAGTCATGAAATCAATTATGACATTTTTAAGGCTAACAAAATAAAACCAATTGTGATGTATTGAGTAGATGTTGTGTTTGCTTGGGAGACTTTGAAATGAAAGAGGAGCTACTACAAGTACCATCATGCAAACACGTGTTTCATATTGAATGTATATACCATTGGCTACACAACAACACAACATGTCCACTATGTAGATGCTCAATCATTTCCACAATCAAAATTGGTAATCATCCCCCACCACCTACTATGCCTTACCCTCCACTTGAACAACAACAACAACAAGAAGAAGAAGAAAGTAGAGAGAATGAGAGGAGTCCTAGGCCTAGGCCTAGCCAGCCACAATCAGTTGTTATCCACATCCAAACACATCCTAATTAATAGCTAGCCTGAGATCAAATTTTGAGAAGTTGTAATAACAAGGCTTTACTAGTTTTAAGTGTTCATATATGCTTGTATTGGCAGCATAGACCAATTTTTGAGCAATGTTTTTTTGCTGGTGAGAACCCGAATAGGTATAAAATGTATTGACAATAATATTCGAAGGATGTGAAATTTATAAGCTTATTTGATATTATGATAAATTGTGTTATTATACAGGGGTATATGTTAATATAAATTTATATTAATTAAAAGTCATGTATAAGTTCTTTTCACTTAATTTTTTATACATTGTGACAAAAATATTTTTAATTTTTATTAATATATTGTAATTGAATTTTAATTAAATATTTGTCTAATTTAATCAAAATTTAATTAATCAAGAATTAAAATCAATAAATTTGAAATAGAAACGTATACAATAAAAACACTTCATTAAAATTCGTCGACAGCAGGGTTCGAACCTGCGCGGGCGAAGCCCAACAGATTTCAAGTCTGTCTCCTTAACCACTCGGACATATCGACCGTTGAGATGCATAATTTCGTAGTTTTATAATATCCTGGAGTGGTTCTCGCCGTCCTTTAAGCATCCCATACTTTGTCAGGTGAACCTGGAAGTGGCTCATTAACTTTCTCTGTTTAATTGCAGAAAAAAGGGCTCTGGTTACTTGATGGAATCGATTACTACATCATAAAGAGTAGGAATTGTGTCAATGAAAGGGTCTTGAAGCCGATTGTTCCGAGGTTCAAATTAAGAGGCTTTGAAGAACATCATCTTTAGCTGTGGAGCTTTCTAATTTGTAATTGAAGCTACAGTTACTTAATAACTATTGGTTTTTCAAGCTTTTCAATTTGTTATTAACACATCATTTTTTTTCAAACCCTACAACAAGGAACCTAAACAATCAATTAAATAATTATTTTCATTTTAAATATACTTTACTGTTAAATATTATTTTTTTTTTTACAAGGAATATGGGTTTAGGGTCATAAATTTCTTGTGATTTTAGTGATAATACACACTGGTACCGTAAAGATTTAAGTTCATTATGAAATTTAATAAAATAGTCCATTAAATCAACTTTTTCAAAATCGAGTATTTTTTAATTTCTACTATTTAAATTAAAAAAAATGAAACAAAAAATCTCTATTGCGATGAGTGTAAACTCAACTACCATGGACAACATGTAGTGAATTGGAATCGAAGTACTTGAACGGAAAGAAGCATTTTTAAAGAATGAAGTTTGTAAATTGTTTATATTATTTTGTTTTGGAGGATAATAACCGGTTTTTCTCGAATTTTTAGCAGAGTTCCCAAGCTTTTTTTTTATGGTGCTACTAACAATAAATCATAAATTGCAGTGCAACATATATTTTTGATCAAATATATAACTTTTTTTTAAAAAAAAAAATAGCTTACTTTTAAATGTTTAAATATCACTGAAATTAATAAATTACCATATCCAAAATAAACAAGAGTGTCACAGGAACATGAGAGCGGGGGTGACCGGCGCTTCTATTTGACCTGAATGACAAATATTTAACGTTTTATGAGATAGCTCTCTATTTCTACAACAAAAGCATAAACTTCCTAGTTCCAATTGTGTTTCTGCATAATAGTACTACTGGTATCACTACAAGAAAAATAAATTGAGGAAAGATCGAATGACATGTTTTTACTCATTGGCCACCAAACTCATAAACAAACTCTTTACAAAGAAACAGCTTTAAACAAAGATCAGGAGCTTAGAACTCACCCCTACACAATTGTCAACCCGCTACAAATACAAATGGGATATTATGATTCCGCTACAAATACAAATGGGATATTATGATTATGATGATGATGATGATGACGATGATGAAGATATTCACAGATCCTAATCCTACCACCTGACCTTTTAGTTCTTAGTTAAATCTCTAGTTTGCCCTAAAAAAAGGCTATATATGAATTAATACTCATCTCCTTTTCCCTTCAAGCTTTTCTGTTCATTCTTCACTAAAATAACAACAAAGCCTTCCTCCATAAACAACATACACCACAAGACGTGGCCGACAAGGAAAATTATAAAAGAAAGAACATGAAAGAAAATAAAGGTAAGATGTTTCAATTTTCTGTAGAATCTGAGCTTAATACAACATTCCCATCATCTTCTAGTGAAGTCATATTAAGTTTAGTCCCTGAGTTCATCTTCTTCACGCTCTGGCTCGAACATATAAGTATCCTTTTCGCCATTTTGCAGAAATCCCTATAGCAACATTCACATGATAAGAACCAACAAACTATATATATGTAGACAACTTTTTTTCTCTAAATGAGCAAGCTCGAGCTTGGTCTTAGTTTGGATTTTTTTTTTCAAGTGTGGTTTGCAATCCTTTGTGTATTGACTGATTGGACTGTGTTCCTATCAATCTTTTAAGTGGATAATGGTTTTATTTTTTTGTAATAACCTTTTGTTAATGATGGGGAAGAAAAGACTAACTTTTTTGGTCTAGTATAAGTAAACAAACAATACTTACAACCACGGGTCATCTCCCACAAGCATCATATCCCCTTCGTCATCAGTAAAGACAATCTCCCATTTGTTGCGTGTATGTAGTTCGCCCTTGATGCCAAACATCTCTTCCAATTCATCTATGAGTTGATCATATCCATCTAACATCGACAAGTCCACAGCCCGACCAACGGCCATACCCTGCATTTGAACCTTTTTTGTATGCCCCGTTACCAATAAAAACGAATAAATTCAGATATTGAGTCGTGAGACAACAAAACATCGTATGCTAATAAACTATCATTATAAATAACATTCCACTTTCACCACCTTTGTGCGACTTCTGGCAGAATTTGAGCAAAGCTGCTTGTTCTGGGATTCTTTCAGTGACATCATTGAATATCCTGATATCCTTTCTTTAGAAACCTTTGAAAGGTCAGATTTCTGATCCGACTCTGCTGCTGACAAAATGCTAGCTTGCAATTCATGTGTTCCATTAGAAGCATTTGTAGGTTGTGGGGCTGACTTCTCCACATGAGTGGAAATTGAGGAATGATTAGTCAGGTCGAAACCAAATATCTTAAGTTTCTTCACTTTATCAGCTTGGTCCAAGTTTGGGTCATTTTCCAACTTTGACAGGTTTCCGGTCAAATACCCAGATAAGCCAGGCCATGGAGATGCACTTTTAGATTCTTCTGTTGTATCTTGAAATATATGTTGGGAACTTCCATTGGGAGAAGAGAGCAAGCTAATTTCATTTAGAGTCCTTGGAACAGAGTTACAATTGCTCACCATATCGGTCTGCTGTTGTTTTTGCCACACAGCTAGGTTTTCACTTCTGTCGTCAGTAACACCATTCACTTGAGCTTTATCCCTAGAATGAACAAAGCCAGGATTCCGAGCAGATGACATGGCTGAATGTGTAACATCTAAATCACATAAAAAAGAGAGTTAGTACTATAACTATGTTATGTTTTAGTCCATAAAACAAGAAATTTACCAAGATTGAACAAGACACTTACCAATAGATGGGATTTCAGTCAATTGTCGATGTCTTTTGTTCTTTACTGCACCAGGCGCAGTCAGACTTGCAGGTACAGGAGCAACAAAGGGTTCTATCTCCCATGGAGAAACTCTTTCTGGTTGCAAACTTGATGCAGCTTCATCCCATTGGACCTATGCATTGGATAAAAGATATTGATCTAGATTTTTGAAGCAAAGGGACCCAAGAAAAAGGGCCAAAGGAGAAGAGAAAGAACTCGGATCTACAAGAGATTATTTACCTTCAAGGATCGCCATTCTGAACCTACCCATTGAGTAGAAATATCATCAACACCAACAATTGTGCCTGAAAACCTGATTCACAGAGAAGGTAAGTAAGAATATTCAACAAAATACTAGTTCTCACACCAGCTTAATTGAGGAAATCGTGTATTGGAGCTCTAGCTGCTCTAATACCTTCTCTCAGGAGCGTCCTCTCCCTCAAACCTCAGCTTGAATCTCATACCAACTGTAAACTTATTGTTGACAGCCTCCAAATACTTATTCAAGCTAACAATGAACTGGCTTGCCCTGAATGTCGTTATAATCAAGAACAAATAAAAATATTTTTAAAAGCTCAGCAGGAATAATTCAACCAAGGCATCATATTCAAAGGAAAGGATTAAAGAATCTTGTACCTAGGTTTGTAATAAACTATAAAGAGGGTTTGGGTTGCAACAGCATGAGATGCAGTAGCAAGCACTCCTAGGTGCATGCTTTGACTTGAAATAACTGACGATGGCATGTTGCTTTGTTGACGAGCAAAACGCCTAACACCAACACGTAACTCACCAGTTTCCCCTCTGAATAATGAAATCTTAAGTAGATCAGAGGTTTATCTATGGACATACAAATCAGTGAATCACCATGCATCATATGTGAATTTCAAATTACTCAATTGAATGTGTGACACAACAACTAGCGTGTGCAAAGCCAGAAACCTAACCTAAGAAAGATAAAGGTGTCCCCAGCAACTAGTCTCTTAGAAGTGACGAAGGTACTCCAACCTGTTGTAAGTAGGTGCCTCCTTGGTTGACCTGCCAATTTCAAGGTATAACACTGAAAAATGAGTCAACGGGATCGGGTTGAAGGATTACTAACAGGTATAAATTCATGATAAAATCTCCTCTTCAATATAAAAATTACATCACCTCTGAAAATATGCTTAAATCGCCACTCATAACCATGAAGATCCCTGGTAACTAACTCCTGAGTCGGGGTAGCCTGGGTCATGTCCTGACAAAGATGCAAAATTGAAAACCATTTAAAAAACCATGGAATCAACAATACAAGTAAATGGGGTAAAAAAAAAGTATAAGAAACACTACCAGTGGAGGAAGGCATTCTGTGGCATGCTTTCTCAATACAGAAAATCCACCATGAGTGCTAGTATCAGAGGCAGTTAAAACCTTACAAAATGAGTGAACTATGGGTCTTGAATGCTCAGGATGGCTGGGGTCAGGACTTGTAGGCTCAGGTTGCTAAAGATGTTTTGAAACAATGGAAAAAAAATAAAAAGAAAAAAAAACTAAATTTTTAGAAGAGATCATAGGATACCAAAGTTTGAAAGCTGTACAAATCAACAAGAACATAATTTCTCTCTTACCTTTGGTTCTGGAACTAAAGTAATTTGTGCATAAACCTCATCAGTTTCTTGCTCAGCCTACAAATATCAAAAGGCAAGATAAGTACCTTGAGATAACTTCGAATTACAGCAACTACAAGCTAGTCCTGTATTAAATGGAGCCCAGTACAAGTATATAACCCATAATTCCAGCTAATTTCCAACAACTTCGACACTTTGAAATAGTCAAATAGATCAAATCCAAGGTTTTACAGCAAATCACCTTTCTCGGCAACCAAACAGAATATAAGGGGAAAACTAAACATCGAAGAGAAAGGTTAGAAAGACAAAATACCAATAACTGAACGTTAATAATACGACAAAGAATTTTTGGGGGAAGATTAAGCATAGGAATCCTTTGATTCAACTCCTGATTCGTTGACGCTTCTAACTGCACAAAATCAAACACATAACGAACTAATTAAAAATTGGAGTTGATAAAGAAAACAACATCCAAACTAAAACTGAAACTCAGATTCTAACACTCAAAGTCCAGTAAACAAACCCTCATTCATATTCATTTGAGCAATAATTTCCGAGAAAACATAATCCAAAAAACAAGAAAGACCGATCTGAAAACAGAGGGATAACATATCAAACATACGCTTAATTGTTCCATATGTCCCTGAGGAAAATAGTAGACCCTCTCATCAGGCCGAGGAATATCAACGAGTGGACCAGCACAAGCCCTCCATAGTTCCGGATACAAATCATCCCCTATAAATATCAAGTGAACCGGTTAGACTTTCCAAGAAAATCAAGCAAATCTGAGAAAATGAGAGAAATCAAAGGCTCAGCTCTACCTCGACTCGAACCATTAGGCTTTGAAAACGACCCACCACGATTCGCCATCATTGAATCTCCCTCCAATATTAAATAACACCCAGAAATAGCAAATCAAAACAAGCTCAACAACTCTCTGTTCCACTCTTGCTCTGTCTCTATCTCTCTCTTTTTTGTGTTTACTCTCTCTTATTTCCCCAATTGATTATATACATATAATCAACAACAATAACAGCACTAATAATGACTAATTAATCAGAAAGCTCCCAACTTTTCGATTCTACCACCATTATAACAACTTTTTTCACACATTTTCCACACTCTCTGTAACGATCTCGATCAATAATCGTAACGCAAAACCCACACTTTGTCACTTTGTCTACAACCGTTACAAACCCACCTCCTTGGCTCTCTCTCTCTCTCTCTCTCTCCTAGTTTCTCTCTCTCTCTCTTCCTCTTTGCCTCTGGAATCCAGGGGAAAACGCCGTTACATAGAATCTCTGAAACCGCTTTGCGCGCGTCCTATTATACGCGACTTTGTTGCTTTAATTCAACTCTCTCTCTCTCTCTTCCTTGCGGTCTAATTGTACGAACTTGACCTAACCATAGTTAGGAGTAACTAGAGGATGGAGTTAAGCTAACGGAATTGGCAGCGGAAAGAGGGACCGAGAGGGACCACGGCAATTAGACGCCGTTCATTTACGGCTGCGGGTTCTCAGTTGTCACCTGTCAATAATTGGATGAAGCGTACGGCGCATAGGGATGAGTGCAATGGATGGAACGACGTCAGTTAAGTGAAAAGGGAGCTCCGTTACTCGCCGTCCCTTTCGTTGTCTGCTTCGAAACAGGCAACAAGGTTGGCTCGAGTTAACCCGGCAGAATTTTGTGAATTTTAATTCCTTTTATTTTTTATTTCATTTTCATTTGTTGTTGAGGGACATTACGATTTAATTTTGACCAAATGCTTTGGTAATTACCGGTAAATGCCACTAAAGAAAAAGTATTTATTCATCGTCATTTAAATCGGTTTTTGTATAATAAAAACTTAATAAAAATATAAATGATAATAACAATTAAAAATCAATAAAAATATTATTATATTTATTTAACTAATATAATTAAAACAAATTTTATAAAATTATAAATAAAATAACACTAGAACTAAATTTTTATTTTAATTAAAATAAAATAATAAAAATAAGAAACAATTATAAAAATATGTAAAGAAAATAGATTATTTTTATTTGGTATTAAATATGTAGCAAATATAAAACATAATAAGTACAGGTATCCCGCTAAGGTATAGCGAGGATATAAGACTAGCTTAACAAATGGTCTGAGCCCAACGAGCTTGGTAAAGAGTACAATCCAGTCAACAAAAGTACTTCGCTACAAATTGTGAGTTCTTGGATGTTAATACCTGGTGAAACAATTTTATGGTGAAACAATTTTATCCCGACGTGATCAGGATCTTCCCTCTCCATAAGCGACATACATGTAACGACTTCCCTTTATTTATGTGTAACGTTTATAATGATCTGATTTCTATTTAAACTAGTTCATGTACAATTTTACTACATATGTAACCATGTATACATGTCGCTTATAATGTACCTTGCCACGTGCGTATGATGTCATACATATATATACCCCTTAAATAAGAAGAATACAAGATCTATTCATTTATCTATATTTTCACTTCTCTCTAAAAATCACTAGAATCCCTAACCAGAGAATTATCTCCAAACAATTGGCACCGTCTGTGGCAACTCAAATCTTTCTAGTCCATAGTTGGCATTTGAGACCTTCATTTTTATTCCAAGGAGAATTATCTTATTTTAGGGACATTTACTTGCACACAAAAAAAGGACATGAATGGGTATCGAGCTGGAATAACGAGCGCTCGCACAATCCACATTGATGGATTTGACGTTGAGGACATGGCAACCTATAGGTCGATATGGTAGGAGCGAACTGATGACAGAGTGTTAGTCTAAATCACCCAACCACGAGCTAAATTAACAAGCACAGGTTGTTCCTTGCTAGTTTTTCTTAGATCCATGTGAGAGCTAGTAGGTTGGTATGATTTTGAGCTAAAAACAAATTGGACTTGGTATAAACTAGTGAACGGGTTGGAGAAGGAGAGTTGCAAATCAACTATAAACACCATGAACAAAAAGAAATTGTCACCAATTGAGTCTACCTTAATTGATCCTAACCAAAACCAAATAAACAATTCGTGACCCCAAGAAATGTATAGATTAGGAAATGGCATAAACTGGGAAATGACGCTAGTGCATACCAAGTGAGATTGGGAATTATGGGCTATATAAAGACTATATTGAATGGGACCAAGTTTGGCCCATACGAAAAACCCAACCAATCAATCATGAACTGATAACAATGCACAAATTGGAAACCAACCAAGCGTGAGCTGATAACAATGCACAGATCCAAACAACCCAGTTACGCACCTTTTCATGAACTTAAGAAATAATATATACAAGACGAATTAATAGCTTAAAGAGAAGAAGAAACGAGCTAAAGAGAGACGGGTTGGGTTGAATACGTCATAAATTGGGGCTAGATCGGTTGGCCTTGGTGCAAATCGTTGAAATACAAATTGGGTTGGTATGGTTGAATTGTTGCGTTCTAGAGAAGAATGGACTGGGTCCTGATGATTGTGACCAAAAGTAGTGCATAGTGCCCTCCTTCTAGCGCCATATTGCTCCTCGCTAGGGTCAAACTGAGACCAGTTTCGTTCCCAACTTGTTTCGTGTAGGTTGGTTACTCGTAGGTTATTTCCCCTATTACTACTTCAGCATTGTTTCCCTTAAAATGAATTGGGTTATCAAATTGGTCCTAGCCCGGTTGAAATGAACAAATTGTATTGGTACGGTTTGTCTATTTGCTGCATCGTAGAGGGCCATAAAACAACAGCAACTCTGTCTGATTGGGTCACCGATCTGTTTGGACGAATGGATGCTCTTCAATGATGTGATTACAATCATGTTATGGGGTGGTACAGTGAGAGACGAGGTATGGATATGGTGCGAAGTAGTTGGGCAAGCTCATATCGTTATGATAAAACCAAGCGAGTTGTCTGGTGCAGGTCATTATGGTTAGACAAAGTGAGTGGTGACATGACGCAGATCGAACAAGCCACGAGCTGGACATGACGTGAACTGATGAGTGCGCTATGAACGACCTGTAGAAACGGGCTGAGAAGATCAGTTTGTGGGTTTAGTGGACTCTTGAGTGAACCGGAAACAGACTACATAAATTCACTTGGGTGGCCGGTGTTTAAGCATACTACGATCTCTCGAATATATAAGGTGTGAAAAAGTCAACCTGTTTTTTAGACAGGTTTTGATTAATAAACGCAGTTCGGGTTATGATAAGAGCTTCTCGAATATATATGGTCATGAACTAGATATACATGCCACAAACTGATGAGTGCAAATTTACTTTCAATCTAAGTTAACGACTAGAGAGATGAAGGAACTAGTTAGAGAGATCTGGGTCATTGGGCTATAAAGGTGAATTACGATCTGGATAGTTTATGCGCATACAATAAATTTGGGTAGTCGGTGTTTAAAAGGGACTAAAAATAAAAAATGGATGATCTGTTATGATATCTAGAGGGCTGGTATGGTTTTGACTGCTAACTGACTGATTTGATGATTTCCTAGTACGAACTTGTGAACGGACTAGAGAGAAACTTACTAGATAGCCACGACCTAAAGAAAAATAGATTAGGTCATACACCTCTAAGCCGTGCCTTATTTTGGGTGGAGTTGTTCTTAAACTTATGGTTTATACTTTTCGAGCTTTGTCGCTCAAAGCTGATGAGCTGGAACTGTCACCCCTACTCGGACTCGTAGAGAACGAATTGCACTGGTATAAGCTTATTGAGCTAGTGTAATTTTGAGCCACTTTGCTAACGTACATACTTGTCATAAAGATTAGTACCGAGCTCATTCCTAACTCGTTTCCCATTTTCTATTCCAATAGCAACTTTTGCTCCAAAAGCTGGAACTCCTGATATCATTAGCTTCAGTGGCTTAAGCTTAGCACTACCCACCAACTGAATTATAAACATTTTGTTGTAGTAATCTATGAGATGGATACAACATGAAGGATTCACTAAGACAAAAAGATGCTAGAATTGAATAAAGTTAGCGAGAAGGAAAGTAACTCAAGGAATTATGTTTTTGAATTGGAATTGAGATTAGAACTATGGGATAGACATGAGCAAGGCTGGGGTTTTTTGTAAATGAACCAGATTCTCACCATTGATTCACAACTTGTGTATGATAGTCCTTCATGGTTTCATGATTGCCAAGTTGTGGATGTTCTTAACGCGTTATCCATTGAAAATAGTGGCATGATTCAACTACTTTACATACAGTTCAATACACCTCTACTTTGGCATCAGCTTATGGCTTTTAGTCGTTGCGCTACACATTTGTTATAGAAAATGGCATTGTGGTCAGTGAAAGATCATTGCATAACATACAGAATTGTCCAAATATATCACCAATGTAGAATTTGACGGGAGCAGAAATACTACCAAATGGGTATTATTATGACCTGGTGTGGTCTTTTGGCATACAATATATTAAGCTTGCATACAAGTAGCAAGATGTCTGGCTTCATTTATCTAAAAGAAAATATTGTGGAGCATGGAACTTCTGGAGAAAGGGCTGCGATGGCACATGGGGAGAAAACAATTTTTTGATATATGTAGATCGCTGGATACCAAAAATGGGAAATTTCAATAAATTGGATGACAATCTGGTGGAATAAAATATGGACAGCTTAGAGTCGACATTGTTTTGATAGGAGGAATTTCATTTCTATTATGAGAAAGGTCTTAATACTGCTGCCCAAACTGCTATGTTGAAATTAAATGTAGCAGTTGCAGCAAAATTTCCATAAAATAAAATTGGGTGCTGGTTGTACATTGCGAGGTGATGATGGAATAGCTTTTCTCTTAGCAGCTATTCGAATTGATTAAGGTGGAAGCACAGACTCTTTTCAACTTTATCAAAGCAACCACCATTTGTATCTTATTTCTACTATTATGTACATGATCCTTGATTGTGGCTATGTCACTATAATTCTGAGGATTGGGTGCCAAGAAAATTAAGAGAAGTTTATGCATACCACGCGAGGTGAGTTTATATGATGTATGAGTTGATCATTACATGCCTTTCTTTATATGATGTAGGGATTGATCTTGGCGAATGAAGTAGAGCTTGGTGCACTTCAAGATCTGTGTGATCCATGCATCTCGAAAAGAAATTATAAGAGGATCAACACTTCATTGACATATGACAATACTTCGATATTAGAAGACTATTTAACGAGATCCATTAACAAGATTGTTGATGAAATGATTATAAAGTGGGACTATTCACACCATATATGGCATAAACGACCAATATTCACATCAGTCTGTTATTATGAAGTTATTATAGCGACCTTTTCACTTGGGCCGAACTACGCCCAAATACTGATGAAGTTATTATGAAGTTTGCACCATATTTTCTTTGGGCATGTAAAGTCGATGTATGATCTCCCATGTTTTGAGTATTTAACTATGAGTTTGTCAAAGTATTGACTTTTTCTTCATGCAAGAAAAATTTGGAGTGCATGTGGGGTAGGATCTTCACCCTCGCATGTCGCATATTTTGTAAAATATTAAAGCGATCAATTCCTCAAATTTTGGAGCACATGTGGTGTAGGGTTTTCACCCTCGCATGTCGCATATCTCACAAAATTTATGACCCCCTAAGTTGGAAGCAGTCGACTGATCCCTCATTCAACACGCGACCTGTCTTATGCCCTGTGATTGGAGGAGGAGTCCCCTGACCCTTCCACTTGGGATGCAAGATACGTCCTATGCCTCGTGATTGGAGGAGGAGTCCCTTGACCCCCCCACTCGAGATACGGGATATGTCTTATGCCTCGTGATTGGAGGAGGCATCTCCTGACCCCCTACTAGAGATGTGAAATATGCTCGCGATTGGGCATCTTATTTCATGCCCCCAAGTGGGGACAAGTCATTTGACCTTTTCACTTGAGATGCAAGACACCCTATTGCCTCGTGATTGGAGGAGGAGTCATTTGACCCCCCCACTCGAGATGTGGGATATGTCTTATACCTCATGATTGAAGGTAGAGTCCCCTGACCCCCCACTTGAGATATGGGATACGTTCTATGCCTCATAATTGGAGGTGGAGTCCCTTGACCCCCCACTTGAAACACCATATGTGTTTCAACATGGTAAAAATGCAGGTATTATTAAATGATCCGCTCATAATCTGAAATACATCTTAAGAAAGAGACTTAAGTTCCAGGGCAAACTACTCCTCTTATGGAAGCGCATGTGAGGGGTTGGATATTTCACCCTCACATGTCGCATCTAACTGTGGGTCAATATTTCACCATGGCATGTTATATCTAAATGTGGGATATTAATCTCTTTTGACAAGTTCTATCACTTCCTTCGAAAGGGACCTCAGTTCACCCCACTACTTCAGTATTAGAAGCAATATAGACATAGCAATTCACATATTTTTCATTGAGGTAGAGCATTTAGGTCCCTAGTTCATTGGGGTAGTTAGGGTATATGATCCATCTTTCTGCTATAAGGCGATGCTTTACTCCTAGTTTGAAAATACCATATCATAGTGTAGTACGGTGCAATAAAAGCCTCGCTTCTTAAGCTACGTGACAAATAAGGGCTTAGATATATGGCTTCCAATAGCAAGGCCATCCACCTTCTTTATTTGTAAGGATTACTTAATTGTTCCTCTGTAACAATGGAGTGGCATAGTAACATTCGCCTAGCGACCTGAGAATAGACACCTGAAGACCAAGATCTTCATGTCAAAGTAAACGACCTGGGTCATGATGAGCAAAAACCAGCATCGCCGATCCTGTCAATACTTGGGTTTTATATTTATAAAACTCTCGCAAGTGCACGAATCATTTCGTAGAAAATGATAAGTATACTCCCAAGGTCGATCTAAGGAATGAATGTATGTGGTTTTTAATTTATTATTTAAACTTTTAAAAATGAAATTAAATCATAAACATCATGTCACGATATTTGGGTTTTTGTGTTTTTTAATCTAAGAACATAAAAATAAATATAGATATGGATTCAATAAACATTTATGCAAATTTTATCAATTAAAATAGTGGAGTATTTATGGATATAATAACTAAGTTAATTATGCTTGCTCATATTATTTAGGTTATTAAAGATATAAATTGATATTTATTGATTCTCCCTTTTTTGTATGAATATCACATTTGGTGGGGTTAGACAGTTTAAACTTTATTCAAGGTGTCCAAATTAAATCTAAGCATTTAATTATCCGAGTACTAACTTTCAAGTTTTAAAACCACTATTGAAAACATGTTGTCCATACATTTTCAGATAATAATTCTATAAAACTTTTGAAATAGAACTTCACTCTAACTACCGGGCGATTGTACCAACAAATAAAATAGCACTACTCTAAATCAAACCTGATAACTAAACCTTAAAATCTAATTTTTAGATTTAAGTTTGTAATGAAAAATAATATATTTCTCTCTAACATTCTTAATATAAAACCTTGAATAAAAATAAAATCAATTCATTTTAGAGATTTTTACCTATTTAATATTTCGCAAGCATAACAACGTTATTATTATATCATGTTTACAAACAGTCAGCAAAGTTAAATTTAATCACAAACAAATTGAATATAACATGTAAGAATAAAGCATAAAAAATAACTGTAAAGAAAATAAAATCTTTACAGTACTTCGATGCTATTCCTGTTGCTAGAAAACCTCCAAACAGAATTAAATATAACATGTAAGAATAAAGCATAAAAAATAACTGTAAAGAAAATAAAATCCTTACAGTACTTCGATGCTATTCCTGTTGCTAGAAAACCTCCAAACAGAATTTGCACTCCCATTTATTGAATCGAAAAGCAAATAAATTACAAAAATATAACTAGTTCTTCTCAAAAAGAGAAGAACTCTAAAACTAAGAGAAACTAACTAAGAAAAGCTAAAAACTAAGAAAAAAACAAAAAAACTAAGAAATGAGAGAAAGAAAGAGAAGAGAAGATGTGTTTTGAGGTGTGTTATAAAGTGAAGAGAATAGGTAGAAAAAGTGGGTGAAAAACTGATAAAAAATGGTGAAAATGGGGAGTAGTGAAATTGATGACGTCAGCATGGCGTGGAGGGCACCTAGGCGTGGATTGGGGCGCATATGGCACCGGCTAGGGGTGAGCAAAATATCCGATCAATCCGAAAAATACGATCAATCAGATCAAATCCAAAAAAAATGAGTGGTTTCGATCCGAAATCGGATCGGATTCAGATTGGATTTTATCAATCCGCTCGGATTCGGATTCGGATTGAAAATATTCAAATCCGAATAATCCGATCCGATCTGATATATGTATATATTATTTTAAAATAAATATATAATAACTAATAAACCGAATTTATTAAACCTAGCTGCACATCTCTTACAAAACCTAATATTTTCTCTCTACCTCCATCCTACATCCTTCTCTCTAGTCTCTACCTCCATCCTAATATTTTTCCAGCTGCTTCCATCTTTCTCTCTGCCTCCATTGCTGGTTTCAAGTTCTGCTCCTCACCGTTCTGCTGCTTACCGTTCTGCTGCTTACCGTTCTATTGCTTACCGTTCTACTGCACGCTGTTCTGCTACTCGTTGTTCTACTGCTCTCTATTCTGCTGTTATCTGTTCTGTTGTTCACCGTTCTGCTGTTCGTTGTTCTGCTGCTCACCGATCTAATGTCGTTGTTCTACTGCACGATGTTCTGCTGCTCTCTATTCTGCTATTCACTGTTCTGCTGCTCACCGATCTACTGTCGCCGTTCTGCTACTCTCTGTTCTGCTGCTCGCCGCTCTGCTGTCCCAGTCTGCTCGCCACTCTGCTGTCCCAGTCTGCTCGCCGCTCTAATGTCCCAGTCTGCTCGATGCACGTTGCATTCTGCTCGCTGCACACTACATTCTGCTTGCTGCACTTTGCTCGCCGCTCGCTGCTTTCCGTCCCCGTTTGCTATTTGATGTTAATTTATGTAATTGATATTTAATTTTTTGGAGTTAAATTATGTAATTGATGTTGAATTTTTTCTTTTTGATTATTTTTGTTGAATTATTTTTAATCATGTTATCTATTTTTTAATTTTTATTAAAAATATTTTTATTTTAGATTTTTTTATTTTATGTAATTTTTCATTTTATATATTGAAATTATATTATATTTGGATTTGTTCGGATTGACATTTATAACAGTTCGGATCATATTGATATTTTATAATTTGCTTATTTATGTAATTTTTTTAATAGATTTAAATTAAAATTTTGACCATAACCGATCGGATTGGAATTTAAAGCGGATTCAGATTCAAATAATTTTCGGATTAGATCGGATTCGGATTGACTTAAAATTGGCGGATTCGGATTTGTTCGGATTGACATGTACAACGGATTGGATTGAATAATTTTCGGATCGGATCGGATTGGATTCGGATTGACTTAAAATTAGCGGTTTCGGATTTGTTCGGATTGGCATGTACAGCGGATCGGATTCGGATTGAATAATTTATAATTTGCTTCGGATCGGATCGGATTCGGATTGACCTAAAACTTGCGGTTTCGAACCGATGCTCACCCCTAGCACCGGTGAGCACGGAAGGCACCAACTGCGCGTAGGGGAGCGCGTGTGAAGCAGCAAGAGTGCGTGCGATGTGGGCAGAAAAGGAGTGGAGTGCGCGTGAGATTAGGCCCCACGACGGCGCGATTTTCTCCATTTTGACCCATTTTGTCCAATTTTTTCATATTTGTTGACATTCCTCATTTATTTATTAATATATTTGTAATGTATTGCTTTCAGTATTCCTCTTAGAGTCTTTAAGTTACGTTTTGAAGCGAAAATACCTTAAAAACAATAAAAATACCCATGATTCCGAAAAAGATAAATTTATATAAATATATGATAAAACATATAAATATATATATTTTTAATCAATTAATATGCATAAAATTATGATAATTTTAGTGTTTTTTGAGCACTCATCAGGTCACCTTTGCATATAAGACCTAATAAAGTAATTCTTATATGATAGCTTGATTAGGCAACGTTTATATGACAAACTGGGTTTATCCCTTCAAACTCAGATTAATAATAAAAATACTCTTAACAACTTGATAACCTCACAAATAGGGAAGTTAATATAACATTTGGTATTATATAAGTATGAGGTGCGCTACCTAACGACCTATATCACATCGTCATAGGATAAACCACTTCTTTTCTCTTTTTGGAAATGTTAAATAAAATTAAGAAAAAGAAATTACTTAATGTAAATATTGGTCGTTTGAATATCGATCTAAAAATAGAGAATGGATTGGTTCTCACTTTGACATCGTTAAACAAATGAACTAAAAAATAGACTAAGTATTTTTCTAACGGACAGACATAACGGAATAATAAGAAAACACTTAACGGATCGAAATTCTCTGAAAATAAATTTAAGTTAAAACGTATGGTAAAAGTAAATTTCTTCACTATTTATAAAGTAAGCGGGAAGCCGAAAGGTTTCAACAAAAAAATAAAATTATTTAAAAGAATATTATTTGTAGTTAAATAAATTCACGATTGAAAATTGTATCGTTTGAGTGGCTATTATTTACTTAAATACGTTGAATCGATTAATGTGGGTTATTTATATTAAAATAGACGATCATATATCATTCCCTTGACTTCTTAAAATTAAGAGAATATGGGAGTTAATGTTTGGTATTAAATATGTAGCGAACATACGACTTAATAAGTAAAAGTACCCTGCTAAGGTACAACGAGGATATAGGACTAGCTTAACAAATGGTCTGGACTCAACGAGCTTGGTAAAGCATACAACCCAGTTAACAAAAGTACTTCGCCACAAATTGTGAGATCTTGGATGTCAAGACCTGGTGAAACAATTTTATCCCGACGTGATCAGGGTCATCTTTCTCCATAAGCGTCCTGCGTGTAACGACCTACATGTAACGACCTGCCTTTATTTATGTGTAACGTTTGTAACGATCTGCTTTATATTTAAACTAGTTCATGTAGAATTTTACTACATATGTAACCATGTATACAGGTCGCTTATAATGTACCTTGTCACGTGCGTATGATATCATACATATATATATATATATCATTTAAAAAAGTAGAATACGAGATCTATTTATTTGTCTATATTTTCATTTCTCTCTAAAAATCACTAGAATCTCTAACTAGAGAATTCTCTCCGACCAATTTTAATATATCTTTGATAAGTGTGTAAAACAATGACAATATTTATTAATGATAAAATATTTTATATTTCATTATAAATTACCAATCAAATTAAATATAATAATATAATAAACTATTTATATTTATATTTCTAAGTTTAACTAAATATTACTAGCAAGTTATACTTTTATCATGTCACTTAATATTGCAAGATATAATAGTAAGAGGAAAAAAATTGTATAGTTGTATAATTGCTTTCACTCTTAATATTTTTTATTAGCTTTTATTATTATATTTCTCCTTATATTAATTAATAGTATTTACTTTATTAATTTAATTCAACACTAATTAATAATTTTTTGCCACTAGAAATAAGAGTGTTAAGTTCATTTAAACACATGTCCGTAAATGAATCTCAGATACGAAGTATCAAGTACATAAATAATTTTGAAAACTTTTGTATATTTTGATTTGATTCTTTATTTTTATTTTTTAATTCATCTACATTAATTAAACGATAATGAGCTACTTAAACATTAAAATGTATAATTGAAGAACAAATTGAAAAATGTTAAAGGTAAATGGAAGAACAAATCGAAAAATGTTAAAAAGGAAGAGATGGATTTATTTAGAGTAATCATACAGATTTTATTAATGTTACGAGAATATTTTTATTTTTAGAATTCATAGAACATTAAATTAATTATAAGATAAAGTATTTATTTTAAAAAAATCAATTCTAAAAAGTCTTTTAGTTAAAATAATGAGAAATTTGTATTTCTTTCTTTGCATCTTTAGCCCCTTAAGCAAGTCCCCTCCTCCTGGAATGAATTTTTAGAATTCATAGAACATTAAATTAATTATAAGATAAAGTATTTATTTAAAAAAAATCAATTTTAAAAAGTCTTTTAGTTAAAATAATGATAAATTTGTATTTCTTTCTTTGCATCTTTAGCCCCTTAAGCAAGTCCCCTCCTCCTGGAATGAATATTTGATTGTGTGAACACCAAATCTTAAGATGCCTTTCGCACTGCCAAACAGTTTAGGGGAAAAAATATATTTGCCTTCCACACTTTCCCCTTTATGTGATCCCCCTTATTGATATTATTTTTTACTTTGTTACTTGTTGATAATATGATATAATTTAAATTTAATTTACTTATATTCGATTCAGTTATAATTTAATTTATTTTATTTAAATTTTATAAGAGAAAGTTTAACCCAACATTTCATGAATTAATTTATTTATATTTTAAAAAATAAAAAAAATATTTATAATTTTATTCTATAGAAATGTTAAAATAAATATTATATTTTGATTGTATTTTGTAAAATAAGAAAAAATAAAAAAATATATCATATTTTAATAAAATAATTTCATTATAAAAATTTATTTTAAAAATAAAAAAATTAATTTAATATTAAAGAAAAAGACTATGTACATATTTTTATAATTAAAATTTTAAATAAATTAAATAAAATATTCAATACAGATTAAATTTGTACTTATAATTAGTACTACATTTATATACAATTTTACAATTTTTGTTCTATAAAATAAGATCTTATTTCATAATCAAATCAAATATATAATTATGTAAAAACTATATAATCAAAATAGAATATTTAGTATTCATTAGCAAATATAATTTATAGTGTATTATTTGAAATGTTTTTATCTTTAGATATAAATCCTTTATTTTTTTATTTGAATTTGTTAAATGAATTGGGAAAAAAAATGAAAAGTACTAATCACCCATCAACAAAAGTACACTATAGGCTACATAAAAAGAAATATATATTAGTTGAAGACATTTTAAAGCTTTTAAGAATAATCAAAGCAAACCATTGAAAACCAAATCTTTTTTTTTCTTTTTAAGTAAAAGTCGAGAATATATTAGTAGCTAGTCACCCCATTTCAGACTTGATGGACAACATAATGTATTGTAAGTTCATTTACTTAGTTAAGAGTTAAGAATTTATTATTATTTTTTAATTAATTTCATTCAATAATTTATAGAAATAAGAGAGTCATGGTAATTTCATTTCTATTTAGTGTGCAAGTTCTAGTTTGCTTCTTGATATTTTAAAAATAAATTTACTGTATTTTAATGTAAAAACCCTTGTATTAAACCATATAAAAGATATACTTACATTCTAAAGTATATATTAATATACTATTAAATTCAGGATGATTAAGTTTAGCAGCAAAAAAAAAAAAACACCATGATTAAAAAACATCAATTTTCAACTTAGAAGATAAAATTAATATAAAATAAAAAAATTGGTAATATTATATTAATATTACTTACTAATTAAGAGCTCATATTACTTACTAAATTATAATACAATATTTAATTAATTTTAAACTTAGAAGATAAAATTAAATTATTATAAGTTAATTTATTTAACTCAATAATAATTGATGTTTCTTAGATCTAATCAAAATTGTTAATGACCAACTTTATCTTTTAATATAAGATATGTTATAATCATTTAAATTCTATTTGTGAATCACTTACATCATATTTGATAATAATTTTAATTTTTAATTAAATAATTGATTTTAAAATTGATAATTCTTTTATAAAAATAATTATCAATACATTTGATAATAATTTTTACTTAATTATTTAAAAAAAATCAAAACAAATTATTTAATAATACTTTATATTTACTGATTTTTTTCTTTCAAAATCTTAAAAAATTAAAAAAAATTGTTATTATTTAAAAGTTTTAAGTTTTTAACCATTTGTTTCATATATATATATATCATGATACTTTACACTATTAAAAAATTAATTTAAAATTATATATTTTTTAAATATTTATAATGATTTCTAAAAAATATAAAAATTCTAATTGTTATCAAATATATTTAATTAAAAAATTACTTAAAAAAACAAAAATCAAAACAAATCTTTCATTAAAAAATAGTAATAACTATTCAATGAATTGACAATGAAATACTACCTCGCATGTTTGGATCGGAGTAGGTGTGGATATACACTATCGAGCAAATTGGCTAGTCCAGGTCATCATGATTTTTTTTTTCACTAACCATATTTATTGGGTAGTAGTAAATATTGTGCATGATAGAAAGGAATTAGTCGAATTACTATGATTAATTTCAATGGAAATATTATTATTATTATTATGATTAAATTAAAAATAAAATTTTATAAAATTATAAATAAAATAAACTTAATTAAAAAATAAAACTTTCTTTATTTCCAAATGAAAAAAAATGAAAAAATATTTAATAAAAAAAAAAAGAAGTAAATAAATAAAATATTTTAAAGTATTCTTAATTAGTATGAGATGAATAAATTTTCTTATTAATAGTTTAATATTTTTCAATTCATTATGTATTATTGCACTAAAAAAATATAAAAATATTTGTAATTTTTTCACAATATCATACCAACCAAATATGGTGCAGTGCATAAGCATTCATGCTATCTAAGTACAAGTAAATAATTATTCATTAGTATTAACATATTGTATAGTTATAATCTAATGAAATTATATGTTTTTAAAATAATTATACTAATTAGACATTTGTAATTTAGAATCAAAATTCAATTATTTTTACGTGCTTAAATTAGCTTTATATAGTTAAATTATAACTAATCATAATCATTCCTAGACTGCAACTAATGACAGAAATATAATTATTTATTAATTTTAGAGTATTATAAAATTATAATTTAATAAAATTATATTAATTAGGTATTTATAATTTAACATGAAAATTTATATTTTTTATACATTAAAATAAATTTTATGTTGTTAAATTATATCTCATTGACAATGATTTTTAATTAAAATGTGTTATTTTACATCAAAAAGTCAAATTATTAAAGAATATTATTAATGAGAAGTCTGTGAAGTAACAATCAATAACACCTCAATTAGCGTATAAATACTGATTAATAAATAAACCACCGTTTCCCCGATAATTTTTAATTTGATAACATCGAAAAATGAGTAAGTACAAACCAATCATAAGAACGTTTTGTGTGTTTGTCTTAAGGGTAAGTACAAACCAATCATAAGAACGTTTTGTGTGTTCGTAATTGATATATAATTAGATATAAAATTATAAAATAATTGTATAATTATTTATTAAAAAGGATTTAACTAGATTTTTTATATTATTTTAGTGATTTTTAATTTGTGTGGTGAGTTAAATATCACACAACTTGTATTTGGGTTCTACGTATTAATCAGAGAGTTTCGATTTTCAAAGAATCCTTTATTGCGAATTGAAACTACACTTCTTGGCTTAAGAGCTCAACATGCGCTAAAAAATAAAAAAAAATAAAAAAAAAACATTACTAATTAGATTCTATCGTATATAAATTGACGCATTTATATAATTTAAAAAAAAAACATTTTTTTATTCTAAATTAGGGCATGAGGTTGATTTCTTACAGGCAACTTTATTGCCCGACATCTGTACAATTCCACTAGTTACTTTTATAAATTAATGGAACCTAATCTGCTTTATGGTAATAAATATGTTTATTAGGTTAATTATCTCTACCGGTGGCCTTTGCCTCCTTTCAAGGGCTACTTTGTTTTTTCTTTAATGTCTTTATTAAATATTATAATAAATGTGTCCAAGCTAGGTTACGCAAGCATGACTTTAACCAATAGGAAAAATAAAAAAAAAGACGAAGATAATTTTAACCGAATCATTTGTATCACTGAAAGTTTTGCAACAACACTAAATGATATGTTATTTACTTTAACATATAAAATAACTAAAATTTGAATATCATTTAAGATATAAATAACTAAAATTATTAAAAAAAAATTACAACTACTCTCACAAGAAAAACTTTACAATACCTTTTTTTTATTAAAAAGGAACAAATAAAATATATTGGGGAATCTAATTTTTTTTTATTTGATAACTCTATACTTTTTTTTAACTTCTATTTCATCGATATTTTGTCTAATTTTGTTTGATGGGTTTTATATTATCCTCTCATAAATGAAAACTCAATGATTATTTTAAGTGGAGTGTTAAAAAAATAAAATTAAAAGGTTTATTAAATATGAAATAGTATTAAGATTCATATATAAAAATTAATTTTTTTTAACGATTTAATTTTTTTTAAAATTAAAATGTATGTTAACGTAGAAACATATACCTAAGTGCTTAAATAAAATGTATGTTATATATAATTGCACGAATCACTTTTTTTTTTTTATTCATTGAATTAAGATTGTGCTTCTTTAAGGAAGCTCATTCTACTTGCACGTTTGCACTGTAACTTAACGAAAGCTTCGTCAATATAAATACTTAAAAGTATTAATATATTATCAAGTATAAAAAGATTATTATAAGAAAAAAATTGAGTGTATTATTCATAATTTTACTTAAAAATAATTATATTTTACCTTAAGATAGTTTCTTTATGCATGACAATAGTCTTACACTACTTTAATTAAATATATGGAAGTATATTTTGTGCTTTGCTATATAAATTTTTTTTCATTTTAAATTATATATTTTAATCACATTAAATAACTTTCGATAAAAATAAGTATTAAAATCAATTTTTAAATAAAATATTTTTAAAGAAATTAGATATTTTGAGAACTAATTCAAAAGTTGTAGTTTTTTTTTATACAAACTAATTGTGTCTCAACGATCAAAATAAAGAAATTTGGATTAACAAATTTATATACTCATATTTTTAAATAAAATATTCTTAAATTTATAACTCGAAATAAAGTGTGAATATTACCGTAAGATCTCTATATAAACTAGAATATATAATATTTGGAGAACTAATTCAAAAGTTGTAGTTTTTTTTATGTCTAATCGTTTTTTTAAGTTTATAAAATTAATGTGTAACTCTAACATCCTTTTACATTTAACATCGATCCTTACTCAATATATGTACCGTTTGGTAAAATAAATTTTTCTTTTATCTATTTTGTTGTGTATTCTTAAAGCCATGAATTTTAGATGGAATCATCATCATCTTGTTTCACTTTTTTTTATTTAGGATCTTATATCTATTATAAAAATAACACTTAAGTTTAATATTTATTTTTTATGACAGTTTAATTATATTATTATAAAAATTAACTATATAAAGAGAAATAATCATTTTTATGTTTTTTTTATTCAATTCTTTTGATTACATTTTATTTAAATTAAAACAATTTTTATCTAATGTGTCAAAAAAATTCAAAATATAAAATGAAAAAAATTTAATTTGTATTTACGTAATAATTTTTTAATAACAATAAGATTAAACTATTAACAAAATAAATATAAATATTAATTATTATTTTTATATTAATTATATGACTCTAATTACATTTATATATAATAATATAACATTATGTTTTTTTAGAGGGGAGCTAAAGGGTTTTTGTTTTTCTTCCATATGTTTTGTAGGGACCTTTCACATCAAAACGAAGTTTATGGTATGTTATGTATATTTTTATTTGAAAAAAGTATGCGTAAATATTTGTAATAAGACTCAATTCTATGATTTCAAATCACATGATAAATATTATTTGATCTGTTATTTCAGTGATTAAGGTATGCATGATTTTAAATTGTTGAAACATCGTACTATACACTTAAAATCTCTCATTTTCTTTGCAAAATATATATAAAATATGTGTTGTGTTTCACGTTGAGACACAATTAATTAAACCCATTTATCATGCATTAATTAGTCATTTATTATAGGTGGCTCCCATTTTTTAGCAATTGAATTCCACCATTTAACACATTCACTAACCATAAAAGGTCATATTGCTTGAAATAAATAGAATAATTTATGGTATATATATAACAGTATTCTTTTCATATTTACAATTTATGACCTGTAATTAGGGGTTTGAAGTCTCACAATCTCGAGTAGATTAATATAGTTTCGATCGAAATCAAGTTTTATTAACAAATATTTATAATAAACAAAAAAATAATACATTTATATTCAACTATATATTATTACGGTAGAGAAAAACAACACTTCAAAAATTTCAAATAAAATAAAAGTTAAATTAGATTATATTTAAATTTAATTCTATTAATTAGGTTAATTTAATGTTAAAATTTAGTTAATTAAATACTATTTAATATTTTTGTATATTATAAATTTTAACGTTATTGTTATAAAATAATAAATAGTAAAATGGCTGTTTGCAATCAAATCCAAAACCTCGTGACCTCAGACAGATTCATTTTGATCCACATTCAACAGTCCCTTAAAGCTACATGCTATGTATTTGCCCCCACCAACGCCATTAAACCTGGAATGCTTTTACTATTGTCACTATATACTATAAAGACAATAATTAATTCATTAAATAACATTAATTATTAATTCAATTTCAATTTCAATTTCAATACTAGAGAGAAGTTGGTATACATAATTGGTGGGTCTATACAATATTGATATTCTATGCACATCCCCATGTGGAGGCCAATTTGCTTGATGTTCCTTGGCTTCCCTTACACTGTACAAATCAAAAACTCCATTTGTATAAACCATATTAAAATAAATTAGTAGTATTACACAAAATAAAATAAAATAAAATAAAATAATAAATATAAGTATATAAAAATATGATATAAAGAAATCAATTGATTTGTCGCAATGACGTAACCTATAATTGGTACTTTAAAAGACGTAGTAGGTTCCTAATTTATACACCCTTTAATGTAAATGGGTGTGAGTTAATTTATAATCTTTAAAGGTTTTCTTTTTTTTCTTTTCCACTTTTATGAGAGATTCAAGGCTCTACATCATAAAAAAAAATAAGACTAATAACCAATCTAAATTATGAAATTTAAATAAATTATTAGTTAACTTTTAACAATTTCACGTATTAATTCAAAATTAACTAATAATTTCTATAAAATTTGGAGATATTATTAATCTTTGAACAAGTAATAAATTTATCTCTAATCAATTAGATATTGTGTTGGATTAATATTTTATTATCGTTTTTACTATAAAATAAATTTTAATTAACCGATTTAGTAGTTTAATAATTTAATAAAAGTGGACACCTGGCAAACATTAAAAAAGAGAGAGAAGAATTTTGGGTTGTAATCCATGTGAAGACAATTAAGTGGAAATGGGATAACTTTTTGGCTTCCTCGGTGGAGGCTGCCCTTGAATTCCATGTAATTAAGTACTTAATTAATTTGTCTAAATAAAGTTTAAGATTTAAGGCTCTTCGAATTTTGGTCCCTTATTGGTTGTTTTAGTTTTGACTCTTTCTAATTATCAACAATTAGATCTTGTTATTTTTAGTGTTTCTTGGCTTAATTGAAGAGTTAAAGACTAATTAATGATCTGTCGTCCATCAAACTTGAAATTTATTCGATTCCTTTATCTCCTAGATCTCTTTTTTCTTTCTTTCTTTTTTTTTTCTCAAATTTTCATATGTGAGTGTAGAATAAGAAATTAGAGCAAACAAATCCAATATGAATGAAATTAATTGATCAATTAATTAACTAATTATAGTTAGCATTTTAGTGCTCATTATCTTTAAATAACATGATATTTTAGATTAATAAAATAAAAAAAATACTATAATTATTAAAAAAAGAACACAAATTAATACTTATTATTGGATAAAGAGAACAAGAGCAACCTGATTATCTTATTTGTCAGATGACTTATCCTTCCATTTCAAATTAGAATTATATCAACATTATTTAATCGAAAATAAAGGGGGAGAATATTGACGCAACTCAAATAAGTTAAGAGTTTTTTTTTTTTTACCAATTCTTTTTTTTTGTGGGTCTTTTCTCTATTTATTTATTTATTTTACGTAATTGTGTGTTTTTTTTCGATAAAACCACTCCACATTTACATTATTCTTAAACTTTTATTTAAAAAAAATATACAAATTATATAAAAATAAATAAATTAAAAGTAAAAAATAAAAAATAAATTTAATTCCATAATAACTATTAATAATGGGACCAAACAATAATTAAGATATATTTCAATTATGAACGGGTGTAGAGGTGAGTAGGTTTTATGTTAATAATCATAATTATTTTAGATTAATTTTAGATATATTTGGATTATCAGTCATGAATAGATAGTAGTTTCAAATAATTTAATCACGTTTTTTTACTGTTTAACATTTATTTAAAAAAATATTTAATTTTTTTAAAGTGAAATATTTACTTAATTCTTATTTTATTATATTATTTAAAATATTGATAATTTTTATTTTTAATCATGTAATACATGTTTTTTTAAGTAAAATATAAAAATTAAAAATAAATAAAATTTAATCTAATTATTATAAATATTGTATATTTTATATATTAATAATATAGGTTGAATTTCATTAATGCAAGATAATCAATCATCCCAATGGTACCATGTCTTATCCGTAATTTGAATGTTCACAAATGCGAAGTGTAAACACACACAATGGGAATTGTTATGATCATTTGATTGTTTGAAAGCAAATCCCATATGGAGAAAAAATAAAATAAATAATTAAAGAAGCAATTGCAAAAACAAAAAAACAATAAAAGGAGATCGAACATAGCTTAATTAAAAACAAAGAAAGATTCCTCCGGATTATAACAGTTCAATTATTATGTACAAAGCAAGTCATATAAGTAGTATAAGATTGGTCAAACATGAATGTCTCATTACTAAACCAAGTCAAATTCCATGTTAGTAATCACCAATTGGTCAAAAAGAAAAGCTGTATTGTCTATTGGCAATGAAATTAGTGCATTAATTAGGTCTATCGTCTATAATATTCTACATTATATATATATATATATATATTTTTATTTAAAAAAAAATGTTTGGTTTACATTCCTTCAGGTGACCTTCTTGGCAACTTCTTAATTGATGTGACAATATTATTATTATTATTATTATTATTATTATTATTATTATTATTATTATTATTATTATTTTAAATATTTTATTTTGCTTCAGTTATTTAAAAAAAATTATTTTGTTCAAAAAAGATTAAAATTCCTGCATTCCCAATGAGTAAATGTATCAAGAAATTACATAATTGTATCAATATTTTTAAAAGTCAGCCAGTTTTTTTGGGTTGTATAATGGAATTGATTTATCTATTTTTTCATCACTTTCATTTGTGTGTTGTTTTTATCTTTATTAAAAGAAAAATATTTTGTTATTCAATAATTATAATCAATCAGATTGACACTTAGTGTTCCTGTCCAGTGTATGGTAAAGAAAGAAATACAATATTTCCAATAAGTTACCTAACCTAGTAAAAAATGGTTTAACACCATTGTTAGGAACTTAGGATCGTAAACTCTGATGTAGTTAACGTGCCAATATCATATAAATATATTAAGAATACAATTATAATTTATTATTAATTATTTTATAAATTAAATAAAATGTTATAAAATATGAGTCATTTAATTTTGTAAAAACGATCTAGAGAAATTATATTATCTAATTATTTTATATTAAAATATTATTGTTTTATAAAAGTGATTAAAATATGAGTTTTTAATAAAAATAAAAGTAAAAATATAATATGAAATTGTTTAAGAAAAATTAAAAATAATAACATTTGAATAAAAAGTTATTTAAATATATTTTTTAATTTTTAATAAAAATTTAATTATAATAGTAGAATTCAATAAATATTAAAAATTAATATTTTGTGGATTTTTTTCATATTAATTATAATTTTAATATTATTAAAAACTTGTATTTTAATCGCGATTAATTATTTTATAGAAAAATCATTGAAATAATAACATTTGTTATTATATACCGTTCTTACAAAACTAATTTTTAATCTATAATTAAATTATATAAAAAAATTAATTGATAAAAATATATAAATTTATAATTATCTCAACTAATATGAAAACATTAAGCATACTCATCATGCTAACTTGCCAAACCTACGTAACGATTATTAGGGAATAAATTATAGTGATCTTTTTTAATTCTTAAATTTATTGAATATTATCACAATGGAATAATTCTTATAGCATCTTTTACAAGTCTAATATCGTTTATTATAACGTAATTAGCCCATTAATTATATTACGATCTCCGTTATATGAAATTTCATCGTTGAATTACTATTTTTATACCATATATCTGCCATCATTTTTTTTTAATTATCAATGGAATAATTCCTAGAATCTTATTAATTTACTAATTATATTTAACATCACAATATATTTTATTTATTTTCTTTGTAACTTGTAAGAAGTTGCTCTACACAAAATTAAAGGTTTAATTATGTTATTGCAGATCACTTGACCTTAAAATATATAACATTTTTATTTACAAATTGTAAGGTAACAAGCAACAAACTCTTCCATAATTTTTATATTATGTCCCTTGCGACATAGTTTTTGAATCTAATTAATGTCTCATATCCATTAGCCATTTGGATGTATTTGGGTTCGAACTCCAGTTATTACATTGACAATAATAAAAACATTATAAGAGCCAACGTAATAATATTTTTTTTTCTTTTTAAAAGTGTCACTTTTGGAATGAAAATTTAGATCTTTATTTATTTTGTAAAACAAAAATATTAATATAATTGTGCATTCAAAATGTTGTATTTGTATGTAACTCATGTCATTTGCAATTTATTTATACAGGTAAGAGATACAGAAAATATAGGTAGTAAAAATAACTTTAGTTGCTTTATTTTTATAAATTAAATATTTTATTATTTTTATTTTAAATTGATAAATTTAATTATTTTATAATTATATTTATAAAAAATTTAATTACTTCAATATAATTTTAATGATTTTAATTTTTTAAATATTTTTATATTCAAATATCTCTCGATCAACGGTTAGTTTATTAGTATTATTAAATCCGATTCAAATTAATTTTTTTAAAACAAAAATACATAAAAAATTAAAATTAATAGAAAAATGATGAAAGTATTTAAAATAATAATAAAATAATTGAAATAGATCAATTTTAAAAAATTATAATTAATATATTTAAATTTATAAAAAAAATGATAAAAATATTATACCATCCATAGGGCCATATTTCTATATTTATGTCGGTAAATATGAAAGGAGAACATTTATATAATTTCAATCAAATTAAATGTTGACTAGAGTTGACGATCTATTTGACTAATCAAACTTGTATACTAGACCGTGTACTAAGGGTAGAGAAATAACCACAAAACCACCTTCTTCTTTTTCTTTTTACTAATTCTGTTTTTTTTTCCTAAATTATAATTACAAAACCAATTAGTTCGTAAGATTTAAGTGGTAATTTCTCCTCATAGAGATGTATGATGAAATATGACATTAGCATGACGCTACGAAAGGAATTAATTATAAAATAACATTATTCTTAAAAATCAATCATGATTTTATGAAAATTAATGTGTTATCAAACTCAAATACAACACTCAAGTGATTTGATACTATGCAATACCTTAAATATTACAATTATATATATATATATATATATATATATATATATATATATATAGAGAGAGAGAGAGAGAGAGAGAGATGGAAGAATTTAGGGTTAAGAAAAGATAGAGAATGTAGGGAGAGCCATATGAAAAAATATTTAATTGGTATTTTATTCTTTAAATAAATATAAAATCATGTCTCCTTTATATGATTTGTCTGACAACAAATTAAACCTTAATTATTAATTTAAAATAAAATTTCAAATCCAAATACATAATTAATAAATATATAAAATCTTAACAAATATATAGTCTAAATTTTAAAATTCTAACTTATTCCTAAAGATATCTAAATAATTATAATCATTTTAATTTATTTATTTTTTATTCCCATCAATATATTTCTAGAGTTTTATTTTAGATTTATTCCCTAAATATATAATAACTTCAACTTAATGTTAGCTTACCTACCAACACACAGAAGATGGACCATAATTACTTCTTGAAACCGTACTAGTTTGGCCCAATTTGGTGAATTGGTTTGTCAAATTCAGACTCATGCCGATTAAGAAGTTGCTATAAATGTTAAATTACTACATCAAGGTTTGCTTTAGAAGGATTTTGACCAAAAAATAGTTGCTTTAGAAGGATGAAAGTAAAAAATAAAAAAACAAATGGGTACTAGAAAACTAATGAGGACAACAAAGGGGTCCATAAATGCATTTGTATAACGTTTCTTATTCTTTTGATTATGTGATCGAATCTTTTTTCTTTGGGACTTTTCATTTTCGTTTTTGCCCCTATCTAGTTTTTATTTCCATTTTCCCCATCTTTGGCAACAAAAATTAAGATTTGGGTCTTAATTTCATGAGCAATATAGAAAATAATTACCTTTCTTGAACAGGACCAAGTACTTTACTATAAACAATTTTGAATATGTCATAGTTACAAGCCTTTTCCACACTCTAATAATTTTTTAAAAAAATTAATTTGATATTAGGTGATAATTAAGTAAACATTAAAAAAATAGGTCATATTATATTAAGTAATAATCATCTGACATAAAGAAGTGTTCAATAATTTATTGAAAAAAGATGATAAAATCAAGTTAGATTTCAAGTGATTACAAAAAAAGATTAAATTTAAATGAAATCTACAATAAAATATTATTATTTAATATTAAAATAATATTATTTAAGTAAATTTAAAATAGAGATTAAAATTAAAAAATGAATAAGAATTAGAAAAAAATTACACATTACAATATTCAAAATTTGATTTTTACATTCTTCAATTATTTCTTAAAAGCAAACTACAAGAGTAGATGATTCAAATTATTACCTGTCTTCATATGTATTAATTTATTTTTAATAATCTTCTATCTATTTTAGAGGAGTAGTTGGCAAATTTATTTATATTAAAATATTAATTTTTATGATAAAAAAATTATTTATCATAAATAATAGTATTAATATAATTAATATATCAATTAATTATAAATAAAAAAAATTCATACTAAAAATACTCTTTTTACATACGTGGAACACAAAAAAATGTGCGACATTATCTACACGACACATACATAATATATGTGAATAAAATCCTAATTCATCCTTTTATGTTAATTATGAGGTTAGTAGGGTCATAATAGCTATAATTTTCAATAAATTTTCTATTTTGATTCTCAAATTTCTTTCTCTTTAAAAATCAATAGATTTGGTAACTAGATTTATGATTTCATCCAAATATTAACAATTGATTATATAAGCAATAGATTTGGTAATTAGATTTCTATGATTTCTTTTTATTTTTAAAATAACATTGCATATTCACGTATATAAATTGATAGAATTAGATAAATATAAATATTTTTAATTACATTTATGAAATGAATATATAATTCATATTTAATAGGAGGGAGCATATTTCTTTGAATATTCTTGATGGTTAAATTAGGATGTTAGCTGATCACTGCCCAATGGGACTATAACACATGGACTTGGGTTAAATGCATTTTTTCTTTAAATTAATTCATGTTTTAAGTTTAATTTTTTTCTTCTAAAAAATAGATAAAAAAAAAAAAAGTAATGACACTCATAAGAATATTGATACCGAGGCGTTCTAGTAAGAAGACCTTTCGAATATCTTAAAAACCAAGCAGACATATTAATAAATAAATATATAAAATTGAAAAAGAAAGGAAAGAAAAATATAAATTTCTATATGTTAATAAGTTCTCGATTGAAATTAATTGAGATTTAATTTTGCTTAAACTAGTATAACTCCTTGGGTTTTAATTCTACTACTATAAACACAGTTCTTCTGAATTTCATCCTTATAATATTTTATTTATTTAATAAAAATAATTTTATTATCTTTAAAAGGACAAAAATAGCGAAAAGCAACTACAACTAGCATATGAGTCTCCTGTGTTTAATTGGTTGACTTGACCACCAACTGGGATAAGACTTAGGATGCAAAAACAAAATGAAATAATAGAAATGATAATTTAAAATATAAAATAAAAACAACATACACACACATAGAACTATAGAAGTTATTAAGTCTATGATTAGAAAAATGATTAAGATTAGTATAGACTACATAGAATACAACAGTTTTTATAGAAATGTTATTGAAGTAAACTCAGGATCTTAGAGGCATATTCCTAAAACTAAACAAATTATTATACTCAAGTTTATAGAAAAATCCATGATGCTTCAACTTCAAAGGCCCTAAGATAAGAACTTTTAGAGCCATAAAATAGTATTAAGTACTCTGCTTTGCTTTATAATAAGGTACTAATTATTAATTAAAGTTATTCTATTAAGATTAAAAGATACAGCAGGCATATAGAAAAGCCTTCTCTTTGTCAACATCAAGCTAAACCCATGTGCTATCATCAAGGATTAAAATTTACATATTTTAAAAATATGAAACTTCAATTTTATAAAAATAAAAAGAATATTAACAGTATCAATAAATATTTTGTGTACAATTAATTAAAATATTAATACCGTTTATAATTATATATATAAAAAAATTTAGATTTAATCTATGGATATCCTTGGTGATCCTAATAGTTATTAGCACCTATCTTAATGGGTTTTTATTAACTTTTAATGTTTGTGTAAATGGTTAGCCTAATTTAGTGCTTAACTATAAAAGTGTCTGCAAATAGATCCTAAAGAACCAACTTCAACTTGTGTGGCTTTTTCATTGAACCTAATTTGTGTCTAGCAAGTTGCAAAGGTTTAGGGTTGGGCATACCAATCTAAGTCCCAACTCATATTCTTCAATATATCTTTCGTTTTCATGACTATGAGTCTTTCTTCAAATAAAATTAAATAAGAATTAAAAAATATATAAAAACTTGTGTACATTAGAGGAGGCGATCCAAATTAGGTAATACACGTTATTATTCATTTTGCCCATTATTTTGGGTTAATACATTTTGAATTTATTATTCATCGGAGTCAATCATGTAAATAATTTATTTTTTTTATTTTCCAAGTCTTACTTCAAATAACTTACATTGCTTGTCAAATGTAACATGATTTAAAGAATACATGAAAGGGCAGTTGATAAAAAAAAGGTCATATAAAACAATTACTAGCTTTGTATTTTTTTAAATCACGTATTTCATGTATTACTTGGTATTCTTTATTTTTCATTTAAAGAATCTCATAATATGATAATTTTACAACTTATTAATATATAAATATAATCTATAATTATCCCAAAAATTCAATAGTTAATTTTTTTTAACAATTTTTAATAAAATATTAGAGTTAAAAATTCTGTATACAAAACCCAATAATCCATGCATAGAGTCAATAATTATAAATAATAATAATAAATATATATAAATATAATTAATTATTTTATTGATTTTTCAACACTTATATTATGATAAGTAACTTTAGATAACCACATAATTCATACAACAACGTTCTAATGGAAAAAAAAAACAAAATAAATGAAGTTGGACGAAAATTATACAATACGAATGTGTTTATGTGCTCGTTCTCACACGCATAATACGTGAGACTCACTTCTGACATTTTAGACCATGAAAAATTAGCACATACAAATGTTGTATTGAAAGTGTTATTGTCTCCACATATTTTTATCCGAAAATAAGACTAAAGCCCCACTTATGGTCAAGCACTCTAAAGAATAAGAAGCATTAGTAAATTAAGGTCCTTGTTCAAGACCAATATTATTCCCAAGTGTCACAGAGGTCGCACAAGACAAGGTTATTATGATTATTTTTGTTAAACGTCTGTGCAAAATAGATTTAGACTTTAGAGGTTTGTTGATAAATTTGTTTTAGATGCATTTTGGTTACATAAGAAAGCCCTTGAAATTAAGAATGCAGAGGAAAGGCCCACAAGGAACGTTCTAAAAGTTTGAACACCCCCACCCCATAAACAAAGATGGCCTTATAGACGCAACTTTATTTAGATCTCAGGCCCACTTACTTTTTACCTTTGACATAACAGTTCATTAAGGAGAAAAGATAATATTGACGGAACATAGAAGACTTTTTTTTTTTGGACAAACAAAAATTTATCCTAATTCCATGCTTATAAATATAAAAAAACATATTAATACTATAATTTAATAAAATAAAAATAAGATTAGTTCTCGTAAATTCTTTGATATTCACTAGCTTAGAAAACTAGTATCATAAGTTGAACGATACACATCGACTACCTTGCTTGGAATTGGGACAATGGATGCACCATTCATGTGGTCTTCGACGATGGTGGATTAAAGAGAACTCATGTGTGTGCATTCAACGCTAATAATCTTGTAATTTTTTAACTTATGTAACACATATTTTTGATACTATAAAGTTTACAATTTCGACCCAAACATGATATTTATAGAAATATATGATACAAAAAAATGCTCAATAAATCAATAAAATATAAAATATGCAAACGCAATTTACAAAAAATATATTGTATTGTTTAAATTCAACATTAAACTATTAAAATAATATTATAATTTTTTTTCGAAAAAACTTATTTTATTATATATTATAAAATAATATTTTACTATTTCGAAATCGATAAAAGTATCCTCTCTTTGTATAGCAATTTAAATGTTTATTAGGAAAGTAAAGTAACTAAAATATTTAATTGATACGATAAAAAAAACTTCAATAATTAATGATAAATTATAAGAATTTGAGAATATAGTAAAAAAAATCAAATTTACAATAAAAATATGTTAAACTTTGTAAAAAGAGGAAGAAAAAAAGATTTAATAGATTAAAATATAATAAATACATTGAGAATATTAAGTGTTACATAAATGAATCACATTTAAATTCCACATAGATAATAAATGATATATAATAGTATTTATAAATAAACAAAAATGACTTAAATTGGGTTCTTTAAGTAGTTTTATTTTTTAAATTAGAATAAGGTTCAAATAAGAGTAAATAATATTATTTTAAAGATATTTTTATTAAAATATTTTTTTAAGTTATTAAATATAATTAAAATATGAATATATAATAATAATAAAATCATAACTAATATAAAATATTATAAAATATTTATTTTTTTAATATTTTTTAATTTTCATTAAGTTATATTAATAGTTTATTAATTTTTATTTTATTAAAAATTAAAATATATATTTAAATAATTTTTTGTTTGAATTTTATTATTATTTATTTTTTTAAAATCATTTTATATTAAATTTTATTTTTATATCTATTAAAGAATCATATTCTAATCTCATTTTAATTATTTATCAAGAAATAATAATATTTTAAATAAAAAATTATAAAAATAATATAATTTATTTTTAATTGATAATTTTAATAAATTTAAGAGATATCATAATCTAAAAAAAACTTAATATAAAGAAATTGTGTACCACCCTATCCTAAAATTTAAGGATATATTTGCAGAACAAGAAAATCCTTGAATAGCTCATCATTATACGGAGACAACAGATACAAGCAGAAGCTAGTGAAGAAAGTTCATGATGCGAACTGAAACAAAATAGTGTAGAGTTGTTTAGAGCAAATATGTTGAAGTTTCTGGAGGCCTTGGTTGGTTTATATAATGAGTACCTGTTCATATATGTAATAAATTTTGATATAATTATAATTAATACGATAAATAATTATGAATTAAAATAATATAATTGTTTTTTTAATATATAATTAATTAACATTTTAATTATATTAAATATATTTTTTCTTATATAATAATACACAATTTAAGATACCATTAAGTGTATAATCCTCTTTCCAAGGAGGCTCAAATAGTTACATTTTTGTTGCTATTTTGTACTAACATTTAAGTACACAAAATAAGGGTGCTCTATGTATTACGAGGATTGCCGTACTAGTGTGGATCCTAACAAGTTTAATTTGAGAAATTTGATAAATAATTCGGTTGGTTATATGAGTACGGGAGTTTTAATATTAGTTGATAATATTATTATAATTAAAATTAATAATATTATTAAAATTATTAATATATAATATAAATTTATAGGTATACTTGAAAACTAACATAGGTAATCGAGTATCAATAGTTAGATTAGAAACATTTCACATGAAGATCAGAATAAATTTTAGATATCTCGATTGATTGAGTAATAAGTTGATCGATCAAGAATCAATCGTACATTGATCAAGAAATCTTTGTTCAAATTTTGAATTATAATAATAAATGGTCGATCTTGTTCGATTGATCAAACCTATAAGTTTTCTTAGGAAATGAAGAATAAGGGTACAAGAATTTACACATATAAACTTAAAAAAGAGAGAATTTTTGATAATAAAAAAAACTGAAGAATCGTGTCTAAACACCATTATTGCTCTAGAATTCATGTTGAGTGAGAGCAAATGAGATCTTAAGAGTTTGTGAGAGTGAGAGACAAGTGTGAATTTAGCATTTTTTCCATTTAAGGTTGGGAAGGAAGCTTGACATTCTTTAGAAAACTCTTTGTGTGTACACTTCTTTAAGGTATTATTCTCTCTTATTTAATTCATTAAAAACATTATAATTTAAATATATCTCCATCGAAAGAGTGTGAAGTTTAGGAGTGTTTTTGGGACTTGAATAAGTTGGGTAATGCTTGTAAGATTATAAGAGTATTGTAATGCTATCCAAATAGTTTGTAATATTATTTAATTCATAGTGAAATATTACATGGATGCTTGTATTATAGAGGTAAGTTCTATTATTTAAAGACAAATCATATTAAATCTTATGTGTTGATTTATTATTTTCTTTGCTCGTATTTATTTCTTGTCATTATTATCGATATGATTAGGTTTATGGATTGGTTTTTTATTTGGTTCTCCTTTGTGCATATTGTTTAATTGGATAACGATCAGTTTACATGATAATTTTTTTATTATATAAGCCTCGATGGTACTGAATAAAATCACATCAAAATTATTTTATTAATGATTATTAGAAAAGTAAAATGTAATTAATTATAATAATTAAATAATTAAATAATATATTTTTTTAATGATAATAAAAATGATTTTTTCAATATTCTATAATTAAATTGCATGAATTACATAATTTGTTTAGATTAATTTATTTTTCACATATATTGATATGATAAAAATATCATGGTTACTTACATTAAATTAAATAGGTTATTTAATTTTTTTTAAATAATATCATTTGATTATTTATTTTTTATAAAATTTTTTTTAATAAAATAATATTATTTTTTAAATATTTTATATCATTGATAAATAAAGAGAAAATAAAAATAAATTTTTATTATGATATTTATTATAAAAATTATTAAAATATTGTGTGGATATAAAAAAATTATCATAAAAATTATTAAAATATTAATAAACATAAATACCGTAATTATTTTAGTAACTTTACTTTGGTTAGCCTTATTATTTATTAATTGTTTTATTATAGTTTAGAGGATAAATTTTAATGTTTGCTATAGTATAAAGTAAAAAAGGAAGAACATAATAAGGTTTATGTCTCTTATAGGATAAAACAAGTAATATATAACAATAGGATAAAAGCTATTAAATTTATTATAGGATTTAGTGTAGTAATTCATAGAGCCTTCACTAGCATCATAAAAAATGAAGGTAGTTATGCCAATTACAAAACACCAAAGCTAATAACTCCAGAGGAGATAGTAAGAAATTATTCTGTAGCATTACAACAACAACCAACAATCTTAAGTAGATTGACAAATCTAGAGAAAATGACAAGACCTCATGTGCTATTTATGGTAACATCTTTCCCATATACATCAAAGATAGTAAAGCATTCAGTAATATTCAGGGAGACAACTCTCAAAAATTCTCCAATCATTAAAGATGCGAAAGACCAATATAAAAACCTCAATAAACTATAATAATTGAGTCTCTATAACTTGACCAAAAAATCTACCAAGGAACATATTGAAGATATAAAGTTTTATATCATAGACAAGGAATTTACTACTATAAGTAAATTCAATATCTTGGAATAAGTTAATCCAATATTTGTTTATTAAGTTTTCAATGCATGACTAATAGAAAATATATATCCAGGAATTAATTTAAGTGAATTGAATTATTTTTCAGAAAATTTTAAAAGAATAATCAAGACCATCAAAAAGAAGATTAAAGTAAGAGACAAGTCTATTTATTTCATATTTTTTAGTTCAGTAATAGACTAGAATGAGGAATGATGTATTAGTCCCTACCACTTTATCAAGATACGGATTCTAATACAAATAAAGAAATTCCCAAACCAAAGGTACTTCTAGAAAAGAAATTCAACACAAAAAAACTCTATGTACTAAGAGGTCAAATGTTAAGCCAAATTTACTATGAACTCAGAAAGACTGACAATTCTAATGAGATCAAAATAAATTATTCAACTAATAAAGTCATCATCATTTCCAATACCAGATGACTCTATCAGAAAAAGATAATGAATTTTTTTTTCAAATATGAAGCCAATTTTAACAACAATAACTTAGAAATTGGTCAAGAAACAAAAAAAAAACATTCTACTTTTATGCTAGAAAAGCTACCAAAGATCATAGATGCATCCATTGCATCAAAGATCGAGAAGACAAAGATACGTCATTAAAAGGACCGTTATGAGAAAATGACAAATAATAATAAAAAAGGAATTGTTGGCAGAAGACGAGAAAGAAAATAAAGATGTAGACCCTATATCTTAGTCGCCAACATGTGCCAAGAAAAAAAGCAATGGCTATTATTTAAAGCAAAAAACAGACGAATTATTAAAGTAAGAGTAAAATAATAATTTTAGTATAATAAATAAGGATTCCTTATGCTATAAAAGAAATCCTTATTCTTATTTCAAAACACACAAAAAAAACCAAAACTCTTTACTTTTAAAAACACACAAAACTCTAACCAATAATGATATATCTAATAATTATGAGCTGTTAAGTATCTTTCTTAGTAATCAAATATTAGGCAACGTTTATATACAAATGTAGAAGGCTCACCATTGTTGTGTTGAAGTTTGAATAAAATTGAGACATAATCAGTATAATAAAATGAGACAAACATAAGAGAAGATCGTGGTGGACCCATTAAATTTAGGCATAATAATTATAAATTTAAGCCAGTTAAATATCTTGGATGTTTAAATATTTGCTTAGATCAAGTTATAATACTGATAATTAGGAAAATAGAAACTATTTTTAATTTTAAAAATAAACAACTAATTCCAAATGAAATTAAAGATAAAAATCTAATTTTATTAAAAAAATTGATAAATGTTATTTTTTAGAATTAAATAAATATTTTAAAGATAAAGATTATGAAACTTGTTTTGAAAAATTTAAAAGATTTAACACATTGTTAGACATTTACACATATTATATTAAAGTTATCACAAGCATCATGTTTTAAGTATATTAATAAATTATTTTAGTCAAAAATATGTAAGAATAAAAGATTTTTTTTTTAATAATTTAATATTTAGATACTATTTCTTTGAAGTTATAAGTATATTATATGTACACATGAATACCCTATTTGTATACTACGAATATGATAAAATAATGTACATTCAACACATATAATTTATAAATGTAATAATTTAACCAGTATATTAAATTTAGATTGATTAAAATTATGTCACATCAATCTGACTATTTAGATTTAGATCTAAACATAAAAAAATTAGTTTCAAAACAAATGAATAGGAATACGAATAGTAATGAATGAGAAAATTAATACTATTAAATTTTAAAAATATTAACGATATTAACCACAAAATTTATGGATATTTTAAAAAAATTTATAAACCTCAAGGATATAAATAAAGATACGTTAAATTTTAGAGATATTTGATATTATCATCCTTATTATTTATTAATTGTTTTAGTATATTTCAGAGGATAAATTTTATTCTGTTAATCAAGTTTTTAGATATTTTTCAAAAAAAAAAATGGTGTATTTTTATTGAATTTCATTAGGAGCATCACGTCAACAACACCATTCACGGAGCTCATTATTGTTAAAAAAATAAACATAAAAAAAGAAACTAAAAGTCTCATTGAGCCGAACAGAGAAAAGAAATAGTCAAACACAGTGAGTAGTGAGTGTGACATTGCAAGTTCAAATTCAGAAGCTGTTTCACAATTAAAAAGAAGGCACAAACGTACAACAATAATTATATTATCCCCAAATTGAGTTGTAAAAAAAATTCTTCCTTAATTTATTTATATAAATACATTTACCTATATATTAATAAAAATAACCAGAAACTCTCTTTATAAAATATAAACTAATTCATCCGTGGACTTCTAATTTCTTTTTCTTTTTTTAATACATAAATTAATTAAAGAAATCTATCTCATTAGAAGGTAATAGTTACTTTACAGGTAAATTCAAACCCCTACAGTACAAGTTTGAATTTAGATCAAAATTCAACTTTGCTCTGAACTATTCTACCAGCTCAATTTCACATGGCTCCCCTTTGAGTGTTTCTCGATATGGATGCTATAATATCAACTCCAACCATATACCATCTCATCAAATTTAATGTAAAATTTTCCCACTAAATTTTGTATTAAAAATATATTATGTTAAATTTAATTTTATATTATTTACTTTAAAAAAATCTAATTTATATAATATATAATATATATAAATAAAGATCAGTAAAAATAATTTGTTACAAATTTTGCAAATTTAGTGCAAAATGGTATTTAATGATTGGAAACTGTCTTAAAAATTAAACAGAATTTCATTTTCATTTTCATTTGTAGCGAGGGATATGTACTTGATAGTGTGAGAACGTAAGTTTGAACACGTTATATATTTGTGTATGTTTGAGTGCACAAGTGTATAAATGTTATTTAAAAATATGTATTTCATATTACTCCCCAACTGATTTGTATTCCTCAAATTTGTATATTAGCCCTTCATTTCAGTAATCAGTAGTTGATAGAATTTTGCAATAATGGGGAATTGCTCATTCAAAGGTGTCTTTGAAGACTGTCCAAAACATACAAGAGTTCTAACAGATTCTGGGTCTGTTTTAGAGTTCAAAGGCCCTAAACTAGCTAGTGAAGTCCTTCATTCTTATCCAGGTTATGGCATTTTCAAACAAGGTCATTCTTCTTCACAAGTTCCTTATGATGAGCTCTTGCTTTGTGGAAAATTTTATTACCTTCTTCCACTAGAGAAGGAACAAACAACATATAGCAAAGAATTAGACACAGAAGTTTCAAACCTTGAGTTTGCTGAGAAGTTGGATTCAAGTGAAGCTGGGAGAGGTAAGGAGAAAAGTTCTGTAGCATCTGAGTATGTTGAGAGTTTGAAAAATGGGTCAGCTCTTGAAGTCTTACCATCTGATGAAGATGGAGTTTGGAGAGTAAAACTAATGATTGATACAAAGAAATTGGAGGAGATATTTTCAGAACAAGGTAATACAGAGGCTTTGATTGAGAGAATGAGGATGGCTGCAAGCTCTGCAACTCTCACGCCAAGGCAAAGCAAGAGCTTTAGAGCCAGCGGTTGGTTACATAGTCTTTACAACTTATTTAAGGCTCACAACTTATTTAAGGCTCCTATTGACAATCGCAAATAGAGAGATTACAGTTTAGAGTAAGTTTTTTTCTTTATTAAACAAACAGTTGTATCATGTTTGCTTCTGCTTCTACTAGAAGTTCTCTTAGTAAAATGTAATTTCAAAAAGTGCTTTTTAAAATATGCGTTCTTCTATAAAGAGTGCTTTTTAAGTTCTAAAAGCACCAACGGCAATTTTTCTGTTCAATTCGAAAGCTTTTTTTTTTTAACCATCGGAAGCATCACAAGTACTTACATATCCTTATTTGGACTACGTCATGATTTATCTACTATTTACCCATTTTCCCCGACACTAGAAAATATACATACTCATGATTTTCGCGTAACAGTGGATCGGTGTTATCTAAGTCGATCAAATTTGTTTGGACAAAGATAGAAAAATTAGAGAAATCAGGGAAGCAAAGAATGAACAAACAGGAATTGATAACAAGAAGAACATAATAACAACATATAGAGTGCAGAGAATTACAAAGGTCGAGCAGGACCATTTAACCATACTTGACAAACTACAGTATATGGAAAGAGAACAAGATAAATGAGTTACTTGTTCATTATACAAAAGTAACCTATAAAGTTAAAGGCTAACCCCCATCCTCCTGCCACAAAAAAAAAAAGATCAAAGTTGAGGCCTTTAAAGTGACATCAACTTGATCAGAACCACAAAAAGGTCTACTCATTTAAATATTAATCCTCAAAACGGCTTTGCTGCTTCATACTTCAGATGACATTCACATGATTCTTGATTCCATCTTCTTAATGGCTTTCTCTATAGCAGGAACGTTCTTGTTGAAGACAGCCCACTGTTCCTCTGTTAAGCTTATGCCTGTGGGTAGATATATACATACAATTACTTCATAAATCCCCAAAAAAAAACGTACTTCATTCTTGGAAATTGCATTGATAGATGCAAAGAAGACAACCGACTTCTAGCTTAACTACGGAGGGAAAAGGAAAACTAAATGAAAAATGTAGAAAACAGACAAGTTGGGTGATGGGAGTGCCCAACATTAAAGAGATAGTTGGTTCGAGCCACAAATAAGGCATAACTTGCCATTTGTCTGTGTTCCCCTCAAATTGAGGATTTTAGAAATCCTTCCCCATTCTTCCTAAGCTAGAGTAGGAATAACTATTTTTTTAAAGGACTATGGAGAGAAAGCAAGCGTTCGCAATATCGATATCAATACAAGATATACTACCATCAACTGCAGAACAACAATGTTTAGTCCTAGAATTACTCTCCTATCTTCAAATATCACCAAAAAAACAACCATGTAATGTCAGAATGACAAAAGATTTGCATAAGCACATAATAAGTGTGTATTTGTCTTTGTAGACTGAGAAAGCAAACTGCTCCAAAAGAGAAGGGCGAGGGGGTTTATTTCATATGAGGATGTACTCTTTAGTCTATCACTTGAACTTTATATCAATTGCAGAGGACTGTGGCAGATAAGGTTCAGCTCTATCTAAAGACATTACTAGTATGAATTAAAAAGAAAAATTGAAACTAGGCTATGATTATACAAAGGCAGTAATAAACAAATCAGCCACTAGATAACAGGGTCGATGCCACTTCGAAACAAATGACAAAGTTGAACACTTTGTTACCTATTTCACAAAGTTGGAACATTTGAACCCAAACCCTGTTTCAGTTTTACAATTAATCAACAAGAACAAAAACAATGAAGAAGGATCTAAGAGAAATAACCTTTAGCAGTAGGACGCTCTTTGCCATCTTTCTTGAAGTACTCCCTTATTGAAACCAATGTTTTCCCACGGAACTCTTGAACAGTCACTTTCCTCTTCTCAGACAACTAATTAGATAACAAAATTAAAATTATTAGAACCCCAAAAGGAACATTAGGGATTATTTTTTTCCTTTCTTTCTCAATCCGACATTTTTTAAGACTAAAATACACCTTCAGTTCCTAAACTTCATCAGATTCTACGCTTTAACCCCCTCAGTTATTTTTTCTTAATATTAGGTTCAATATCTTTAACATTTAACATACAGTCTAAAGTGAGCTCTAACGATAAGAATTAACACGTTAAAAAAATTAATTTTCATTATTTAATCCTTAACTTTTAAAGTTTAATATTTTAGTCGATTATCTTTAAATTTGTACTAAAATTATTAAGAAAAAAATGTTAATAAAACAAAGCATAAAATCTGATAAAGTTCAGACGTTTAGTAAATAATGGCTAGTTCAGCTTTTTTAGTTTTGTTTGTTTGTTCTTTACCACATTTTCGCCAACAGTTGGTGATAAACGAATACCTTACAAACGATGAGATTCCCCTCCTCATCAAACTCAGAATCAGCAACATGTTGATTTTCTTCATCTTCTTCACGTTGGTTTTGTTCTTGGAGGAAGGACTCAACCACTTGTCTGACGAAAGCCTTGAATGGGGGTTTGGAGAGGTCAAGGTCAAGCTCCGCTGAGGCTTGCTTCCGAATCTTTTGCTCAGTCATCTCGTCCATGTTCGATTCTTCTAAAATTTTAAGCACCGCTTTTTCGATTCTTTTCTCCATTTCTGGTTCCATTTTTCTTGTGACGAGTGAAGAAATCTCTTGAAGATGTTTTGACTGATTAGGGAAATTTTTGATGAGCTAAACAGTGATGCGCTCGCTTTGCTTTGCCCTATTAATAGTAACACTTAAAAAGGGAATAACCTTACTACCTACCTTTTAATTAATTAGGTTGAGAGTTACCTATACAAAAATTGGATAAAACCCATTTAAACCAAAAAAATCGACCTTGACCGTACCGAATTAAAAAGTTTATAAATGAAAAAATCCGATTTGATCTATATTAAATAAAATCAATTTTAAAAATATCTGATCCGATTATAAAAATTATAAACCAATCAAATCAGATCGAATCATTTTTATTAAATAATTATTTTTTAAAAAATTAAACAGCATATCGTTACTATATATAAACATAGAATTTTTGTATTAATCTTAACCCTATTTCTCATTTCTTTTATCGCTCTACCTCTGCCTCTACGTCTGAGTTCTGGTTATCTACGTCTTTACGAGACTCAAAAAAACCATAATCAATCGTCGTCGACTTTAACAGCACCCAATCATCCAATCATTCTCACGTCGCCTTCACCACCAACCAACCACCTCTCCTTGCGTCGTGTCATCCATAGAAGAAATATGTATGTGGTCCAGTGGTTCACTCAATTAGGATCCAATGTCTTAACAGTTTTTGTGAAAGGACTATAATCAATGTTATTGTCTGTTTTTATAGGTTTTTTTTTGAGTTTTTGATAGGATTTTTTTTTTTGAGTTTTTTAAAGTTTATCTGAGTTTCTGAAATGCTTCCTTAAATGAGTTTCTGATAACGTTATTTTTAGTTTCTTATAGGATTTTTTTGAGTTTTTCATATGTTTATTTTGAGTTTCTTAAATGAGTTTATGATAGAATTTTTTTTTAATTTATGATAGGGTTTTTGAAAAGGTTTTCCCTTAAATCATGTTTATCCATTTATGATATTGCTCTGAATTATTAGTTTCAATCGTTTTATTAAAAATGATAATAAATATCATTCTCAATTTCAATGTAATTACATATTCTATGTAAATGAGATATTTGGAATTCATTTTCTCGTGTTTAATCTTTTTTTATTTTAGATTTTGATAATATCTTATATATTTATTTATGTATTTAACAATAATATTTATCTATGTATGATGATTAATGAATCACATTTTATTGTATCATATTAAACTGAATTATATTTATGTATTATTAATTATTAAAAACCGTTAACCAAACTGAATTAAACCATTCAGTTATAACATTTTAAATAACCAAATAGTCTGATCCGATCCAATTTAAACTATATAAACAGTCTGATTTAGTTAAATTTTTTTATTTAAAATCGGGCCAAACCGGACCATGGACCTCCCAACTTGAGAGTAGTGTATTTAATCTAGATTTTAATAGGATTTTAAAATTCATTATTATTTATTTAGAATTTTTAAAAAGCTCCTAAAATTTTGAGTGAAGAAATCTTTATTCAATTTTCTTTGCCTTGGATCAAATTATTTAAGTGTTTTTATTTTAAATTTTTAATTATATATAAAGAAGATTATTCCATATTATTAAACATTTTCTTTTAAGTTTAAAAATTTAAAACTATTTATGTATATTTTTATTTTTATTATTTTTTTCTTTAATATTTTCTTAAATTTTAATAGTTATTCATATAAATACATAAAAAATTATTAAATAAAATCTTTTATAATCTATATAAAAAAAATTAATAAATGAGACCCTTTTTATTTCTAACCGCATATTTGGACATAAAAAACGAATAATAAGAGAGAGGCCCAAACATTCTGGCAAAAAAAGCAGTACTGACAGAAAACATAAGGGAACAGTTTTTTTTTTTTCCTTTTTAATGGAAAAAAGGTTCCACCGAGACTTGAACTCGGGTTACTGGATTCAGAGTCCAATGTCCTGACCACTAGACCATGGAACCTTACGCCTTTGTTAGGTGACTATTTATAAAATATCAATTTTGTTTATCTACGTGCTTTTTTGATAAAAGTAAAATCCTCATATTAAAAAAAAAGAAAAAAAAATCATCTTCTTAGCCAGAGTTTTTCCAATCCCCACGTGTGAAATTTGAGACTTTCAAATCCTTGAATAGAAGTGCATAGTTTCTTAAACAATATTGTTTTTTTAAAAAATAAAGGATAGACATTCAATTACACATTAATGTTTTGTAAAAAAAAATTAATTTATTAATTTTATTATAATTGATTATTTTTGTTATTAAAATCTCTTTACATAAATTATTTTATACAAAATTATTAATTTAATCAAAATATTTAAACTACTTACACAAAATGTGATATTACAAAGATGTATTATGAATAGAATAATAAAATTATAACTTCATGTATGACACATATTATAATTTTTTGTATCAATTAACTAAAATAAGATTAAAATATATTTTAACAATTCGAATAGTTAAATTGAACAAAATATATATATATATATAAAAGTAACAAATTAAAAAAAATTCACATACCATTATTACCTAAATGATTCTTTGCCCAACATAAAATGCAAAACTGAACAAGAGATGAACATATGGAATTACTCGTGCTTATGGAGGAACTTTCTCGCAACACCTTCAATTTTTTTCTTTTTTTTTTACTAACTAAACCACTCACAAATCCACAATTACAAGACTTGAACCTCAAACCTTCTCCATACCTAAAAGAGCTATATGCTATTAAGCCATAAGTTCGCAACACCTCGAAATCTTTGAAATCACAAATAAACATTATGTGGTTTTCATGCAAATAAATAAAAAGTGAAGGCGAACTTGTGAAACAAAAAGGGGAAAAAGAAACAAAAGGACAGCTTCTTTACCACAGGACAATCAAAACTGGGGTGGGAGAAATTTCATGTATTTTCACAAGAAATCATGGTGAAAGTTATAGCAGCTTGCCCATTCTAACAAATACCACTATTTTTGTAAATATCAAAGTATAGTCACTGGGATTATATATTCAATCTGTTGATTAGCCATGTGCAACTGGTTGTTCCATGCCAGGATCCATCACAGTGCAGTGATGTTCCACCATGTACCACCTCCCATCAATGAACTCAAACAAATGGGTCATGTTAAATGGCCCAGTATCCACATCAACGTAGGCTTTCATGGTAACCCAAGCGAAATCTGTAAGAACCCGGGCCCTTACATCACGGACATGAAAGTTAACACCTTGTTCCCAATTAAATGCTCTTTGCCAGCTTTGTATCACGTTTCTGAACCTGAAGAGGAAACCAAAATTATCTACTTTTAGGTTATACTTTTGCACCCAATTTTACATAGGCTCCATTCATTTTGCACGACATGTTGCACACTTGCACTTGGCTTTCATAACTTACCAATTTTCTACCTTATGACACCATGTAAAGCAGCACAAGTACGGGAAAAAAACAACAAAAATAACTCCCTAAAAACTTATAACCAAAAAATAGCAACCCTTTTGTTAAGCTCATATTTTTACCATTAAAAAAATCTAACTCATTATTTTACATTGAATACCATTAAAGTTAAATTACGTCAATTTAGATCTGTGCAAAATTGAACTCTATTGAATTGAATCCAGTTGGGATGCAACTTTTATTGTTATGAATTTTAGGTATGTTGTTTTTTTAATTACCCAAAAAAGGTTAAACTATTAATTTTCCAACCAAAGCAATATTGATGCAATAGACAGCAATCAATAAACAAAAAACCATGGAACTCTGTCCAAGCCAATCAAATCAAGAATCAAACGCTTCTTGTAAACAGTAAGTGCCCCACATTGTGATGAGTATTTCATTGATTGTTTGAGATTCAAGATCTAACCAACCAGAGCATTGGATGTGCATGTTTGCAATGTCCAGATTGAGCATCAAGTATTCAAACATTACAGTAAAAATTCTGTAATTTATATGTTTGACCCGATTACCAAATTACAATTGTTTCAGCATCGATATGATTCAAGAAACACAAAAAGTACATTCTATTTTTTTCTTTAAAAGGGCAGTAAAATAACCATTGGAATAAAATAGGCCTAACTTTAGGGACATGAAGAATGAAAAACGTCTTACAATCAAACCAAAGAGTAAAAAATAAAATATATCAAAGCATATAGCATCGAATGTCAAAACAAATCAGGGGTGAATAAAGAGACAAAAAATCATAGAAGTAGTATATTAAAAGCTCATCATACCCTGTAGTGTATTTTCCTGAAGCATGCAAACACTTAACATAATCTGCATTTAGCCAAAAACGACTCATTGCTGAAAGTGACCTTTCCCTTATGATGTTAAAGAACTCAGTATTGATATTCACAATAGCTCTTGTAGCAGCATAATAAGCTTTCCAACCATTAATGGGTGTTATGCTATCCTGTTCCAAAGTGAAGTCCTGGAGAGTATTCAAAAATGAAAATTAAAAAGTTAATTAGTAGGTGAAAATAGGAAACTTTGTTTTTTTGGATAAAAAAAAAAGAGGAAACTTTGTTAATAAGGAAGAAATGTTATTAATTTTGTGTCTTCAGTTGAGCTACCACAGAGTAAAATCAATGAAAAGTTTATATATATTTTCCTCCTTTCAAACCAATTAGACCAATTCAATGTTATAGGGTGCTATTTTTGTTATAAACATTAGGGTTTGTAATTTTCTGTAATTTCCCAAAATTGTTTCAAATAGAAGCAAACTTTATGTATTTACCTTCCCCATTTTGCAATCTACTTTCGTCTGATAAATAATTCTAGCATAATCACCCTAGAAGCCTGGAAGCCTCAAACACCATATGCATGCAAATTATATCCTTATTATAACTAAATCAAAAAAATCTGAAGCATATCTTTGTCAAGCAGATATACTTTTCTCAGTTTCCCACAGTTTCAAACAAACAAAGAAAATCTATACAATTGGACATTACTTCCAAATTCCAATCAATGAGACTGAATTTGAAGCCCGAGAGCTATGGTTGATTTCCAAATGCATTCAAAAAAATCGATAATTTCAAACACCATACCTTGTGATAAAGCGCTTTCCAGGCATTGTCATCATTCGCAGCCCTCCGCATCAGAGAATTAGTCATTGAGAGACGACAGAGACTTGGAAAGTCCAAGTAGCTGAGCGCGTGCGTTGTAATTTCCGGAACCAGCTGCTCCATCATCGACGCGCCACTGTGTCTATCAATCACAACCGGTGACCTCTCTATCATTACAGTACTATCACCACCGTTCAAATACGTTGTCGTATTGGGCTCAGAATAAGAACTCACAATGCCAACGCTACCGTTACAGCGACAGCTACAACAGCACCGTTTTTCCTTATCCTTATTCTCACCCTCCTTATCCGACGTCTCAGCACCAGCTTCCGATTCGGCCAGTTTGGATTTAGAAGAAATCGGAAACGACCGAGCGGCAAATAGGGCAAAGAATAAGCAAAGAGAAGTGAACACAATGGTTACAAAGAAAGACTGGGACGGGAGTAAAGAAGAGAAACTAGACGCAATCTCCATTCAAAAGACATGAAAGCTACATAGAACATGAAAAACCCTAGCTAGGAGAACCACTATAAGGTCCTGTGTACGATTCTGGAGTGGAATGAAAATAACTGCCGTTCGATTTCTGGTAATTGCGCCGGTGTTGGGTTTTCGAAACCCTAATTGTTGCCGTCGAAATTTCAGGGTATTGAGATTAAGAGGAGAAGTGGTTACTTTTGAGTCGTGAGTCGTAACGGAGACACAGCAAGTAACTCGAACTCGTAAAAGGTCGACGTCTACTGGGTATTTCTCAAGGACTAATGCGTCATTCGTCTCAATAGTTCGATAATTTTCATTTTCTTCCTCTTTTTTAATGAGAATTATTTTTTTCTTTTTGACGAGGTGGACTTAAATATGAAAATAACTTAATTTAATTTATATTAAAAAAATTGAATCATACGATAACTTGATTTAAGATGACTGAAAACAAAATAATTTATAAGTTAAATTTTTTTTTAATAATGTGTTAATTTGACACTATATGTTTATGAAATATGTTGATATAATTAACACAATTTATCGCTTTTAATACAATTATATAAATATAATTATATTCATTAATAATAATATATTATATTATTTTTAATAATTTATAAAATTCTATTATTATGATAATTTTTCAACTAAAACAAATGACCCTTTGATGAGAACTTTTCCAAATAAGGCATCAAAAATTCAGAGAGAGACTAAAAAACCAAAGAAAGAAACAGAGAGAGATATGCCCCGACTTTGTATACTCAACGTTTGATTATTAAAGCCACAAATATCAAAGATCGGAGTATCATCCATGCTCTGCCAAAAAGTAAGGACTTTGTTATTAAAAAAAAAAGTAACAAGTTTTTTTTATTAAGAAAACATTTTTTAACAAAAGCATAAGCACCCCGAATAAATGTATAAACCCTATAAAAAAATTATATGAGCCAAAGTGTAATGATAGATAATATATTTTAATGTTTTGAAAAAAAGAAATATTATATACACAAATAAGTCTCATTTAAATTTTATTGGATGTTCTAGAATGAACCATACAAATAAATTAAGTAGTGAATGAATTTTTTTTTTTACGTTACTCATAAACATGTCTTATATAAAGTATTCTTGTATACCATATTATTGACACAGTTTCCAAGAGGTCATCCCTTAAAATGCTAGGAATGTTCTGGGAGCAGCAGACAACAACATCCTTGAAACCAGAAAGCAAACAACACAAAAGTTCAGTAATGGCACTATCTCCGCCATGGACATCCGTTGTTTATGTACTAGCGTATTTAGATTGATGCTCATCTATAAAATCTTACGTGTGGAAAATATTTGTTGTAAATGTAAATTCATTAAATAAAACAAGGGAGTAAGGGAGATTCAGGGAGTGCTTGTGTTCTTTGCTGATTTTGTGGTCATGGTATCAGGCACGGTCACGATTTCGAGCATTACAGAGCCAACGGGTCCCCGTTTCTCTATAGTCCCTTTGTTTCTCTATAAGATAGCATTTTAAGTGAGCATTTGTGAGCATTTGGAGCGCTTGAGCGCTTTGAGCACGCTCACGAAAAGAGGTGTAACTTTTGATCCGACCGTCGGACGGGGCCGAAATTTTGACAAGAGGCTCCGCAGCCCCAATTCCAAGCTCACCTGTCCTTTCCAGCCAATCCGATCGCCTAAGTACGGTAAAAGTGTGATTTACTAACCCGTCCCTGAAAAAAAAAATGTCCGGAAAATGATGGAAGTTCTCGACAAAGAAGAGAAATCTCGAGGCTGCGTTCTCATTTTAGAGAGTTTATCTCGCCACCTTGTCACAACTATTCCAACACAAGACGGGTGATTCCAATCCCGATGGGGCTCAATTACGCTATGGCGATCAAACTCGATGGGAAGAACTTTAACTGTGGTCGCATGTTGAAAATGAAGCCGTCGTGAAGCGGTAAACTTGGCTACATCGATGGTTCGACTCTAAACCACTACAAGCCGATGGCTACTGTAAGTTGCAGATGGAAGACTCCTGTTAAAGACTACATGATCGAATCCACGGATCCCTTCTTGGTAGGTAACTTTCTCCTTTCTCTACCGCCAAAGAAGTTTGGGGACTCCTGTGAAGAACAACCTTTTTCACTGGAGATGACCGACCCAATACTTTGAACCGAAAAGAAGCGGTTAACCGAGTCAAACAAGCCTGGTCCAACAGGCTTATTACACCCAATTACCACAGGGTGTTATGGAAGGAGTTAGATGTCCGTAGGCCAAACCCTACGACCTCTCCAAATGATATTGAAAAACACAATTCTCTTGTTCAGTTATGACCGTGTATTAACCTTCCCGGATGGTCTGGGGATGACCTATTGGACTCTATCCGGCAATGGTCTTACAACAAAACCTTTTCCCACAATAGAGAAAGCTCTTTGCATTGGTTCGCAGAGAAGAAAACCGTCAACAAGAATGTTACACAAAGCGGGGAGTGGAACTCGAACCTTCTATGGTTACGCTAGCAAGAGACCGAAACTTAGTCAGCGAACAAACCCGATTTCAAACCAACCTCGGGTCCGTCATGGTGGGCGCACTTTCCGTCATAACCCAAAACATACTAGAGATAAGTGTTTCAAGTTAATTGGGTACCCACCGGGTTGGAAAGATCAAGGAAGAAGAGGTACGGAGATTGGCCACCATACGTGGGGCGAGGCACAAACGGTCATGCGTGTCACCGCAGCCTTCCTATCGAAGCCTGGCCCCGCCGGGCCGACTATTACCGAATCGACTGCCAGCAAGCAGATTTCCCGGGTTTCAAGGGGTGGCTACTCTATCTTACCAACGGCCGAGAACAAAGAACCGATGGAAGGTAAAAGTTTTCTTGTTTCTAATAATTATCATACCGATAAGTTTGACTGGATAATCGATTCGTGGCAACCGATCATACGACCTACTGTAAAAGGATCTAGTAAAGAGTTCCTCACCAAGGGAGAACAATGATAGTCAATGCCAACGGAGAAACATATCCTGTGACGGGTGTCGAGATGTTCGCTTCACCTTCTCTCACTTTATCAAATACTTTACTTCAGGCCCTCCCTATCAACTAAATTATTATCTCGTCGTGATTTGTGAGGAACTAAATCATACTGCTCTCATGTATCATCGCTTTGTATATTTCTGTGATCTTCTCACAAAGGAGATTATTGGTCGTGGTACTGTAAGAGGAAGACCGTATCATTTGGACGACATGGCGGACCTGAAAGGCTCATTTTTCTAAAGGTTCCTCAAAGAAATCGGATCTCTCATATCCGGACGTGGCATAAGAGACTAGGACATCCATCTTTCGGGTATTTAAGAAAACTCCAACCTAAATCTTACCTTATATTGAAGAAGGAAAACTTTGATTGTGAAACCCGTATTAAAGCCAAGAGTCATCGGTGTCTTTTTCCGAGTAGTTTGGATAAAAGAACAACTCTTTTTGATTTGGTTCATTCGGATGTTTGGGTCCGTCTAGGTTAATTCATCTGTTGGAAATAGATGGTTTGTGTTATTTATTGATGATTGTACTAGGATGACTTGGTTGTATGTTCTTAAAAAAAAGGATGAAGTGACACATGTCTTTAAATCTTTTTTTCACATGGTGCAAAATCAATTTAATAAAAACATTAAGATTCTGAGAAGTGACAATGGAGGTGAGTTTGTCAATAACATACTTCGAGAATTTCTTAACTCTAAAGGTATAATTCACGAAACAAGTTGTGTACTCCACAACAAACGGAGTAGCGGAAAAACAGACATGTCTTAGAAACGGCCTATGTTACTTGAGAATCTTGTTCCACAAACCTATTGGGATCACGGTTCTGTCAGCGGTATACCTAATTAATCGTATGCCATCCAATGTACTAAATTTTCAAACTCCACTTCAAGTACTTTCTTCGTACGTATCGCTACCATCAACTCTTAACCTCCCACCAAAAGTATTTGGGTGTGTTGAATTTGTTCAAATACGAAAGCATCAACGGTCTAAACTCGAACCATGCATAAAAAGATGTGTATTTCTCGGATATGGTCAAAATCAGAAGGGCTATAAATGTCTCAATCCTGTTTCTAAAAAGGTATTTGTTACTATGGATGTCACTTTCCTGGAATTAGAGAGTTTTTTTAGAAAGGACACGTATCATTCTCAGGGGGAGAGTTTCTCCACGAATGAAAGTCTGTCCTTCTCTAATAGATACTGGAATCTCGATTGAACAAACCACGGGAATCCAGAACGGAACCGGTACGCATCGGGCCGAACCTAGAATTAATTGCTATGGCCCCGAGACCATTTCGTCGCTAATCCATCTCAACGATGCCGAGCCTGAAAGTGAGCAGAGACAAATGATACGGTCATCTTTACCTCACCACTCAATCTCCCGAAAATGAGGTAACCTCAAACTCGAATTTCTAGATTCACATAATTCTAACACGGGTTATAGATTACACCGACAGCATAACAGGGGCAAACCTCCCAAGCGGTTCGACCGGATGAAGACAGTGGAGGAAATTACGCGATTAGCAAGTTTGTAGCAACAGTAACACTTGCCCAAGTCTCTCGAAGGAGTTTGACGCTACTCTTGCTTCATTCGGGTTCGGAAAAAATTGAAGAAGCGATGAGTGATCCCAAGTGGCTAGATCTATGAGGATGGAGATGGAGGCATTAGAGAAAAAATCACACATGGCGGTTGGTAAGTTTACCAAAGGGAAGAAAAACTAGGGTCAGTAAGTGGGTATTTATCAGAAAGTATGGTCCAAATGGGTTGGTCGACGGTATAAAGCTAGATTAGTTGCTAGAGGGTTTACACAAACATATGGTATTGATTATCGTGAAACCTTCTCACCGGTTGCTAAGTTGAATACCATCGAAATTCTATTATCTCTTGCAGCCTAATCTTGATTGGCCTTTGCATCGATTCGATGTAAAGAATGCTTTCCTTCACGGTGATCTTGAAGAGGAGATTTATATGGAGATTCCACCGGGTACAACCATTCGTGGTCTCAGCTTGGTCTCAGAAATTGGAAAAAGCACTATATGGGTTAAAACAATCTCCTGTGAGTACGGTTTGGAAAATTAGTAGTCTATGAAAAAATATGGGTATTCTCAAAGTGATTCGACCATACTTTGTTTTACGGAAGGGACATGAAAATATAGCTGTCTTAATTATTTATGTAGACGATATGATAATCACGGTGATGATCTAGATGAGATAGAAAGTACCAAGAAGAGACTCTCTAAAGATTTTGAAATGAAGGACTTAGGTGGACCGAAATATTTTCTCAAGATTGAAGTGGTAAGGTCCAAGCAAGGTATATCTTTGTCCCAACGGAAATATGTACTAGATTTGCTTAACCGAAATCGGAATGCTTGATCGCAAACCAGTTGATACCCTGTTGTCCAAAACCTTAAGTTAGGGGAGTTTCCGACTCAAGAACCGGCCAATAAAGAGAGATACCAGCGATTGGTGGGCAAACTCATTTACTTGTCTCATACTAGACCAGATATAGCATATGCTGTGAGTTTAGTAAGTCAGTTCATGCCTGCTCCAAGTGAGCAGCATATGGAAGCCGTGTTTAGATTTCTCAGGTACCTAAAAGGTGCTCCAGGTAGAGGAATTTTCTTCAAGAAAAATGAACATCTAAGAGTGGAAGGGTATACAGATTCGGACTGGGCAGGAGACATCACAGACCGAAAATCCACTTCTGGATATTTTACCTTCGTTGGAGGTAATTTGGTAACATGGAGAAGTAAGAACATAACTAATTTTGATTACATATTAATGTCTCTATCATTTTAGGATTCAAAAAACTTCTAAATGGATTAAGAATATGCCCTTTTGTGTTAAAAAAATGATTCTCATGCAACAGTTGAAACTTAAACTATTAACATTATCCATTTCATTATAAATAGATCGAAACAAACATAATTATATGCAATTTTGTAGCTTAAATAACACGTTATATTTTCTGCTAGTAAAAATTATGTATGTTAATACTTGCTGAAATAAAAAATCACATGATATTTTTTGCTTGATTTTTTATTAGAAATCAGAAGAAAAAACACGAAAACAACATGTTATTTTCTATTGAGCTTATGTTAATACTTTGAAAATGAAAATGATTTTTCAATATTGAAACAGAAAGCATATTTGTTATTTTAATTACAATCACGATTGAGGTTTAAAGAATGAATAAAATATTAATAATGTTTAGAATATGTAATTTACATTGAAATTCATATTTATTATCATTTTTAATAAAATGATTGAAACTAATAATTAATTCAAAGTAATATCATAAATAGACAAACACGATGTAATGATAATTTTGGCACACACGGCTAGTGAAGAAGAGAAACAGAATTTAGGGGTGTCCAAAAACCCTATCATAAACTCAAAAAAAAATCCTATCAGAAACTCAAAAAAAACCTATCATAAGCTAAAATCAAAATCCTATCATAAACTCAAAAATAACCCTATCATAAATTAAAAAAAAAGAGACTTGACAACCAATCCAAAATATAGACAATGTCTCGTACACGAAATTGTACTGAGAGTATTTGGAGAAGTCACACGAAACAATTCATCCATAAACTTGAACATATATCAATCAACTCACCATATACTTATATCGTTCATAAATGACAAGACGCGAGGAAATGTGACAAGCTGGTGGTGGAGGTGATACGAGGATGGTTGGCTTAAGTTAAGGTTTTTTTAAATCTCATTCTCGTAGAAGTAGACGACCACTAAAAATGAAATAGGATTAGGATAACGTGATTTCATAATATATATATATATATAGTACGCAGTTTAATTAAAAATAATAATTATTTATGAAAATCGGTTAAATCCGATCCGATCGGTTTATAATTTTTATAACCGAATCGGGCCGTTTGAAAATTGATTTTTTTGTTTAAACTGATCCGATCCGATCTATGGACATCCCTAATTGCACTTGTAACATAATGTCTATAAGGCTTAATATTATTTTTATTATTGTTGTTTTTTTTAAATTAACTTTGAACTAAATTTTACGATTTTGCCATGTTACAAGATCTCGTGTTATTAAAATTGTAAAATCTTATTATTAACTTAAATAGAGGTATTTGAGATTTTTTAGATATACAGATACATGTTAGATGCTCTGATAAATTATGTTTCTCGCATCTCTAGGACTAAGTATCTATCGTTTATTTGTTTCCAACCCGCCTTTCTAACTTACATTTCTCTTAAACAAATAATAGATTTTTTTTATTATGTATTTTTCGTAAATTGTAATTGTATTTTGATCTCTTTTCATCATCAACTGCATTGAAAAAAGAGAGTAGATAAAGTCACTATTATAGCAAAAACTATTCTCTCATGTTTTTGCTACTTTTTTAAATTGGATTTTACGCATCTTTATTTTAAAAAATTACCTTGTTTATAATTTATGATAATAAAAATAATAAATTTTTTTAATTTAAAAATATATGAATTAATAATAAGTTGTTATTTTTATTGTTATAAATTTTAAAAGTATTAGATTTATTATTATACTAGCACGTAATAACAATTGAATATATTATTTTTTACATGTCTACCTAGGTACATTAATAATAAAAAAATACATTCAGAAAATTGTTTACATTATTTTAAAAATAAATGGGATGGGAAAATGTGAGATGTTAAATTTAAATAAAAATAATTTAATAATGAAATAATTATAAAGGATGTTTTTGTAAATACATTTAAAGTTTAAATTTTTTAAATTATAGAAAAAAGTTTAAATTTAACAATAAAAAACTTACTAAGAAAATAAGTTTCAAAAATAATTTGGGGAGAATATTGTTTTCTATTTTTTAAGATATTGATCAAACACGTCATTATTTTTAAATTATACTCTGGAAACAAATTTTTAACATTATTTTCTAATCATCCGACCAAATAGGCTTTTAGGGTTTGTTTGGTCAAATAATTTAAAAATTATTTTCTATGTTTAAAAATAAAAAACTAATTTTAAAAATAATTAATATGTTTGGTTATAATTTTTAATGATAATTTTTAAATATTATGTTAGCTTGAAAATAAAATATTGAAAACATCTTATAAAAATGCCGGAGCTTATATATACGACGCTTTAAATGGCACTCTATATTATCATTCATAATTTTTTTTATTTTAATTAGTAATAATATTATTAAAATGTAAATTATTATTATTATAAAAATAATTTATGAATAATAATTTAATAATGATATTAAAGTATAATTAATATTAAAAATAAAATAAATATTTTTTATATTTTTTATCATGATAATATTATTACTTATTTTAATTTGATATCATTTTAAATATTTTCAATCTTATCCCAACTTTTATTATTTTTATTACTTTTTAAAAACTACACTAATATATATATATAATGATACGATTTAAACTCACGTTTCTTTTATTAAAATATTAATTTAACTATTTCAATTATTATCATGTTGTATGTATTTTACCCATTTTGAATATTATTTATATTTTTAATTTTTTTAATTTATTGATAAATAATTAACATTTTAAAAAGTCATTGAAAAAAATATATATAATCTAAGAGTTTAAAAAAAAAATATTTCACATGTAAGACAATTTTGTCAAACGCATTGAAAACATGTTTTCATGTTTTTCTTTTCTTTAGAATAGTTATTTTAAAATAAAAGCCAAACAATTCATTATTTTCTAAAATGATAAAAAATTATTTTCTAATAATAATTAAAAAATGTTTTCAAATTAACCAACCAAAGAAGCACTTAGCATACTTGAAACATAACAATGTGTTCCTTTGCAACTAGAATGACCAAGATTCTATCGTATTTGGGCTTTAATGGTTTTTTTTTTATTATTATTCTAGCTAGAAAATCAATAATAATGAAGAGATATTGTTATTTTATTCTATTAAAATTGACTTGATGATTCAGACCAATAGCACATGCTAAAAAGAATAGTATGAGATGAAAAGATGAGATAAATTGGTCCGGATCACTAAGTTAACTTAACAAATTAATAGTTTTTCATTAGTAATAACACTAGTCATTAGTTTTAGAAGCATAAATAAAACCAAGGATTTTGTTAAATGGTATTTTTACTAAAGCAATATTTATTAAGCTAAATTGTCATTTTTACAGCAAAATTGGGAATTCAAATATGCCATAAGAATTCTACATCACCAGTCTTCTTTTTACAAACTGTAACCAGTGACCAGATAGAGGCCAAATAAATGAATAACTAATCCTATAAAACCACAAACTAACTACCGATCAAGGTAACAAATATAGTCATACTGCTACTAACAAGTATCAAATACCAACCTCTACTTGTCCTGCACACTTGACCAGAATGAGAGGCTGTAAGAAACCCCATAACTCGTGTCGAAACTAGCTTCAAAATTGCTAAGCATATGAAGAATAGACTTATTGCTAGCACAGCCAGCTCCTTGTTTTCCAAGCTTGCTTGATCTTGTACAATCTTTTCAACATGTAATCTGTATCAGCGATGGTAAAAAGAATGTTAATCCAAAATAAAAGGTAACAACAAGAACGAAATGCTTACTCAATCAATCATACATTTAAATATGGATGTTGAAAAATGAGGAAAAACAAATTACTTGGGGTGTATTTGATGATTTTGATTTCTAATTTCTGATTACTTTTCATATGATTTTTTTAATTAGGAATGTTTGAAAACTACTTTTGATTTTAATTTTTATATTTTTAGAAATTACTACCAAAATATAGGATGATTCATAAATAAATAAAATATATATATTTTAATTAGATTTTAGATTTTTACTTTTGTAGACAATAAATCAAGTATATGACTTTTGTATGTACAAATATCGGAAGAAATTAACTAAAAACTCAAAATTTGTAAATAATAATAAAAAGTTTAGCTAATGTTTTAAGTTTTTGAAAAAAATTAGAAAACAAAAAGCTTTACACAATAAACTTGTACGTAATTTTTTATTTGTATTCTTGAAAATCATTAAATAGAAATTGTGATCAAACACATTGGTAATGATTTTTATAAAAAAAAAATCAAAAATCATAAAATTAATTATTTAATTATAAATCATAAATCAGATTTGTTATCAACCATGGCTTATTTTGTAAAGTGTTTTGATTTCTCTTTTTCATATTCAAACTCAAGTTTTACAATTTATTGTTGTTTGAGTTTTTTTTTTCACTTTTCATCTTAAGTGAAAATGAAATCCACTTTCTAACCTCAACAAATTATTTTCTCTGACCAATACATCCAATTGAGTTGAGACTGCAGCTTTCCATGACTCAAGGTCGGTAATTCCTTTTTCCTGAAAATTGTAATGTGTTCAAACTGTAAGATTCATGCAAATACTCAATCCTTTGAAATGAGAACAACTACAGAATGGGCATATAGAAAAAGTAAATAGTACCGTCGTCTCCTTCCACCTCAAAAGATCTCTAGTCTCACTTCTGCTCTTCTCCAAAAGCAATGATATTCTCAATAGTTCATTATCAAGCACTGGCAAAATATCTTTTTGTCTTCTGTTCAATTCTTTAATGTAATCCTCTAGAACAGATAAGTTCAACTCATGTGACCTAACCTTCTGCATCAAAATCTTTAGGACAGTGTCCCCTGCAATTCTACCGTTTTGTTTATTCCTAACTTCCATAATAGGATCAGGAACCTTGTTTGTGATCATCGGACTTCTAGTAACATCTAAGTCGGTTTTCTGCTTCTCATCCATGTTCTCTAATCCTATACCAGAAGTTTGAATCCCACTTTGAGTTTGGGCGTCTTTTTGGTCAATTGAACCAACATCTGGTTCTAAAGCAGGCTTTGCAGTTGAATTAGGTTGTGGCAATTTATTGGAAGCAGTTTCTGCAGATGCGATGATAAGATCTTCCAGCATCCTCTCAATTGCATCAACACCATATACCTCTAAAACACTTAATGTGCAGTAGAACTCTGATCCATAATGACTGAGAAGATCCAACTTCAAATATCTTGCCCATTTGGGTTCAGGAAGCTTGAAGTTCTGAGCTAGTTTCACATTAGAAGCAACAAAACTTCCCAGATGATACCATGTTTCAGTGGGATAACTTAAACTCCCAGATAATTCAAATTCCTTGAAATTAGAAGAATAGTGCTCAAAATTTGCAATTTTTACAGAATCGACCAAAATCTCTTCAGCAAGCTCAATAACAACAAACTTCCCACCAACAGAACAAGGATTTCTCAGGTACCTATCATGATCCTTGCCCAAAATGTTACTTGCTCCTTTAGCTTCCTTATTATGAGCTACCACTTTTGCACCCTTAGATGCAGAGGCATAATTATACTCGGTGCCATCAGGTTCAAGCCGGTGGGTGATGTTAACAAGCCGAGGAGACATGCCCTGACCTTTTTCTTGTCTTGAAATGTTTCGAAACTCATCAAAATTGAGATAAGGAGGAGGATGAGGTGTTCTCCCATTAACGAGTTCCGTTTCAGTTCTCTTTTGCTCTTCTTGTGGTCTCCTCACTTCACAAACTAAAGCATGGTAACCTAAAGCATTGCAAACTACTTCTTCTAAGGTCTTTGTTTTTGAAAGTGAGTACTCGGCACTTGCATAGTTATGACGGACACTAATATTACTACGACTTGTTGACGAGGAGTTATACTCCATTGACATATCATTAGTAGTACTGTTATTGTTACTCCTATTCAGAGAATAGGAAAATAAATGGTCAGTAAGCTGGCCATTGCTAATACTAGGACAAACTAAGCTTCCATTATTAGGAGGTGAATTCCCTGAAAATAAAAAAAATTAAAAAAAAAGTAAGAATAGAACCTCCTTTCATACAACAGTTAATTAAGCATAGGGTAGATGAAAAAAGAGAATATGTCTCCTAATGACTATCCAGAAATTATTCATCAAATTTTTTGTTTGTGCAACTCTTTCTTGGAACGTGTTACAATGCCTATAAAAATAAAACCAAGAAAAATAATTGGGCGTATACAGATCATATACACCAGGAGCAACCAATTATTTCTCATGGAAATCCTACAATCATCATGTCTTCGTTGAGCTCTACACTTTTTCTGGGATTTTCTAAAAAATTGTAACCAATCATTAGGCTGATTTGTGTTAAATTTTTACATGATAACAGAAAAGTATTAAATTAATCACAAGCCAGGAGAAAGGAATAAGTTTTAAAGAGCAGATTATTAAATGCTACACCTAAACACCAAATTTTCCCCATTTTCTTTTTCCTTGTGTTGCTCAAAACAAAAGTAGATGAATTTACCCAGATGTAAGAACTGGTATATAGGAGCATAAAAGGGGGGAAAACAAAATAAAGCAAAGAATATGGCAGTAAAAAAAAATACCTGAATTGCCATGGCCAACACCAAGTCTAGAGTAGAAAAGAAATAGAAGACACCAAAGGGAAAAGATCAAGGAAAGAGAGAGCTCGTAGAAGCTCTTTCTGTTCTTATTGCGGTTGTTTTTGGTTTTGTTGATGAGATCATTGTTGTTGTCGCCGTTGAGATTATTGGTCTTGACATTTTGACATTTGATGACATTTAAGCACCCATTACGATGCTTCTTCATTATCACATCCGTACAAAAAGATAAATACGTCGTGGGTTTGTGTTAGTTGAGAAATTTGAAGAAAAGGGGTTTATGGTGGATGGTCTTCTCTTCTCTTCTCTTCTCTTCTCTTCTCTTCTCTTCTCTTCTCTTCTCTTAGCTTCTTTAGCTAAGCGTTGTTCATGTTCCAACAATCATCAGAGACAAAGAGGAAATAGAGAAAGGAGAAGAAGAAATCGTGTTATCGTTGGTTTCTTTGTGTGGCGGATTTACTCTCACTGTTGCGCAAACTTCTTCTTGCCGTTGATGCATTGCTTACAATTCGGGACCCAATTTTAACCCTCCGATTACCACTTTTTTACCGTTTGATTTTTTGATTTTTAGTATTCTTCTTATTATTTTTATAGAAAAATACATCCAGATTCTTAGGTACGTTAATTATAGTTCTTTTTTCTTTCTTTACGTTATATTGCTTTTGGTATGAAAAGTGATAACATAAATAAAATAATTAAATTTTAAATTATTTTCTTTTATTTTTTATTAATTTTATAATTATCGTTTTTATTATTAAAAATAATCTATAATTAATATTTTAGTAAAATTTTAAAAATAGGAAAAATAAAATGCATAATCGTTATGATTTCACTTTTTTTAAAATAAAATAATTAAATTAATACCAAAAATAATAAATAGACAAAACTATAATTTTAAACATACTAAGAAACACATGCGATGATACACCCAATTTGTTTAGAATATTTCTATATACATCATATTGTTGTAAAATAACAAATAATATATTAATTTATTATTGATTGAGATAATTGAATCTATTTTTTTCTTAAATAAACTTTCATATAAGTTGCTTTACAAAATGATTGTTATTAATAACCAAACTCTTCTATACACCAGGGATTGATTAAGTTGGTTTTTAAATTATTTTATAAATATACCTTATCTTAAAATTTTAAGGGAAGTATATTTGATTGTTTTGAATCTATAAGATATAAAAATATTCTAATTAAAATAAAAAAAAATATATCATATAATTTAACTTAAAAATTATTACTGTTATATATTCTATTTAATCTCTTATCGCTAAAAATAGATAAGATGATTTTAATAGTTATTGTGAAAATATTGAATTATACATTTTTTTTAAATTAGTCGTTAAAAACTTTCTACAAAATAATTATAAAAATTAGAATGCATTTAACAGTTTACGGAACGTTAAATGAAGATATAAATTTAAGTAAAATCTCATGTAATCAATTAATAACATATAATCTATATAACAATATAAGAAATAATAATAATTTAGAGATCTTACACCAATTTAAGAGTGAATTAAATAAGGTGTGAAAAGTAAATGATAAGAATATTTTTTTACAAATTAATATTAGATTTTAAAATTTTAAATAAACTCAAACTTATAATTATAATATATAAAATAATAATTAAAAATATATTTTAAAAAATTAATATATTAATATTATAAGTGCAGTTCGATTCATTTAATTTTTATAACTATTAAACCTCTAACCTAACCGTTAAGATTAATTTTGATATTTTTTTAGACTTATGGATCAACCAATCTCTAAATATTAATTTTGATATTTTTTAAATTTATTTGTATCAACCAATCTCTAAAAATATATAAAATTTCAATTTAATCTTGATTCTTACTGTAGTTTCAAAATAAAAAGACCATGATTAAATTCCATCCATTGACGAACAGAAAAAGTCTTGGGAGCTCTTTAATCAACTTCAAGGGTAATTTACCTAACATGTGACTAAAAGATTAGTAACAAGTTTATTATGTCATGTTAGGTAGCGAAAAAAGGTAGAAAACTGTTGATAAAGGAAAGAGGAAATGAAGAGATTGGAAGAAAAGAAAAATCAAAATCTACAACAAATATGGTGCTAGCTTTCTTTCGATTTGTAAACTACATAAATTATGGGACAAAAAAAAATTCACAAAATACACCAAAAACTATGCCATGAAAAAATCCATGCATGCTAGAAGCTATTGAAGCCGTGGACAACACTAAAAGGTGCATCATTTACCGTGTTCCTCTTCTGATTGAGTGCAGAGGGCATACTCAAACTCACGTCTCTGTTCTTCTCTGATGAATGGGAGGCTTCCAGGATTTTCTTCCTCAAAAAGTAGACTTACTGGCGTCTGTGGAGGGTACTTGTTCAATATGAAATCAATTTCTTCACCGCTGATTTCGTTTTGATTTAGAAGGACCTACATTTATTGAAAGTTCACAAGTTTTACTTACATTTCCACAAACCTCAAAAAACAACTACATTCTTAAAACTCAAGTCAGGACGTAAATTACCTTAACAGCTTTAAGAAGAGCTGCATGATGCCTATGAAGCAGAGAGACTGTTTTTTGATACATGTCAAGTAGAAGCTGTTCAGTCCTCTGTGCAATTTGATCATCTAAATTGAAGTTAAGTGGTGGTTCTATCAAATCATAATCATCGTAGAGGGATCCTTCAAAGTCCAACCGTGGACCTATGAATTTAACTTTTTTTCTCCAAGGTGGTGGTTCTCCGTGTATGACCATTGGATTTTCCAAATTCCATCTGTATCACGAAGAATCTCATATTACGACACAGAGAAAGTAAGTTCGTGACTAAAATAAAGGTTAGTGAGAGCTTACATGGTTAAGATTTTACGAGCAAGCCAAGATGCATCAGCAAGGTAGCCAGCCGATGCCCTTGATGTGTCCCGACCATAGATGACCTCTTCAGCAGCCCTACCTCCAAGTAAAACCTGTGTGCAAAGACAAACTCAACATAAAAAATACACTATACCTCAAAAGTGGAAATATCAGCATGAATATGTCCCCCCAAATAATAGAGGATAATAGGAAAGAAAAGAAGGCACCAAGCAACCTGAAGGCGGTGAAGCAACTGTGGTCTGCGCTCGAACATGTATTTTTCATCATCTAATCGATGAAATATAACTTGAGATAAAGTCTGCATGAATCACTTCCAACAGTTATGGAGTAACTAACTGTAATGTGAGGATATAAAAGAGTCAAATATATCTAAATTACAAAACATAAATAAGTAGTCAAAATGTCCACACGAAGCCACGTATGGTAGCAAACAAAAACATAAGAAACCATGTAATAGAGAATGTTCCATCTACCAATATCTAGAAATTGGGAAAGTAGGAAAGGTTGAACTGTAAGTAAATGCTAAGGAAAAAATGAGGACCTGACCACGGGGGACAATTGATATGCGATCGCAACATTCTACCAGTGCATTCTCATAGAACCTAAGAAGATGAGAAGTCATTGCAACTCCCACTTCAGTAGCAGCACGACGACATTGTCCCTGATGACCTAATTCTATTCCAACACGTTTAGGTCCTATAGTAAGTCTGTCAACTGCATCATCCAAGTCCGACTGAAGAATTGATTGATGACCCCTTCTGACAGCCACAAGTGCAGACTCTTGCACCAGCTGAGCTAATCTAGCTCCCGTCCATCCTGAAAATTTAGATTAATTGGATTCAAACAACGAAACATAAACATTAATTAATACAATAAAATAAATAATACCAGGCAAGTTTTGCGCATAGCTAGACAAGTCAACAGAGTCTGACATTTTCACTTTGCTTGCATGAATTTTTAAAATCTCTAGTCTTCCCTTTGCAGCAGGTGGGCGAATTCTTATCTACATGTGGAAAACCCCACAAGTCAATTAAACTTCAGTTATCAGAAGCAAAGCTAAAGGCTTAATAATCAAACTGCATATTGATCTAACCAATATAGAGTTCATGTGGATAACTTAAATCTATGATAAAGAACCATTAAGCATGAAAAGTCCAAAGACAACTGGATCAGTATTAATCTGTCTAAAAAATGCGACTAATATCCATATCATGCTTAAACAGATTAGTTAAATCCACGAAACTAACAGAGGTGACCAACATTTCCTTTCCCCATCAATTTTGAAGTTAAGGTTAGCTAAAAGGTGTCTTCAAATTTAGCAGAAGAAATGACCTTGCGATCAAAACGACCTGGTCGAAGAAGTGCAGGATCTAACAGATCCCTACGATTTGTGGCAGCTAAAAATATAACCCCTTTGCCAGTATCAAAGCCATCAAGTTCTATCAAAAGTTGGTTCAATGTGGTTTCCCTCTCTTGAGTTGCTGCATTATACAGGTTGTCAGTAGACTCCTTGAAAATCCCTTGGCGCCTGATCATTAAAAAAAATGAGCTAGTTTAGCTTTTACAGGAAGACTTATCTAATACATCATAAGTTGCAAAATACTTTACAGCCAGCACTAGCAACATTAAAATTTTGATCAAGTACCAAAGTAAAAAGGAACTGAAGTGTAAATTTTTTGCTTCATCCTTTCTATTTTATTTTACCACATAAATATGATGGCGATCACATGTCAACCATCTGAGCTACGATCCAATTTTAATACATAAAACTACATCCTTATGTGATGCCCCATCTAAACTACAATACTATTTCAACAGATATCCTTACAGAGATCCATAATTTTTTAATTAAAAGCTAGTCAAGTAACTTGCACCGTGCATGAAAGTAATGAGAAGCAAAAATCCCTAATAAAAAGTCGCCACACATGAACATTTCAATTAACTAAGGTTATATACTCATACAAAAAGACACACACAAAAGCCTAAGAATGGAATTCATATGTGCAAGGGAAAAACAAGACCAGCAATGCAAAAGGAACCAAAATTTAAAGAATTAAGGTATAACTAGAAGGATGGTATGCCAATTGTCAAAAAAAGGTACTCTGTAGACCAGAAAATATAAAACCACAGACCCATATAACTGCAAAACATGATAACAGTAACACACCTAGTAGCCAATGCATCAATTTCATCGATGAATATAACCGCTGGTTTGTTTACCTGAACAGAAAATATGACATTCTTAGTTGTTGGCTGAAACGGAGAAAACATATCATATAATTTAACTTGAAAGTTTTTATCATCATATGCTCTGTATACTTGATGATGCAGAAACAACATGTTAAAGATTATAAGTTTAACTAGATCATTTAAGTGCATATAATCAATGTAAGTATCGTCACCTTGGCTCTTTTAAAAAGATCTCTGATACGAGCAGAACCAACACCAACTAAAACTTCAACAAATTCTGATCCAGCCATTTGATAAAATGGAACTCCAGCCTCTCCAGCAATGGCCTTGGCAACCAGTGTCTGAAAACAAGCAAATATTAAAGAAAGTGTGAAGGCTCGACTTCACCTATTAAAAATTCAGAAGCGGACAAAAGAACAAACCTTGCCACATCCAGGAGGTCCCTCAAGAAGAACACCGTGTGGAGGCTTTATTCCCATTTTATCAAATAGTTCTGGGTTCTTCAAGTACCTCACCAGCTAGTCAATAGAATATTATGGTGTTAAAAAATCCAAAATTAAGAAGGGAAGAATATGTAAGAAAAAGGAGACTCAGAAACAGTTTTTTTGCTTTGCTGCTAGAGTGCTTTAAAAAAATTGATTAACAGTTATTACAATCATATGCATAAACAGAGAAGCAGACAACATCTAGATTCTTCTTAAATTAATCAACAATGAATTTCATCCAAACCTCCCACCCCCAACCCCCAAAAAAACTACAAATAAGGAGTGTGAAGTATACAATTAAAGTTAAAGACACTATTTCAAAAGCTATGACCGGTTCACAAGATTACCCTACTAAAGATGTTGACAAAAAATTACCTCTTGGAGTTCCTCTACTGCTTCATCTATTCCTGCCACATCGCTAAACTTGACCCCGGTTGAGCCCTGAGATATAGCATAGTAATTTTAAATCCTTATCCAGCACTTTGTAAAAACTAGAAGTTCTTTAGAATAATTATTAAAAACTGACATCAACACGAGCTTCTGATTTAGATCTTGAAAAATCAATTCCTTGCCACAGATCCTGCAAATAAGAGAATAAACCTTCATGATCACAACCAAGACATCCATCATCTCATAATGCGTAGCAAACAAGAAAATACACAGCAAAAACAAAGACATTACCCACTTCCTGAAGTTCTTAGGCCTTCTTGAAAGAGTGAAACGGACAAGAAGGACCATGGTCAAAAGGACAAGGGTAATTGGTTTCATCATCTCAAGACTAGCAGAAAGGCCACCAAAAGTGTAAAATTCATATAATTTTGAAAAAATGCCTCCATCACTGAAAATATCAACAAGATTGTCCCAAACTCTTTCCAAAATACCAAAGATGATGCCCAAAAAAAGCTTAGCCAATGGTCTGATGATGGGCCACACTACGTATGTAGTTGCTGTGAAAATGAAAGCAGTAACGGCAAATGCTGCTGAAGCCAGGAACCCTCCAATAACAACAGCAACAGTAGCCATTACAACTGTCACCACTCCAAGCTCCACCATCACTCTGCTAGATATTGAAGATGCAACTGGATGAGGATAGTTTGGTGATTTTCCTATCCAGGTCTACAGCAAAGAATCACGTATTGACGCAGAAAGAAAATGTTCAAACTCAAGAAATAAGAAATATATAAACAAAAATAAAAGACTTCCCCAAATCTGACGCTAGATCTCAAGACAAAATCCATATACGCATTTCATTGCAGAATACAGACGCGTGAACAACTAAAATGGATAGCAACGGCAAGGAACTAAATTAAAGAAACAAAAATTAACCTATATAAGCTTAGAAGTCTTTAATATTATGATTCTTAAAACAAAAAACAAAAGGAGGTTCTCATGCAACAATATGAATCAGTCTCTAAGAAATTTATTATAAGCATTAACTGATAAGCTCAATAAAGCTTTAAGAAGAAAATGATCACCGTTGTATGCCTCTCTATCTCATATCGAGGGCCTGAATACTGCTCTAGAATAGCCTGAGCTTCACTCTCGTCCAATGTCATAGCCCTATAAAAGGCTTGTGTGTAATTATTCAATTCGTATACATAATAAACATCCATTAAAAAAGGACTACTCCAACGAAATTAAATTGTTGGTCAAACATACCATTTCGTCCTATGTAAGCTTTTATCCCCTGGGATCTCCTTCAAATCCACAATGAAATCCATATGCCTATTACCGTAAGATACACCCTTAACCTCCTTGGAAGTCAATAACTTAACTTTGTCTTTTTCCATAGCCTTCTCAAACTCTTGAAAGCTCATTTTTGGCAATGCCTCAAAGTTCTTATCAAATTCCTCTTCTTCTGATAGCTCAGTCCCAAAAATTCGCTCGGGCACATAAAGCTTGCCTTTATACTCCCTCAAAATATCTTTCAGATAAACAGCATCGTCCTTTACTCCACTCTCATTTCGATCTTCACTACTTTCATCCTTTGACTTCTCAGCCAAATGCAACCTTTTCACCAAGCTCTGAAAGATACCCACCGTCGGATTCTTGCTCAAGTTCTCTCTTTCCTTCAAAGTATATAACTTACCACCAACTAAGTACCTGGGTTCAACTTGACTTGGGTTTTCCTTCAAAACCTTAGTCACAAAATCCTCCTCATGAGATTTGTCGGCCTCACCGGACCGGCACAACACGACCAATGAACGGCGTAGAATAAGCGATCGTAGTCTAATAACTCGAATCAAATTGAAGTCTTTGGAATAAGTTACGGTTACAGGACGTAATCCACGGAAATTGACATTGGTTTTGGGAACGCAAACCCTAGGAGATAAGCCAATGTCAATGGTAGACATCATAGGATTTGAAAAAGAACAAAAAATAAAAAAATAAAAAGAGGAAGAAATCGGTAGACTATATGGTTATCAAACAATGTTCATCTCATTAATTAGATTGAAAACATAGTTCTGTGTGCTTATTTCGGTATTTACCACCAGGGTTTATCAGAAACCTGTCTGCTTTTATCAAAAATGAGAACTACGTATTATCAAGTTGATAAGAAAAGTACGGGAAAGCTTCGAAACATGGCCTCTTTTAGCACCCAACGGACTCATTGTTGGGCCGATTAGGCCCGACCAATTTACCCTCAAAGGCCTAATATTTTCTTGATCTTCGACGTGCTTTTACCATTTTACGGTCTTTTAATTGAATAAATTAAAAATAACTTTTATTTATTTTTTTATTGAATTTTAAAATAAAATAAGTTATTTTTAATTTAAGATAAATTAAAAATCAAAAAATATATAATTTTATAATTAAAAATTAAAATATATTAAATTAAATATTAAATAAGACTTAAATCCACGTCATCCAATCCTATTAATTATTTATATAATTATATTATTTAATATAATTTAATTTTATAATTAAATATATGATTGAATAAAAATTATATAATTAATGAATTTATTAATATGTAACAAACTACTAAATTAACTTAGTAACAAAAATTAACTCACATTATCGTTACATTAGTCCACTACAAGCATTTGAACACGAGAAATTTTAATAATAATGTGTATTAATTTATTAACGTTTTATTTTTAATTGTATATAAAAATTTCTATGTTATTTATCTAATTAATTAGGAAAAAAAATATAATTAATAGATTTATGTTAAATTAAAAATTTACATATAATTAAACATAAAATCACTTATAAAAACAATAATACGAAAAGATAAATTTATATAAAATTTTAAATAAAAACAATTTATGCTACTACGATAACTTAAGAAAAAAAATCATTAATTTAGATCACCATAATATCTATTATGAAAATATGTTTGATTACAAACACAGTGGATTCAAAATATCCTACCAGTTAATACTACATATAATCTACTTACAATCATACAATTTCTTTTGCATTCTTCACAAATAAGGTGTCTAGATCCCGATGAACTAAACTCGAGTTATATGAGTTATCGAATCTTTTCAGTTGATACCTAAAACATTAGCACAAAATACAATATAATGTGTATCCTATAACGAATTAAATAATAAAAAATTCTTACTATATGATTTAATATAATAACAAATAAACCAAAAATCATTAGTAATATTTGAACAAATAATTAAGTACAATAACATAAATATTATAGTCTCATGAATCAATCAAATACAATCACAAAATATTTGATATGTTAATTAATAAAAAAAATCTAACATAATAGATTTTGAAAAAGCATAAGTTACAAAAGTTGATTCAATTGTTATCGATAGAATTGTATGTTTTAGTTTCGTTTAATTTGTTGAAGTCCAATGTCGTAGGCCTATTATTTTTCTTTCCATAAAATCATTTAAAATATTTTTAAAAAATAAGGAAAATATAGTAATAAAATATTTAGACTCGAGTAAAAATTAGATTAAAGTTGAAATTTGTAATCAATCAAACCAAAAAAGTCGATTAATCAGAACCATTTTTTAATCGATCAAAGTTACAATTAAAAGATGATTGATTGATATAACTAAATCTCGATTGATTTAGGATATCAAAAAATAAATCTTGATCAATTTTAGATCGATTCATTTCTTGATCGATCTATTTCATTTAAAAATTAATTCAGAGAAGAATTTTAATTAAGATAATCGATTATCGATCGATATAATTCCATAATCGATGGAGTAATTTATATGCAAAATATTTCTACATGTTTAATATAAAATCTTATTTGCATAAGAACATAAACATATCTGACATGATTTCGTTTATATCTTGATAATTTATTTAGTTTGAATATTGTTCTTAAAATACTAAAATAAAAATTAAATTACATTTACATGTTTTGTTTACGAATATCGTAAATACTCATAAACTTTATAGTATATAATAAATTTAATTATCTTATAAAATTAACAAATTTGAATAAATATATTAAATTTTGAATTGTTTTGAATCAATTGTACTGATTAGAAATTTTGATTTTATTAAATTACGATTGAATAGTGCATTACATTGCATACCATCCGATACAATCTTATTATAACTAATTAAATAATATTAATATTTTAAGTCTACAAAAGATTATAATATCTGAATTCTTTCTCCCTTTACAATTTTAAATTACTTTTAGTTTTAATTATATATATATATTAAATTTAATATTATAATATTATTTAATAGTAATAATTTGTATTATTATTATTATATTATAATATTTAAAAAAAGTATAATTTAAATAATTATATATTGATTGTTTGTGAAAATTAGAATATATGGTGATATAAAACCCAAAAATAGTATAAAATATATTATAAATCCAAATTGATCCAAATCAATTTGATGAGTTAATACATAGATAGGATGAAAATAAAAGTAGAATAAAACAAAATAATAACTATATTTGAGTTTGATAAATATTTTCATCAGTGAAAATAGTATAATTATTTAAGTTCCAATGTAAAGAAATATGATATAAAAAACAATTATAATTTTTTACAATCCAAAAATGCTTATTTTAACATTTGATATAGGGAAGAAAACAACTCTGTCTTAATTTTTCTATTTTATATCTTCTTATTTTTAACAGCAAGAGTGCCTCTCTTTTTTTTTTCTTTACTTATGAAGAGTGTATTTAAATATAGACAAATGTATTCAAAAAAAAATTATTTAAATATTATTTACAATAGAATTAGATTGGGTACAACCATGATGACTAAACTATATGCAAGTCTAAAATCTATCAATAATTAATAAAATAAGATAAAAATCCTATATAATAATTAAATGAATGGATTTGATTGAATTGCATTAGTTTAAATTAAATTATCTTTAGCAACTAAATTGTCCCCAACTCCATTAAATAAACTATTGTAATTCACAATGTTGCTTTAAATATATGATTCTTGAAATTTCGGCAAATTGTCAATTTTGCCACGCCTGGCCACGTCTGACTTGCAACAAGTACGTATAGTCTCTTGTTTTCAACAAATGGGATGACAATTTACAACATCATGCACAATATGTGCTTTTTCTTTTCCTTTTTTTAATTGAAACCAATCAAAACATTTAAAAAAAAATTAAAACTTTTGATCATAAAAATATATTCTTTTATATTGAATTCATATATTCTCATAATTAATCAAATCAAACACATTATTTTATTTTAAATAACATTTAATTAAAAATTGATTAAATTAAATTACAATAATTTAAATATATTTAATATTAAATGATGTTCAATTCAATATTATTAAAATATTATTTTTATTATTATATGCATTCTTATTTATAATTTTTTACTTTTTTATTATGAATATATTATAATTATAGTCGATTTTTTATTAGATATAATTATATTTATCAATAAATATGTATCATATCATTCAAAATTTAACACAAATTTATGATATATAAATTTTTTCTTTATTTATAAGATATTTAAAAAAATATATTTAATTATATTACATAATCCTTTATAAATATAAATTTATTTTTAATCATGATATATACGTACATTCATATATATATATATATTATAATAAAAAATATGTTTATTAAATAAAAATCAATATAAAATCATACAAATAATTATCATATAAAAATTAACTTTTTAACTAAATAATTTAAGTCTAGGACATGTGTACCAATTTACAATTACGAAAAACCAAAATGGTCATTCACTACTTTTATGTCTTGTCATAATTTTTAAATCAAAAATGGCACATGTCAAACTTAGAGACCGAAGGTGAGCTATCTTAATTTTTAAATATTTTTTTTGTACTAATTATCTTTTTTTCAATATTATATACTTTTTTTTTATAGATTATGTAAGTACGTAAATTCAATTTATCTATAATATTATAAGATAAAATAAATTTCTCATATTAATAAATTAAATATAATATAATGTAATAATTTATAAATAGTATGAATATTTCCATCCAATTAATTAATTTTTTAAAAAATGAAAAAAACATATTGTAATATGTAACAAAAGGTAATATATTAATGAGTAACTGTGTTTCAAAGATTAAGACTATCGTAGGGAAATGTTTCGAATATTAAGACTGTTAGAAGTAAAAAGTATATTACAATATGTAACACATAGTAATATGCTTAGATGTGAGTTATAAAAAGAGATAACAAATAAGGTTGAAAAAATAAAAAATGTTGGATAAAAAATATTAGAAAAAATAAATGTCTCCTATTGATAAAAGACAATAAAATACAATAAAAATATTTATAAATAATGCATATCTCTACTCATTTTATTAATCATTTTATTAATCTTTTAAATGAATTCATTATACACTCTTACTAACATTCAAACTTGTTAACATAATATTAGAGTTTGAGTTTAAGTGCGCAAAAATTATTAATTTTAATTGTTAAATTATAAATATTTAATGTTTTATAAAATTAATATTTATCAAAGAGTGAAAAAATATATAAAAATATTGTTAATCATAATTCTCACAATAATTAAAACTTTTAACTCTTGAGATGTTATCAAAGTTGAAGTTTATGAGTTAAATATTAAATAATACTAATTATTAAATTATAAATATTTTATCTATAAGTTATATATAGCAATTATTTTTAAAGAATTAGAGATCTATAAAAATAATATTAAATAATTTTTTAATAATTTAAAATTTTAAAAGATTTAATAACCAATAAATTCTTACAAATATTAAAAAAAATTATTATTTTTAAAACTAATTATTACTTACTTGGTCGGGTAAATAAACAATGTTCTAGTGCAAGCATTATGTAATTTGTATAGTGGATCAAATATATAAAACAAACAGCACTCTCTTATAAAAGTTAATATTTTTTGACATGGTAAAGTGTAATTGAAATCTATTTATTTAAGTTTCAGGTTGTTTAGTATATTTATTTAAAAAAATATGTTTTTAAATGATTTCAAAATGATGTCAAATTAGATTTACATAAAATACAATATAAAGCATTATGTATTGTTAATTTTTAATTAGAAAAACTACACAAAATTGTTGAAAAAGAAAACCCTTGTGATGCAAAATGTTGTCAATTGTCAATTGTCATACTTATAAATCAATTTGAATTAACTCTCTCTTTTAATTTAGTGAACTCTCAGGTCAAATACATGAGATAACTTATATAAAATAAAAAATTTATTAAAACAATACTTTTTAAAATTTATAATAATAAAAATAATATTTAAATAATATTGAATAAGTTTAATTTAACATAATTTAATATTAAACAAATTTAATTAATAATATTTAATATATAATGATATTATTATTATTTTTAATAATTAAAATATATTAGATGATAAAATTATTTAAGTTATTTTTTCTTGGTTATAAATTTTAAAAGCTTAAAAATAAGAGAATTATGGATAATAAAATGGAGGAACATGTTGTTAAAAAGGCGACACGATAGACTTTAATATACAGAGTTGCACGAATAGGAAGAGGAGGAATTGGGACTGGTTTTCTTCTGCCATTGAAGAAGGCTGTACAAGCAAAGAACTTCACTACACCCAATTAAGAACAACTCAATTCTCAGGTCAGTTTAACATAATTTTGTCTGCTCAACAAATCCATATATCTGGTCCTTATTAATTCTTTCTAAATATTTACTATTTCTTTTTATTCTTATTAGCCAGGGTTGACTTTTATTTTTCCTCTGTTTTAGTAATTGTTCTTACATTTACCACACTAGCTATTTCTTCTTGATGGTTTTGATTCTGATTATGCAAGCTTAGAATGTTGCTAGAATTGTATTTGTATTTTGGGAATGGATCCTATATTGATCTATCAGATTAGATTGTTTTATTCTCAACTAAATTATAGATATGTTTTGCTAATACTCGTGATAAAAGTATTTTTCGTCAAAAGTTGTAAATAAAAGTGCTTCGGGAGAGATATTTATGTCAGAAATTATAAAATGTGATTTATAAAACTTGGAAGCACTTCATAATAACTAAAAAAAATGTTTAATTCAAAAGCGATTTCCGATGACAGTATTGTTTTTTGCAGAACAGCAAAAGCATAAACAGAAAACACCATAAATAAATCAAGTTGTTATTTTTATCAAATAAGAATAACTGTCAAAATGCCTCTGTTAAGTTATATTTGATATTGTAATTTACTTCACTGCTACACTGTATTATTTAAACATCTTCTGTGTTATTTATTTATGCTATGACATCTATGACTTTTCTTATTTCACTGCTACGTTTGTACTTCTACACTTATTTATTGCTATATGACATGTATGACATCTACTGACATTCTGAATCACTGTAAATAGTGCTTTCTACGTATACATTCTAAACATACGTCTGACGTTAAATCATTCTTTCTTCTTATCTCTCTATACTCTTCTTGTGGTATCGGGCCTCATCTATCATACCAAATTTCTATCAAAATTCTCAGTGCTCTTCCTCGCTCCAAACCAGGCTTTCATTCACCCGCCTCGTTTCCAAACCCGGCCACCTCAAACTCGGCTCAGCTCCCAGGCTCACCTCCACCTCGGCTCCCGGCCTCATTTCTCTCAACTCGACTCTCTCTGACTAGGCTCTCACTTCTCAATCTCCTAGCTTCTCCTCAACGGCCCATCCCGGTTCCAGAGGCTTGTTTTCAACTCTCTTTTCATTTTTAAGGATATCTCCTTTATCTTGTCTCATATATTTGCTTTATATCTTCCATTATTTCGTTAAAATGGACCGAAAATGATATCCTAAACCAATCTCTGCCACTAACTTGATGATACTAACTACCTAGCAGGCCTGACGATGAAAAGTTTCTTGAAAGGGACGCATATTTATGGCGTTTCATAGCTGGTGATATCTACTATACCCATCAGCTCCATAAAAACAACTCCTTATTTCATTCCTTGAAGGCGGGAGAGTAAAACATCATCAAATTATTACTCCGGTTCCGTAACACCACTTTACCTCCATTCATGGTGAATTTAGGGCGTTTGACAACATATGAAAGTTTGGGAATTTCTTGAGGCTCGCTTTCTACAACAGTTGTAGCCAACGATATCAACTTTTAACAACTCTTCATACCAAACGCCTAAAGGTGATCAACCATTAACGATTTCTCTGCAAAATGCATACTATTTGGGATCGGCCGCTCTTTCACGAACCAACTTGGACGAGGCAAGATTGATGTGAGATGTTTGCAACTTACCGTAATCACCAACGTCTTGTTATTTTTTTCTCGCGGCTCTCCATGATCGATTTGAACACATTCGGGCTTCCTTACTCCATCTGAGTCCTTTCCCATCCTTAGGGATCTGCTGTGGCGAGCTTCGCTGCGAAGAAACTCGGATGGGGGTTTTCAAAGTTCATCATCTGATTACCGTTCTTGCGCACCCTTTTATCGCCCCAAAGGAGGTTAAAGAGGACTTGAACATCAAGGCTGCACCTACTGTCACAACCCCAATCATGAAGCTTACATGTCAATTCGGGTATGTATATATTGTCCTGAAGGGTCGGGACAACTTTAATGTAGATTGCTTTCGGAATCCCTCTCGGCATTCTCCTTGGAATCCTCTCGATTCCTCTCGGAATCCTCTCGGTATTCCTCTCGGAATCCCTCTCGAACATGCTTCAAGTAAAAATAGTAACTCATCTATTTCACCGTGCTACGAGGATAATCGTGACAAATTTACTTTCTCTACTCGAGAACTTGAAGCGTCTTCTTAAACATGTTCTCTCCTGATCTAGTAATGCTTCTCCCTCTTGCCTTGTATGCACATCGGGTAAATCTTTATGGTATTTTGATTACATTGTTGTAACCGTATGACTCATGATACTCGCATCTTCTCTCCCATGTCTTCCATCTCGAACCTTTAATTCAAGCGCGATGGTTCACGTATGCGTGTTGTCTTTGTAGAGACAAGTTTCCACATCTTACATATCACTTTCGCGACACCTTTCATATTCCCAAACCTTACTCTAAATCTTATCTCTGTTGGTGTGATTACGTGAACTTGGTCTTACTATTACTTCCTCTTTTCGTTGTCTGCTGCAGATCCACGACAGTGTAGATCCTTGGGATAGGTGGGTTGGGCCGATTATTTGAACTTATCAACCTTCGTCTACCCAATTCTCACACTTGCCGGATTCTTTGCTTACCAACTCATCAACCTTTATGGCGTGCTTCAGGCGTATACGTCATAGGACGTCTTCGCCCTTAGCATCTTCTACGGTAAATTGGGATCTGTTTCTATTTCGATAATGTAAATTGTTTGCCTTGTCAATTGGGAAAACAACACGCTTTATGTTTTAATAAAAAGTGATTCTACTTACATCGCTTTTGACTTAATTAATTCATTCGATGTTTGGGGTCCATCCCCACATCCTACTACGTGGGGGGATGTGTTTATTTTGTCATTTTTATTGATGATTATTCAAGATTCACGTGGATTTTTCTCATGAAACATAGATCTGAATTACCCAAAATTTATTATGATTTTGCTCAAATGGTTAAAACCAATTTTCTCAAAATATCAAAGTCTTAGGTTGATAATGCTATGGAATACAAAGAAACAAATTTTTAAATTTTCTTCGACAAAATGGGACTCTTTCTCAATATTCTTGTCTGGCACATCTGACAAAATGGAAGAAGTGACGAAAACATAGACATATTCTTATCTTGTTAATACATTCTCCTCGTTTCTAGTTCTTGTCAACGCAGCTTTTGAGGTGAATTACATTTGTTTATACCATCAATGTCGTGTTCAATGTACCTATTATTCTGATCAATCCCCTTATAGCGTCTACTGCATAGGTACTTACTCCATCTTATGAACTACTCAAAGTTTTTGGTTGTATACTGTTTTGTTCTTCTTCACCCCTCGTGAACACAATAAATTAGAACACTCGTTCTCGTCTTTGTTGTTTCTTAGGGTATGGAATAGAACAAGAAAGGCTATCGATTTTGGACCTATCTAAACGATTGCAGCATCTCGTCATGTCATATTTTGGGAACATAAAATGTTTTCCTCTATTTCTTCATTTCACGTATCTCTCCTACCTCACTCTCATTTTTTAATGACCCATTATTGATTTATTTCCTCCCGACATTTGCTCCATTTACCACTCCATCGTCCTACTACCGGCCTCAGTGTGTACTGTAAGCCTGGCTTGATCCTACCCAAACATCTTCCTCAAGACCAACTACCTGATTGTCGAGTCATCACTTCGATTCGTTTCACTGTGTAAGTAGTCTTCCTTTTCATCTTCGTGATTACCAATGTTTCTCTGCTATTTTTGTCTCATCATGAACCCCAAAAACTATAGAGAAGCTAGTTCTAACCCTTATTATATAATGAGGATGAATTCTGAGGCGTTAACAAAAGCACATCGTGGGATCTTGTTGATCTTCCATCTAATAAATCTTTGATTGGTTGTAAATGGATCTTCAAAATCAAAACTCATTCGGATGGGTCACGTGGAACGATATAAAGCTCGTCTGGTTGCAAAGGGTTTTACACGGGAATATGGAATCGACTATGAAGAAACTTTTGCACCGTAGCTCGAAACTACGCTCATTCAAGTATCATTCTTTATTCTTCTTTGCCCGAAATTGGAACATGTTCCAAATGGATGTCAAAAAATGCTTTTCTCAATGGAGACATGCTGAGGAAGTTTATATGAAACCTCCTCCTGGATACACTCGTTCACCTTATCAGTATGCGGCCGTCGTGCTCTCTATGGCTCAACACAAGCTCTCTCGAGCTTGGTTTGCCAATCGACTCTACACTTACCGACTTTGGTTTCCTTCCAGTTCTTATGACTCAGGTCCTCTTTATTCGGAAGACTCCCACATGGTGTAACACTTCTACTCCTTTATGTAGATGATATGATCATGTAGGAATGACTAATGGAATTATTGATCTCAGCGGTTTCGAGTCATCAATTTGAAATGAAAGACCTTGGTGGTCTCACTTCTTGGGCCTAGAAATCTCATCGATTCTCGAGGATATTATCTCTCAAGCAAAGTACTCTTCCGATATTCTTAATCGGTACGGCACTTGCGATTGTAGCGCATCGGCCTCTAGAAACCAATGTCAAACTTACTCCAATTTAGATGGTACTATTCTCTCGGATGCCACGTTATACGGACAACTAGTAGGCGACCTTGTTTATCTCACGCTCGCTCGTCGACGACATTGCTATCTTTGTTCATACGGTTAGTGTGATTCATGTACGCTCCACGCCTACCCGTTATACTGGTTCTTGCATTCTTCGCTACATCGAGCATTTGCTATGTTTCACAGTCTCCATTTCTCCAACAAGTCTAATCTTCTTCTTTCCGCCCTCTACGATCTTTGATTAGGCGGGTGAACCCAATGATCGTCTGCTACCACCGCGGATATTGTTTCTTTCGAAACTCTCTTATATCTTGGCGAAGCGAAAACAATCTCTCACTTCGATCCGATCAATGCCTTGTGAATATCGCGTTACTCTTCTCGACACCACTCAAGAACTTCTTAGCTCCGGTTGGTTACTGGCGATATGGGTGTTCTCCGATCAATCGCAACTATCCTATATCGTGTAATGATCAGTCTTATTGATTACTTTCACAATAATGTATTTATGAAACGCAGACAAAACATATCGAGATTGATTGTCATTTTGTTCGTCAACATATTCTTGAGTTTGTTTGTCTCAAATCAATATCCTGGATCAAACAGCGGTCGACATCTTCACCAAATCTCATCTAGGGTAGATTTCAAGAATTAGTTTAAACTCAAGTTGATTGTTTCTCTTCCTCCTTGAGTTTGAGGGGATGTTAAGTTATATTTGATATTGTAATTTCTTACATTTACCATACATGTTATTGACATCTTCACTGGCTTTCACATTTACTATTTACGACACACTGTACACATCTTATTTATTTCACTACATTGTACTTCTGTTGCACACTTCCATTATTTGACACTTCGTATTTATCTATGACACTCTGTATTCACACTTGTTACAATCACATAAATAGGGTTCTACATGCACGTTACAACATACTGCGTCTGACGTTAAATCATTCTTTCTTCTTATCTCTCTATACTCTTCACAGCCTCGATAAAAATAGCAATTTTTTATTTTTTTTATCATATTGGGTTTGCCTAATTTTTTATAAAAATAGAAAGTAATTGTTATTGATTTGTGCTCGATTTCTTCTTTACAGTTTTTGTTCTGAATTATGCAACCCTCGCATTGTATTTGTATTTTGGGAATTGAACAGTACTATCGTTGGGCCTATCATTGGGCAACGAGTGCCTAGGGACTATGGAATGATGGAGTCAAATGGTTTAATGTTCATCTTCTAATTAATCACCAATTGGTTTTAAACTAGTGTTTTAGTTTTCTTAATCTTGGGTTGCTCAATTGATCTATGGGATGAGACTTTTCAGCTTGAAATAAATTATGAGTTTGTTTGAGCATGCTTTTGTTAAAACCAATTTCTATTAAAAGTTGTTTGAGAACAAAGTGCTTTTAGGAAGATATTTATGTCAGAAACCATAAAATGATCTTTATGCGCTTTGAAAGCACTTCATAAGAAAGAAATTGTTTGGTTCAAAAGCTTTTTTTTTTATGACAGAATAGCAAAAGTATAAACAAATATACCGTTAATTTTTGTTTTTTTTAAATAAAAAAAAATGAAAAAGAAAATTTCTTTTTTTTATTCATGATTTGGGCCAAATATTTTGAGGATTTTTATTTAACAAATCATATTTGGCAGGTCAACAATTTGGTGATTTTGTATTTGAATCATGCGTGCTTTCTTGAAATGTTTATGCATAGTCACCAGACCGTCCAGACGAAAGGTTGGGTATGAGGATCCAACTGTTCTTGCTTCAGAAACTGCTTGTAAGTTGAGATCTCAATACTCTTACTAAAACGTTAACAAGGACTTGTAAGTTCAAATATAACGTAAAAATTCAATTGAATCATTACGAAGGTTTTACAGTACCCATAAAGGCATGCATCAACTTTTACTTATTTGACAGTTACTGTGAATGAAGTTGAAGCCTTGCATGATTTGTTCAAGAAATTAAGTAGTTCCATAGTAGATGATGGTCTATTCATTCACAAGGTAAGGTATCTCTTTTTGAAAGTTGGTTCAAAGTTCATATATATATATATATATATATATATATATATATATATATATATGTGTGTGGTGTTCTTGATTCTGTATTTTATTCAAAATTCAAACACTTTTTATATCTCTGCAATATTTTTTTAATTTTTTTTTTACAGGAAGAATTCCAACTTGCACTATTTCAAAACAGTAGTAAGCAAAATCTGTTTGCGGACAGGGTTTGTATTATGAATTTTCTATTCCAATTCTCTTAATTTATCAATCATACTGACTATGAATTTTATATTCCAATTCTCTTAAATTCTCTTGTTACTTACTTAAATCTGATTACAGGTGTTCGATTTGTTTGATGTTAAGCGAAATAATGTAATTGAATTCGGAGAATTTGTTCGAGCATTAAGCATATTCCATCCAAAAGCTTCTGAAGCAGATAAAATTACATGTAAGATATATTATCTGATCGATGACAAAGTACAATATATATATATATATAGTTCTTCATTAAGGAATGTATTTATAGTTACTGATTTGTGTAAAAAAATTCAATGCAGTTGCATTTAAATTGTATGATCTTCGACATACTGGATACATTGAGCTCGACGATGTGACTATCCTGCTCCTTTCTTGTTACTCTACCTTTACGGTTAAATTGTGCTCTAAATCTCACAATTTTTTAATATTTGGCCAAAAATTTAATGTCCCAAAATTGCGAGTACTCAACCTTATAATGTGCATTATATGCAAATTTTGTGCTAATTTTGGGTCAAAATCTAAAAATCTGATATTTTAGGCCCCAATTTTGTGATTTTTATGCTTGCATTATTAATCTGTCATGTTGTTAACTAACCACAGTATGCATTTATGAAAAGCTTGATTAAGAACATTGTAACATTTAAAACTTGTCCAACTTGTGTTTATGTTTTAACCTTGAAAACCTTGAAAGCTGAAGGAGATGATGTCAGCCCTTTTGAGTGAATCAGATCTGGTACTTTCTGATGATGTTGTTGAATCAATTATTCAAAAGGTTTTTTTTTTATTATTCTCAACTAATTCATTATAATTATTAAGCTAAGCTGCATTTTACTTATAACTCTATCTACATTTATTATTATTATTATTAATATATACAGACAATGAGAGATGCAGATTTAAAAGGAGATGGGAAAATTGATGAAGAAGAGTGGAAGGAATATGTAGCAAAGAATCCATCTCTCATTAAGAATATGACCCTTCCTCATCTGAAGTAAGAAGTCATCGAGTCTTTGATTAATATATATATATATATATATTTTTTGGTTAAACATCTAACTTCGGTTTCTTCGTTAAAGATGCATTTTTTTATCGACATAAAATAACAAAATTATAGTAAAATTTACAAAATTATCATATAATTTTTTTTAAAAAAATATAATATTAAAATATAACGAGGGTTATAAAAATATCATCTGCATAATATAGATAATATTTTTGTATTATAAATATATCAATAAAGTATCATAAATTATATTGGGATGATGTCTTTATAACAATTATAATAATACAGTGTTTTTATTTATAATTTGATAAACTTAGATAATATGTTTATAATTTTTATAATATTTTAATGATATATTTACTAGTTTACCCTTATTTATTATTGTTGAAATATTTAAATTAAATTACTTTAAAATTAAAAACGTTTATGTCTTAATTTAGAAATGGAAAATTTATTTATGTATTAAATTTTTCATTTATTAATTAAAATTTTGCTTCCGTTTTTCTCTTTTTCGTGAATTAATTTTTCTAACTCTACTTTTCGTTTCTCATGTATATATATATATATATACACGTTCATTGAGGAAAAGAAAGGAAGAAAAAAAAAACAGAGGAGACAAAGAAAAAGAAAAAAAGAGACAAAGTTGAGATGGAAAAAAGAAAATAATACTTTTTTTTAAGTAGAGTTATTTTTTTTAATAGAGTTGAGATATTTGAAACTTTGTGTAATAATAAATTATGTTATAAATTTATTATTGTTTAATTTTATTTTTATATATATATTATTTCTTAGAATAATTGCTATCACTTATATTTGTATTCCCTGATATGCTGATCTCCAAATACGTAACTTACTTGAGTTTTTTGGTTTATGTTTTACAGGGATGTTACAATTACATTTCCCAGCTTTGTGTTGAATACTGAAGTCGGAGATTAAGAGTAAATATTCTAATTGTTTTAAATTCTTAGAATATAAACAAATGGTATAAATTTTAATCCGAATTTTATTTAATTATAAAATTTATCAATTTAATTTGATGTAAATTTTAAAAATAATATCAAATTTATCTATATAAATAAATTAATCGAATTATTTAATTACTCTTATACTTTAATATCATACTTTATTCTTTATTTTGTTATTTTTTTGGTTCAATATCAAGGACTTAGATAATCCAGATAACGTTTGATTTTGACGCCAAAATCAGAAATTTCATAGTAAATATTAACCGAGGCAAAAATTTTATTAGAATTAAATTAATATAAATTATAATTAATTATTATATCATGATAATATCATATTTATGATAAAATAGATTTTTTTTTATAACCGAAACATCCCTACCTTCGGAAATTCCCAAAAAAAAAAAAGAATTGCTTTATAAAACATTCTTATTTATATTCAGAAAATCAATCAATATACTATTTAATATCTCTCTAACTTAAATAAGTTAGGTATTCTTTCCGATGAGCTAAGTCTTTCGAGTCCTACAAAAACCCAGCTAATGCAGAGCCAAGCGAAATATAAAACAAAATGATCACTTTTCATTCACCCTTTTTTATTTATTTACTTAAAGAATATTTGTAGGTCCCAAATCAATGAAGGTGTGCCAATCGTATTGCGTGATATCTTGTTTTTGTTCTTAAATTCACTTTATTTATTAATATTATAAAAACTTAAATTATTTTTAACTAATATGTTTAATTGAATAGTAAGTTACTTATCTTTTTAAAATATTTAAAAAATAAACAAATAGTTAATTATAAATTTAGGTTAACTTATTTCATTAATTTTAAAATATAATTAGATTATTATATCATTAATTTTAAAGACTAAATAAATTTTTACGTCGTTAAATTTTAAAACTTCATTTTCGTTGCTGGGGGGAGTTCACAGTGGTGCAAGTGTGGTCTTATTTGGAGGGTATTTAGTCATTTACACGTATCATTTATTAATTTCTTTAAATATCAATATAAATGTTATATTTATTAAGAGGGGATAAATATTACAAACCATCTATTCAAGTATAAAAATACGGTATAATTTTTCTGATTTATATCGAATCGGATGGATAAATTTTATAATTGAATCGAATTTAGTTGAAAACTATACAATCTATTCAGATTCAAATCGATAGATTTTATAATTACTTGTATATGATCCAAAACAAATTATCATTAAATTATAAATAAATAAATATTTTATTTTATAATATGTTATATTTAAATATTATGTATACTATAATTATATTATATTATTATTTTAACTTAAAAAATAAATATAAATATGTATAATGATTTAATAATTGTATATGAATATTTCTTATTCTTTTGATGTTTTTTAATTATTACTATAAATAATAATATTTGTTATAAAATTATTAATTTGATCTTATTTTATCCGAAAAAATCGAATTCGAATTGATTAAAAACAGAGAGTTTCAATCTGACGCACACCTATAATATTTATCACAAATATAAAATTCAATGATATGAAATTAATAAATGAAAGTTCGATAATATATTGATAACCCTTAAAATTTGATGGTATAAAAATATGCTTTCGTATTTTTAAATTATAAGATTTAGTACATAAATTTTTAAAACTTCACAAGTAAGTTTCAAAATTAAGAATCATTACAAATTTTTTAAAAATTGAAATTAAATTTTACAATTTAAAAATTTAGAGATATATGTATAATTTTTTTAAAATTTAACATTAACTCATATAGTATAAAATTTAAATAATTATGTTTAAATCTTTTCAAAATTCAAAAAATAATAAAATATTTTTTTGTTCATCAAACTTGATTGACAGTGTGAACGTATATATCTTATATTTATTTTAAAAATAACATTCTATATTAATTATTTTTGTTAAATTTTAGTTATATTATTATTAAAAAATAAATAAATATAAATGATTATTTTTTATGTCTTTATTTTTCAATTTTTTCTTTTATATTTAATTAAAATTAAAATAATTTTTATCTAATATAATAATTTTTTTACTTTATAGTAATTAATTTTTACATAAAAGATAAATATAAATTCATAACTATATTTATCTCAATATAATTTAAACTATAATTCAAAACTAAAAAAAAAAATCTTTATCACCAGAATACTAATTAAATCACAAAATAACAAATAATTCATATCAAGTCCGGTCATATTATGAATTGTAATCCGACACCCTTACAAAACAGCAGTAGTCTAGTCCCATCGTTTTCAAACGCTCTTCACTCTTCACTCCCACAATTCGCACAGTCATAGATCCATCATTTTTGTGTTGAGAGCAATGAACAAGCCTCAACATCGGAGGCCACCACACTCTGGCCGTACAAACATGGCCTCGTGTATAGTGGCCACTATCTTTTTGATTTTCGTAGTAATCGTAGTTCTCATTGTTTACTTCACCGTTTTCAAGCCTAAAGATCCCAAGATCTCCGTTAGCTCAGTTCAGCTTCCTTCTTTCGCTATCTCTAACGGCACCATTAACTTCACCTTCTCCCAATACGTCACCGTTCGGAACCCCAACAAAGCCACTTTTCACCACTATGACAGTACTCTGCAGCTCTTCTACTCGGGTAGTCAAGTCGGGTTCATGTTCATACCAGCAGGCAAGATCGAAGCGCGTCAAACCCAATTCATGGCTGCTACTTTTGCCGTTAAGTCCTTTCCAGTTTCAGATCAGAATCCTACGGCCGTCGGAGTAGGAACCGGACACTTTCCATCGATTGGAGACGGTATAAATGGAGGAGGTGGTTATCGTATCGGACCCACTATGGAAATTGAGTCCAGAATGGAGATGGCGGGTCGGGTTAGAGTCTTACACGTCTTTAGTCACCATGTAGGGGCCAAATCTGAGTGTAAGGTTTCCATTGCTGCGAGTGATGGATCTGTATTGGGTTTTCATTGTTGATCTCAAAATCTGATTTCCCTTAAAAAAAAAAATTTATAGCATTACTGATGGGAAAATTAGTAACTTGGGTTCTTAATTTGTTACCCTAAATTAGGTAAGAAAGTGTAAAAATTAGATTTTGGCATTTCGCAACTGAATTCTCTCTCCCACTCTCTGTAGTTCGTAGTTTTACTTGGACCTGTTTTGATCTGGATTATATCTGTACTGACCTAGCTAGCTAGAGTTTATTTTGGATAATTGGAATCAAAGTGTTCATGAAGCTGTAAATTAAATTTTTTTTTTCTAACGTTGCGGCGAGTGGGTCACTATTCTGTGACGCTTTAACATAGAATGAAGGAAAGACTTTGACAATTTGCCTGTGCTTTATTGAATGCTGTGAGAGATTGATTAATGACTTAGAAAGTAACGAGTTATCCCTAGAAATTATGTTTGGTGCAATGCTCTACGACAACACGAGCAGATTACGAATTTTATATGTTTGGTTTAGACAAGTCGTGCGCGATAATCTTTAACTCGACATTTTTGTCGTAAAATCTTTTTAAAGTTAACTTTTTTTAAAAATAAAAAAAAATCTAATATTATTTATAAATAAAAATAATTATCTCTCTATCTTTAGATAGGAAATGGAAAATTTAATACAGTTTAAAAATATAAATGAATTAGAGATAATTTGAGTACTTATTCTCGCAAAACGTATCCCATCTCAACACCGTAATAGGAAAAAAATTAGTGAATTGGACCCTCTTCATTTCTTCTACTGGTCCGGTCACCAATTTTATTGGACACAATTGGTATCAATCACAGGGTGGGTAAGTAATTCAACAAATATATTTAAATAAAAAAATTTGATTGGATGATTTAGATTTGATTAAAATAATAAATTTTATAATTGTATTGTATTCAAATTAATAAATTTTATAATTTATTTTATCCGATTCAAATTCGAAAGTTTGTAAGATATAAACATGATTAACCTAGAATAAGTGTTATGAATAGATTATTTTTAATTTTTATCAATTTATAATTTAATAATCTAAACAAAGCAATCGCGTGTAAGGATAAAATGCAAAAATAAAATAATAACACGATATTTTTAGGTAGAAATAACTTAGACCACAACCATTACCTATGACGAAACTTATCGATCAACCGGATTACCTAACTTTCCATTATGAAAATCAAATGTTCAAATACAAATTCGGTCTTATGCTATCATTCTTAGGATATTGTCCCAATGTGCTTTACTTACTTACGAGTTTTACTATGTTTTCACAGTTTCTAATATTAGAGTGAGCGGTTTTCAGATCAACGTTTTTAAATTAACTGCAAAATAGTTAGCACAAAAAACACAAGTGCCCGTATGTGTTCTAGAACAAATTTAATAACGAATAATCCTAACTAAATGATTCAAAACATATATCAATTAAATCAAATCAACTAGTAAATCTTAAAGTAAAAAGATTAAGCACAAGTTCAATAAAAATAGTTTCTTTAAAGATTAATAATCAAATAAATAATTATGATATAACAAAAATAATTATTTAATCTAACAATTTAATAACAAAATTAAAGAAGAAGCCATAAGAACATATTATCAAAATATCATAAAATAATTAGGTTTATTAATCAATCAAACATAACCACCAATATTTGATGGATTAATTAAAAAAAGAAGCCTAAAGAATTATGATATTTTATTTGTAAAACAAGAGAGAAGTTATGAAGATTAAAATAATGTTCTTGTGTGGTTAATTGAAACAATGAGCAATGAGTAATTCTCATTAATTACAAACAAGATTAGTAATTCTAATTAATTAAGATAACTCACAATTAAAATATATTTATTTTAAAATAGATTTTATGATATCTTTTATGTTAAAGATTTCAACTATTTAAAGTATATCTTATCTAATATCTTTTAAAGATAGATTTTATGCTATCTTTTATGTTAAAGATTTCAACTATAATTTAAAGTATATCTTATCTAATATCTTTTAAAGATAGATTTTATGCTATCTTTTATGTTAAAGATTTCAACTATAATTTAAAGTATATCTTATCTAATATCTTTTAAAGATAGATTTTATGCTATCTTTTATGTTAAAGATTTCAACTATAATTTAAAGTATATCTTATCTAATATTTTTTAAAGATAGATTTTATGCTATCTTTTATGTTAAAGATTTCAACTATAATTTAAAGTATATCTTATCTAATATCTTTTAAAAATATATTTTATGCTATCTTTTATGATAATGATTTCAAATATAATTTAAAGTATATCTTTTAACATATCTTATTTTAAAGTGTATCTTATTTAATGTCTTTTAGCATATCTTATTTCAAATAATTTCAGATTTATAAGCATATCTAGAACTTAAGCATTTGTTTGGTTTTTCTTGATAGACTTGATAGTAGGCCTAAAAATAAATTTAAAGATATTTATTTTTTCCACGAAAATAACCAACACTCATAGTTCTTACAAGACCGAATTAATATTAAATTATAAACAAATTTATATTTTATTTTATAATATGTTATATTTAAATATATACATACAATAATTATATTAGATTATTATTTTAACTTAAAAATAAATATAAATATTTATAATAATTTAATAATTATAGAGATATACTTATTATTTTTTAAATTATGATTATAAATAATAATATTTGTTATAAAAATATGAATTTAAAATTTAAATTTATGTATGTTGTGTTTTATATATTACATTGATTTATAAATAAATACAAATATTAATTTGAACTTATCCGATTCGAAAAAATTCGATATATTCAAATTCAAATTGATTATATCACCATATCGGATTTGGATTAAAAATATTCAAATCCATTTAAATTAGATCAAATTTAGATTAATCAAAAACAAATAAGTTCAATCTACTATTCACCCTTAATATTATTGTATACCAATCACTAGTTGGTTTTGATTTTCTTATAGCATTATTAATTAGTCATGGATTTATTATGTTAAATAGTAATTGAATATATATTATTAAAATGCATAATGTATTTAATAGTTGGGCATATATTTATATATCATATACTTTGATAAATTATAATTTTACACATAATACATATCATTACTCGAATGATAATAACTAAGCATTACTTTCTCTCTCTCTCTCTCTCTCTTTAATTCAACTCAAAACTATAAAGACGGGTGGTTGTGTCCTTGTGGGTTTGCTACTAGCAAATAGTGGTGTGTAAAAAGAAGACATCTTTGAAATGAAAAATAAAAGTTGCTATAATTAGTAATATTATGTTATAAAATATAAATTAATTTATAATTAATAATTCACATATATTAAAATTTATAATATAAAAAATTTATTAATTTAATTATTGCAAAAAAATTAGAATTAATATAATTAACACGTAATAATAACATGAATTATACAAATTAATTGAAATATAGATTTTTTTATACATTTATCTTATAAATTGAGTGATATTCATTACATTTTAATATATTAATGTAACTAAATTTTATAAATTATAAACTAATGTATTTGACTTAAAGAATTTCAAAAACTAAACTAATTTTTTTTTAAATAATGTTGCTATTATTATCCTTTACCTGCATTAAATAATAATACGCTTTTTTTGACTTTTAGACGAATTTGGGACCAATATTTTTCTCTTTGCTCAGAGAAAGCTCACGTTCTATCGGCTTCACCTATCCCTATTCCCCTATTTTTCTGTTTTTTAGTGGATTTTAACATTTATATTTTTTAAGTTTTGAATCTGAGATTTTTATTTTATATCATGGTGTATGTCATTTGAATATAAGATTATTGACAGTATTTATTTTTCTACTTAAAATAAAGAGTATTTTTTATGTAATAAATTATATATGTTATATAATTATTAATTAAAATAATAAAATCAACTTTTTGATTTTTTTTTTGGAGTAAATAGAATTTTTCAAAAACATATCCCTGCTTTCAATTTACAAACTTGACGAGGCAATTCCCATGGACTAGTACAATTTCACGGTCGTATTTTCAGTGGAGCATTCGTTATCTTTTCCTTTATCTTTGGCGTTCTCCAATGGAAATTTTTATTTTTCAGTGAATACACGCACAAAGGCAACTTAGGGGAAAGTAAAGAACCAAAATCATGTTTCATAGTTAAAAGATAACATACCAAAGGTCTAAGCCCGGCACATCAGATTCGTGTCATCTTAGTTAATATAATAATAAAATTAAATATATTTTTTGTCAAAACAAAACCATTATATAAATAAAAAGTAAAAAAAAATAGTAATAAATTCAAAGCTAATGTGTTCTGATCGTGCCATCTTTTCGTGTTCGTGTTGGTGAGTCGTCTAAGGATTGCCGAAAACACCCTTTTGACTTAAAGAAAAAGTCCACTTCCTTAAAAATAAATGTCATGTATGAATAAGAAAACGAATTATGCAAAATAGAAGGTAATTAATAAACGTTACTCGGAGAATCAGATGCAATACAAATGGATGAAATGTCACCTAAGTTGGTGACAATCCATTAAACCCTGGTATAGTCAACAAAATATGAGCTGCAAATTCAGCATATGTGAGATAAAAAAAATGCGAGCATTTTATGTTTCTTTTTAAATAATCATACAATCACAAACTGGAAAAATTACAAATCCGTATATGATATTTGGAATTGGCACCAAGGATCTCATCTCCTCACCTACTAAAACAATGACATGGTCGCTTTTAGTAATATGTGTGGTAATACATGACAAACAAAACTTCTCCCTGCTACTGAGAAGCATGAATAAATGAACTGTGCCACCTAGCCGAACCACGCAAGCACATACATGACAGCAAATGTATGTCACAACTATTTGGACCAAGCAACTGTATCAATTTCTGCTTGTGCACTCCTGTATAGTTCCAGTCTCTTGGCAAGGGCAGATCGACGCTCCATTACAGCTGGATCCTCATTCAATAATGATGACAATCGCTTTTGCTGTTAGAAAAAGTATTAAAAACAGGGTTAAAATCTGCAGAATCTTCCATTGCAAGCATGAAAGAGCATGAAAAATGAAGGATTTCACACCTCTATTGAACCCAATTCGGTGAAAAACCGATCAAGCAAGCTCCGTTTAGCCTCACGAACTTGACAATACACGATTGACTTGGGAATGGAGTGACGCAAAGTTGAACACACCATATTGACATAAGACAGAACTGTCGTTCCTGTTCATTCAAGGTGAGGGAGTAGACAAATGAAAGGTAATGGTAACTCTCAAGTATAAATATATAATCAAAGAAAGTTTAAGCATGGCTGCAGAGAAGGGCACTTTTTAATCTATGACATACCAATTCGCCTGAGGTATGAATCATTGTATCTATCAAAAAGAGAGTGCGATGGGTTGCCTCCTTTGTCAACATCTTGAGGGAGCTTACGGAAGAAATCTACTGTAAGGTAACTACACTCCATATCAACTAGCTGAAGTGTTGCTTTCTTGCTTTCTTCTTTCATTCTTTCAAGTGATTCAATTGCCGCATTTGTAACCTCTACTCTAAGACCCGGATACTGCTTCAGTTCCTGTCAGTCAATGCCAAATTTTACTTGAGATGTTAGAAATTTGGGAGCCCAAGAACAAATACTACTACAGAACAGGAGCAGTTCCAATTTCCATACCAACATAACTTAAACGGCCACTCCAGAACGTTTACATTAACTGTGACACTATTTTCTGGCTAAATAATATTTGTATACTTAATATTAATAATGTCAATTCTAGTTCGTGCTTTATCTGTCTTGAATAAAAATACGAACCTATTATTTCTCACAAATCCGACTTTAAGCGGAAGTCCTGTCATCTAAAGAGAGGAAAAAAAAATATTCCCATAGATCTGATGATCTAGCAAGTCCTTTTCAAGAAAATGGTTGAAGGTTAATGCACTCAGCATATTGAATGAAAGGTTGTCAAATTAATGTACCATAGGATCACTAACTGCTAAAAGAATCTGAAAAAATACAAATAATAGAAGCTCCAAGTTTAAAAGAAACTACTTACGACAGTCTCATCCACAGCCCTGTGAACCAAATTCTTCAATATGCCATGAATCTGGAATCGGAAATCGCAAAATAAAAAAAAAATGTGGCAGTAAGAATGAGCATTAAAAGAACAATAGTAATTAGTATAACTCAATCATTGTAAAAGATAAATGTAATCCAATCACTCTACTCATTTATGTGAAGTACAAATGAGCAAAACGATTAAAAAAATCAACAGAAGGTATGATTTTGATAAAAACAATTGAAAATTAGAATTTAATGAGTCTTTTGAATTTCTATCTTTTAAGTTTCCATCCTTTGAGTTGCATTGTCTTTTGATTTTCTAAGAGTCAAGTCTTTTTGGTTCTTGTCTTTTTTTATCTTCTAAATGTCTCGACTTTTTAGTCCCTAGAGGTTAATGAGTGGAGTCTTTTGAATGTCCAAGTTCTTGTATAAATAGAACTATTTGCTTATATTGAGTGTTCAAAATATTCAGCCCCTTTCCAATAATAATTAAAGTTAAAGTTCATCAAATTTCTTAGCCTATCGATTTCTACTATTTTCCAACAGATTTTGCGTAAATTTGTGCAATCCAATGCTAACATTTAAGTTGGTATAAACTGATATAAAACTTCGATACATACCGCATCAACAGCTGTCTCAGCAGGACCTCTTATTGTAATTAATGTAGATTCAATGAGTCGGCGGTATCCTTGCTCAGGAGCTATTAAATGAGGTTGATATCCATCAGCCTCAGTAATGATCTTTCGGATATTTTCCATAGCAAGCTGCTTATCAAATTGCAATCTTTTCAGGGCAGCAGGAAGCTGGTTATCGAAAACATTGTAAACCTTGTCACCTCCAGGACGTCTGTGAAAAAAAAAACGAATACAAGATTCATGTCTACAAAATGGATATAGCAAAAGAAAGACACTGAAAAATAAATGAGTCCCAGAAATGGTTATGAAAGTATGATACATACATCCCATCAAGATGCTCTTTGAATATTTGATCAAAAATACGACAAATTTCCATGATTGAATATAATTTTCCCTGCATAAAAGATGCAATCAATAGCTAAAATTCTAGCAATTTTTTAACAAGTGCAACTAGGCAAGGTTATGGCACTTACACCAGCATCAGCAGCAATAGGCTTTCCAAGACGACCTAGTTCAGCTTCGAGTTCAGCAACTGTCTTGCTAATAAGGGACTGGATGCCAGGGATTTTGGACTTGATTACAGTTTCCAAATGCTGAAACATTAACCAGCGCAGGCATTAGATACTAAAACAATTGATTAATCTGGTTTTCCAACAAACATCAATAGGGATGTCAGTATTTGTACCTTTGAAAGCACTTTTGCAAGATGCTCAGAACCCATCCTGTGAGCAAGATGCTTGTATTCTGGTGTACTTGCAAAATACTCATGCTCTCTACGGCGAGCAGCAATCATGTCAACATTTTTGTTAATATCTGCTTGTGAGCGGTTTACAACCCCAATCCAAGGAAATTTAAGCCTATAAGCCTTTCCTTCCAAAATCTACACATCACAGAATAAACAAGTCTCTTAGGGAGTCAAATTACAAGTTGCTTAAAAATAAATAAAAATCTTATTGCTTATAGACAACCTATTGTCAAAAAGATAACAGAAAATAAGATCTGCCATAGTCGATTTTTATTTATTTGTTTGATGCTCCGAGATCTGCCACAGTTGTGAATATAAAGACGACTAATGTCTTTCCCTTTCTTATCAAATTAAATATGAAAATCTTGGAAATGTCACTGTCAGACACTGTGGAAATGAATTGAACACATCTTGGATTCAATTGCTATGGTGTGCATTTTTTGCAATACCATATAAAACTGGATCTATTCCACCAAAATCAATCTCACGCAAGGAAAAACAATTAACAAAATATGTTGTTAGGTGAATGGAAGAATTTGCTTTTCCTTCTTAATTCATATGCTTATCTTATGAAGTGTTTAACCACATGGTACTTCTCAATACATCACTTTATGAAAGTCATGCACTTACTTCAACTGCATCAGTGCCCTTATCCATAAGATCAATCTTAGTCAAGACACCTAATGTCCTCTCCCCTGAAAAGAGGAAGCAATCAAATGAATAATGAAACATATAGCCACTATTGAGCGTCTGTAAAAGATCTAACTATATTACCAGCAACTAAAAGTTTCAAAGTTCATAGCACTAACAGAAAAGAGAGAAGGCATAAATATAATTATAAAATTATTTTTTTAAAAAAATGTATTACCCGTGGGATCTACTTCACGAGAGATTTTAATTGCATCAGATGTGGCAAGATCTTGATTTGCAGGTGAAATTGCAAGAATAATACAGTTGGGCTGCTCTCCATCAAACAAATAGTAAAATATACAATTATCATCCTTGAATAGCCATTTTGAAGTTCAGAAATATAACAAAAGACCAGAAGACAGAAAACAAGAGCTATTGATAAAATAGATCACCTCAGGAACCAACATATAATTATACTAACATTGATAAACATCAGCATAAAGTTAGTGAGACACTAGATGAAGCATAGAATTATATAATGTAGACCATGGTTATCACCTTTACTATATAGGAGCGAACCATATTCTCAATATCTTGCACAACACTTTCTGGTTGACCCTCTACACCATTGAAAACAACATTTTAGAAAAATAATATAATGTGTAAATGGGCTTTCATTTTCATTTTATTGGATTTCTCCATTGTATATAAAGTAATCAGAAAAGGTGCTTTTACCAGGAAAATTTACTTACCAACAGCTACTTTTGTAAGCCCGGGAAGATCAATGAGTGTCAGATTTACAACTGCCAACAGAAATATAAAATAGTTAAAACTTGTAAAATCAGTATTAGGGTGCATTTGTGTGGTACATCTATTGAATATTCATCAGTTAATATCTTGAAAGTTTTGAAAAAACATAAAAGTGGAATCATTAAAGGAAAAAGGAAAGAGAGAGAGAGAAAGAGAGAGAGAGAGAGAGAGAGAGAGAGAGAAGAGTGCTTACCATAAGGAGAATAAATACTAAGGTGAATTGGTACACTGGAGATTTGTTTGCTGCGTCCAGTTTCTCTATCAGTTTCATCTTGAATCTCCTTTCTCACAGCAGCTACGCAAAGATAATCAAAATGATCAGGTAATATAAAACAGTAACATATTCAAATACATGTCCAGGCCTCAATCCCTCTGAGAAAAAAGAGTTGATGCATATAAGCACACAAGATGTTGTGCCCATTTCAGCAATGTCTAGTATATATGGTGAAAATAACATTGTTTGAGGAAAATCTTGCAATTAGCAAGAGTAAGATATGTGATATTGTCATTCAAAAAAAAAATTCAAAAAAGAAAAGGCATGAGGATAAGAATTATACTAAAATCTGTAAATTTTTTTCTTGGGAGGTGGAGAAACTCTGCATATTCTCTGCCTTCAGGAATTTTATGAAGCTGTAAAACAAGAGGACGACGAGTAACAATTCCTGCACACATTTTACATTCATCATTCCTAGATCATTCAAATCCAAAGACCCACCCTTGAGAAAAATCTGTAAATTTAAATTACCAGATCCACGAGGCAAAAAGTCCTTGCCGACAATGCTTTCCAACACGGAAGACTTGCCTGAGCTCTGTGAAACAACATGATAACAAAATTAAACAGAAAAAAGGAAAATATATTTAAATTGCACTTAAGAATGTCTTTAATCACTTTACTAAATACAAAATCCCAAAAGGAAGTAAAATGCGGTAAATATCTTATATCAGCCAGCGAAACATCATATATTACGCGTATCAAACAGTTTAGCATATTGGCTGATTGACTGTTTCATGAATATAATTAACGGTCATTCAAGCGTAAATCAAACGAAAATTAATCAACAGAACTTGTGAGCATTTCACCCCACATTATTGCGTAACGCTGTAAGTATCCCTCAAGCAGGATGTCCTATTACTTGTTGCAAGAAGAATTTAAGCGGAATATTGACGGATCACAACTATAAGATCATCCACATCGATTCCCTTTCCCCCCTGAATTTACAGCTAATAATTCATCCCTATACCAATTAAGAAACTGTGCTAACCTACTTCGAAAGAATAATAAAATCCACAATATTTTCAAGGTTAAAAAAAAATCGTTTCAAAAACTAGCATGAAATGAACAGGCAATTTACCAAAAAATAGGTACAAAAACTCAAAGAAAATATCGTACGACTCGATGAGCAAGAAGCAGATTGGATCAGCAACTGACCTGACCACCTACGACGGCGATCGCGGGAAGGGAGTCCCAGAGAGTAGGTAATGCACTGGCTTCTTCACCATGGTCACCAAGAGCTGTACAGGCCCTTTGGATTTTGTTCACCAAAGTGATGAGGTTCTCCATCTCCGAACAAAGAGATCGACCCCGGGAAATATGATCTCAGGCTCAGATCTCGCGGATCTGACGACTCAGTCTCGAAACGGCGTCGTGGAAATTGAGAGAGAGAGAGAGAGAGAGATTAGCGGTTTGAAGTTCAAAAAAGAAAACAGAGGTATAGTTGGGAACTTGGTGCCCAGGGTTTTGATGTTTTCTAGCTTTTTTTGTTGTCGTTTGAAAGTTGAAACGAGCAAGACGCAAGTTGGTCTAAGAGATTTAAATTAAAAAAAAAATATTCTGTTGTGGAATGAGGAATGGCCCAAGTGTTACATTCCACACATCCATACCCTTCATTTTTAATACAAAGGATGGATCAACGGTACGCAATATAGGGTGCTTTGTCCATGTCCTGTAAAAGATTATTTCTGTATTGGATGTTTGATATATAATATTAGAAAAGTATAATTTATATACATTTGTTAATAAAATCATATAATATAATATAAAATTATATATCTTAATTTTTATTTCATATTAAATTAATAATAATAATTTTTATTTTTAAAATATTATAAAATATTTATAATAAATTTTATACAATTTATCATAAAATAATTATTATATAATTAATGTATTATATTAAGACTGAGATGGCCAAATGGGAAAAGGCGAGCCGAGTTCATTCGCGTGGACTTCAAATTTGTGCCAGATTATCGTAATAGATTATGGGCAAAGTATACTCTCTGTATTCCCTTATTTTTATATTTATATTAATTATCCTATAACACATAGTTTCATCATTTTAAAAATAAAAAAAATTAATTTTTTTAAAAAATTGACTACATATCACACTATAATTGATATGAATATAAATATTAGTATAAATTTAAGGGAAATTATTTTTCATTATTTCTATTATTTCTAAGTTAAACTTGATTAGTTTCATAATTTTTAAAAAATATTTAAATAAATTTAAATAATGAGTCTTTTTTTTTTTACAATTAGATAGAAAAAAATGTGAAATACGCGTGATTTTTTTCATGAAGTTAGTGGATGAATTTTAAGTAAAAACAATTATAATATCCTTAAATTATATTATTTTTATTTGAATTCTGTTACTTTTTTGAAAGGTGTGATCAAGGGATTTTAAGTTTTTTCGTACGTATGAATTTATTTTCTCAATTTTTCTAATTTTATAGCTTGAAATAAAAAGTTACCTTTACTTAATTATGCATACGCCGAATAAATACAATTTTAATTTTGTGCGATGTTTAATCAATTTATCTATTTTTTAAAATTTTGGTACGTAATTAAACTCAAACTAATATTTTATAACGTAATACATATATTCAAGTGGAAACAAAAAATATGGGTTTGAACTTCACTTGTATAAAAAAGATTATTAAATTCGATTCGTTGAAACGAATTTAAATTGAATAACTTAAAATTTAAAGTTGGTTTAATACGTTGAAACGATTTTAAATTTTAAATTTTTTTATAAAATTTATTATTTTTTTATTATATTTAAATTAAAATCTGTATTTGATCATTAAATAATAGCATAAAAAAACCAAAATATGTTTAAGAAATAATTTAAATAATATAAATTATTAAAAAATTAAATATTAATTAATAGTAGAAAAATTACTATAGTGTTGTCATATGTTATTCAACATCATCATATTCTTCTCTTTATATTATAATAATAAAATTCATACACATAAACAATAACACATAATAACAAAAAAAATATGAATAATAAGTGCGTAAAATTAATAGAAATAATTACAAGAGTAAATGAAGTGACAAAATGAAAAAAAAATGGTGTTTTGTAAGTGATAAATAAGTATAAAAAATTTGAGTATTTTGTTCAAAAAATAGGAGATATAAAATATAAGTTAGAGAGGAAGAAAATCTATTAATCGACGTTGAAATTGATAGTTGTAGGTGACCGGAAAATGAGGAAGAATGAAGGAAAAGTATATGAGGTTTTAGGTTTTTGAGAGTTATGCAACGTTTGGAATAATTTCTGTCTGGGAAAAAGAAAAGAAAATGAAATATCCACGTGTGTAGCATCAGTTCTACGTGTTAACCAACGCTATACACGTGGATAGCGTCGATTTCACACGTCAACCGACCCTATGTGTAACGTCGATTCTACACCGAACAAACTTTAAATTCATTATAAGTCAGTTTTTCTAAAAATCGACTTTACATATAGACTTAAATATCACATTTATAATAATATTTATTTACCGTAAGACAAGTGTGTTTTTGTAAATAAATGATACATGATCTAATTCAAATGTCTAATAATAGAAATATAAGTTTTATCTTCACACTAGTTAGCAAATATGAATTTGTAATTATCATTTAAAGAAAAAGTAATATATTTTTAGTTTATTTTAATATTGTATGCTTTCCATTTGGTTTTACACCTCCAACTTTTTCAATTTGATTTTTTTTTCAACTTAAACATGTGAACCTTGATTCAGAAATGCCATGGGCACAAATTGAAATGATTTTTTTAATGGGTATAATTTACAAATTATTCTAAACTCATATTTGAGAAAATATATAATGTCATGTTTATTATCAGGTTACTTTGATGATGGGTTTGCAGTAAATTAACTAGAACGAAACCTTGTATTTTATTTTGATTGCTTTTATTTAATGAAAAGAATATGCATATAATTTTCAAATTTTTTAGAAAAATAAAATATCATTTCATTAATATATATATATATATATAAGATTTAAATAAATAATAATTAAATTTGATAAATTAAAATTAAAAAAAAATATTGAGCAAAAAAAACTTGAATTTTATGAGTTATCCAATCAAGTGTTTAATTGTTTTAAATAATATATCAAGTTATTTTCATATTTAATTAAACCTTAATATTATATTATAATCTATAAAATATTTTACAAAACATATCAAAATAAATATCTAAACATCCAATAAAAGAATCAACCAATCAATTCCCATGCACGTTAGTTTCCGAAAATATGCTATTCCGAGTAAAAACGCTCGTATATGTGAACAAATGGACAAAGACATGTAGACATGTGGAGCGTGTATTCTTGAAATTGGTAGCGCAAAAGCCTCTAGAAAATGTGAAGTTAAAAATTTTAGTAGTGAAGTATCAAGAGCCATATTAATTAGTACATGATTTTTGGTAGCCAAAAATTGTCATTAAAATGTGATGTAAATTATGATAATGTGATATAAATTATTAGAGTTTTAAGTGAATTTAAAAGATAAACGGTGGTTAATAATTGTAAAAGTCTTTCGTGTATATATATATGACAATTCATAAATTTTAATAGTAAGTTCTTAAGAGCCCAACGTGGCTTTTGGTAGCCAAAAGTTGTCAAAAAATGTTATATAAATTATAATAATGTAAAGTGTGTGATATGAATGATTAAATTCAAAATAATTTGAAAGGTAAATAATGGTTAATAGTTATAGAAGTATGTGTATAATAGGGTTTTCAATTTGAATATTATTTTAATTTATTGATATTATTATTGAGATATACACTTAATTAATCATCTATTCTTATTTAAAAATGATATTAATGTATTTATCTATAACAATAGTTGTAAACTTGATTAATTTATGTAACCACCTTATATTTCTAGATTAATTTCTTAAGTTTTCGCATTTGTTTGTTGCATTTGTTTATTTTTGTGCTTTCATCTCGTCACACATGTACGTCGAAGTTCAATCAATTATCAAGGGAAGACATTACAGTAAAAAAGTGTACACCAGCCTTGTATACTCTAAAACGGGCAGAATGCTACCATGATTATCAGTTTCACAACCTGCCAACGAGGTCAGATACTCTAAATCTTGCACGAATACAAAAACATGATAACACTGAAGAGCCAAACTTTAAGGCATTGTGTATGTTTATCAGACAATTGGCAATCATAAACTCCTAGTTGCTGGACTCTGCAGATCCATAACCATGTGGATTTTTGCTAGTCCAGTTCCATGGATCCCGACACATCTCCTTGATGCCGTATTTTGCCCTGCACAACCACCATCACAGCTTATAAGAAAACCACTAAGAGAACGCAGCAAAACGACGCTACGTAGGTGGATAAATTATTTTCTCTTCTTTCTTCCTTAAATAGAAACTATTACAATCGCTGTATAATTCTCAAAAACCCAAAATCTCCTTCACTTCTCCTCCACTCTTTCTCATTTTTCAGTCACCTACAACTACAAATTCCAATGCAGTTTAGTGGGTTTTCTTCCTTTTTAACTAATATTTTAGATCTCTTATTTTTTATGCAAAATATTCAAAATTTTTATACCTATTTATTACTTATAAAACACTATTTTTTCTTTATTTTTTTTATTTTGTCACTTCATTACTCTTGTAAGTATTTCTATTAATCCTACGCACTTATTATTTATATTTTTTCTGCTATTAATTAATATTTTATTATTTTTATTATTTTTATTATTTAAACTATTTGTTAAAGATATTTTATTTTATTTTTTTATTAGTATTTAGTGATTGAATATAGTTTTTAATTTGAGTATAATAAAAAATAAGTAAACTTTGTTAAAAAAATTAAAATTAAAAATCCATTAATCCCGTGAACCGAATTTAATACTTTATTAATGTAATTGCATTGGCTTTCTTTGTGTCTTCCTTCTATTCGTTATTACTCAGGATAATACTAATTAGTTCATCTTCCCTCCATCAATATTAACTAATTAATCGTTAGAAATATCATAACTTAATTTCTTTTTCTCTTTTTCTTTTTTTTTTCATTTTTGAAATTTCTTATTTATACTATAATATAAGTTAATTAATTACATGTATATATACAGGTGGGTTACAAATGGTGGAAGCACTTGGCTGTGAAAGAGGCAGCAGACTTTTTACAGGACCATGTAATGACTCTGACTTATGTGACTCTACGTGCAAGAGGGAAGATGCTGTCAATTATTGGTGTTAATTGTAATAGTTTCTGTATTTCTCTTGTAGAAATAACTCTTCCTATGTATAATAAGAAAACAGAATATAATTCTAACCCTACCAGCTGTTCTACTTCCCTAATTTATGGTTCACCAACAACATTGTCTGCCATTTCCTAACTCCACTAACTTTGTTGTCTTCCATTTTCACTGCACACGTCAACACTTCTCCTCAAGTTGGTGCATATATGTCTCTTATGCCCAACTTGTCGCGTTGTGTTGTAGGTTCCTCGTGCATTAATGCATTTTCGGGAAAGATATCGCCCACCGATCTTCTCGATTTAACAATGGAAGCTTAATAATCTTTTCTTCAAGATTCTGTTTGATAAAGTTTCGATCCACTTCAACGTGCTTCGTGCGATCATGTTGAACCGGATTATGAGAGATGGCAATGGCCGCTTTGTTATCACAAAATAAGTTCATTTCAAAGGCAGAGGGCTACACCAATCTCGCTAAGTTTTTTTCAACCAAAGCGAGCTCACATATTCCTCGACCATTCCTCGAAATTCAAATTTTCAAGACCGAATAAGGCAACTACCTTTTGGCTTCGCTTTCTCCATGTAACAAGATTTCCCCACAAAAGTAAAGTACCCAAGAAGAGATTTCCTATCCTTCACATTCCCCGCCCATCAATCAGATATCCAAGGACTTCCACCGACCATTCTTTGAAAACATAAGTCCTTTCCTGCAGAGGATTTTAAGTAACGAAGTATTCGTACGACCGCATCCATATGGTCTTCTACTCGTTGCATTTAACCCGACTTACGACACTCACAAAGATAAGCACACGTCGAGTACGAGATAAATATACGAGTTTACCTACTAACCGTTGATATCTCTCGTTTATCTCCGGTACTGGGTCCACATATTCCCCGAGTTTACGATTTTGAACCATTGGAATATCGACTGTGTTTACAATCTAGTACCTCCGCTCCGCCAGCAGTCCGTGTTGTATTTCCTTCTGGGAAAGGCATATGCCTTTCTTTGATCTTGTTACCTCAATACCTAAGAAGTACTCTCGAGTCCCCCAAATCCTTCATTTCAAACTCCTTTGATAGTTTTTCTCAAGCTTAGAGATTTCTTCTTTATCATCCCCCCGTAATGATCATGTCGTCTACATAGACTATAGCGGCTGTTATCTTCCCCCAATCGATGTTTTAGGAAAAGAGTATGACGGAGTTGCTTTGTTGAACCCATATTTCTTCATTGTCGAACTCAACCTACCAAACCACGCTCTAGTGATTGCTTTTAGCCCATACAATGCTCGTTGTAATCTACATGCGCTTTCTTCCCGATGTAACAAGATATCCCGGGATATCCATATAAATCTCTTTCTTCAAGATCACCATGAAGGAAGCATTTTTACGTCAAGTTGGTGCAACGGCCAATCTAAATTTGCCGCAAGAGATAACAAGACTCTAATGGTTTTTAGTTTAGCCACAGTGAGAAGGTTTCTTGATAATCTATCCCGTGTTTTCAGGTATATCCTTTTGCTACAAGTCTCGCCAGATCGATCAACTAACCCATCTCGCTTTATACTTAATTGAGAAAATCCACTTGCATCCTACCGCCTTCCTCCTCGAGGCAACTCGCTTAACACCCATGTTTTGTTCTTCTCGCAATGCCTCAAATTCCTCTTTTATACAAGTGGAGCCCATTTTTGGATCGATAAGGCTTCTTCAATGCTACTTGGAATTTGCACGAGTGTTGCTCAGGTAAATGCCCCGATAGGTTCCGATAACCTCAAAGAGATACATAATTTGCTATCGGATACTGGATCGTCGTTCTTCTCTTTCCTCGGGAGTATCGATTTGGAGGTTTGCCTCGATCGTGTCCGAAAGGTAAAACATAACCAAATGTGATGTATCTATAGCATTAGCGTGTAAAGGCGTGATAGGATGGACTTACCTCGTGAGTATTCTCGGCAGTGAGGATCATCGGGTACTGCAGAAAGGACGGGTACATCAATCACTTCATCTTCTCGAAGGTTCAATCATTACTCGCCTTCAGCCTGAAGTCTGCCTGCCCGTATACTATCTCCTCCATATTATTGGCACGATCCGAGTACGTTGACTAGTATCTAATATTTCAACATCAAGCCAATTTCGTTCTTCTTCACCATAACTCTCCTCCCGAAGAAAGTGGAATCGGAGACCTGATGGGAAAATATTCTGGATTCGAGGAAAGTGACATCCACGGTAATATAGGTTCTTTTAGTAATTGGATCATAGCATCGATAACCCTTTTTTTGTACACCATACCCCAAGAATACACACAAATGGACAAAGACATGGATCCAACTTAGTTCGTTGATTTTAAGCTGAGGTGAACAAAAGCAACACATCCAAAATTCTAGCTAAGCATCAAAATAGTAGGCAAGGAAGATGATCGATAACACCTTTAAATTAGAGTCCGAAATTGTAAGGTTTTCATGGGCATACGATTCAAGAGATACACCGCCGTAGTAATGGCATCACTCCGCATTTATTAGGCATACGTGCACCGATTAGTAAGGCCCGAGCCGTTTCTAAAATATGCCGATTCTTCCTCTCCGCAAATTCCCATTCCTCATTGTGCTTGTCAGGAATCACGAGGTTTCATGGAGTAATACCACGGTTGTCTAAGTACGTCCGAAATTGTCGACAACATACTCCCCTCCATTATCGACCAAGTATCTTAATTTTTTCGTAAAAATCGTGTCTCGAACCATGGCGTGAAACAAGTGAAATGTAGCAAATACTTCATCTTTATGTTTCGAGAAGGTAAAGCCCATGTCATTCGTGGTACAATCATCAACAAAAATAACAAACCAACGATGACTGGATGACGTACCCACCTGGGGAAGGTCCCCAAACATCGAATGTACTAAAGCAAAAGGAGTCACACTTTTATTCACGTCATAGATAAGACGCCTATGACTTTTTGCTAGATACAAGTATCACATTTGAAATCCGAATGTGTGATATTTGAAAATAAACCGGGAGAGTGCTTTTAAATACCCGAAAGATGGATGCCCAAATCTACGATGCGACATAGCCAAATCTGTCGTTCCTTGTTACCAACAATGTTTGCATATGATTGGCTCTTCCAGAGCCGAGGTCATCCACGTAATATAACCCTCCCTCGCCTAGTACCACGCCCAATGATCTCCTTAAGCAGAATATCCCGTAGAAGGAAAAAAGTAGAATACATTAGTACTACGCTTAAGATCCATAAAGGACCGACTTACGTACATTAGCTCCGCTTGACAGTAGGTACAAGTAAAGTATTAGATAATGATAATGAGGAGATAAGTGTCACCGTTCCACCCCAGAATCGGCAAGTGACCCCATTTGCATTGGCAACACGATTCCGTCTTGGTCGGGTTGTTTTGGAGAGATCGTTTGGGTCAAATGTCATGATGACCGTAGCTCCGCAGTCTAAAATCCAATCCTCATTATCACTACGAGTATGAAATGCTTTACTTGAAATACTCCGGATCTCGGGAAGCTTCTGGCCCGAGGAATAAGGGATAATGATGTAGTATTGGTAGCCACAACAGCCTTTCCCAATGGCTTCCTCTTTTTCTTTGTTTGAAGATCATTCCACCATTCTCGATACCCACGTAGTTCGCGCTTTCACGGTGTGTTTAGAGTTTCCACAATGACCACATTTCCATGTCACAGACGATGTATTTCCCGTGGGATTTCTTGCTACCCAAAAGGTTCCCCGGTTTTGGTAGCACGGACATGGTGTGTCCTCGATCCCTTTGTAAGCCATAACCGCTCCTGTGTAGTATCCGCACCGTGATCATTACGGCCCGTCGACTTCTTCCCTACCGATGAATCCACAGCTTGTTCCAATCGCAGGGAATGGTTTGATCCGAAGCACATCACTTCGAGTTTTATCCAATCTATCATCAAGTCCATCAAGAAAGGTATACACTCGATCTTCCCGTACGATGGAGTTGTATTTTTGTATATCATTCGCACACTCCATCGATTAGGACGGCGGAAATCAATTTCACGCCATAACCCTCATGTCATTATAGTATTTTTTCAATTGATCCACCCGCTTGCTTCGTCGAGTAACTCGCTGGCGAAGATCATATACTGAGACGTGTTCCGTCCCATCATGTAGTGTTGGTGGCAGCTAATCCCAAACCCTGCTTTCGCTTGGGAATCTGGATAAAATTTGCAATCAAGGAGGGGTCCATTGAATTGATTAACCATCCTTTGACAATGGCATTTTCAAGGCGCTCATTTCCTAAATGTAGGGGTCAAGAGGGTCGAGGAAAATCTCCATTAATATATCCTACTTGTCTTTGCCGTAGAGATATACATCTCCACCACCTGCGACCATAAGGCATAGTTGGATCCTCCCAACTTGATACTAATAGACACGATCTCGGCTACGGAGGTCGTGAGTCGATCTCGAGCCTGGTTAGAACTTCCGTCATTTTCGCCGTCAAATCTTCCAAAATGAAATCGCAGGTTAAATCTCGATTGATTCGCGAGATCTAAAATTTTTTTCCTTCCGTTTTTCCTTTTTTTTTTACACTTCACACACCACTATATATACAACATTCCGTAACCCTAATTTTTTTTTTCCAAATCGCTACAGCCTTCGCCTTAACCCTAATGTTTTTCCTCTTCCTCTTCACGCAATTCCCCCCTCCGATTCTTCCTCCGATTTCCTCCGATTCTTCCTCCGATTTCCTCAAGCCTTTCCTCTCGATTTCCTCAGCCTTCCTCCGATTTCCTCGTTTTCCTCCGTTCCTCAAAGACTGCCCTTCCGAGTTCGCAGAAGAAATTTTTCTTTCGATCAAGGCTTTCTCACACTTCTTCGAATGCGCTTCGCTAGCCTTCTTCGACCGTTTCTTCAACAGCCTTCTTCGACCGCGTTTCTCAACAGCCTTCTTCTGACCGAAGGCTTAAGAGCTTCTTCGATCAAGGCTTTCTCAACAAGAACCTTGGAAGAAGTACTTTCCTCCTTTTGATGAGTGATCAACGAATGTACTTGTAATTTCTCAATCCGAACCAAAAAAGGGCGTAAAGAACAGAACCGAAGTCGTTTTTTTTTTTTACTCGAACTAATGCGTGCGCATTTTCCTTCTATCACTTTCGCTTTTCATCAATACTTGGAACCATCTTTATCATCAACTGGATCACCGCAAAAATTGTCTTTTTTTTTGTTTTACGTAATCAGTCAAGAACAATATGAATGCCCCACAAGCATCCAAAATGGAATGTAGGAACCGCGTGATGACTCCAACGAGCAAACTTGAACGGCTACCCCAAATCCTGGCCAAATAATCAGCCAAATATGCACAGATTAACACAATCTGTTGAGCATATGACAAATCAACTTAGCAGGTAACTTATTCTTTCATTAGGACAACCAATAACCCTGCTCTGATACCATGTCAATTATTGGTGTTAATTGTAATAGTTTCTGTATTTCTCTTGTACAAATAACTCTTCCTATGTATACTAAGAAAACAGAATATAATTCTAACCCTACCAGCTGTTCTACTTCCCTAATTTATGGTTCACCAACAACATTGTCTGCCATTTCCTAACTCCACTAACTTTGTTGTCTTCCACTTTCACTGCACACGCAAACAGATGCTTTGGGTGGATCTTGCCACTGGCATGGCTTTGGATGGGCTTGTCGATGCTATACTTGTGATTAATCAAATCAATACTCCTAACTAGTTGTGTGTCAACTTAATTCTGCTTTTATATTTTCCAAATAAGCACTTTTGCTACGTATGGTTGTTTTTGAATGCAGTAATGTGTTATTGTGTCAATCAAAATCAATAAGTTTGGAGAACAATCCAAATTAATCACTTGTAACACTCTTTGTTGTAAATTTTATTAGTATTATTGGTAAATAATTTTTTATGTTATAAGTTATGATAAAATTATTATTTATATAAGAGATAATTATTGATTAAAATAATAATTTTTTTTAAAAAAATATATAATTAAATATTAACGATAATAAATATAATTTTTCTTAAAAATTTCAATTTTTTATCACTTTTGATTGAAACATTTTATTTCTTTTCATGTGTGATTGATTGGTATAAAAAAAATATTATATTTTTTAGGGTCATAATCTTTATATATTATAATTATTTTAAAAATTAAAAATTAATTTTTTAGATAATATTAACATATGATAAAATTTAAGTAATATGAGTATAAAAAATTATATAGATTTATGCACATAACATTTCTCATTTTACAAATTTTAATTTTGCTCTTTAATATGATCTAAGTAAATCCCTTGAATTCTAAACAAAAAACGAATAGAATTATCTCCTTGTGATTTTTCTACTCGTTTGATATTAACAGAGTATTTCAAGATACAAAATGATGCAAATATTAAATGAAACATTTTATATAATAATTTCTATTTAAAGTTTTAAATTTAAACAGTTGATGTTAAAAAAAATCTTAGAAAAATTAACAGGTTGATGGGGAATCGAAAACTTATAGCTGAATGCTTTGAACAAACATACTGATATTAAGAGTAAATGAGATATAAAGTGGATTCTTTTGTATTTGATTTATTATTTTTAATAAGTTTATGATATAATATTATCTTATTTTGTATTATTTGTATTATAATTTTAATAAATTTAACTTTAAATATATATTGTATTATTTTTCTTATTAAATTTAAATTATAAATAATCATGTATTATTTTTTTTATTATATTCTTATTTGTTTCGTATAGATTTATTAAGAACAAATAAGATATTTCAATTAATATGATTTCATTATTATCTTATTTCATTAAAAATTAAGTGAGATAAAATGATATTTGTTTTAAAATTTAATAAATTATAACATAAATTTTTTTAATATCATATCTTAATTTATATTTTTATTTAAACAGGTGTTAATTGTTGAAAGTTACATAACACGTTGATATTGGATTGTCACAAACTAGAATCTCAACATTACTGAGGTGGCAAATAGAATCATCAAGTAATGCAAAACATAGGTGAAATCGATTCATGATTTTAGTTTCATTTCAAGGTTTTGTATGTGAGAAGAAATTTGCAGGAGATTATCACATTTTAGAAATGAAATAAAAAATAATTCACATGTTGTCTATTACTTTATTATTTATGATTTTTTTCTTATAATTATATATATATATATTGGGTGGAGATATTTAATAAAAAACAAACCAATTATTTGTAACCAAATTGAAACGAATCTAATTAAAAATAATGATTTCTGTCTGTTATATTTTAGAAAAATTATAAACCAAAACTAATGGTTCGGTTTTGATTTCATTAAAAAAAAACGTTTATAATTGAACTAAACGAATTATTAAATTAATATAAAATTATAAATTATAAATTATATTTAAAATTATTAAATTAAAATAAAATTTTTAAAATTTTTAAAATTTTAAAATTTTAATATTAAGAATTAAAAAAATCAAATGTCAACCATCTACACCTTAATATAACCTAAACCAGCTAACCTAACTCAATAATGCTAATAAATATTATGTTATATATTGCTCCTTATTGAGAAAATTAGAAAAGTCCCACATTGGTTAGGAATGAAGATGTGTGTTGGATTTAGGGTTATAAATAAAGCACTCTTTCACCATTTGTAAACATCCCAAAATTTGTAAATCTTCATCTCTTTGATAAGTGTAATTGATTAGCTCAATTTTGCCCAATTAGTTGTAATTTTGAAGTTCATTCATTTGAAGATGGTGGAAGTGGTCAACGACGCCCGAGGACCTAGGTAACATTTATACCGAACCTCGTTAAATTTCTGGTGTTATTATTTTTCTGCTTTAATATTTCTGTTTCAATATCTGTTTTAGTTTATTTTAGCATTATATTTCCAATAGCATTATTTTGTCGGGTTAGTTTGAGTTCTATTCATTTAAATCATAAGTGAATAAGAATTGCTACTTAGAATAGGAAAATATACACGATTTTCCCAACAATTGGTATTAGAGCCGAAGGTTTTCTACCTAGGCATTTGTTTGTATTCCGTTTGTTTGCTATTGGAATATAGTAGCTAGTTGTTGAAATTTGAAGAGATGGCGGAAGAAAATTTCGTTTCAAAGAAAGCGCCGCCATCCACGCCGAAGCTGACTGTGATTTAACGCAAGGTTCGAGGTGGAGAAATTTGATGGAACCTGGCCATTTCGGCGTGTGGCAAGGCGAAGTTCTAGATGCCTCAAGCTTCAAGGCTTGACATCACACATCGTTAAGAGAAACCAGATGGAATGATGAAGTAGAGTGGAAAAATATCAACCGATCGTGGTACGTTGCATATTCGCTCAGGTCTCTCAAGAGAACAAAAGTACACGCTCACGAAGGAGACATCCGCAAGTAAGTTGTGGAAGGCGCTGGAGAACAAGTTCATGAAGAAGAGTGGACAAAATCGACTCTATTTGAAAAAGAAGTTGTTCCGATTTGAATACCTTCCAGTGTACTACAATAAACGACCACATTACCGCTTTTAATCAATTAGTAGCAGATTTGTTAAATATGGGCCAGACCTAAACTTTTAAAGATGAAGATTTAGCTCGATGTTGTTAAATTTCCCTTCCGATGAGTTTGATTATCTTATTACGAGCTTACCTACTTGGGAAGGATAAAGTGTCTTTGAGGAAGTTCAGACCGCTTTGTATAGTTATAAAATTAGAAAGAAAGATAAAAGAGAAAGCAGGAATGAAGCAAGAGAGGCATTGTCTGTAAGAGGACGTCCGCAAACACAACATAAAGGAAGAGAGGTAGATATCTATCAAAAGGAAGACTTGGTAAAGATGAATGCCTTTGTCAGCGAGAAAGGGCATTGGAAGAAAAATTGTCCGGCTCGCAAAAGAAAGGAAAAGTCATGGCACCGATGCGTACGTAGCCGAAAGCAATTCAGATTCAGATTTTGCATTGGTTGGTTCGTCAACATCATCTCATCCTTGCGATTGGATTTTTGATTCAAAGATGTATTTTCCATATGTCTCCTAACAAGGAGCTGGTTCTTTAACTTTGAAGAACTAGATGGTGGAGTTGTTTTCACCGGGTAATGATTATCCATGCAAAGTTTCTCGAATTGGTACAATTCGCTTTGAAGAATCAAGATGGTTCAACCAGGGTCTTGACAGATGTTCATTATGTTCCGGATATGAAGAAGAATCTCATCACAAGGAGTCTTAGAATCAAAAGGCTTCACCGTAACCATACAAAACGGGCATCAAGGTTACTCGAGCACTCGTGGAGAATGAAAGGTGTTCGGGAAGAATAACTGCACTACTACCTTGGTAGTACGGTTATCGGGACAGATCGCCAGCAGTTTCGATGAAGAAATAGATTTAGAAACTACCAAGTTGTGGCATATGCGTTTGCCGGGACATCTTTGGAAAAAGCTTTACAAATTCTAGTAAAGCAAGGCCTGTTAAGGTGCGAACCTAAGTTGGAATTCTGCGAGCATTGTGTATTGGGGAAGCGTAAAAGAGTAAGCTTTGCACCGCTTCTTCATAATACAAAGTGGCATTTTGGATTACATCCATACCGATGTACGGCCAACAAGAACTCCATCCATGCAGTTGGCAAACATTATTATGTCAATTTCGTTGATGACTTCTCCGTAAGAGTTTCGGGTGTATCTTACGAAGAAAAAGGATGAAGTGTTAGGTATTTTTCTCAAGTGGAAGAAGATGATCGATACTAAGACCGGTAAAAAGATCTGCGTCCTGAGGTCCGATAATGGCACCGAAAGTACACAAATGATCCATTTATGAAAGTTTGTGAAGAAGAAGGGATAGGGCGACACTTCACTATTCGAAAAACACCACAACAAAATGGAGTTGCAGTACGTTATGAACCGAACTTTCTTTGGAAAAAGGTTCGGTGTATGTTGTCAAATCTTGGTTTAGGCAAGCAAGATTTGGCCGGCATTGCGGATACGTACATGTCATCTCGCCATCTCAACCGTCTACCATCGTCTCGCTCTTGAAGTGCAAAACGCATGCGAGGTACGACCGGAAAACCTGCTAGAGATTACAATTTCTTACATGTGTTTGGTTCAATTGCATACTACCATGTAAATGAATCAAAGTCGGACCCAAGAGCCCAAGAAAGCCATTTTTTTTGGATCCCTTCGGGTTCTCGGATATCGACTACGGCGCTTGAAACGAAAAATATAATCTTTAGCGTAGATGTTACCTTTGATGAATCCGCATTGTTGAGAAAGGTAACTAAGAAGATTGATGGCACTCTGTAGAAAGGGAGCAAAACTCCTAAACAAAGGAGTTTGAAAGCAAAATTGTTAATCCAAGCAGTGTAGATAAGAAGTTGATCCTCCATTGACAAAAGATGAATCAGATGAAGAGGTTTTTAACCCAAGAACCTCCACAGCAATGCTAAGAAACTACAGTTGATAGGCCACGACGACAAAATGTCAAGGTACCGCCGATACAAGGATTTTGGAAGACTACTGCCGCTTTAAGAATACGGTGGGTGCACTTTCGCCATGCATTTACGATGATGTTCCTTCCATATATAAAGAAGCAATCGGTCCGCCAAGTTGAAAAATGGAAGCGAAGCCATTGATGAAGAACTTTTGTCCCTTCGTAAGAATAAAACATGGAAGTTGACACAACTACCTAAAGGCAAGAAGGCAATTGGATGCAAACGGGTGTATGCAAAGAAAGATGGATTTCTAACAAAGATGGTATTCGCTACAAGGCAAGTTGGTGGCTGGGCTACGCCGTGAGAAGCGAGGAATCGATTATAATGAGGTATTTTCTCCGCTTGTAAAACATTCTTCCATTGGAATTTTGTTGGCCTCGGTAGCACGCTTCGATTTGGAACTAGTTCAACTTGATGTGAAAACCGCGTTTCTACACGGTGACTTAGAAGAGGAAATCTATATGTCTCAAATGGGGAAGGTTTATTGTTACTTGGTAAAGAGAATTGCTCAGGTTTGTAAGTCGAACAAATCCATTGTATGGATTGAAGCACCCCAAGCGGTGTACAAACGATTTGACTGGTTTATGTTGCAAACAAAAATATACCGTAAGCACACACGATCATTGCGTGTATTTTCGCAAGCTACAAAACGAGTCTTTCGTCTATCTCCTATCAGACGATGATACGTTGATCAGATCAAGAGTCAAATAGAAATTGAAAAGTTGAAGGCCCAACTAAGTCGTGAGTTCGAGATGAAAGATTTGGGGAGAAGCCAAGAAGATTCTCGGTATGGAGATAAGTAGACAGGAAGAAGGGAAGCTAGTTTGACCCAGTCAATATTTGAAGCCGATACTACAACGTTTTGGTATGAATGAACAGACAAACCCGTAAGTACTCCGCTAGTTCCTCAATTCAAGCTTGGTGCTCAATTATCTCCTCGAATGATGCGTAACGAGAATATATGGCAAAAGTACCATACGCAAATGCGCTTGGTAACTTGATGTATGCAATGGTGTGTACAAGACCCGGCATTTCACACGCGTTGGTGTTGTAAGAAGGTACATGCATGATCCTGGTAAAGGACATTGGTTGGTCAGAAATGGATTCTACCGTATATTATAAATACGTAAATGCTTGGTTTAGTATTTCACAGATAATACCATTGGTCAACGTCAATGATATCGCGACCACTATACGAGATTTAGATAAGTCTGGCCAACTACCTAAGCATGTGTTTACTCCCCAGAAAGCACCAATCGATTGGAAGTCTACCTCAGTCCAATTGCTTGCTTTGTCTACTACAGAGGCGAGTATACGGCGATGCAGGTCAAGCGAAGCTATTCGGTTACAAGGTTTGCTTGCCAAGACTTGGGGAGCTGGGTCAAAACATATCAAGGTGTTTTGTAATAGTCGAGTACTATTCATTTAGCAAAGAACCAAGTCTACCACGCACGTACAAAGCACACGACGTCAATTATCATTTCACTGCAGAGATTATTGAAGGTGGAGTACTAGTTCAAAAGATTAGTACGACAGAGAATCCCGCAGATGCATTTAATCAAGGTGGTAACAAAGAATCAAGTTCAAACATTGTCTAGACTTGATTAACATCCTACAAATCAATTGGCGTCAAGTCTGATCAGTAATTGAAGAAATCATTTAAAACCACTAAGTCGCTAAGGTGGAGATTTGTTATATATTCTTAACGAGAAAATTAGAAAAGTCCCACATTGTTCCAGAATGAAGACTGGATGTGATTGGGACTATAAATAAAGCCCTCCTTCACCATTTGTAAACATCCCAAAAATTTGTAAATCTTTCCTCTCTTTGCAAGTGGTAATTGATTAGCTCAATTTTGCCCAATTAGTTGTAATTTCAAGTTCATTCATTCAAGATAGCTGTGGCCATTAACGACGCCCGGCGACCTAGGTAACATTTATAATGAACCTCGTTAAATTTCCGTGTTATTATTTTTCTACTTTAATATTTCTGCTTTCAATATCCGTTTTTAGTTTATTTTAGCATTATATTTCCAATAGCATTATTTTGTCGGGTTAGTTTGAGTTCTATTCATTTAAATCATAAGTGAATAGTAACTACTTAGAATAGGGAAAATATACCCGATTTTCCCAACATATTAATACATCGAGAACCCCTCATTTCCTTATTTGGTATGTGAAGCTTTCGAATTTAGATAATATTTATTTAAATTTTGATAATCATGTATAATTTATATTTACGTTGTTATAAGACACAAATAATTGAGAATATATTGAAATGTTACATTATAATTATTGATAAATTGATATAAATAATATTTGTTATTTAAATAGACACATATTTATAATATTTATGTGTAGTAATAATAACTTATAAAAAATGTTTTATTTTTTAATTTTTATGAATAAAATTGAATGACTTGAAAGAATTCGTTAATTCTAATGTTTTATTCGATTTCAGTTATTATTTTAAAAACTATCGATATTGAATCTAATTTTATTTCGTATTATAACTATCCAAATTTTTATACTTTATACTAATAAAGTTTTAAATTAATATATTTTTTCTTTAAAAAATAAATATCTAATAAAAAAAGAAATAAAACAATGTAATAAGTGGTGAAACTAAAGAGGAATTAAACTTGAACTAAAATCATGAATTATGTGCTAATATGCATACCATAAACACAAAAAGGATCCACTACACAACTTGTTTCTATAAAATAAATAAAAATGAAATGAAATAAATATAAAATAAGTGTACGTTTCATACTGAGTTTGAAAATTATACATCTATAGCTTACGATAAAAATTAAAATAGATGAAAATCTAAAGTTAGTAATTATAAACATATTTTAAATAAAAAAAATATTAAATTATCAATAATATATTTTTATTAATTGTTAAAACCTTAAATTTTAAATTTTAAATATTAAATCTTAAAATCTAAATACTAAATCTATTAAAATTATTATTATTATTTTAAATTATATATTTTAATTATTAAATATATTATTTTTATTTATCATTTTATTATATATAAATAATAATGATATTAAATCTTTTAAAAATTAGCTTTTATTTGCTAGGTACTCTTTCTCATGATGTAGTAATAACACCAGTTCTATCAAAAACTCAAAACTCAAAATGAAGTATACTTTTATAAATATTAATTTTGAATTTGTGTATAATAGGTATATAAAATGTGATTATATTAATAAAATTAATATATAATTTATTAAGTAATATTTTTTTATTTTATTTTTTTTAATATTTAATTTAAAATATTGATATTATTTCTAAAAATATAAACAGTGGTATGTTATTTAAATTGAATAAGTATATAATAGTATTGATTGTTGAACAATAATAAAAATATATTTAAATATGAATTTTTTAAATTTGATAAGTATATAAAAATATTTTGATTTTTATTAATACACAATAAAAAACATAGAGAATAACCAATGATTTATAAAAAACTAATGAAAAAAATTAAAAAGATATAATTGCATATTGATATTTATTTGTTTATTAAAAAATAAGTAAAAATTAAAAAAAGTGAAAAATAATTAAAATGGTGCATAATAAAATTAACAAAAAAATTATTTATAAAATGTGTTTATTTTTATGATATTTTGATATTTATTTACGTGCAAAAAAAATAATGAAACAGGAAAGCGGGAGAATTATAAAAATTTATTTATTTTAAGAATATTTTTATATTTATTATGTGTATAAGTAATTTTTTTATTTACGTGCAAAAAAAATAATAATGAAACATTAGAAATGACAAATAACCAATATATTGTTTATTAGTTATTCTCACTTTTTAAGTATAATAATAAATAATGATAAAAAAATATTAATTTTAGGAATATTTATGTATTTATTTATGTACAAATAAAAATTGAATTTATTTTAAAAATATTTTGATATTTATTTACGTATATAAATAAAAAGATATTTATTTTAAAGATATTTTAGTATATAATTATGTGTAAAAAATAATAAAATATCGGAGTTGAAATATAACTAATATAAATAGGTAGAAAAACGGGGTAAAGATAATAAAAATTGTGTTTATTTTATAAACATTGTAGTATTTATTTGTGTATAAAAAAAAGTAGTAAACACTAGAGATGGCAAATAACTAATATATTTTTTATTAATTATTCACAATTTTTAGGTATATAAATAAATAATGATAAAAATATATTTATTTTGAAAATATTTTGATATTTATTTACATATATAAATCAAAAATATATTTATTTTAAAGATATTTTAATATATAATTATATGTAAAAAATAAAAAATAAATAATTTAGCTGAAAAATAACCAATATAAGTAGCTACATAAGTTTTTTATAGCTAAGCATTAGTTCATTTATAACAATTTATTGTATAATAAAATAAATAAATTTTCACATACTTTACAAAATTAAATGTTTTAGGTCTTTAGGGTTGGACGGTTCCGTATTCTTCTTTTTCTCCTTCCTTCTGATAGTACTTGGCTTATTTTGAACCAATAGTTTAAAAATTACAAGTCAAATATTTACTTGTAAGTTTTATTTTTTGGTAATGAAATATTTGATTGTAGTTTGCTTCATTGCTTATACTTCTAAAGTTTTGTAAAAATATTTCTAAAAAAAAAATGTTTTATCATGGGGAAAAAAAATCATCGTAAGCATTTTTCAAATTCAAAAAATACATTTTGTATTTCTTACCATATCTTATATAATATGTTTATTTATTAAAGTTTTTTCTTCTAAAAATACTTTTATATGAATTACAAACAAACAAAACATAAATCAGTATCTAATTTATTAGTTTGATGAAGGTATGTAATCTATTATGACGAAGGTACATAAGTATTATTTCAAAAGAAAAAAATTTCATACAATAATACGAGTATTAAAAACTCACTTTTTTTTCTATTTAAGAAATAAGTTTACTAAAGGTTAAGATTTATTAAAATTATGGTATAATTATAATTAATGTAATAAATAATTATTAATTAAAATAAGAAAATTTATTTTTTAAATTTATAATTAATTATGATAATAATACACTTGTCTTAAATATATATTTTTTCAAAAATAAAAGAAAGCCATGTACCCAAATATCAATCAGGTCAAAATCGCTGCTTTAACACCAATACACCATTGAAGGGAGGGAGGAAAAAAAATATAAACAAAAAACATAGAAAAAGAGAGAGACAGAGATAGAGAAGATGAGTGGAGTCGGAGTAGAGATGATGAAGAGAATCCCTCGCATCAAATTTCCTCAGCGACGTCCCAAACACTCTGGTCTGTCTTTCTCTCAGTCTCTTATTTTTCCCTCAAAATTTTTTCCCATTAATCTGATGGAACAATGATCGCGTAGAAATCATGTTTTATTCATTTGTCGTTCTTTCTTTATTTTTGATACTGAGTGTTTATATTCCTTTAATGTAATTTCTCTGGATGGGTCCTCTTGATATGACTCAATGTAAATAATAATAGCTTAATATCCAGGGCCTTTTGGATTAATTGGACTTGTTAGTTGTAATTCTTAATTCCATTTCGTGTCAAGATCGGCTTTTTTTTATATACTATGGTAATGCTTGATTATTCTTCTGATCTTAACTCGGGGTTCAATTTTTATGCCCTTTGTGATCTAATTTTTTATCGTGCCATTTGCTTCCTTCTCTTTTTTATATGACTCATGTATTGAACTAGTTTTACTCTTCTTCTTCTTCTTCTTCTTCTTTCCCCTTCATCTTTGTAAGAAACCTAGCTTCAATTTTTAACCCTAAAAACATATTATTTTTAGGTTGTGGAAAGAAAAAAAACATATATGCACGATGTAAAGGGGTTAAAAATAAAACTTCATCTTCGTTGAGAGTGTTCTAGAATTTTAATTCAGGAGGTACCATATAAACAGTAAAAATAGTATTATTTGTTTTTCGGTTATTACTTGTTTCTTATTGAAAAATTATTGTGTGTATCTTATTTGATTATAAATATATTTAAGTTATTGATTTTATAGTGTATTTTATGTGTGATAAAAGCTTAGAAATGAAAATCCAGAGAAGCACAGACTAATTTTATGTATGTAATCTGTATACGATTTTATAAATATTATACTTAAAATTTTCGCTATCTAGAAGTGAGAGGGGACACTATAGTTCCACTAGTGTTTCATTATGCTATGCAATTAAACCTTTTAATAACCATTATTATTTTTTACCCAGTGATTGTTGGGAAATAACGCAAATTCCCGATAAGTCATATTTATGAGAAAGCAAGAATAGAAAAATAACACACAAATTTGATAACGGAGTTCGGCCAATCTTGCTTACGTCTCCGGGCCTGCTGCATATCTTTTTACTAAAAGGGGAGAAATTACACAAGGTGTTCTGACGCTCTGACAACCCAATTACACCCCGTTAGAAATTACTCTCGATTTTCTCTCAAAAGCTTTTCTCTCTAAGCTTTTCTCTCAATTTGAATAAACACTTTGGATGATTAATTCATTACAATTACATCTATTTATAGGAAAATTCACTCCTTGAATTACTCCAAATTAATAGTTCGCTTAAATTGTTCCTTGAATTAAGCTACTTGTTTTTGCTTTCATGAATTGCTCGTGTTTGCCTTTAATTTGCTCTTAAATTAAGAGCTTTATAACATCTCACTTGAAGGCCGATTTCAATCTGTCTTCACACCTTTCATCAATCGTGACTTTTCTAGTATTTGTTACTTAATGAATCGAAGTTGAGTACCTGACTTCGATTGTCAATACCACCACCTTTGTTAACGTATCTATTTCGGATTTTTGTTTCCTTTAATCTTCTTAAACATTAACACATCATCTTCCAATAGAGATCGATGAAGTGATAAAGTCAATATGCTTTGCTCTAGAATGAAATGTTGAATTCTTAGCAAGTGTATTGACTATTATTATGCGGAAACGTTCTTATCTTTGTTTGAATCCATACTCGAATTAACAAGCCGAAGCCGTATATCATCTCTTTTTTGATTCTTGCTACGTACTCGGCTACTGTAGTGGATAGAGTGACAATTTTCTCGTATTTGTGACATTGTAACAAAGGCTGTGGTTCCAACAAAGGTAAATATATGGCAGGTGGTGCTTCTTCTAGATGAACTTCACCTCCGAAAGCTCGCGTCTTCACGTGCCGCGTACTTTTTAACTCTCGCTTTACTAAAGACAAGCACTTTTACTGTGGTGCACCATGATACCTCAAAATCCCGTGCTTCGATGAGTTTCGCGGATTTGACATAAATCTGCTAACAGCTCCCGGCTGCGTGGCGATATGCGGTCTTGTATAGACCATTGCGTCACATCAAACTTCCAATGGTAGGCATAAGGAACCTTAGCCATGAATTCTCTCTCTTGTAAGGAAGCCCGATCCTTGGATAAGGCGAAAATGATCGACGGGTGGTAGCGCTAAGCGGCAGCATCGCCGTGTCAATCTTTGCAAAACACGATTGATGTATCTGCCGAGATAACCGTGAGGATCCTTTATTCTTATTTCTTGTGATTTGTATTCCAGAATCTTCTTTCTTTGGACCCAAGTCTTTCATGTAAAATTCCTTTGACAATTAACCGCCTTAACCTTTAATATCATCCATATCTAGAACCTTAACTGCTAACATATCATCAACATAAAGTAGTAAAATGATATAACTGGACCTATATCTCTTGAAGTAGCAACAATGATCAAGTGCATTGCACACTCGAAACCTTGCGTGCGTAATTGTCAAATTTTTTGTACCGTTGTCTAGGGGCTTGTTTCGGGCCATACAAACTCTTCTTAAGTCTGGCACCTTAGTTTTTCTTCCACTTTCTCGAGAAACATACATTTAGTACATGTATATCTCTTCATCTAAATCTCATGAAGGAATGCGGTCTTCGCGTCCAATTCGCTCAAGATGAAGATCTTGATAGCTACGATGCTCAAATCTTGAGTAGTGGTATTAAGCTTCACTGACGAGCAAAAATGTCGGTCATAGTCAACTCCTTCCTTCCTGTTGAAACCACTTTGATAACAGCAAGCTTTGTATCTCTTGAATCCATCAACTCCTCTTTCACCGGTATACCCATTTTTTGTGAAGTGCCTTCTTTCCCGTAGGTAACTCTAGTTCCCATGTCTAGTTGGAGATGAGAGATTTCATTTCTTCTTTCATAAAGAAGCTCCCACTTGTTGGAATCTCGAAATCCGACAAGTTTTATCATAGCATTCGAGGCTCCCTCCATCGGTCCGATCGAACATATGGTTCATGTATCTCTGTTAGGCACACGGGAGGTCGAGAAGACCTTCTCAATACGGGCTGGAGTAAGAGGTTGTGGTGTTTCGAATGCCGTGACAGTTTGTCAACAAGTTTGAGGACTTGTTACAATTGGTTCTATTGCGGAAGTATACGGGACATCATCTGCTGCAATGCGACTCATTCCGTGCCTCGAGTCATTGGGCGTCTATTTTATGCATGTCTTATACATCACCCCTTTCGTTGAAAATCACGTCTATGCTACTACGGATAACTTTCTTGCTTTTCGTCATCCCAAATACGGTAGCCAAACTAAATCCTCACCATGCCACTTGATGAATGTGCATTTCTTGGTTGGGATCAAGCTTATTCCTGCCTTGATCAATATGCCTGACAATGCTACACTGATGGGAAACTTTTTAGATGTGATAGTTTCACCTCTTTTCGGCTCATACCTCTTACGGTATTCTACGCTCCGATGGAACGGATGGGCCTCGATTGATCAAATGTTCGTCGTGTTGACTACTTACACCCCGAATTGCTTGGTAGACATTGTATACGAATGCTTCTCGGCTCTTTCTGTCAACGTTCGGTTCGACCATTAGCTCAGTACACGTTGTGTTGAGGCGTGCACGGCTTGATTCTTTCCATTCGATCCGTGCTTTCATGTGAGAAATTTTTGAATCTGGTGTCTTCGTATTCACCACCATTATCGGCTCGAAACTTTTTGATCTGCTTAAACGGTCTCATTTTCCACATAGCTTTCCATCTTCCGAAAGCCTCAAATACTTGGACTTATGCTTTAGAAAAGTAAACCCATACCTTCCGAGAGTGATCGTGATAGAAAGTCACGAAGTAGTGTTTCCCGCGATAGATGAGACGGTCGTTGGTCCCCAAACATCGAGTGAATAAGCTCTAGTCTTTCCCTTCGGGGATTATGACTTGTCTGAAGGCGACTCTCTTTTGCTTTCAGTATGCAATCTTGCACGTGTTTATCTCCGTATTCCTGTACACGGAAGTTTTCCTTTTGAGTGTATAATCTTCAAATCCCCTTCTCAGCTCATGGCCAGTCTGCGGTGCCGCAGATTTGGTGTTTCATTGCTTCGCTGTAATTGTAATTGAACAACGTGCCTCTGTTTGTCGTGTAAAGTGGCACTTAACTTTTCTTGCCTCGAGCAATCATTCACCACTTTGAAATCTTCCAATCATCACTATGGAAGATCGTAGTGTAGCCTTCCCGCGTGCCGAGATTAAGTTCCTTCTCGAGATCGGGAATATGCGACATCCTTCGGTTCCCAAACAGATCCAGATTCAACTTAATCTTCACTACCGCACTTTACCAATAATAGCATGGTTGATTATCGCAAGAATATACCTTTCCAAGATTTCCAGGGACATATTTCTCGAAGAATTCTTTCAGTGTAGTAGCATGGAACGATGCCCTAGAGTCTAACACCCATGATTCTTCCTTAGCTCTCCAAAGAACATATCAATGCATCGTCTCTCACCGAGGTGGAAGTAACATTTGCCTCTGCCTTGACATTTTGTCCTTCGGTGCAACTTCGCACTGATTTTGTAATGGTGCGGTTCTTCCACAATTCCAACACTCGATAGTCTTCGAGCTATGGGAATTAATGGGATCCTGGATTTGGACCTCTTGTCCTTTGATCTACCTCAGGTAGTACTGCCTTAGATTCATTCCCTTGGTTGAATTTCTTCCTCTTGACTACGTATGCAAAGCGAAGAAGTTGACGATTCACCTCGACTCTACATGTGGATCTCTTCACCGAGAACAGGATCACGAACATCGTCAAATTTCAACTTATTGCTTCCCCGACGCAGCTACTTACAGTAGTGTGACGGTAGCATTCCAACTTTCTCGGTAAAGAAGATAAAAGTATTAATGCTCGTACTTTTTCATCGAATTCAATTTCCTTGAACTCAACCGGGTTGGTTTGTGTTGAGTTCATTGAAATGTTGAGCTACCGATGGGCCTTCATTCATCCATGAATTGAGCAAACGCCATCATCAAGTTGCACTTTGTTTGAAATGGCTTCTCGTACATATTGGAGAGAGTTGCCATAAGACCCGCTGTGCTTTTCCTTTGTTATGTTGAAGAGTCGGCATTACGGGATAGCGTCGAATCGAATAACTCGAGGCTTGTACATGCAGAAGATTCCAATCTTCTTCCTTCATAGCTTCCGGTTTCTTCCCGAGAGAGGTTGATATAGATTTCTTTGATACGATAATCCTCTATCTGCGTTTTCCAAAACCCAAAATCAGCCATCAAAATTTCTCGAGTTTCACCCTTCCTTCATCTGCGGCCATTGCTCCCAGCTAAAAATTTGACTTCCTCTTGGATCGTTTCGACTATTTTTTGCGAGGAAAATTGGCCAAATCACCACCAATAGCTACGATACCGGTTGTTGGGAAATAACGCAAATTCTCGATAAGCGATTTATGAGAAAGCAAGAATAGAAAAATAACACACAAATTTGAAATCGGAGTTCGGCCAATCTTGCTTACGTCCTGGGACTGCTTAGATATTTTCTTGAAAGGGAGAAATTACACAAGTGTTTACAACACTACAACTCACAACCCAATTACACCCAAGAAAATTATTCTCAATTTTCTCTCACAAAAGTTTTTCTCTCTAAGCTTTTCTCTCAATTTGAATAAACACTTTGGATGATTAATTCATTACAATTACACATCTATTTATAGGAAAATTCACTCCTTGAATTACTCCTTAAATTAATGGTTCCTTAAATTGCTCCTTAAATTAAGCTCCTTGTTTTGCTCCATGAATTGCTCCATGTTTTGCTCCATGAATTGCTCCATGTTTTGCTCCTTGTTTTATGTTTTGCTCCTTAAATTAAGGAGCTTTATAACAGTGATTATAAAGTGATCTTAGCTTTAGTTAAATTGATTTATCTCAGATTTTAATAATAGCCTCTAGTGGCCAAGCCAATTTTCATTTAGGATATGGAGGTAAATTATTCTTTACTCAGATGATAAGAGTCCTTAGCACTAGTATTATAGCTTTTAATGGTCAAAGGACAATGTTTTGGCCTTAACATAGTAGCTCCTGTAGACTGTAGGTGAAGAAACTAGTGCTGAAGAACCCAAGGCAAACCACCCTTTAAGTGGTTGCTCTGCTTGGTTTTGACAATCTTATGTTGATGTAGTCATATATGCATTATTCAAGTGGCATATGCAGTTAAACATAATGGTTAGCCTCTTGTATGTCTGTTTTTAAGCCTTTTAAAATCAAAGAATCACATATAAATTGTTGTAACCTATCAATTGAATCTTGGTGTATTTTTCTGTATTTTTAGCCCTACCTTTTAGTTATGAATATCGTTTTCGTGATCATTTGAAGGACTTGTGAGTTGTGAGTTTCTTAGGCATGACCAAATTTTGAAGAATTTACTTTGCAGATTCTGCATCACAGACTTTAGGAACATCTGAAGTTGGCGATGCAGCCCAGGTTTTCTACAAGGGTTCAACAGGGTCAACAACTGTGGGAGGGAAAGCTTCGCTTCAGCCAAAACGAACGCCAGTATCCAATGAAGAGATTGAGGCCATTCTGGTATGTAGATCCTTGATTATGATTCCTTGCATGCAATTACTTGTTATTATTTAAGTCTCTTTCTTTTATGCTTTGAATACCTTACGTCCATAGTACAGTGCTCTGTGTTGTATTGATGTTGTAATCAGTAATTCATTGCAAGCCTATTTTTTACGGATTGCCATTTTTTTTTTTGAGAATTTGAGAGATGTATTCTGCAGGATATGTATAATAGAGCTGTTATAGGTTTCCTGTTGGACTTTGTCTTTGCTAGCTATTCATTATACGTACTTTATGCACAGGTGGAACTACACGTTCTGAGGAGGGGCATTGGCTCTCTCTCACTTTCTCATAGCAGAAGTTTTAGGTGTAATATTTATAAAATTATAGATAAATTACATGCATAAAATGAATCTATGTTCCTTCTGGATTTTCATATTTAAATTCTTATCAAATAAAAAACACAATACAAACTTAATAAGTTAAATATATTTATACTCAAATGAAATATATCATACACATTACATCTTGTTTTCAATAAGAAACAATTAGTAATTGAAAAATAAATAGCAATATTTTTTACTGTTTATATGGTATCTTCTTGAATTAAAACCCTGGATATGTCACTTACTTTATGTATTCTATCTTTTGGCAGATGGGTGGCTGCTTCTGATGTTTTGATATAGTTTGAGAAGGCATGTTGGATGTTACTTTTACCATTTTTGAACAATGAAATATTCCAAGTTCTTTCCATTAATGATTTTCCAGGCAGAGCAATATAGTAATTGAAAACTACGATGAAATACAGCTCATAAATTGTGATGAATACGATTCTTAAACAATTTCTTTACATGTATCCATTTGTATGATTGTAAACTTAAGAAAATCTTCTCATTTTAATTTCCACTATAAATGGGAATATCAAAGTTGCACATTCATAGCAGATAGAAATAGCTTTTTATTTGAGAAAGCAAAGTACATATTATTTGAATCCTTTTTCAAACATGGGATTTTTATCTGAATGGCCTTTTACCTCGATGTTGTAACCCTACATGTAATACACGATATTTAGACGAGGAATGCTAATATTGCATCCGTTTTTGCACACATTTTTCATATTGTGTTGACACAAAGTGTTATCTAAAAAAAATGAATTATTTTTTTAATTTTTAAAATAATTTTGACATATAACAAGATAAAGAGTGGGTGTAAATTTATGTTTTATTAACTTTGTGTTGAGAAGATAGTGGTTTGTGAGTTGTGAATGAGAAATCATATTGTTGTTATAATGCTCCTTTTTAGCATTTTAGCTATGGTTTGGGAGATAAAATGGAAAGAGCCATTCTTTTCTTTTAGCTCTGTACACGCACTCTTTCAATTTGATAGTTTCAATAAAGTTAAAGGTCGTCTCTTCTAATATGTTTTTCTATTTTCTTCAGGGTTGTTTAAGTTTTGCCAACGCCAACAATTCTCACGTGACTAATGGTAGACACCTTTAGAACCACATGATTTTTAAAAGCGGGTTTTTTTTTAAAGGATTAAAGTCAAGATAAACCATCGCTCTCACATATCCCCCAAGATACCCTAACTAATATAGCACTTCCATTTCATCCGACGGAACACGAGAGATGTAGGGGTGAAGGCTATTGTTCCAAAGTCAGTATTGAAGAAGAGGAAAAGAGAAGAATAAGTGTTAGAAGAGAAGCAAGGACTTGAGGTTGTAAAGAAAAAGAGTGCCGAAAACTGTAAGCTCATATACAATAGAGCTAAGTAGTATGCCAAAGAATATGAAAAACAAGAAAAGGAGCTTACCCAGTTGAAGCGTGAGGCTAAGTTGAAAGGAGGATTTTATATTGACCCAGAAGCCAAACTTTTCTTTATTATTCGTATTCGTGGTATCAATGCTGCTGACCGAAAGACAAGAAAAATCTTGTAACTCTTGTGGTTGAGACAAATCTTCAATGGGGTATTTCTCAAAGTAGACAAAGTATTGAAAAAATAAGAAATAACTCTACACAAAAGAGCTCTTATTATTTTCTTCATGTTTTCATTACAATTGTATAGTTATTTATAATGAAATTTTACTCCTTCAATTACTCTTTGAGTTAAGGATTCCTTGTTTTACTCCTTGAATTAAGTTCCTTATTTTGCTTCTTGCATTAAGGATTAACTTTGTTTCTTCCTTGAATTAAGGATAATTAAATTAATATCCGTCTTTCCTCAAGTTGGATCAAAAGGTTTATGGATCAGACAAAAATCGTTAAAGGGTGTCAATGATCAGGTTGATCCGGTTTTAAAAAATCTAACCTGGACGAACCGTTTATATTACTAGAATCGACGGACCAAACCGTTTGAAGCGGTTTTAAAAATAAAACCGACGACCGTTTGACTTATAAACCGATTGATCCGGTTTAAATCTGGTTCGATTTTTTATAATTTAATGAAGAATAATGTGAAATTTTTAATATATTATTAAACAGTTAGGTTTGAGCGGTTTAAAATTAATACAAACCGGAGGACCGTTTGATTAGTAAAACCGTCCGGTCGGTTTTACGGTTTGGTCGATCAATCCTAGGTTTTTGGACACCACAGTTGAAGCCGATGCGGCTTGGTGAAGATGTCGGTAGGTTGGTCGACGCTTGTATAATGTGCAATCACTTGTGATTGAACTTGTTCACGAATGTAATGACAATCAACTTCATGTGTTTTCGTCCTCTCGTGAAACACTGGGTTTGATCTTATATGTGTACCGATTGTCACAAAATAAGGACATAGGAAGAGTTGTAGGAACACCTAAATCACGTAGAAGACCTTTAAGCCATATCAACTCACACGCGGTTGAAGCCATCAGACGATACTCGGTTTACGCACTTGATCTAGCGATGACGGTTTGCTTCTTACTCTTCCACGTGACCAAGTTTCCACCGACAAATGTCTGATGGCAGGTGGTGGACTTGCGATCGATTGCATTCCCTGCCCAATCAGCATCACAATACCCCATGATTTGTGTGTTCACATTCTTCTTCATGATGATACCACTACCTATTGATCCTTTTAAGTAGCGTAAGATCCTTTTAACAAGGGTCAAATGCTCAAGTGTCGAGGAGTGCATAAATTAACTCACAATACTTACAGAATATGTGATGTCAGGTCTGGTGATTGTTAGGTAGATCAACTTACCAACCAGTCATTGGTAATAACTTATATCCGTGAGTGGCATGCCCTTCAAGCTAGGTTTGAGCTTGCTGTCAAGAGGGGCAATGGTTGGTTTAGCATCGCTCATGTTAGCTTCCTTGAGCAAATCTAGGACATATTTCCTTTGGTTAAGAAAGAGTCCCTTGTGCGAGGTTGCCATTTCTATACCAAGAAAGTACTTCAATATCCCAAGGTCTTTAATTGCAAACCTTTGTCTGAAGGACTGCTTGAGGTTGAAAATATCATCGGCATTATCACTGTAATTATCGGATCATCTACATAAATCGGACAACCAATTTTCCCATAGTTCACGTGCGAACAAATAGTGAAGAATCAACATTCTCGCTTTTGAAACCAACACTAGTGAGCGACCGAGCTTAGCTTGGCATACCAAGCTCGTGGGGACTGTTTCAAACCATAAATGGATTTGTGCAATTTGCACACTAATTCCAGTTCATTACTTTGAGGATGCCCGTGTGGCAATTTCATATAGACTTCTTCTTTGAGATCACCATGCAAGAATGCATTCTTCACATCCATTTGGTACATGGACCACCCCTTGTTCTGACCAGAGACGTAGCACTCTTACTGTGTTCATTTTTGCAACAGGTGCAAATGTTTCTTTGTAATCCACCTCGAATGTTTGAGTGAATCCCCAAGCCACTAATCTTGCTTTATACCTCTCAATTGATTCATTTGACTTGAATTTTAGCTTATAAATCCATTTGCAACCCATGACTTTCTTGCCTTTTGGAAGTTTGGTGATGCTCCATGTGTTGTGTTGATCTAGGGCTTTAAGTTCTTCTTGCATGGCTTCCTTCCACACCTCTTGGCTATTGGCCTCATGAAAGTTTTAAGGCTCACTGTAACTCGATATAGTGCTGAGGAATGCGGCATGGGTTGGTGTCACTCTCTTATATGACACATAATTTGAGATGGGTTGTGTGGGTTTGTAGGTAACAAAGTCTTGAAGTCTTGTGGGAGGTTGCCTAACACGCATTGGATTACGTCGTGGAGCAGGAGGAGTTATCTCACACTCGTTTACATCTTGTACCATATTGTGAGGATCATCTTGATTATCACCATCTTCATGCAGTGTACCATTAAGAGACCCTTCATTGTTACTTTCAATGAGAAATGTATCAATGTTGACATGGCTGGGATCTTGTTTTTGTAGAGCCTCAAGTTCGATTCTTGGTAATGGAAACACATCCAAGATGTCATCCCTTTGACTTGTGATTTCATGTGACTTGCTGAAAAAAAGGTTAGTTTCATAAAATCGAACATCTTTAGACATAATTAATCTCCTAAGTTGGGGATCATAAAACTTATATCCCTTTTGTGTAGATGAATAACCAAGAAAAATACATTTAACAGCTCTAGGATCCAATTTATCTTGATGATGAGATTGAATATGTACAAAACAGTCTGACGAAGACTACAGGTGTGAGAGATTAATTTTTCTTCCTTTCATGACCTACAGGGAGACTTGAAATCCAAGACTTCGGTTGGGTAATCTATTGATGATGTAAGCAATTTGTCATAACCCTTGGGACGGAATCTCTTTGGTACATTCATTTGTAGCATTAATGCTCTAGTTTTTTCAAGTAAGTCCGGTTTTAGCGTTCAACAACACCATTTTGTTGAGGTATGCCAACACGACTTGTTTGATGCATAATGCCATGAATGCTCAAATATTGTTTCATGATATGGGACATGTATTCGGTGCCATTGTCAGACCTTAAGGTTTGAATTTTAGAGGAGAAATGATTTTTAACAAGGTTATGAAAGTCCTTAAATACTTCCATAACTTCATTCTTAGACTTTAAAAGATATAACCATGTGACTCGAGAAAAATCATCAACAAAAATCACAAAATACTTATAACCATCAAAAGATTCATTAGTTGGTCCCCATACATCTGAATGAACTAGTTCAAAACATTTACTAGCCCTAGACAAGGAAGAATTAAAAGGCAATCTAGTGGCTTTAGACAAGTGGAAAGTTTCACATGCAATTGCATCATTTCCTAAGTTTGGAAATAAAATTGACAAAATTGGTGAAGAAGGGTGAGCTAAACGTTGATGCCACAATTGATTATCTTGGATAGGGTTAAACTTGGCTTGAAACCCTCTGGGATTGCTCTTGGATATGTAATAGAGACCATCTAAGTAAAACCCTTCACCAATCGTCTTTTTGGTGGCACAATCCTGAAAAATGACATCGTGAGGAGAAAAAATAGCTAAGCAATTCAAGGTATTTGTGATTTTTCCTACAGACAAAAGTTGGAAGGGAAAGGAAGGTACATATAAAATCGCCGACTCGATTTCATCTGACATTAATTTTATTTTTTCCTTTCCTAAAACCTTTACATTCTCACCATTTGCAATTGAAACTTGAGAAGGATTTGCTAATTTTTCAAACTTATGAGACTTTGACACATGGTTTGTCATATGATCTTGGCACCTGAATCTACAACCCAAAAATCATGCAACATATTTATTTTAAGAGCAGTTTTAAAGGCTTTTATGATACCTTGCATGTCCTCTTGTGGTATGAGTTTTGTATCTTCCAAGAAACCTGCAAACTTGCCTAGCAATGCTGTCGAGTTTCCTTCTTCTATGCTATCCACACAGTCAATTCTAGCTCCTCCTGTCTTGCTTTGAAGATACAACATAAACTCATTCATAAGTTCAACTGGATTCACTGTGAAGTTTTTGAATGGATAAGACCCATTAGAGGTAAAGGCAGAAGCATGATTTGCACGGTGTGCAGTACGATTCACTTTCTGTAAACCCTTATCCTTTATAAAATCAGGTTTTAATTCTGGATGTAGAATCTAACATGTGTCCGTAATATGGCCCGTATAGTTACAGTGTTGACACTTCAAGTTTGGATGCTTCCCTTTGTACTTTCTCTCGTTGGTTAGATAGGCTCTTGCCTCAGGTGCACTAGCTATTGTATCCTTGTTCATGACTTTCCTCCTTACTTCTTCACGTTGAATTGTCGCACATACATTGGTGAAGGAAGGAAGTTCAGTATTCATGAGTATGTGGCATCGTATATCTTCATATGTTGAATCGAGACTGGACAGAAGTTGAAATATCTTATCTTCTTCCGCTCTTTTTCGTAGCAGAGCTACATCGGTTGTATGAGGACGATATATTTCTAACTCATTCCACATGCTTTTCATGCTTCCTAAGAGTTGAACAAAAGGCTTACCATCTTGTTGTAGATTTGAGATGTCCTTCTTTAATTGAAAAACTCGTGCAGTAGTGTTTTGACTGCCATACATTTCCTTGACCGTCTCCCATAGTTGGTATACAGATTCAGAGTAACTGAATATTTTTGCTAATTTACGTTCCATGGAATTTAGGAGCCATGACATAACCAGCTGATCCTTACTAAGCCAGGATTCATAGGTTGGTGAGGAAACATCAGGTACTTCGATGCTTCCATTTATGAACCCTAACTTGGACCTTCCACCTAGAGCCAGAGACACTACTCTTGACCAAGGCAAGTAATTAAACTCATTCAACAAGACTGAGCTTAATCTTTGATTTGGGTTGACATCCACCTCATGTATATTCATGAAGGAAAGCACCGATAAACTTTCAGCTTTTGATCCTAGCGGCTTGTCTTCCGTCATTTCAAAGATTGAAGATGCTAAGATAATAATAAAGCAGAAGCAAGTTAATTTTCCTGCTCTGATACCATGTTGAAAAAACAAGAAATAACTCTACACAAAAGAGCTCTTATTATTTTCTTCATGTTTTCATTACAATTGTATAGCTATTTATAAGGAAATTTTACTCCTTATGTTATTTATTGTTGGCCCAAAACAGCAAGCCCATAAGCCCATCTATTATTTCCCAACTTGTACCCTAGCTTATATATATATTTCCCTTCACCTGCATATGATGAACTGTGGCAGAAAAGAGAAAACTGCAGAGTTGAGCACCTGCCAACAAAACACAACAGAGAGCAGAGAAAAGAAAACTGCAGAGAAAGAATATAGTAGTTGCGAGAAGAAGCTATTTTTTCTTCCACATTTTCGCGTCGCCACTGCTGCTAATTATTTTTATCTCATTTGTACGGTAATATTTGATTTAATAGAAAGTTTTTTAAATTTATCTTGCTATATATTACCAGTAAATTAGAGGGGATATTTTGTGGGTTGATTTTGGATTTTGGTATAATTTGTGAAGCTCTGGAAATTGGTATTTGTATATCTTTTTTATTATTAGTGGATTTTCCTCGGTGTGCCGTCGTCAGTGGAGTAGACTTTTCATATTGAAAAGTTGAACCACTTAAATCATTGTGTGCCATTTAATTTCTTATTGCTTATTACTTTTGCTGTTACCCATTATTATTAATTTGTGCAACCAAAAATTGGACCTGATATTCGCTTCCACAAGTGCCAATTCTTTAACAAATTGGTATCAGAGCTATTGGGTTATTCTGGTATTTATTGGAACTGATCAAGTTTGCTCTTTTGGATTTATTTTGAGCTTCTGGTTATCTGATTGGTTTCATATTTTCTAGGTTGTACTTCTATTTATTTAATATTGGGTTTTCTGTCATGGCGGCAAAATATGAAATTGAGAAATTCAATGGTAGAAATGATTTTAGTCTTTGGCGTATGAAGATGCATGCCGTATTAGTTAAAGAAGGGCTCGTTAAGACACTTGAAGGTAAGGATAAATTGCCAGAAAAATTGACTGATTAAGAAAAAGATGCATTGATGGAAAATGCTTTGAGTTCAATTCAGTTATCCTTGTCTGATGAGGTATTACGCGAGGTTGGTGATGAGGAATCTCCTGCTGGGTTATGGCTTAAATTGGAGAATTTGTATATGACCAAGTCTTTGACCAGTCGATTATATTTGAAGCAACGTTTGTATACATTCAGAATGTCAGAAGGTATACCTTTGCACGATCATCTTGATGAATTTATTAAAATTATTCGTGATTTGAAAAATGGTGGTGTTAAGATTGATGATGAGGATCAGGCCTTAGTTCTATTATGTTCTTTACCTCATTCATTTGAACATTTTGTTGATACCATGCTATATGGGCGAGACACTATTTCTTTGGAAGATGTCAAAGCAGCTTTGAATTCCAGAGAGTTGAAGAAAAAGGTGTCTACAAGCAACAATGATAATAGCAGTGGTTTATTTGTCAGAGGTAGAAATCAAGAAAAAGGCACAAGCAGTAATAGAGGCAAGTCTAGATCCAAATCTAGAAAAAGAAAAGATAAATGCAATTATTGCCGTCAGGAAGGGCACTGGAAAGTAAATTGTCCGAAACTCAAAGGTAAAGGAAAATCTGCCACAACGTCTTCTGGTACTAATGATGTCGCTGGTGTTGCAGATAGTTCTGGTTCCGATGGTGAAAATGTTCTATCAGTATCTATTGGTTCTCCTGGAGATGTTTGGATTCTTGATTCGGGTTGCACTTACCATATGTGCCCCAGTAGAGATTGGTTTGCTTCTTATCAGTCTATTGATGGGGGTGTTGTCTTGATGGGAAACAATATGTCCTGCAAGGTTATTGGTATTAGTCTTGTCCAGATTTAAGACGCGTGATGGTATTGTTAGGACTTTGAAAGATGTTCGCCATGTTCCAGATTTGAAAAAGAATTTGATATCTTTGGGTACTCTTGATTCACAAGGCTATAAGTATGTAGCTGAAGGTGGAGTTTTAAAAGTTAGTAAGGGTGCTCTCGTTGTTATTAAAGGGCAATTGTCGCGTGGTCTCTATATGCTTCAGGGCAGCACTATTATTGGCAGTGTATCAGTTTCATCCTCGTCAGATCAAGATTCAGACACTACTCGATTATGGCATATGCAGCTTGGGCATATGAGTGAGGCAAGGATGTCTATTTTGAGCAAACGAGATTTGCTTTGTGGTCAGAAAACTGGGAAACTTGATTTCTATGAGCATTGTGTCTATGGAAAGCATCGCAGGGTCAAGTTCAGTACAACCATCCATAAAACGAAAGGTACTGTTGATTATATTCATTCAGGTCTTTGGGGTCCTTCTCGTGTTGTGTCTAAGGGTGGTGCCCGGTATATGTTGACTTTTATTGATGACTTCTCTCGTCATGTTTGGGTGTATTTTCTAAAGAACAAGAATGACGCATTCTCAAAATTTATGAAATTCAAGGCTTGTATAGAAAATCAAACAAGCAAGAAAATCAAGCATTTGAGAACTGATAATGGTTTGGAATTTTGTGATAGTCAGTTTAATGAGTTCTGTGAAAGAAATGGCATAGTGAGACACCGCGACTGCGGCGCGTCATACACCACAAAGAAATGGAGTAGTAGAACGTATGAATAGGACTCTCTTAGAAAGAGCTCGTTGTATGCTTTTTCAAGCTGACTTGGATAAATCCTTTTGGGCTGAAGCTTGTAACCATGCCTGCTATTTGGTGAATCGATCTCCATCAACTACAATTGAGTTGAAGACTCCGTTTGAGGTATTCTTTGGTACTCCTGCTAATTATTCTGATTTAAAAGTTTTTGGTTATCCTGCTTATGCTCATGTTAATGATGGTAAACTTGAGCTTAGGGCATTGAAATGCATATTTCTGGGGTATCCTTCTGGGGTGAAGGGTTATAGATTATGGTGTGTTGAACCCAAGTCACCTAAATTTTTGATTAGCAGAGATGTTAAGTTTGATGAGTTTTCCATGTTGCAAAAGAAAAATGAGTCTATTGTCGCAGATAAAGACCACAGTGTTAGTGAGCAGGTGGAGCTTGAGAGTAGATCTCCTAGTCAAGTGCAAGAGGGCACTTCAGATCAGCCATCTGTGGATGAGATAGAGGATTCTGCTCATGATGTAGCAGAAGAGCAACCATATAGTATTGCTAAGGGTAAAGGAATAAGAGAGATTTGATGCCCTTATAGGTACGCAGATGCAGACTTAGTTTCTTTTGCATTGTCTATGGCAGAGTCTATTGAGGTGTATGAACCTTCTAGTTATCATGAAGTTGTCACTTGTGATGAGTCTGTTCAGTGGTTAGTTGCTATGAATGAAGAGATTGAATCACTTCATAAGAATCATATATGGGAATTGGTGAAACCGCCTAAGGGTCAAAAGATTGTTGGAAACAAATGGGTCTTCAAGAAAAAGGAAGGTATACCTGAGGTTGAAGCAGCTAGGTTCATGGCACGTGTTGTTGCAAAGGGCTATTGTCAGAAGAAAGGTATTGACTTCAATGAAGTATTTTCTCCTGTTGTGAAACATAGTTCTATTCGTATGTTGCTTGCTATGGTTGCATTGTTTGACATGGAATTAGAACAACTTGATGTTAAGACAACATTCTTACATGGTGAGCTTGAAGAACAAATATATATGCATCAACCAGAGGGGTTTGTTGTTCCAGGTAAGGAAGATCATGTTTGTTTATTGAAAAAGTCTTTATATGAAATTTGAAAGCGATCTCGAAGCGGTGGTATGAGCAGTTTGATTCTTTTATGATTGATCATGGTTATTCTAGGAGTGATTATGATAGTTGTGTTTATCATAAAAGATTCCATGATGGTTCATCAGTTTATTTGTTGCTTTATGTTGATGACATGCTTATTGCTTCTAAGAATAAGTGTGAGATTCAAAAATTAAAGTCTCAACTTAATGGTGAATTTGAGATGAAAGATTTAGGTGCAGCGAAGAAAATTTTGGGCATGGAAATTTACAGGGATAGACAAGCGGGCAAGCTTTATTTGACTCAGAAAAGTTATATTGAAAAAGTTCTTGAACGTTTTAGCATGAAAGATTCTAAACCTGTGAGTACGTCGTTAGCTGCGCATATCAGGCTTTCTTTGGATTTGTCACCACAGTCAGAAGAAGAGGAGCGGTACATGTCTCATGTTCCATATGCTAATGCCGTTAGGAGTGTGATGTACGCTATGGTTTGTACTCGTCCAGACATTTCACATGCAGTTAGTGTTGTCAGCAGATATATGGGTAATCCTGGTAAGGGTCATTGGCAAGCAGTGAAATGGATACTTTGATATTTGAGAGGTACATCTAATTTTGGTTTGGTATATGATGAGAGTTCTAATACTAGTTGCAGTGTTATTGGTTATGTGGACTCCGATTATGCTGGTGATCTAGATAGAAGATCTCTGACAGGTTATGTTTTCACTCTTTCTCATTGTGCCATTAGTTGGAAGGCTACTTTACAGTCTACAGTTGCTTTGTCTACGATAGAGGCAGAATATATGGCAGCAGCAGAAGCAGTGAAAGAAGCCATTTGGCTGAGAGGTTTGGTTTGTGATTTGGGTTTACAGCAGGATACACTTGACTAAGAATACTATGTATCATGAAAGAACCAACACATTGATGTCAGATATCACTTCGTTCGTGACATTGTCTCTCAGGGTGCTATTGTTGTCAATAAGATAGCCACTACAGAGAATCCAGCTGATATGTTAACCAAACCAGTTCCATTTAATAAGTTCAAGCATTGCTTGGACTTGATTGGTATTTGCAAAAGATGATCACCTTTCGGGGCTTTGGAAGACGGTTATTTAGTAATCCGAGGAATTTCATTTGAAGAATTTGTTTTTCTGTTTTGAGCCAAGGTGGAGATTTGTTATTTATTGTTGGCCCAAAACAGCAAGCCCATAAGCCCATCTATTATTTCCCAGCTTGTACCCTAGCTTATATATATATTTCCCTTCACCTGCGTATGATGAGCTGTGGCAGAAAAGAGAAAACTGCAGAGTTGAGCAGCTGCCAACAAAACACAACAGAGAGCAGAGAAAAGAAAACTGCAGAGAAGGAATATAGCAGCTGCGAGAAGAAGCTGTTTTTTCTTCCACATTTTCGCGTTGCCACTGCTGCTAATTATTTTCATCTCATTTGTACGGTAATATTTGATTTAATAGCAAGTTTGTTAAATTTATCTTGCTATATATTACCAGTAAAGTAGAGGGCATATTTTGTGGGTTGATTTTGGATTTTGGTATAATTTGTGAAGCTCTGGAAATTGGTATTTGTATCTCTTTTTTATTATTAGTGGATTTTCCTCGGTGTACCGTCGTCAGTGGAGTAGACTTTTCATATTGAAAAGTTGAACCACTTAAATCATTGTGTGCCATTTAATTTCTTATTGCTTATTACTTTTGTTGTTACCCATTATTATTAATTTGTGCAACCAAAAATTGGACCTGATATTCGCTTCCGCAAGTGCCAATTCTTTAACACCTTCAATTACTCTTTGAATTAAGCATCCCTTGATTTACTCTTTGAATTAAGGATTCCTTGTTTTACTCCTTGAATTAAGGATTTTATGTTTTACTCCTTGAATTAAGGATTATTTGTTTTACTCCTTGAATTAATATTACTCCTTATTTTGCTCATTGAATTAAGAGCTAATATCCAATACAAAGCTACCACTAACATGGTGCGTACGGTGAAACCCATATGTGACATAGGATACCCTAACTTGTAGAGCCTAAAGGAGCTGATATACAAAAGAGGTTATGGAAAGCTAGACAAGCATAGAATTGCTTTGTTTGACAACTCCATCGTCAAACAAGCTCTAGGTAAGTACAACAACATCATTTTAGAGTGGTCAACAACTTCCTATTGCCATTCCAACTCAAGGCACCACTATGTCGAAGGAAGAGACGCTAGAAGTTGAAAAAATTGTATCAATGAGCTCATCAGGAGAATGAAACAAATTTTTTATTTGTTTATTTTCCCTTCAATTAAAGACCTTTTTTTTAAGTGAGTCTATTACTCGCATATCTGTAAATGGAGTTTGAACTTCCATATCTTTTATACGTCTAAATTAGATTGCATATTGTTGAGCCGTTTGTGTGCTAAATACTTGAGTTGATAATTAGATCAATACAAAGCATATGTGTATGCATACATGTTCACGTTCCACCACCTCTTTCTTTTCTTTATTTTTTAACAGTAGTAGCACCAGGGAAGGATTTGCACAGAGAGATTACTTAATAACTAATTTTATATTTAATAATTTTAACATATATAATCATTTTGATATTTATTCAAAGAAAAACAAACAATAACTGAGAAATAATTTTTAATGTTTTAATATTGCCTCGGATTCGGAACCACGCTTGAACGCTTACTTGTAAGCTTTCTTCAATATGATTTCATTTATGAAACCCCGTGATGCAATTATTTGTTAAATAAATACTATTTGCTCAAACATTCATGCCAAAAATAGCCAGTACTTGCAAATTTAGAAAACTAAGTAAAATAGTAAGAATCACAAGTCACTAAGAGGACTCTACTCTGGCATTAAAGAAACTTTTAGTTACAACTTTGCTAGTCACATACATGACATCAAAACTCTAATCAGACCAAAAGAAAGAAAAGAAAAGAAAAAAACCTAGATTCTATAGCATGAAAGTTAAGATCTATCCATATGATCAGCAACTTCAGGACACTCCATGATACTCTCTAATGAAGGTGTCCAAACCTCAACAAGTTTTGCTCTGTTTCTCTCAATCTCTCCCAAAACATCTTCTAAGCTCCTCCCTCCTTTATTATTATTGTCTTTGAGTTGAAGCATAAACCATTCTAACTCTTCTTTTGTCAACACAATCTTAACCCTCATGTTATTGCTAGATCCTTTTCCCAATCTACTTATTTCTTTCACAAACCCACTTTCACTTTCTCCTTCTCTTTCTTCTTGCTTTTCCTCTGTTATTTGCTGCCTATCGATGCATGTCTCCATAAAATTTCCCATTACTTAATTTGAAGTCCCAAAAGACCAATTTTTTTTTCTTTCTAAAACAACACAAACCTTTTAATTATGAATGAAATTACTAACTTTTAAACTCTCAATATATAAAAATGTGTTGAGAAGATTCAGAACCCAGAAACTAAAACCCTGATGAAGAAGTAGAGTCTGAACTTTTTTCACCTTCTAATGTAAGCTACGAGAGAAAGTAGAGGAGGGTATTTAAAGGTATGAAATTATTATAAAATTAATAATTTATCTTATGTGGATTGAATTATTAACGAAAAAATTCCTCTAATTATGGTCCGTGACTCTCTCTCTCTGTCTTTTTCTGACCATTCAAGACTCAAAGATGGACCAACCCCTTACTCTATTTCACGCACTCAACAGTGTCAAAAATCAAGAGAGTTCAAATCACAGCTTGCATTCATAGTTTTATCAAAAACAAAAAAGTTGTTGTCTGGTAAATTATTATTTATTCACACATATAAGTTTCAGATTTTCTACAAATGTGTTAATAATATGTATTTAAACCACAAGCTGGTCGACATAGCCTGCACTTATTAAAAGAAAATTGAATTGTTACTAAATTTTGTTATTTTGTTTATTGGTTGGTCGTGACAGATCCAATAGTTACTACCCACTGGTTTTTTCCTTTGCAGTTGTGATCTTATATACCCTATTTTTAGAATAACTAAATTTTTAGCAAAATATCGAGTACGGTGTTGAACCTTTATACATAATTGTACATAACACAACTTCTTAATCAGATTACATATTAACATAAATAGTATTATTTACTTTGAATTTTTTTTATTATAAAGATATCTTATATTTAGTTATTTATTTATGCAATTTTGTATCTTAAATTATAAATAATATCATTTAATCATTTTAATTTTAAAAAATATTTTAATTAAAAAATTATAATGTATTTTATCATTTATAATATAAGTATCCACGTGTTAATATATAGTACCTTGCATTCTATTTATATAAAATAGAATCTTGTAAGAATTGGCATATATATTAGATTTCTTTCTTGTTTGTTTTATTTTCTAGGGAGAGAAGGGAAATTTTTGGTCATGGTATTAAACTAATAATGTTTAGTTGAAATTGTGCAACCAAAAAGCAGTTGAAAGTTGGAGTTTCAAATTTGAATGAAGTTAAATCTTCTCGACACATTTAAGTTCATTATGGGATACAGCAGCCTAACTCCCAACCAACATCAAATTATTAAACAGTTTACAAATATCCTTTTTCTTTCCTACAATTTAGACAAATCTTGCATTATATACAGCCTGAAAGCGATGGAATGTCACGAGAAACAACTTATTTTTTTTAATTGAAACAATTTATTAATGAATTATTTATTATTTTTAGAATATATATTTTGATACTAGTTAAATATAAAATTAATGTAATTTCTTTTTAAAGAAGATACATAATAATAAATAATAACAACGAGAGAATAATATAATTAATAAATATCACATTCTAAAAATAATAAATAACAATTTCTATTCCAGAGGATTCCACGAATATCTTATCAGTTAATTATATATTAATATACTCTTCTTTTAACTAGAGAATAATATAGTTATGTATTATTTCAAAAATAAATAAATAATAATACGCGCACCCACTTGACAAGATTAAAAAAACCCATATCTTTTTTTTTCTCTCAATTACATAGAAATTTTCTTTAAATTAATATGAAAATTGGAGGAATATATTATTTTTAAGACCCTTACATATTGTCAAGAAAACGAATGAAATATGATCCTTTTCCCATCTTTTAGGAACGGAATCATAAATTTTTATCCAACCAAAATTAAAGAAATCAGTGTAACTAATATATCTCTATTATTATTATTATTATTATTATTATTATTATTATTATTATTATTATTATTATTATTATTATTTTTACTTCAGGTGGTGTGTACTTACAAAAAAAATCCATTTTATTTCAACAGGACAATGTATATTTTACTTTATGCTTTATGTAAATGAAAATAAGGCTCCTTTCCATGGATTAAAAGAAAAAGGTCTATGGATTTACCAACTATAGAATTTTCATTTGAAATGTTATACTCAGCGACAAATCTGATTGTAAACGCAATAATTCGACAACTTTTCTACCCAACTTTTCTTCGGGTGACTTTTAAAGGCAAACCAAAAACAAAACAAAACAAAAAAAAAAGTATGATTAAATAATTCCACAGCAAAACTGCAAATGATTAGTCAAGTACAGAAACACCATATTGTTAATCCTGTGGCTTTATAGCTTATCAAAAGGCAAATTTGTTCCTACGAAATCTGAGCTATGAAGATTGCCTAAACCCTTTTCTTCCTAAGAAAAGCAACAGATTTTATAACAACCCATTTTTTTTATTTTTCAAAATAATAATAATAATAATAATAATAATAATAATAATAATAATAATAATAATAATATTGAAAGAAGAGAAAAACCTTTATTGAGCGGTTAAAATTGTCCTCTACAAAACATGTGAAGAAGAATTGCCAAAGCCTAAACATCGAGGATTGATACTACCATACAAAATTCAACGACAAACAATTATTGTTTATTGACTTTATATACCATCAGCCTCAGTCACAAGGCACTTAGCAAAATCAACCATAAGAAAAAATTTAATAAAACAACAAACTTAATCGAATTAAAAATTTTAACAATAAAAATAACACATTTTATATACATATCATATATTTTTACAATTCAAATTTTTTTAACATTTAAATACAGTTCAAATTAAAATATAACTATTTAAACTCATTAAATATTAAATATCATATAATTAAATCCTAATCAATATTATTAAAATATTATTTTATTTTTATAAATTTTAAAAAGATTATTTTTATAATTCTCTAAAAAAAACTGATTTAATTATATAACATAACAAACTTCATAAATCAAATATCAAATTTCATTTTTAACTCGTATTTTTTCTTATAACATAAAAACATTTGTTTCCATATATAACATAAAAAAATCATGTTTGTTTTATAAAATTAAAAGTAAAAAAACGTGCACAGCTAGATAATTTAAAAAGTAGAGGAAAAACTTTTTACAACGAATTCGATAACTGACCAGCAAGGAATACTGTTAGGTGTTTGATAAAATGCGTATAGATTAAACGATGAGAAATGCAAAGAGGTATATTTTAGCTATGTCTTATCAGATGGATAATTGCGTAATTCCTCACTATAAAATATTTGAACTCCTTTTTCTTTTTATTCCCTACACCAAATAATTAGAAAGATATTAAGATTTAAGTGCATATTATCGATAACCTTCATGATAATTTTTTTAAAATTTAATCCCTACTCCAGGAGCATCACATATGTTCAAATTTTTATAATCCTATCAAGTACTTCAGATTCTACAAATTATTATCTTCAACTGCATCATAAACTGAACTCCAAAGAACCACTTCCACGCAGAGGAAAATAAAATAAAAAATAAAGAGCCACAGAACAAATGTTGGGAACTCTTAGACGCCATAAGTTTAACAATCAACATGTAATGCCATAAATAAAGAAAAAGAAAAACGACACGGTAACATAAAAAAATTACCAATGAATCGGATCATTCCACAGAATTGGCCTCGCTTTTTCAGACGCATTCACATGCACGAACAAATACATTTATTCTAATGCTACAGAATAATCTTTCTACTGCTAGGGAGTAGGGACATAAGATAATTTAATCAGACCTTTGACCTTTCCATCGAATGGAGTGCAAGACTAAATCAGAACCAGTATGAAAAACCCAGATAAACATATATATAAAGTGCTTAACTACATAGTATTCAGAAAGGGAGGGGGAAGGGTCTCTACATAGTAAATTTGTTCAAATATAAAAGCATTTTACGTAAGAACAGTTGAAAACTTGCATGCTTTCTGAACAGTCAGCCTAGAATAAAAAAAAAACTAATTATAAAAAAAAGAAGTTCACATATGATATGCATGCCTTTGCTATTAATATTACTCACAGCATACGCCTGCGCTTCTTTGCAAGATTTTCAAAGATCTGGTGGACATCTTCAGAGGTAATTGGCTTTGACGAGTCAAAGGATTCCTGCAGAGGAACAAAATTCATAATTGAACATCAAATTTTAAACGTACAACGTGAAAGAAGAAGAAAGAGGTCATCTAGGGCATACCATGAAAGAATGAAGCTCATCCTTCATATCTGCAATGCCATTCAGAATCTCCATCTTCTCAACATGACCAAGATTGTCCAATAGACTTAACTCAGCACCTTCTTGTTGCTGCAACTTCTGTTCTCTCTTCTGCTTTGCCATTTTTTCATACTCCATAATCGAGTCTTCCTTGTCAAGAAGAAAACTGATAGACTTATGCTTGTAAAAATCACTACATCCTTCACATCGACAGAGGACATCCCTCCAATTTTTCGATAGAAACATTGGTTTCTTCTCTAAACCAGGGGGAGAAACCATAAGATCAACACCATGAAGACATGCATTTTGTGAACTGGCACTATTATTGCATTTATCAATACCCATATCATTCCCTAGATTTTCCTCAAGTCTCCTACTTGAGCCATCAGAAACACATTCTAATTTAGCATCTGCCAATATATGACCATTTCGAGGAGATATATTAGAACCATTGTTATCCTTTCCAGAACCACAAGTCAAGGGTGTATCAACCACAACATCTTTGTTTTTACAGGCACTAACAGTATCAGTATGCTGCTTCTTCTCTGCTGTCCAGATGGATTTAGGATATAGTATCAAGAAAGAACAAACAGCCGAGCATGTTCCACATATAAAATCCTCATAGAGAGGCTCTCCTTCCTCATCTCTTGGAACCTGGTTTGTATGATAAGTGATAGTTATTATATAATTTGGTATGAAATGAGATTTGGGCAAGCGCAAAAAAAAAAAAAAAACTGAATGGCTTAGCAGCAGACAGTAACACAAGAAGATGAACTTCACAGATAATGAAAACAAGGATTAAGATACTCAAATTTTTCAAGTTCAAACCATCTATCAGCATGAATCATGGTGCAATTACAAATTTGTCCCTCAATTCAACAAATAGTCACAGGGCTCAATAACATTATATATGTTTCATCAGTTAATATCGTTTTAGCTACTATGTTAAAGGATTACGAGGAAAATAGTAACCCTGACAGTATAACCAAGACACACTAAAAAACAAACAAACGGAGGAAGCATCTCAAGTTACCAACCTCATCAGAAGATCCAAGACCAATATGCTCCTCATGGAACCAGTCTTCACATACACAGCACTGAATCATCTCTACTTGTTCTTCAGCATCTGGATCAGGGTAAGGACGGCCACATGAACAGTATGCACCTTTGAAGTTATGGCTATAAGAATTCTGACTATTTTCAATATCTTTATTTGGGAACAGCTTGCAAAAAAACTCCCCAAATTTGGAATTTCCACAATCGCACCTAAAGTTTCTCTTGGTCCATAGTTCCACAATCTTGTCCAAAGTCCAAACATGGTAACAAAGACATCGTTGGTGACCAAAAAACACTGTTAGATAATAGATATTGGAAAAGATGTAAAATTAAAAATTAAAAAAATATATACGTAATAAAAAAGGAGTCACATACATGATGCTATCTCTAAATTCGGCATAGTAAAACACAGATATCGACAAGCATAATAGAAATAAGGATTCCTGTAAATGTAATGGTTGATCTTACTATTAATTGCCTGCGTAGACTTTCTAATCTCAGGGATTAGTTGTGTGGCGTAGGACTTATATACACAACACCTTATTTTGTTTATACTCGTTAATATACTTCTAAAATATGAAAATGGCTAGTATTCACTACGACAATATGTAAAATAAAGCACACTATGCTAGAAAGAAGATGGACTGAAAGAAAACCTCGTGGCCATCATGGCAACACAGGCTGCAAGCTGTGCAAACTCCAGCATTTCCATCAGGGGTGCATGTCAGGCATGAGAAAATTGCTTGCCGCTTCATATAGCCCTTGTTGTACGTACACTCCTTGCCTTCATCACCTCCAAGGACCAAATCTGCTTCCTGTGAATAATATAAAGAACAAAGAAAATAGTCAAAAGAAGTCAACAACTTTTACTGTCCTTATAATTCTGTAACTTATCAAATGGGTTGAGCTCAAGCTTTTAAATGTAGAAATTGCCCGAGAACTATAGAAGTTAAAGAAAGCTTAGATGGAGGCTGTAAAGCCTAAGATGTGATTTACTTATGCTAGGAGGAGGGGTAATTATGAGAATACTTACAGTGGCTGAAGTGGGTGTATGGTGCATGTGTGTGGTCCCAATATAGCATTTTATTTTACATTTTATTTAGGAAGTTTGTTAGGAATTTTGCATGTGAGAGTCAGTTTGTTACGTTAAAAGGGATGGTAGGAGGTGTGTGGGGGATCATTGAGTGATTGTATGAGCGTAGCTCTTGGAAGAGTCTCCAAGCCTATCCAATGCTTGGGAGAAGCAAATGTAATTCTCCAGTTTTATTAATAAGAAATCAACCACCATCACATTCTAGAATTATTGTTGTGTTTCTGATTGCTAATTGAGTTCATAACAAACTTGACATCAAAGCAATTGTTCCTGGGTAAATGGCAAAAACTACTAATCAACGAATAGAGACGATGGAGGAAGTGATTGGGACTGTGCAGCGATTTGAGCAGATGTCTAAGCTGCATGAAGAGACCCTACGCCACACAACAACATCTACCAACAAGGAAAAAAAGACATTGGTACAAACCCCTATGAGTGGAAACTACCATGGAAGTTTGCAAGGAACTGGAAACTTGAGTAACTCCTTGAAAATGCGACATGATTTTTGATTTCAAAAATTAGATATGCCTCTGTTCAACAGTAGTAATCCCAATGGGTGGATCATGAGGGTCAAGAAGTACTACACCTTTCACTGAATGACTAATGAAGAAGCTCGAAGCAACTGTCGTGAGCTTTAAAGGTGATGTGTTGCTTTGGTATTAGTGGGAAAATAAGAAAAGTGGTTTTGCATCGTGGAAGGAGATGAAGCTAATGATCATCAAACAATTCCAATTAAAACAAAGTGGGTCACTCAATAAACAATGGTTGGCATTAGAGCAAGAAGAAACGGTGAAGGATTATCGACGAAAATTTATAGAGCTTTCAACTCCGCTAGAGTAAATTTCTAAGGAGCTTTCCATAGGAAACTTCATCAATGGGCTTAAACCAGAGATCAAGATGGAATTGAGAATTCTTGGGCCATATACGTTGGGCCGGGCTATGGACTTGGCCCAAACGATAGAAGAGGAAATTGTAATCGCGAATAGCTCTAGGGTTTTTGGTAAATTCCATGGAACTAAAATGAATCTGGGTCAATGATCCCAAGCCTCAGCAAACGTCTCTCAAACCATCTCAGATGGAAATTTGATCACGACTAAGCAGGCGAGGGAGGTTCGTTGATTGACAGATTTTGAGTTGTAGAAGAAGAGGGAGAAGGGACTGTTTTATCATTACAACGATAAATAAGCACCAGGACATCATTGTAAGAGGAAGGAGGTGAGTGTATTACTCATGAATGATGAGGAAGAGGAAGATGATAACGGTGGCAAAGCACAGTTGAACAGTGGAGATAAGAAACTGAAAACTGTTGAGCTTGAACAGGAAGTTGAGGCCTTGCTCAATTTTGTAGTGGGGTTTATCACACCCAAAACCATAAAATTACGAGGGTGAATTGGGAAACAATAGATTGTTACATTGAACGACCCCAGAGCCACCCATAATTTTATTTTTCTAAGCTTAGTCACAAAACTCCAACTTCTTGTAACAAAAACGAAAGGATGCAGTTACTTTGGGCTTTGGAAATTTTGTTTGTGAGGAAGAAGTTTGCCGAAGTGTGAGTTTTCAATTGTAGAGCATTAACATTGTTAATAACTTCCTACCTCTCAATCTTGGAAGTTTAGATGTCATATTGGGGATTCATTGGCTAGAAACTTTAGGAATGACCCATAAAATTGGAAGCTACAGATCATGAAGTTTTCTACGGGTGATCGGACCATTAATTTACGTGGAGATCCTTCACTAGGAAAATCATGTGTATCCTTGAAGGCAATGCTACGAGCTATAAAAAACAAGGGTACTAAGGTACTAGTGGAATTAAATCACATGGGTACAATAAGAACACGGGAAGAACATGAACCAGAATTTCTTAGGTCTGTACTATAGAAACTTGATGTTGTCTTTAATATAACCAGTGGATTACCACCACTTCGAGGAAGAGAGAACTCAATAATCCTTAAGGAAGGTAGTGGCCCTATCAGTGTAAGACCATATCGCTATCCTCACATCCAAAAAGATGAAATTGAGAGACTCGTCAATGAGATGCTAATGACTAGAATAATTTGAGTTAGTACCAGCCCATTTTTCAATCCATTGTTATCAGTGAAGAAGAAGGATGCGTCATGGAGATTCTGTGTTGACTACCAAGCCCTCAACAAATCCACCATTACAGATAAGTATCCCATTCCAATGAATGATGAGCTTTTGGATGAGTTGAATGCTTCTTGCATCTTCTTTAAGTTGAACCTCAAATCTAGCTACCACCAAATCAGGGTCAAAGAAGAAGACATCATAAAACTACCTTCAGAACTCATGATGGGTACTATGAGTTTTTAGTGACACTATTTGCCAAGAAGTGGCTCACCTAAGGCACATAATCTCTAGAAAAGGGGTTTCAGCAAACCCCAATAAGTTACAGGCCATGCAAACTTGACCACAGCCTAAGAATTTAAAAGAACTGGGAGGATTCCTAAAATTAGCTGGCTATTACTGAAAGTTTGTGGCAAGTTATGCTCAAAAAGCCTTGCCATTAACTGAACAACTAAAGAAGGATCAATTCAATTGGGGTGAGAAGGCTACACAAGCTTTTGAAGAACTGAAAAATGCTATGACCCATGTGCCAGTACTTACAATGCCAGATTTCTCAAAGGTTATAATTAAAGAAACAGATGCATCTAGCTATGGTTTGGGAGCTGTGTTACTGCAAGAACAGAGCCCAGTGGCCTATTACAGTCACACATTAGGCCCTAGGGCTTGTTTGAAGTGAATTTATGAAAAGGAGCTGATGGCAATTGTGTTTGTTGTCATGAAATGGAGGCCATATTTGTTGTGAAGGCATTTCATTGTCAAAATAGATCAACAAAGTTTAAAGTTTCTGTTGGAACAGAGAGTGGTTGGCACTAAGTATCAAAAATGGGTGACCAAGTGGATGGGCTATAACTTTGACATTCAATACAAATCTGGTGCAAGCAATAGGGTGGCAAATCCTCTCTCAAGAAGACCTGAACAGATTGAATTTGCTTAACTGCCTCTACCACTATGGCAACATTGGGCAGCCTTACAAGATGAAATTTCTCAAGATGAAGCTTTGCAGCAGCTCAACTAAGACATTTTGGCTGGAATTAGACAACCTGTGGGGTTCACAGTTCACAATGGAATGCTATTTTTTAAAAGGAGGCTAGTAATCCCTAGAAATTCCAAGCTACTTAATTCAATTTTGAAAGAGTTTTCATGCTAGATTGGTGGCCATTCGGGAGAGACAAGAACTTCTAAGAGAGTAGCCTCTAAGCTCTGCTAGGACGGAATGCGCAAAGATGTGATCAGGTGTGTGCAAAATTGTGTAGTGTGCCAAAAAAACAAATACTTAGCTACCACTCCAGCTGGATTACTCCAACCAATACTCATTCCAAACCAAATTTGGGAAGAAGTAACCATGGACTTCATAGAAGGGTTACCTCAATCTGAAAGAATCGACACCATCTTGGTGGTAGTTGATAGGTTAAGCATGCACATTTCATAGGGCCAAGACACCCCTTTACAGCCATTTCAATGGCTGGAATTTTGCCAAAAAAGTGGTTAAGCTCTATGGTCTTCCACAATCTATTATTTCAGATTGCAACAGAATTTTTTTAAGCAAATTCTAAAATCAGCTCTACAAATTGCATGGTACATCTCTTAAAAGAGGTACAACATACCACCCTCAAATTGATAGGAAAACTGAGGTAGTAACAAGATGTTTAGAGACCTATCAACGTTGTTTTGCTTCAGAGAAACCTTGTTCTTGGGGAAGATGTCTACATTGGGTAGAAAACTAGTGTAATACAATGTACAATACCTCAATTGGCACCAAACCATTTCGTGTGGTATATGGCAAAGAGCCTCCTATTCTTATTCGGTATGAAAAAAATACAAGTGTCTATGCTAGACCAAATGTTGGAAGATCGAGATGCAAACTTAGATGATTTAAAGATGCACTTATTGTGTGCTCAACATAAAATGAAAGCATACACTGATCTAAGCAACATCAAGAAACATTTGAGGTTGGAAATTTAATATTCCTTAAATTGAGACCATATCGATAGCAATCACTCATTAAGCGCAGATATGAAAAGCTGGCTGCACCCTACTATGGACCTTATAAAATTCTTCAACAAATTGGTCAAGTAGCTTACAAACTTGAGCTCCCATCTTCTACTTTCATCCACCCTACCTTTCATGTCTCTCAACTACATAAAGTTTGAGGAACATTCCTCTTCAATTTTTCCTACACAGCTTTCTCCTGATTTAGAATTGTTAGTTGAGCCTGAAGAATTGTTGGGAGTTCGTCCTACGGTGCAGGGTCAAACTAGCGAACTTGAAATGTTGCTGAAATGGAAGAATCTCCCTGATTATGAAGCAACTTGGGAAGATTACTACATGATCCAGAAACAATTTCCTTAATTTCACCTTGAGAACAAGGTGTATGTTTTGGGAGGGGGTAATGTTAGGCCTCAGATGCAATATATTTATGCTAGGAGGAGGGGTAATTCTGAGAATACTGAAAGGGGCTGAAGTGGGTGTATGGGGTGGGTGTGTGGTCCCATTATAGCATTTTATTTAGGAAGTTGTTAGAAATTTTGCATGTGGGAGTCGGTTTTGTTTGAGTCAGTTTGTTATGTTAAAAGGGATGGTAAGAGGTGTATGTGGGATCATTAAGTGATTGTATGAGCTTAACTCTTAGAAGAGTCTCCAAGCCTCTCGAATGCTTGGGAGAAGCTGATGTAATTCCTCAATTTTATTAATGAGAAAGCAACCACCATTAAATTCCCAAATTATTGTTGTGTTTCTGAATTCAATTCTGAAAGTTCTTACTGCTAACTGAGTTCATAACAGATGCCTGAATATTAAGGAGAAGAAAAGGTTCTAAAATGATATATTTACAAAACCAAGTTGTATACTGTCCTTTTAGTTTAATAAATTGTGAATACATTGAGCCTAAGCTTATAAATGCAGAACCTAACATGAGCTTGATAAATTTCTTAAACTTAATCTATACGTCTTGTTAATTAAAACCAAAAAAAAACCCAGTAAAGCCACATGAATGTTTTATAAGCTAATCTTTAACATCCACGTAATGCTATGAAGTGTTAAATGATGGAGCCCAAGCTTGAATCAAGCACTACACAAAAGCTAAGATTGCCTAAAGACAGGCCAACAAAGGTCTAGCTGCACGCCTACATCACAATATTAATACAGGAGTACATTTAACTCAAGGAAGCCCTTCTTATTCCTACTGGTATCTATTTTCTAAGATCCAATCATACATCCCAAAAACCCTTCTGCAATGGCACGTTTCATAAGATGCTAGAACACTGTTTTAAATTTTAATGATAAATACTAGCTTTGATCTTTGTTATGAACTTCAGATAAAAAACCGAATACACTTAAGTTAATCAAGGAGTTGCTGACAATAACAATGAAAATGTGATATCCACACATCTATTTTCATTTTAGTTTAAATGACTTCTCATTGTCCTAACATTAGATATCAGAAGTCAAACCCGACATCCAATGTAGTCATTTTCTTGGTAACCTTATACAACAACGTTTTCTAAACAGCCTAACCCTGAAACTTGCAATTATTTAGCACAATTAGAACAAGGAAAATAGAATAAAATTGAAGATTGATAGATAAGAATAAGGCGTACCAGCTCCTGTTCTTCAACGCCTTCAAGGTACTCTTTGATGGAAACGGTCTGCTCCACTTCATCATCAAACACATCAGCCATTCTCACACAAGCTTCAAACTACTAGTTTCGAACAACAAAATGAGACAACTCTTATACGAGTCTTACTACCAAACCTGATATACTTTATGTCAGCAAAAAATTATAGAATTGGAATTAATTGTAACATAAAAATAAAATGCAAAAAGAAATTCCCCAAATCATGAAACCCTAGAAGCAATGAAAGGGGCAAAATGGTCGCAATAGCATGAGACCTAATACTGTGATCAGTGAATTTACGAGTCCTATGATGTCGGTCGGAGGTACTTCTAAGTTCTAAGCTGGACGAGGATCGAAGGAAGACATCGAAGAGCGTGCGAGAGAAAGAAATAGGAAACAACGAGGACTTGAAAATAAGGTTAGGGCGTTACTATATATGAACTGAGGACTATAAGGACATTTTCCCGCCATTTTCCTACTGAATGTTTTCCCCAAAATCCAAAAGTAAAACAATGAGATGCAAATAAGAAATTTTTCAATTTGCTTAGTATTTAATTTTTATCTAATAATCCCAATTTCTCTTTAAAAAAATATTTATCTATCTAATATGTTATTGTTAATATCTCTTTATTTAAAAAATTAACTATTTTGACTAAAATTAAAATTTTGATATTCAAAGTTAAGTGCTTTACGTTATTTAACATTTTAGACTTAACATTTTATTATTTTTTATCAAATGAAATATTAAAAACCACTTAATTTTTTCAAATCAAAATTTTCATTATATTTTTCAAAATTATTATTATAACATTTTTTAAATAAACATTATAAACCACTTAGCATTATTGTCAAGGAGAATTTAATTTTAAATTTTTTTGATATTTCTGAAAGATTTAGTTAACATTTTAATATATATATTTTTTGGGGACAAAACTAAATTATTTTTGACAATATTTTTTTCCTTTTCAATATATATATATATGGTTATTGCATTTGGTTTTAAAAAAATATTTGATTGGTAGTTAGACAAAAGGTGAATGACTCCAAAAAAAAAATTAATTATGTTAAGAAAAACAGTTTAGTTATTTGTTATTTTTTTTTTGTAATAATTTATTGTTTTTGCTTTTAAAAAATGATAGTACAAATAACAAATACAGTAAAAAATTATTTCTAAAAACAAAAACCAATTCTTAAAAATCAAAAACAAACTTTTATTTTCATTTATACCTTATTTGAATTTGAATTAAAAAAAATCACGGACACTTGAATCATTGAAAAATGTCACAGCATTTTTACAAATTTTCCTCGACTAGATAACCCGTATAAATTAAAATCAGTACAGAACAATAGAGCTGAACAAAATGTCATTGCACAAACTATATCCATTGAGAAATTTAAATTGGTGTAAAGCTTACAACATCACTACACAAAAAAAAAAAAATCCAAAGCTGCTTTTAAGTACAACAAAAGACTTCTCCCAATAGGTTTGAAAAGCTGTTTCCAGTCATCCCAATCCACACACTTTCACACTCTTACTCTGTGCATCTCTTTCAAACCTATCTATATAAATAGTAAAGTTGAGGAGAAAGAGGATGAGCACTTCCTTTAAACTCTCTTCACACCTTTCGTCCCTAATCTTTGACTTTATTTATCATACTCTCATCTTAAAAAAGCCTATTCAAATTCCAAATCACATGCAACTATAAAAATTTTAAGAAAATTTGACAAAAAAAGAAACTGCACAATTCTTGAATTACAACCTCAAAAACTGCATCGACATCTCTCTTTTCTCTTTTCTCTTTTCGGTAACCAAGTATCGTATTTTCTTATGCTAATGTATAACTTGAGACTGAGACAAATGCTTGAGAAGCAGAATGAATGTAGACAAACTCGAGGCTTTTACCAGCAGGCAAGGAAGTCAACCATGAAGGGAAAACATAGGAATCTCCAGCTTTTGTGAGACCCCATAGAGGACCGTAAAGTTTGGATATCGAAAGCTTCACATCCTTGAGAGTCTTGGTCGACTTGTTGTTTACTACCGTGGAATATCTGTAGTATGTCTTTCCCTTGCTGGTCCATGAAGTAGTCAACTTTTGCTCTATGGCAATTGGAACAGAAAAAGCTGCAGAAAATCTTCTCAATTAGATCCCACACTTAGTTCGTTTTGATTTTTTGAATGGAAACTTAACGAGAATATGTAATAAGAATATGAATGGTAATAAATAATAAATTCAATAGAAACAATATTACTATTATTATATCTGTTTAAACTAGCAAAATAATGATAAATATTAAAGTAAAATTTATAAAATTATAAATAAATAAAATTAGAATTAAAACTTTTTAGTTTCAAAATGAAATAAAATAATTAAAATAAATAAATAATTATATAAATGTGTATATCTTCTAGCGTATATTTGATGTGATTGAGAGGAATGAAAATTCTTACTATTATTAGAATGTTTTACATTTTATTTCAGATTAACAAACAAATCAAACATAATTTTCTATTAACATTTGTATTATTGTTTGGTTTCAGATTAACAGTCAAACCAAACATAATTTCTTATCACCATTCGTATTACTGTTAACCAAACATAATCTTTACTGTCTATATCAACGTAATGTTAAACAAATATTTTATTTACCATTTTTGGCTAACTAAAATCTAATTGGGTTTTGACAAGAAAGAAAGAAGTCTAATTGGGTGATTACCTATGTTACTCTTACTCTTTTAGGATAACAAAAATAGTAGATTTTTAAGTACATATCCAAGTATCAAACATATTAATTTTTTTTTTAAATTTACACTAAATTAGAGTTTTTAAATATTCACATTCATGTTCATGTTATGTTGTTTGGACATAGATACTTAATGAAATATGAAGATTAAAGAGTTGGTGATTAGATTGTTATTAAAAATCCAATGGGTGTACGGTATACTAGGAATCACATGCAGCTAAAAAGAGGGGCTGTAAAGTACCTGGAGCTGCTGGACTGGTTTTATGTTTTGGAGAAGGTTTTTGGGACACATGTTTGAGTGCTGGAACAACCACTGAAAGATATGAAAATGCATAATCAATAACCTTCAAAGCTTGACATCAAACACCGACACAAAGTTAAGAAGAAAAAATGAATCACAATTATGACTTTAGATGATAATTTACCAGGTAAGAGCTGGTTATAAACACCATGACCACCACTAAGTCTTGCAAATATTCCAAGCAAGGGAGCATTGTTGTAGGTAGCAGGTTCTGTCTGTTCATAGTTATCTCTTTCATCAGCAAAGTTGTCATAAGCATCAGGGCCACCAACAATGGCACCAGTAAGTAAGTTTGGATCACTTGTTTTTCTACTAAACCAAGTGGCATAACCACCTCGGCAACTCACAAATGAAGGATTAACCTTAATGGAAACAATTGATGATCCCCTATGGTGAACTTGTTTTGGGTAGTTGTTTCCATAGCCAACCATATAACTGGTTGCTCTAGGATTGTCTCCAAGAATGTAATCAACCTTAAAATTCCAACAAGTCATAACAGTAATCATTAACTTTCTTCGTCTTCTTTTGTCTTCATATCAATAACCATGGCAGTAAAACAATGACAAAAAAATCAAAATTACCTGAGATTTTGCAAAGGATAGAAGCTGAGACGATGGGACATATCCAGAAGAACACTTCATGTATTTTCCAGAAGATGCCAAATAATCAGAGTACACTGTGACTAGGAAGGAAGCACTTGTTACAAATTGCATGTTGTTCCATCTCTGGCGGAAAATAAGGCCACCAGGAGTCTTTTGTACATTGCGAGTGCCCTTTCCAAGGCAAGAACACATGAAGTACTCCGCCTTTTGCTGATACCTTTCAAATACTGGTGCATAGGGACCAGCCTTTCCTTGCATTAAGAACTGCAGGGATATAAACAAAAACATTAATCAACTCACGACATATAACTACAAATCAATGAAAATGCGACAACCCAATTTTATGTTAGATTGAATTGTCATTTTTATTTTTATTTTTAAATAAATGGTTGCACACTCCTACAATCTTTTTACTTGTACCATATGCCATTACGAGACAATTGACTGAATTTGCATATAATTGAATTAATGGTAATTGGTAAACAGACAACAGACTGTTAGTGTACCTTAGCAACGAGGGTTTGAACTCCAGCATACTTAACATCCCAACCAAACTCGGTCATGCCCCATCCAGTTCCACCCATGGAGTCACCATTCCTTCCAAGATAGTCCAAGTAATACTTGTTGTTCGAAGCCTGGTACAACCACGCAGCAGCCCAGAGCAACTCGTCCTGTACGCACGTCAAAAACCCATAAGTATAATATCTGAACTTAATCTGGGGCTTTTCAAATGTCTCTTTTACTTAATGGCTCAGGGGCTCAGGGTACATAAGTACTTACATTGTATCCACTAATAGACCGGTAGTATTTCTGTGCGACAGTAATGCTACTGTCATAATTGCCCCTGTACTTGTCAGCAAAATCAAACAGCTGAATGCAAGAGGAAAAAAAAAACAATCAACACGTCAGAATTTAGATTTACAAATCACAAATCCATGGTAAATTATTATGGTTAAAAATGGCACTTTCAGAAAGAAAAAAAAAGGGAAGCTTCGTGGAGGCCTCACAAAAGACTACTTTTAAAATAATTATTTATTTTTCTGAAAGTAATTCGCGTACATAATAGTTATCATTCATATTTAAAATAAATTTGATTTATATAGTAAACATTTTTAAAGAAAATATTTACACTAAAAAATATATAAATAATAGGAAATATGGTGTCATTTTTAATACAAAAATAATTAATAATTTGTCCTAATTATGTGCTACTTGATAGTTTATATGCCTAATTATTATATATATTTTTTAAGTATTAATGACGCATGCAGATTGCATTAACAATCCAAAAATAACATGCGAGAGTATTGGACTCGTGACAAAAGTGTGTCGGTTCAATTCCACCGGCAGAACTAGCACGTGAGCAATAGCAAAAAATAAAAATAGCACTTGGGGAATATTTTCACGTGGACGGCTGAGATAAGAAAATAGATAGTACGGCCAAGAAACACAATACCCTCATCAATCGGGCAAATACTTTGAAAGTGGATCCAAAATATGTGCCGTATTTGGCGACGAAGTTGGGTGCTTTTTTATTTTTTTTTTTACAACAAAAGCGAGGCAGTGGGAACATAAAGAAAGTAGGAACTCAAACGACCTGGCTGACAAAAAGTAAGCCTAACCACAGCTGCCTAGTTAATGCGACTAATTTATGCTATTATACTCATTTCAGAAATTTCAAAACAATAAAAATAAAACATTTTTAAATTTATAATAAAAGTGAACAGTGTATTAAAATTATATGTTTTCAAATTTGATACGATGTAATGATATAATCGATTCAAATCCATCTAAATCCGAACATATTATATTTTTTTGAATTAAACAAAGTTAAATTAATATTTAAATTTATTTATGAATTATTATTATATATAAAACACAACATACACAAATTTATAGTCACAAATAAAAAAATCAAAAGAATAAAAATATACGTTGTATAATTATTAAATTATTATAAATATTTCTATTATTTTTAAGCTAAAATAATAATTTAATATAATTATAATATGCATAATATTTAAATATAACATATTATAAAATAAAATATACATTTATATATAATTCAATAATAATTTTAAACATATTTTATAATTTTTAATCTAAATTCGAATGTATTGTATACCTTTTAATCTGAATCCAATCCAACATTAAAAGCTATCAATTCAATTCGAGAATATAATTTTTTAATTTAAATAGATTAATCAAATTATTTACTAACCCCTGTTTTAAAACTATAAAAATAATATATTAATCAATTTAGCATGAATTGTATTATAAATTACTTTAGTTACTTTTTTGAGTGTTTCATCCCAAATAACTTTACTTTTAAAAAAATCAAATTTACTTAAATTTATATTATAATATTTAAATGATAAAAGACATGGTTGAAAATCAAATATTCATTTTCATTTTTACAAGCATTTTTTAACATTTTTTACACTCAAAAGAAGTTTTTTTATTAAATTTTTTACATATAATATGATATATTTATTTGCATGAGATTACTTAGTGTGTTAAAATTATTATTTTAAAACATTTAGCAGAAAATAAAATTAAATAGTTGATTTTTAATTATATGTCTTCTTATATGGATTTTTTTTCTTCTAATTTTTAATCATTTTTAAAAATAAAATAATTTGGAATAAGTTACTCAAAAAGAAAACCACTAAAATGATCCATCTATTAAAAAAAGTGACTTATGATGCTTTCATTCGATAAATTTATATATTTTTTATTGTTAAAAAATCTTAATATATTATTTAATTAAATATGATTTAAATTATTCATCAATCATGTTAAATTAAATTCAATATATTGAAGTAATATTTTTATTAATTTTAGTCCCGTTTATGTTTTGTAATTAAAAATAATATGTAATATGACTTTAAAAATAATATTCCATATCACTACTTATTTTACTATTTGATTTATTTCTAAAGTTTTTTTAATTATAATTTATATTTATAATTATGAGATAATTTATAAAAATAATTAAATTATCTATTTTATTTTAATTTTAATTAAAATATATTTAATAATATATATTTTTAAAATTATAATTATATACCTAACTTAAAAATATAATGAGTGGTATCATTATATACACGTTATCATAACGTGCATTACTATTTTTAATTTTACCAAATTTTACTTAACTCCCAAATCAGTCGGTATCATTATATAGCGGACGTTACCATGCCGATCTTAACGTCTACCACACACAGCATGTATTTTCGTACCAAATTAACCAAATATGGTAAGGACAAAATTCCCCGCATAAAAATAAAACTAGAAATAACATAAAATTTATATCAATTAAAAATATCATTCGTATCATTAACTCATATCCATCGCTCTATTATAATTTTGTTGTCACAAAGATGTTATATAAAATAAATTATCAATAAAAATAATATATTCAGTTATTTATATAACTTCATTTTTATACTTATAAAGAAAAATATATTTTTTACTCTATGAAAAAATATATGTATTATATTTTTAAACATGTAAAAATATTTTTTATTTTTATAAAAAAACAAGTATTTAATATATAAAGAATTAAAAGTAAAAATTTATTATAAAATGTAATTAAATTAAAATAATAATATTATCACGATAATTTTTATTATTATATAATAAAAATATTAATTAATAATTTTTTTAATATTACTGTTAATTGATGAAATTATTATTAATAAAATATTATTATAATAATAATAATTTGTATTCTAAGAAAAATCGCTGTCTTTAAATTAAATCCTAAAAAATAGGAGGTTTTTTAAATTTTTGTTTCACGTTTCTTTTTCTGATAAGCTTTTTCCCTTTTAACTGTGTTGTTTGGTTAAGAAATCTTAATATTACTTTTGCGCGCGCGTACACACGTGTATATGTATATATTTCAAATGTCTTTAATTTATTTAATTTTATAAATAATATTAAAATATGATAAAATTTAAGTCATCCTGATATAAACGTAATTCCAAATTTATTCCTCTTGTTTGGTTTTCACCATTTTTTTTTTTGTTTCTTTCATAAGCACTTTAAAAGGTAGGAATGGGACAAGAAAAGCAGTTAATAAAGGTGAAGAGCTCAGGGACAGTTATTACAATTACGAACCTGGTAGGCATGGTGGAGGAGCTCACCGGCATATGCCGGATCAGAGTGACGGAACACGATAGAAGCTGCGGCCATGGCTGCAGCGGTTTCACCGGCAAGATCCGATCCGGGATTGCTTGGGTCAATCTTGTAGGCACGGCGGTCGGTGGTCATGTCCTCCGGCCTTTGCCAGCAGTAGTGGTCTGTGTTCCCATCTCCAATCTACAATACCCATCCGGATTATTACCATTAGTCCATTACTAACAAATTTGGGGTTTGTTTCTTTTTCTGCTGTAGGATGTTCGGCGTCATTTTCAATTAGAATAATAATTATTTATAGTTTAAAATCTAAAATAATTAGAGGAGGACCCAACAATTTTAATAAAAAATTAGAGCTGCTCAAGTGTGTTTTAAGCAGAAAAAATGGTTTAATAAAAGTTCATTGAACACCATGAATTCTTGAGTTAAAATAACTCACAAGAACTGAAAAAGTGTTGAAAGAAATTACAATGAAATAGACGAAGAGGTGAAAGACAGTACCTCTCCGTAGAGAACATTGGGTTGGGGGTGGGCTTTAATGAAGTAATCAGTACCCCACTTCACAGCCTCCATAGCATGACCAAGCTCACCATTTGCAGCCAATTGCTTGCCATACTCTATTATACTCCATGACATCATCGTAACAGTGAATGCCATGGGTAGTCCAAACTTCACATTATCTCCAGCATCATAGTACCCTCCTACCAGATCCACCTGCAATGTCAAAATTATGTGTTTCTCTGATAATTATCATGTATATTTCATTAATATTTCTCGCTCGCTTTTTACAAGAAGCATATCAGATATGAAAACGAAAATTAAACACATCCATAAAACCCCGCGACATCCAGGTTTTACGCCTCCACTAATATTGTCGCCCACGTTTTACCCATCGAAAGATTTTGGTTCTCCATCGTTTTGAAGACACACCAACACTCCTCCTCGTTTGGTGCATATATGTCTCTTACGCCCAACTTGTCATGAGTTGTGTAGAGCCTCACAGTAATACGATTTTCAAGTGAAAGATATCACCAATCGATCTTTCGACTTAACAAATGAAGCTTAATAATCTTTTCTTCAAGATTCCGGATGAAATTCGATCCACTTCAACGCTTCATGCGATCATGTTGAACCTGATTGTGAGATACGGCATAATGGCCGCTTGTTATCACAAAATAAGTTCATTTCAGAGCAGGAGCAACACCAATCTCGCTAAGTTTTTTCAACCAAAGGAGCTCACATATTCCTCGACCATTCCTCTAAATTCACCAAGATCTTGGATAAGGCAACTACATTTTGCTTCGCTTCTCCACGTGACAAGATTGCCCCCACTCTAAAGTAAAGTACCCAAAAGAGATTTCCTATCCTTCATATTCCCCGCCCAACAATCAGATATCCAAGGACTTCCAATCGACCATTCTTTGAAAACATAAGTCCTTTCCTGCGGGAGGATTTTAAGTAACGAAGATTCTGCACGATCCGCATCCATACGGTCTTCACTGGCAAAGGTGCATGAACCGACTCACGACACTCACAAAGATAAGAATATCGTCGAGTATGAGATAAATATACGAGTTTACCTACTAACCGTTGATATATCCGTTTATCCGCCGGTACTTGGTCCACATATTCTCCGAGTTTATGATTTTGAACCATTGGAATATCGACAGTTTACAATCTAGTAGCCCCGCTCTCGCTAAGAGAGTCCAGCATATTTCCTTCTGGGGAAAGACATATGCCTTGTTTTGATTCACCTCAATACCTAAGAAGTATTTCGAGCCCTCCTAAGTTCTTTCATTTCAAACTCATTCGATACTGTTCTCGGCTTAGAGATTTCTTCTTTATCATCCCCCTCGTAATGATCATGTCGTCTACATGACTATAAGTACATTATCTTCCCTAATCTATGTTTTAGGAAAAGAGTACGATCGTAGTTGCTTTCATTGGAACCCATATTTCTTCAATGGCCGAACTCAACCTACCAAACCACGCCGAGGTGATTGCTTTTAGTCCATACAATGCCGTTGTAATTTACATGCGCTTTTTTCTCGATGTAACAAGATATCCCGTGGGATATCCATGTAAATCTCTTTCTTAAGGTCGCCAAGGAAGGCATTCTTCACGTCAAGTCGGTGCAATGGCCAATCTAAATTTGTCGCAAAGAGATAACAAAACTCTCACGCTTTTAGTTTAGCCACAGTAGAAGGTTTCTTGATAATCTATCCCATGTTTCGTGTATATCCTTTTGCTACAAGCCTCGCCTTGTAACGATCAACTAACCCATCCGCTTTATACTTAACGGGAGAAAATCCACTTGCACCCTACCATCTTCCTCCCTCGAGGCAACTCGCTTAACACCCATGTGTTATTCTTCTCTAGTAAGTGCCTCAAATTCCTCTTTTATAGCTCTCGAGTCCATTTCCTGGATCGATAAGGCTTCTTCAATGCTACTCGAATCGACACATGGAGAAAGAGCTCTGTGCAAATGCCCCGATAGGTTCTCGATAACCTCGAAGATACATAATTTGCTATCGGATACTGTTGTCGTTCTTCTCTTCAGGGAGTATCGATTCGAGGTTTACCTCGATCGTGTCCGAAAGGTAAAACATAACCAACAGATGTATCTATAGCATTAGTCCGTAGAAGGTGTGATAGATAGCTTACCTCAGAGTTGTTCTCAAGTGAGGATCATCAAGTACTAGAGAATTGAGGGTACATCAACCACTTCATCTTCCTGAGATTCAAGTACTACTTCGCCTTTAAGTTCAAGCTCTGTCTGGAGACGGGCTCCTCCATATTATTGGCACGATCCGAGTACGTTGACTTGTCTAATATTTCAACATCAAGCCAATTTCGTTTCTTCACCATAACTCTCCTCCCGAAGAAAGGGAATTGGATACCTGACGGGAAAAAATATTCTGATTCGAGGAAAGTGACATCCACGGTAATATAGTTTCTTTTAGTAATTGGATCATAACATCAGACTCTTTTTTGTACACCATACCCCAAGAATACACATCGGACAAAGACATGGATCCAACTTAGTTCGTTGATTTTTACGAGGTGGACAAAAGCAACACATCCAAAAATTCGTATGAAGCATTAAAATAAGAGAAGGGAAGATGATCGATAACACCTTTAACTGAGTCCGAAATTGTAAGCGTCTTGCTGGGCATTCGATTCAAGAGATACACAACAGTAGTAACAAAGATCACTCCGCATTTATTGGCATACGTGCACCGATTAGTAAAGTGCCCGAGCCGTTTCTAAAATATGCCTATTCTTCCTCTCCGCTAGCCCCATTCTCACATTGGGGGCTCATGGAATCACGAGGTTTCACGGAGAATACCAGCGGTTGTCCAAGTATGTCCGGAATTGTTGATTAACATACTCTCCATTATCGTATCTAAGCATCTTAATTTTTTCGTAAAATCGTCCGAATCATGGTGTGAAACATGTGAAATGTAGCAAATACTTCATCTTTATGTTCGGTATGCAAAGCCATGTCACCGTGTACAATCATCAACAAAAATAACAAACCAACGATGACCGATGACGTAATAACTGGGGAAGGTCCCCAAACATCGAATGTACCAAAGAAAAGTGAGTCATACTTTTATTCACGCTCATAGATAAGACGCCCATGACTTTTTGCTAGGATACAAGTATCACATTTGAAATCCGAACGTGTGATATTTGAAAATAAACTAGGTGGAGTAGGTGCCTTAAATACCCGAACGATGCATGCCCAAATCTTCACGACATAGCCAAATCGCTGCTCCTTGTTACCAACAAAGATGTCGTACGTGATCGGCTCTTCCCGAATCGAGGTCATCCACATAATATAGCTCCTCTCCTAGTACCACGCCCAATGATCTCCTTGCAGAATATCCTCGTAGAAGGCAAAAGTAGAATACATCAATACACACGCTTAAGGTTCCGAAGTGACCGACTTACGTACATTAGCCTTGGCAGTATGGTACATACAAAGTATTAGATAATGATAACGAGTGAGAGGCCACCGTGTCACCCCCGTGAACTGGATAAGTCGACCCCATTTGCATTGGCAACACCCGCCCGTCTTCGTCGGGTTGTATCGGGAGAGACGTTCGGGTCAAATGTCACGCGTGATCCGTAGCCCGCAGTCCGTAATCCAATCCTCTTATCACCACGAGTAGATATGTGAAATGCTTTACTTGAAATACCCGGATCCTGGGAAGATTCGGGAAGTGTGGATACAGGCATTATCGTAGCCACAAATGCTCGTTAATGACAGGTTCCGTTTCTTCCGTGCCAAGATCATTCCACCATTCTCGATACCCACGGAGTTCGCTAGCCACGTGTGTTTGGGAGTTTCCGTGCAATGGCCACATTTCATGTCAAGAGACGCGGATTTCCCGAGGATTTCTCTTACCGGCGAGAGCCTGTTGGGTATCCGACACGTGTCCTCGACCCCTTTAAAAGTCATCATAATCCGGCTCACGGTGTCGATCTACACCGCGATCATCACGGATCGTCGACCTCTTCCCGACGACGAATCCATGTGCTCGTTCCACCGCAGTGGAACGGTCTCGATTGTAAGCACATCACTTCGAGTTTTGTCGAAGTCTGGCTCATCAAGTCCACTGGATGGAAGGTATACACTGATCTTCCCGCATTTACGCTGGAGTTGTATTTTTCGTATGTCATTTGCACACTCCATTGATTAGGACGACGAAATCAATTTCTCGCCACAACCCTCGGGCGTCATCGTAGTATTTTTCAATGGATCCACCCGCCATTTCATACGAGTAACTCGACGACGAAGATCATACACTCGAGACGTGTCTCCGTCCCATCATGGGCGTGGTAGCAGTAATCCCAAACTTGTTTCGGCATGGGGAATCGAATAAAATTTGCAATCAACGGAGGGTCCATCGAATTGATCAACCATCCTTTAACAATGGCATTTTCAAGCGCCATCTCCCCGAACGGTGGCTCAAGCCAAAAGGAAAATCCCCATTAATATATCCCGCTTGTCTTTGCGTAGATATACATCTCCACCAATTGGACCACAAGGCATGGATCCTCCCAACTTGATAATTGGGCAATGACGTCAGGGCTGACAGAGGCCAGGTGATTCGAGTTTTAGTGAAAACTTCCGTCATTTTCGCCAGAAATCTTCCAACATAAAATTGAATAAATCTCTAGATTCCGCTCATGAAATCTAAAATTTTTTTTCTTCCCGTTTTTCCTTTTTTTTTTTTTTTTTTTTTTTTTTTTTTACAAAATAGCACTATATAAATGAAACAAAACTTTTAACCCTAACCCTAATTTCTCATTCTCGCAAGCGGCGTCTTCCTCTCAAGGCAGCCTTCTTCCGAGAAACTCCTCTGCAGCCTTCTTCGAGCGAGTTTCCTCACAGCCTTCTTCGCCCAGAAGGCGGCTTCTTCAAGAAGATGGCGCCTTCTTCTCCTGCTCCAAACCCTAAGAAAAAATTCCAAGCTCATAAACTTTCTTCTCACCCAACTTCACAACTTCTTCTCAACCAAATTCACGCAGCCTTCTTCGCATGCCTCGCCTAACTTCTTCGCGTTCCTCGCCGCAACTTCTTCTTCTTCGCGTGGTTTCACAAGAACTCATCATTTACGTACTGCGGCAGCTCCTTCTCGCTCCAAGCTTGTCGAGCTAGGGAAAAACAAGATGGTTACTTGCCACAGACAATCCACAAAATATACGTTGTCGCGTTTCAAGTGTCAGAGGCGTAAAACTCGGTTCCACCATCACTTTTTCTGGGAAAGCAAACCGAACATAATCTGGCCGAGGTCAAGGCTCGTATCCCAATCGGAGTCACATTTTTCGCATTTCTACGCCGTAGCGAAGTCCGTGATCGAACCAGTGTCGAGATATCGAAATGGCCACAATCGAATCACATATCAATCAAGAATGGCCACAGTAAATCGAAAATGGACACAGAATCGAAATGGCCATAGTAAATCGAAATGGCACAGTAAATCGAAATCAATGTAACGTAATTAGTAGGTAATTCCATTACTCATCAATAACTCGCTTCGATACCATGTTAAAATTCATTGCTCGATAATTATCACGATATTTCATTAATATTTCCTTGCGTTTTTTACAAGAGTTTACATCAGATATGAACTTAAAATTAAACAATATCCACTAATATCAGTTGCTGCCCACGCTTTACTCCATCGGAAGATTTGTCACATTGCTTTTAAACACACACCAACATGCAATTCACTCACAAAAGGTTTCAACCACTTCAATTTCGAGCTAGTATAGAAAATGAAGTACTAAAACAGTTTAATTTAATCAAAGCTAGCTTACCCCACTAGTCTTGCCATCGCTTAAGCCAGAATGGCCTCTCCAAGTAACCCTCTGGGTAGGAGGAAGGTAACCAGATCTCTGAGCTTCAAAGAAGAGAATGCTCTTGCTCAAAGCTTGGCCATAGTCATGGCCTGCTAAAGCAAGTGGAAAACAGAGAAGCAGAAACAGAGGAGCCATTGAAATTATTCTAGTAAGCTTTGCCATTTCAACTATACCAGAAATGAAAAAAGTACACCCAAATGCAGAATCACTGTGATAACTTTTACAAGTTTAAAACTGTGCATACGAATGATGTTATATTTTCGTTTTAGAATGAGGAACCCATTAACGTATAGAGAATGTTGGTATCGTTTATCAGCTAAAATTTCTGATAAACAACCAAACTATGGAGAGACTCCAATGAATAAAGAGGAAAAGATACTTGAAGAGTATGTACTGTGTAGGGAGTGAGAGAGGGACGCCAGATTAAGGCACAATATATATATATATATATATATATATATATATATATATATATATATATATATATATATATATATATATATATATTGAGGAGGAAAGGGAAGTCCAATAATCCAGAGATTGGTAAAAAGAAAAAGGAAATAATCTTTTTAATAATATTCCCATAATTATTTTGTTATTGACATAATCATAATGAAAATAGGATTGCAATATTATTACAATTAAAATTATGATTATATACTAAAGATAATTATTGGGGATAAAGATAAAAAAGATCTTTTTATATAATATTAATTTAATACCTATTATTAATTTTATGAATAAATTAATCATATTAATATCTATTATTAATTTTACAAATAAATTAATTATAATGATATTATTATTAAATAAAATTATTATTAATAAATTATTATTGAAATAATAATAATTGAGTGTAATGATATTTGCCAAATATTTTTGTTATAATAAGGATAAAAATATACAAAATGTTTATTTTCTCTATAATATTAATTACATGTTAAGTTAATATTTTTGAATAAATTTGTTATTAATAAAATATTTTATGATATTAATAATTTATATTGTAATAATATCACTAACTAAATAATTTAAGTTGTAATAATATTGTTATATATATATATATATTTTTGAGATAAATGCTAATGTTATTCCTTAAGCTGTAATAATATTGTTACGTATATATATATATATATATATATATATATATATATATATATTGAGATAAATGCTAATGTTAGTCATTTATGCACCGTGATATATTTGCTACGATTATTTTAATATTTGAGAAAGTTTTTAATTTTTAGATAATATTTAAATATAATATAAATAATATGAGTATAAAATTTATGTGTGTATTTGCATTATTTTTAATTAATTAATTAATTTGGTAATATTTCTGTTTGAAGGCCTAGTAACAGTTAAGAAAAGAACAGAGCCATGTGGGTGTCTCTGTCTCATTACTCGAAGGGTCGGTGAGGATTTAATGTATTTGTAGAAAAGAAATTACTTCACTCTATTAAACAGAATATGTTTAGTAAGAAAAAATTAAGTTAGGGAACGATGTTAAACAAAATTATCAAGTGAAATATAACAACTTATTAATAAAAGTTTATATGGAATAAACAACTCCGGAAAGTCCGAACCGAACCAGTTTGCTTAGTAATTGGATTGTTAAAGTTATTAGTTCGATTATTATTTTAAATGTTAATATTTATTTAAAATTTATTCTTTATATATAAATATTTATTATTATTATTATTATTATTATTATTATTATTATATTATAGTGTGTAATCATAGAATATAAGCCTTTACGGATGGAATATTTATTGAGAGAGAGAGAGAGAAAATAAATAAATAAATAAATAAATAAATCATGAAAGGTCGATGAGGATTAGGAATTAAGTGGAAGTGAGATGTAGATAGCTCAAAATAACTATTCTTCTTACCGTTAGTTTTTGAAATATTCATCCATATGAATATGAAAGGATTGCTTTTGTGTATTTTTTAATAAAAATTCTTATATTTTTTTTATTAAAATAAAGTTTAAATTTTTTTATATTATTATAACCGTTAAGAATGTTATTTTTGATAATTTATTGATTATTTTTTCGTTAAAGTAAGTCTAATCGTGTAGTATTTGTTCTAAGTCTTAAAACTTATTGTATTGAAATAAAATAAGGATTATAATATGAATAAATATAATATATGTTTATATTATATATATAAATTAATTATATTTAAATTAGCTTAATTTATATTATTATATTTTAAAGTATTAACATATATATATATATATATTAAATTTTGGATAAATAATAGTTATCATATCTATTTTCAACATGCATGCATGCATGCTTTTAGTTAATAATTTATTATAATAATGTATTTATAATTGAATGAAAAAATCGGTATTAATTTTTACTATTTATTTATTTTTAGTCTTATCGCATAATTTCAAATATGTTGTATAATAAATAGTTTTTTTTTTAAATATAATAATATAATTACGATGCATATATCTTTAATTACTAACAATAAAATTTAATCCTAAAAAAATATCAAATAAATATTAAAAATGTTATCGGTATCAATGAAAACTTTTGAAAAATTATTGAATATATGGACGATTTTTTTATATATGATTACATTCCACAGTGAATATATAAAGAATTCTACGGATATTTTCATATTTATTTATAAGCAATATACAAGTTTAAAATAAGAATTATATCTGTAGTGGACATTAAAAAATCTTAGCACCATATTCAAAATTGAAAAGGAAGCACACATGCGTTTTCCGTCAAAGAAATTTCTAAGCATTTTCTGATGATATTGATTTTGAGAATGAAAATGGTCTCGCTTTGCTGTCAATTGTCTGGGAGATTGTTTTTATTTAAACATTTTTATATATTATAATTATAATTCAGATTATAATTTTTTATTTGATATAATTATATAAATTTGATTGTTTTTATTAGTAATATTATATTATATTATTTATAATTTAACTCAAATTTATTATAAATAAATAAAATTTAATTATAAAGTATTTTAATGTTTCGTATTATTAATTTTGGAATTATATGTTAATTTTAGAACAACCCTCGACAAAATTGAGGACTAATAATAATATGTATGCATGAATGCCCAGAAACTATACAACCCATCCAACCATTAATGGAGTCCACACAAAATTTTCTGGCAGCATATGGAAAATACTTTTTTTTTAATACAATAAAACTTACATATGAATAATTAAAATTTGAGCATTTAAATAAAATTTATGTTTTTATCACAAAATCATTAATAAAAATAATGAATAATTAAGCACTAAATTATAGTACGTAGGTTTTTTATTTTTTATTATTAATTTACATTTTTTTTCTTTTTGTACCTCTAACTATTTACTATTTCCGAAGAGTGGTTGTGAGTTATAATTATATTAAGAATTAATAAATGCTTCGTTCTATTATTTGGTCAGTAAAACTCTAACAGTAAAATATTTTTAACGTTATAAATCTTTTACTTTTATAATAAATATATCACGTAATTTCTTTTTAAGTATTACAGATCTGTATCAATGGAATTTAATAATAGATTTATAAGGTTAATAAAAATTGCATGATATACTCACATTTAAAACTAAGTTATATATTTATAAAAATTGATTAAATTCAATAATATATTTATTAATTTACTCTAACTATAATTATATTTATATTGGTATAATCATTATTCACACGTCCGTCAGCTAATTAGAAGGCAGAAAAGATGGCAATGTGATTCCAGGAAAGTGAGAGGAGGAAGATCGCCCGACAAACAACACTCAATCCCCTTCATTTCATTTTCCAGTTTCTTATGAATGATCTGTATTTTTCATATTCTTAACCACTTGTTTAATATGAATAATTAAGGTCAAAACCACTTGTTTAATTTGTATATATTTATCACATCTCCGTTTCTTCAAATGTAAGTTATAAACTTTAAAAAATTACCATTAAACCCCATTATGGTATTTATTGTCCAAGTAAGTTACATGTGAAAGGGATAAAATTTAAAGATAGAAAAACAAATATTCTAAAGTGTATAAGACTCACTTTCACTTACTATTTGATCTTTAATATGTAAAACTTTTCATATATCACTCCGATCGGCTCGACGGGATCTACACACCCGTGAAGATATCGCAACCATAAGACACCGCACGCTCCTTCACGCGTCGCACAACTAATCTGCACGTCCTTCACGCGCAGTCGTCGTCGTCATCGTAAATCTTAATCCGGCGAACTATCTGCAGATACCATTGTGATTACCGCGACTTGATCTACATAACCGTGGAAGTATCACAGTCTTAAGCCTCCGTACGCGCTCTCACGCGCCTTCAATAGAAACTGCGCGTGGATCTGACGCGCCAAGCACGCCGCGCTCTGTTCATGACATCATCATCACCTCAAGCTGACGTCACAGAACCCGCTGATCGTGAACGGTCTGACCATTAACCATCTCACCGGACTGTCTTGCCCGTTGACCGAATGCCCGTTGATTGGTTTTTTGCAATACAGTTCCCCTATCCAGTTTTTCGCGTAGATATCGTTTTTGCAGTCTATTTTTGCATATTGTCTTTTCAAATGGATAAAAAAGAATACTTTTGTTTCTTGACCTATCAATACTATATTGGAGGGGACCAAGAATTACTTGTCATGGTCTCAAGCTATGCGTAGTTTTCTTAAGGGTCGTATGCTCTGGTATTATTGTACTGGTGCAATTATCATTCCTATTAAAGGAGCAAGTGAAGAAGATGTTATCTTTATTCGTCGCATGATTGAATGGGACAGTCACAACCACATGATCCTCACATGGATTCGGAATACTTCCATTCCATCCATTTCTAATCTGTTGGGCAGCTTTGACGATGCCAAATCAGCATGCGATATGTTGGCCAAAAGATACTCCACTACTCACGGATCCATGAAATATCAGCTAATAGTTGAATTGCATCGACTTCAACAAGAACCAGGGTAATTTATCAATGACTACTTTGATCAACTTCGCTTCCTTTGGGACCAAATTGACCTTTGTGATCCAGTTTGGGCATGCTCAATAGATGCTCAGCAATATGCTACAGTTATGGATGAATTTCGTCTCTATAAGTACTTGATGTCACTCCACAAGGACTTTGAGCCTATCCGAGGTCAACTTCTTAATCGTTGTCCTCCTCCCTCTCTTAATACTGCTGTAAATGAGTTGGTTAGAGAAGAAGCTCGACTTGCAACCCTTCAGGCCCAGAATAAGCTCAATGTTTTGGCTATTACTCCTCCTGCTCCTACCATTGAGCAACGTCAGCAATCAGGCGATTCCTCTGGCTTCTACAATCGTCGTAGGCAGAGCAATAAAAGGTTCTGCAATTATTGCAAGCGTCATGGCCACACCATTGAGACTTGTTACCGTCGTAACAAATCTACTACTGATGTTGTTAATACTTAGCCTACTTCGTTGATGCCTTCTAGTTCAGTCGAGTTTCAGTCTTCTGAATCCACTATCAACCTCTCATCCACTGAACTACAAAAGATCATAACTCAGGCTGTTCAAATGGTTGGTAATGCATCTCTTTCCACTACTCTCTCAATTTTGCCTCGTAAGTCTCAAACTTGGTTTTTTGACTCTACATGTTGTAATCACATGACACCTCACTCATCTTTATTCTCCAAACTTGACCCTGCACCACATCCCCTTAATATTCATATAGCTGATGGTTCCACCATTCATGGGAATAGTCTAGGTTTTGTTTCGACCTCTACCCTCTCTGTTCCTGGGGTTTTCTATATACCCAACCTATCCTATAATTTATGCTCTGTGAGACAATTAGCTAAACTAGGATATCGCCTTATTTTTGACTATTTTGAGTGTATTGTGCAGGATCCGAGGACGGGGCAAGAGCTTGGGACCGGTCCTAGGGTTGGGCGTATGTTTCCCTTAAACAATCTTCATCTCCCACCTGTTGCTCCTGCCTCTATTACTGCTGCAACTGCTGCAATTTCTTCCTTACCTTCTCTCGCACTTTGGCATTCTCGTCTTGATCATGCCCCATCCACTTGGATACAACAGTTAGCTTCTAAAGCAATGTGGGACAAGTCACATTTTCCAACAATCAATTTTTTAATAAATTTAATCTTTTTCCAACAAAATTGAAAATTAACTGATAATTAAAGAATAATTTTATAACGAGTTCCGTTTTTAACTTATGTTTTTTTGTTTTTAAAACTATTCTTCTGTTTTTTAATTATTTTATGTAAAAAAACAAAAACTAGTTTGGTGAAAAAAATTCATTTATTTTTATTTGATTGTAAAGTTAACTAATAAAAGAAAAATGAAATCGGAATATATTTTTCAAAAACATTTTCTTAAGTTCCATAAATAATAAAAAGTTAGTAAAAATAAAAATGAATTTCAATTTTATTTTGAACTTAAAATAAAATTAATTACCAAATAGCAATCCTTTCAAAAACTTGGATTAAAAGATTAAAATTTAAAAACATAAATAGTTACAAAACATGCCTAAATAATACCATTTCAAGTAACTCTCAACGAGCAACCAACTTGTTTTGTTCATCAGTGCACCTATTATTTTGTATGGTTTAAATATAATATAATGATATTTTTAATAAGAAATATAAGTTAAGTATTTTTTCAATTGGTTTGATTATTTAGAATTAGAGTTTAATTAGATTTATTCAAAAATCTTAGAGAATGTTGATATAATATAGAGATTATTCTTTTTTAACATTTTATCAATTTTTTTAAACTAACAAAAATTTATCCTAAAATTCTTAGTATCATGAACATAAATAACAAAACACTATTACAACATAATTCTATAAAATGAAACTAAGATTAGATCCCATAATATCAAAATTTCAACAATTATCTCTAATGATTCATTAGAGTTCCGACGACTATTATCGATGATTCATCGAAGTTTTGACAAGGTATTGAATGTAACATGTAATATATACATGTATCTTTATATATAATGTGTTACATTCATTATACTTCAAATGATTTACTAAATATAATATTTTTTTAACATCTTACATCTACAATAATTTTAGTACCATCGAATTTAATCTATTATAACTATATGTAATTTTATATATAATATTTACATTTACTAAATGGATATTGGTTGCAAAAGATGCAGTGTGTCTAATAATGATTTCATTTATTGAAGTTATGAATGGAGTGTCTTTATAATCTTTTTATTATATGAATTATATAAAATTATGAGTTTTAAGAAGAGTTATTATTAATTAAAAATATTATGAAAAATTATTTTTGATCAAAAATTAATTTTGGATAATGATTTACTTCGATAAAAAATAATACTTTGAAATTATTTTTAAGAATTATTGGAGTTAATTAATATCTTAATTTTAATTTAAAATTTAAAATATATTATTAAAGATAAAGTATACATTATATACAATATATGAGTTTGCTGGTGACACAATAAACAATTAGGGAACCATATTTTGTAACTGAATAAGTATTATTTATTACTTACGAGGTACGAAATACATTTCATTAGACACACGTACATTACATAGATAAGGCACTATTAATTAAAAGTAAACCATGTCGCACATGCTTCCTTCTTATTTGCTATATTATTATGTTGTTGGGCATTGTAATCTTGATTTGGTCACCACCAGACAGCTATTTGGCTGCAAAAATCAAATCAATATCAAACTCTGTTTTTATTTAAAAAGAATATCAAATTCTGCACTACAAAAACTACAAATTGAAAGAAACAAAATTAGGTATAAGAAATAAAATAGAATATTTAAACGTGTATTTTTTGAAATTATGAGAGAATGATTTTTTATGCTTTTCATTACTGTATAAAAATAGTTAAATCAAAACATAATGCACAGATTTTTTTCTTGTTGTTATATCTACTTGTGTTAACTCAACATTGACCTAAACTATTAAATGCTAATTGCATAATATTATATATGTTAAAGAATCATCGATTACATGAAACAAAAGTCGCTAGCGCTTTTCAAAAACAATTTTAGGGCTAGAAAGTATATTTTGTATTTTTTAACCAAAACACAAATTATATATTAAAAAATTATAAAAATAACATATTTAAAAAATATAACTTTAAAAATAACAATATAATAATAATTTTAACCATGTATAAATGATTTTAATTTCATTTAAATATAATATAATTAAATGATATTTAAAATAAAATAACATGTAAATATTTTTTTAATAATACAAATATATGATGTGAAAATAAGAGTTTATATTTTTATCTATACAAATTTTAGAGATTTTTTTTGCTTTCTTAATATATTTATTTTTTTATCAACTCATTTTTTATTTAAATAATTTTTTAGTGAAATACTATTAATATAACAATAAATTAAAAAAAAATCCTAAATAGGGTGATGATTCCATCATAATTTACCTCAATTTTATGGGTTATTTAATCACTGTCACTCCCACTGCTATCACTGCAGCTTCCATATCCATTCTTGTTTCTTTTCTTATACCCATGAGATATCCCTTTCAGTTTCATTCCAGACTTTTCGTTGCAGCCAATACCAAAAGATCCATATGGCGACCCGTATCCAGTTTGGTGATCACTATAACCATGAGTTGCCATTTTGTGATCTTTTTGGCGGACAAAGATTTGACCCGTTCCATAGCCGTGTTCCTTATGTTGTCCAAAGAGTTGACCAGCCCTGGCATAATTGGGTTCCCTCTGGTGGTCAAAGATTTGACCACCCGTGCCATAGCCATGATTGGGTTTGGCAATGCCATAAGAATGATCATAGCGAGTTTTGGTGGTTTCAGCATAATACAGGGATTTCATCGTGTCAGGGTGTGGGTATTGTGGTTGTTGACTGTAGGTTTTGCCATAGCCAGAACCATAGCTTTGACCGTAGCTTTGGTTCTGATTAGGGACCATACCATGACTAGTATATTGTTGGCCATGGTTTGATTTGTTAATGTAATTGTCGTCATAGCAGACGTCTTCAGGATGTTTGTCATAATGCATGGAGGCCATATGGCTATTGATCAAACAAATGGAGGTGGTTCAGGTGTATGGATTGAACTCTCTTGTGGTTGTTTAGTTGGAAGTGTGTTTTGGTAATTAATTATATATATAAAGGGTGGAATGATTCCCTCACATTATCATTGGATTTTTAGCCTAAAAATTATAGCATTAATATTAACTTAACCATGAAAACTTTGGCAGATTCTTTATATTATATCAAGCTTAGAATATGCTTTTGAAATAACGGCTAATATGTTTCTGTGTGAGAAAATGCCATCGTTCGTATATCAAAATGGCCAACTGAATAAGTTGGCCAATTATAGATGGGATCATCCCAAAGAAATCTCAACCAAGAAAAATGAAATAAAAATTCGATGCCCACTTTCTCTTAATTGATTGTATATTAAGTTTACTAATTACATTATGTCATGTCATTTGAAATACATTTAAAGTTTAGATTTATAATTTTTTTTTTCTAATTCATTAAGTCTACTGCAATAATCCATAATGATTCAAATATATCTCTTGTGTTATGATGACTTTTACTTTTAAACAAAAATAAGAGTTGCGTGACACTTCAATTTCTTCAAGATACGTATACCATGTTTGATTTGATTGAATCAAACTTAACTCATCTTAAGTATTTTTGTACACTCAAGATCTGACTGCATTTAATAAATGGTAAATTCTAATGATTGAATCATGATGTCCTTACAATTTGGGTGGAGTTTGACACCCAACAAATATAAGTATTAAAAATAATAATTGAGTAAATGGATCACGGGATGTGCCAAACCTTTAGGCGTAGGCCCAAAGACTAGTCGAAGCCCACTAAAAATAAAACTGGATAATCAAAAGCCCAAATCCGACACCATATACGCAACAAGCTGACTCAATACTCTAAATAATGGGCCACAAGCCAAATTAGCCAACTAATTAATGGGTTGACGGCGCATATTAACCCGACCATCTCATATGTATCGTCGTTGGCAAATGAAATAGTAGTGACAAGTTGACAACATTGAGCCTTTTCTTTTTTCTTTTTATTAGAAACATCATATCATCTTATAGTTCTTTATAGCAATAATATTCTGTGTAGAGCTAAAAATATTAAAAATTAAGAAAAATCCAAATTATTATACTAGCATTACCGTATACTAAATAGTGATCTAAATGCTACCAGAAAATTAGTAACATGACTAATAAAAACATTAGTCTTTATGAATTATAACTTACATATGGGAAGAGATTAATACCACCGTGACTTTCGTTGTATATAATAAATACGTAAATAAAATAATTAAAAAGTGTAAAATCACATGAGAAAAATATACCTTATGTATAAAAGGTTAGATAAATTGTATTATTTAAATTTATTAATTTTTAGATAATATATTAAAATTTTACTAAGTATTTTTTTACTACTCAATTCAAAATAAAGGTTTTATTGAGTTTAAAAAATGAGATATCATAATGATTGAACAAAATAACACTTTGTTAAAACTATCACTTAAAAATAATTTAGAAATATTTATTTTGTCTCATTAATAATTAAAGACAAAATATATGAAAACTTATATGAATCCATAACTATTAATTAATTTTTTAATAGATTAATTAATCTTTTAAATTTATATATTTTTTTTAAAGAATCCTTTAGTTTTCTTTTTTATTTTATTTTTGACAATGTGATATTAAATAATAAGAATAATACATGTGATATAAATATTATTATAACCACTATATATAGTTAATAGTTGTATATTTTAAATCATCGTTAAAATAGATATTATTTTTAAGTTTTTATAAATTAAAGACATGTAACTATTAGATATATTAAAATTTAAATTATTTAAATTTTAACATATTATTTTTAAATATATTTAATTTTATATAAAAATCAATAAAACATAATTATTTATATATAAATTCAATATTAAATTAAATATCGAACACATAAATTCATAGTAATTTCTAATATCTTAATTTATAAAATTAATAAACTTCTAAAATACAGCTTTTCAAGATTAATCAACCACATACACAACACACCTGATTTATGATACATTATTTACAGGTGATCTAATCTACTTCCGCTGCGATATAATACATGTTATGACACAAATAAATAATTATATATAAGAATAAGCATTAAATTAGTGGAAATTAAGAAGGAGTTATTTTTAAAACAATAAATATTATTTTTTTGGATAAATTATTTATTTTTAAAAATAAATAATAATTATTACTCTAAAACTAATAATATAATTTTATTTATATATAAAATTTCACTTTTAATCTTTAAAACAAAAATATATTTTTCTTAACTGAAAAGAATATATATTATTTTTGTAAAATTAAAAATGAAAGCACGTTTGTATAAGAGAGAATAGTAATTCTAACCTAAAAAAAAGAAGAAGAAGAAGAAACAGGGAGAAAGAAAGAAAGACTTGAAAGTTCAAACCCTATTATTGATGAGCACATGAAATATGAATAGAATTTGGTGCGCGTCTTTCAGAACTGGCCCTCCTTACCAACGTGCCTATCTCCGGCGAAGGCCCTCCGAAATCGATCTCAGGTAGTTCAGGGATAGTGGTAAGTGCACCAGACTTATCATACACCACATAGATAGACGAACCATCTTTATTGGATTGATCTTTGAGTCTAAAAAGCGAACCAATGAAATTTGGTTTCTTCGACCTCCTGAAAAACGACCTAATCAATTTGGCAAGAGATTTGGATGGCTTTTTGGACGAAGCCACTATGGGCTGTTTCGACGGAGGCTTAAGAAGAGGAGGAGGTGGAGCTCTGTTATCAGGTAAGTGAGGCATTGAGATACTTCTACAGGCTATGGCCGAGTCAAGTTGTTTTTTGAAACCGTTGAGCTCAAATGAATCATAAAGTGTGCTACCACAATCCCATACCTGATTTGACTTATTATTATTATGATGATGATGATGATGATGATGATGATTAGCTTTTTCATGATCCAAATAATATTTCTCCATATATATATATCATATATATTTTTTTCTTTTTTTTTTTTTAAAAAAAAAGAGAAAACAAGGAAATTAAGTAGGGTTTTTGATTTAGTAAGAAGGATTTGAGAGAAATTAAGGAATGTGATATTGATGTTGGGAAGGTTTAAGTGGTTTTCAAGATCGAAATAGGTCTCTTTCTGGTTGTTGAGGATTGAAACGCGTAAGTTATGACTTGAAAACCAAAGGGTTAGCTTTCTTACAACTTTCACGTCCTTCGCTTACTCACCGTTGATTTCTAAACACTCCGCGTCTAAGTTTTAAGCCTTCATTTATTCATTCATATTATCATATACAATTTGAACTTAATCTCAATATTATTTTATTTTATTATCTCTCAATCCACTATAATTACTTTCTTTCTTTTCTTTGAATTTTTTTTCTACCTTTTAAGTCAGTATTTACATCAAGTTCCATCCATTATATATACAAATAAAAATATCTATATATATAATAATTAATTAATAGATGAATTTTTCCATCGTATAAAAGTTTTTTTTTTCTTATGTAAAATATCTATAGTTTAATTAATTATTTATTTGTGCAAGATTTGCGCTATTGAATTATTACAGGTAAAGAAAATACATATATAGATTATACGGCATGAGACTTGGGCTTATTATTATTGGTTAACCATATATATTTTTACTTCAAAATAAATTTGATGTATACCTTAATATATATTAAATGAACACAATATTGTTGCAATTAATCTAATACAATTTTGATGAAAAATAATTAAAAATTAAAATCATATAAAAATAATATATATTATATTAATATATTTTTACTATTAAAATAGATTATCCAAACCTAATTTTAAATTTAAGTTTATATGGTAGACTTGGAGCAGGAATTAACTATACATTTGATATATATCTCTACCCCCTTTTCATTTATCTCTTTGATATCTTTGACCCTTCATATACGGGTATACGAATCACATGGTTGTGTGAACGGTACTACAAACTACATGCCATCCATGATGCCAGCTGTTTTATAAAAAAAGATGTTTAATTTAGATTCAAGTATTGGTTATGAATGTATTTAATTGTTTGTTTTGCATTTTTTGTGAATTGTTTAAATTAAGAGAAGGTAGCAAAAACCTAACTCAACAATGGAGTCTACACTATTCACAAAAAATTGACTTTGTAATTATTTTAAAAACCTACAAAAAATAAGGTAAAAAGTATATATAATCATCAATAAATGAATTCTTATTTTCATTGAGTAAATAATGAATTAAAAAAATTTAGGGCTAAATAGTTTCTAATATACCTAAATTTTGTTTTTTACACAAAGATGCTTAGAATTTTTTCAGACATTTTTTTTTATCTATTTTATGCATTTTTTTTTAAGATTTTAAGTTTAATACATCCAACTAATTTACGTGTATTTTGAATACCTTGAAAACTTTAGCATAAATTCAGTGTGGTTGGCAAACATGTCTACTTTTATGCAGCCAACCCAAGGACTACTTTTTTTTCGGCAACGTGGTCACCGTAATATGAAGAGCTTTAAAATAAGATAAGGTGAAGTAGTTGTTCATTGTTGAAACTCTTCAGGGAACATCGTCATAAAATGGGAAATCTTGACAATTGCAATTAAAAAAACTTAAAATTGAGCCATCTAACTGATGGCCAAACACTACTACTCTAATGAGTATACAACCATCAGAAAACAAAATAACCGATCATTGTTCCTCTGTTTTGATATCTGATGCGGAAGCAACAACATTTTTGTTGTACTCCTCAAGTTCCTTCTTGTAAACGTTCATTGCTTCTGCAGCTTTGTCATTCCATATTTTTCTTTCTTCTTCACTCAGTTCCTGTACCGGAAAACAATTAGTTACTGATTCATTGTCACCAAAGATCTCACACACTTTTTTTTATCACCAAACATTTTAGCTTTGAAATTGGTACCTTCCATTTGACTGAAATTAGTGCATTTAGGGTTGAATTGACAATCCCCGGTCGTTCTTCCATCAGACTCTTTCTTGTTTCTTTGCTGCATTAGTAAACACAATACATAAATGAAACTAAAGACCAAGTGTCATTTTTGCAATAACTAACACCCTGTACTTTTTTCACTTTTGAGAAAAAGCTTTACCTAAATAAGAGATACGAGGATGCAGGCTTCTTGGGTTTGTTGGGATCAACATTCTTCTCACCCTTCTCTTTCTTCTTCTTTTGACGATCCTCTTTTGTTTTCTGCACCCAATTACAATCACTAACAAATTCATAGCAACAACTTTTATAGTCAAGAACCAAAAGGGTTATTTATGTGCTATGTACCTTGATTATATTTTCTGTTTTCTCCTTCTTCTTAAGCAATTGCAAAGCTTCGTGCTTTTGTAGTTTCATATGCTCTTCTTCTTCCTTTATAAGACTAGCAGTTTCTTCATTCTTCATCTCTTTGTAAGCCTCCATCTCCTGCAAGTACTTTTCCTTGTTCTTCCTTGCAATCATTTCATATGGAGCTCTCTGTGACTCTGTCATATTCTTCCATTCTTCCCCAGTAATCTTTGCAACCTAAAGATTCAATTTTTTTTACACATATTAGCATAAAGCAAATGGACAAGATAAGAACTATAAAAAAAAAACATTGAAATGTTTGGTGGAGATAATTACATCAAGCACAGTATTGTTCTCAGTTAGCAGAGCTGAACGTCTCTCATTTGAAAACAAAAAGTATGCTGACATTGGTTGCTTGGGTTTCAAAGGGTCCTTCTCTTTCCTGTATATTATTGAGCAAAATCATCAGCTTTAGTGTCTGGGATGGAGTTGGGAGGGAAGGAGGGAAGGAGGGAGGGAGGGAGGGAGAGAACCTACTTTGTTTTCTTATTCTTCTTTTCAGCCTCCTGTTTAAACTGCAGGTACTGTTCAAGCAATTCTATAGCTATCTTATGTTTCTGCTCGTCTTCGAGCAGTTTCATTGCTTCACTCTCTCGCTTCTCTTTAGCAATCACCAGTAGATAAGCTTCTTTATCAGCTTGATACTTCTCCTCATAAGGCCTTTTCTCCTCTGCACTCACATTCTTCCACTTTGCCCCCAAAATGTTTGAAATTTCTTTGAACTCTGCCTCAGGGTTCTCTTTCTTGATCTGCATTTGAAGCCCATTTAGTAATTGCCATTTATACTAGAAAAAATAATCCGGTCTTTAGGATCTTCTTTTTAATCATTCTATTACCTCACTCCACATGTCTTTGCACCAAAGCATGTAAGGTGGACATGGCCTTTTCTTCTCTAAGCCTCCCTTTTTCTTCTCTTTCTTGTCATGTTCCTTTTCTTTTAACGATTGAAAACTGGGAAATGTCTGCAAGGAAATGGACCATAAAATCAACAAAACACTGATAGGAATTTTTTCAAACACTTACTGGGCAAAAGACTGACACAAAAAACCACCTTCTATTTTTCCCCAATATCAACGCATAAAATCATCGTTAACGCATTTTTTATAATACAAGCAAGAACATGTCTAACGATCTGGTCTAGGTATTCCCTAAAACAATCGATTATACCATGGTGGGTTTGAGCTGAACCCAAAAACGCAAACTTAGAAAAATTAAATTTTATTGAAACTAACCATGGTGGGTTTGAACTCCTTGAGCTTCTGCAACTTCTTCACCTCTATCTGAAGCTTTTCATGCTCTCGACCTCTGTTTTCAAGTTCTTCTTCTTTGAGCTTCAACATATCATCCTTGGATTTGAGAAGCTCTTCCGTCTTCTCCTTCTCGATCTGCAATTGCTGGAGCTTCGCTTGCATTTCTTCCAAATCTTTTTCGAAACTGGATTGCTTCGACTGTTTCTTAGACGCGGCACCCCTCCCTTTCTTGGGCGATGAGCGTGGTTGAGAGAGACTCTCATGGTTTTCCTTCTCAGGTTCATTTACAGATACGGGCTCGGACACCTTTGTAGGCACAATGTTGACCTCAATTGCAGATGGGTTCTTTTCCTTCAGTGCCTTACGGCTGTTCCTTGGCTTCTTTGTAGCTACTAGTCCGTCATTAAGGGCAGTTGCAGCATCGGCCATGGTTGAAAGGGGAGGAAGAGTATAGAAGAATGACGTGAAATGTTTGTTGATCTTGAGAAGAAGGAACTTTATATAATAAGACTTGGGTGAAGATCTGCAACGGCTAGATTTTTCAAATTCAAAATATCACATTTGAAATTGAAGATTTTCACGTGTCTTTGACCGATGGTAAATTAACAATCTAAATTATAATGTTACCTTTGTTTTAGCTGTTATTGATTATATCTCTCTCATACCAATCAAATTAATTATTTACTCAGATTGTTACTTATACCTTTTAAAAATATATATACTAATAATGACTTATAATAACATATCATAAGAATAAAAATCATTCTTTTGTAAACGATTTTTCCCAGTTATTTCTAAGACTGTTTTCAAATTGCATTATTTAAGAGAGAGAAACTAAATCTATAACCAATCAAAACAGCCAAATAATACCGTTAATGTATTATAAATAGAGTTTAATAATAACTTTATTCCGAGGCACTGAAAATAGGGCAATCCTGTAGTTAAAATCTTTGAAGGAAAAATAAAACTTAAAAATCACTTTTTAATTAAAAATAAGTACTTTTAGTTTGAACCATCCCTATTCATTTGTAGCAATTTTATTGCCCAGCAGCATTGTAGATCAAATCTTTTGAGCTGGGCACAAATTCTTCTAACATATTAATTTTATATCGATTTTTAAACAGATTAGTTATGAAATCAAGTGAGACACACACACATATATTTTTTTTAATTAGATGATGAATTTTTAATGAGAATAAATAAAACTCTCCATAACTATACCTTATATTCCGACCAGTTTAGCCAAATTATAGTTGGACACAAGCTGGGGACACTAATAGCTATCATGTAGATGATCATCAATTCACAGCCGTTGATTTTTACTTTTTTTTTTCTAAACCAAATAGTTGTTGATTAAATATTATTAAAACACACATAATTATCGAATTCAAACAATTGGGCTTAATCAATCAAATTCAAACTCTGATAACATGTTAAGATTTTTCTGAAAAAAAAAATCATCTCAAAAACTTAAACTAAAAATGAAACAACAATAATTTTATAAATATATAAACAAATATTTTGACTTTGCAACCACTGGTATACACAAGACATCTAATGTCTACGAGCCAAGGCAACATGAACCATAAAACTATAAATTAGTAGCCTGATTGATATTACTGTCTAATTCTTTTCAAGATAGCAGGTATTTACCGCTAAGATTTACAATGAAATTCACATTGCTAATCTTTACATCAAAACGAAGAAGCATCAGATAAGACCAAAAGAAGCCTATACAAAAAAAGCATACCTTTCTAAGCCTTTTTACAGTATGCCTAACCAAAATGTTCATAATCATCTAAGCAATCTACACAACAAGCCAAGTCCCACATATATGATAGTCTGATATGCCATTTGATCTTATGCAACATTCTATCCATGGAGGATTTCTGCGTCGGTGTTCCTGTCCCCCACTATTATCAATTTCAGACACACCCAACAGTTTGCTCATCTTCATTGTTGAAGCTTCATAATCACCTAAGGAAGAACCATCAAAAAACTTATCCTGCAGCAAAATTTAATGTTAAACTTATCCTCTTAACGTTCAACATTCTTGATTGTTGAACGTATTACCTTATCTTCATCGCATAAGAAAACATGGATTCTTGCAGTAGGATCCTCTAGTGTTAATCTAATCAGGTGATGAAGATGCCCGTCTGCTTGACAATTTTCATACAATTGATAAATTGAGACTACGCGGACAGTACATTTCACTTTAATATCAACCTACAAAATAAATAAGCATTTAGAGTTAACATCCATTCAAATTAAAATTTAAAACACCATTTGTTAAACCTGAGGATGATTTTGAAGATCCATTAGAGTAGCAATTGGTAAATTTTTATATTCTGTCACTGCAACAAATCAAGAAACCAAGATAAATGAGGAATACACGTGTTTAAATGACAATGAGAAAAAACATAAGCTTGGAAATTTACCAGTTAAACCAGAAAGAGGATGACTGAGAAAAGGTAAGCAACCATTTGTTCCCAATGCACGCTCGTTAATTGTTCTGAGAAAAATAAGAAATGTTACAAAGAATCTACAACATAATCATCAACAAAGTTCAAGTATTCATTTGCTTTGTAATATAATTATTTGTTACTTTTTTCGCTGTAAAACAATCTCATCAGTGTCCGAAAGGAGTTGAATCTTTGAATCTGTACGAAAAGAGCCATGCCATAGACCAAACTCCTGTTTACAACTCATGTTGCGAATTTTCATCCATCTATTGCTTTCTTTCAATTGTAAAATGAGTTCTGGGCTGATATCACCAAATGCTTGGTCAATTGTTACCCTTAAGACAGTTCCAACCCGAGGAAAACCATTTAGGATTGAGCTCGATAGACGCAAACGTTCGACTTGCAATGGAAGAGGATTTGATTCTTCATCTTCGAGTCTGTACTTTACACAATAAAATTCATATAATAAATTCACAATTGTTAGATATCAAGGAAATGTGCCAGCTATAACTGAATAAAAAAGTTTAACAACTACGCATGCAAGATTTGGTATATCTAGTAGGAAGGTCCATAGAATTACTTACTTTGACTCAATGATTTGAGGAGGAGCATCCTCTCCATCCCAAACAAAAAGCATCCATTCATCACGAGAAACTTGTTCTACATGCAAAACCTTATTCAACAAAGATCCACAAACAATCATTAAAACACTTCTAAATCAATTAATCACCCTTAAAAGGATAAAAATAGGAATAATTAACTTTAATCATAACGAACACAATACATAAGATGTTCACTAACCTTGCACACTATATCGAAAAACATTCTTGATCCAATATTTTTCATTGAAACAAGGTATTCATTATTTCCTAAAAAACACATACAAATTTCAACTCAATATTTAGGTAATAAAAATGTACAAAATATAAATATAAATATTAAATTGACCACTAAAACATACTTGCTGTAACTTCGTAATGGCAGCAAAAGGATATCATACGGCTAATGCAACTCTTGGTGGGTTCTAGAAGAAGAAATCCTGGAGAAGCTTGATAGTGGCAATAATTTATGCAACTCTCTGAACTAAATAGTGCATAGGATGAATAACTTTTGCTGTAAACTGCATAGAATCTCCCTTCATTCTCTCGAATCTGTTATAAGTATGCAAATATATATGTGACAAATCTGAAAAGGATGTGAGGCACCAATGCTCCCTTTTTTTCTTTTTTTAATGAGCATTAGTCTTTTTGGGTTACAATGCTAGTCATTTTATGAAAAATGAGCATTTCTATTCCTCTAATCATTAAAAATGAGCACTTGCCGCATAAGAGACCAATTTAAACTGAAGTAACAAATTTTCATAAATAACAGGCATACGCCCAACTTTCATAAATAACAGAATTAGAAATGTCAAACTTTCATAAATAACAAGACTAGAAGTGCCCAACTTTCATATATATATATATAGAGGAATAGGTATGACAAAATTTCATAAATAACAGAACTATAAGTGCCCAATTGAGACTAGAAACGCCCAATAGACTAAAGTGCTTATTTACACCCTAGGACCTTTTTCCCAATCTGAAAATACGTGATATTACAAATAAATGGGTACAGAATAAAGAATAAAACACCAAATTTGCAAGAAAAAAATAATTTTTTTTTGTACGAATGAGATTCTAACCGTGACTTTGGATACAACAATGAAGTCTTTGTATGATCGAACCCGAGGTAGGTGGTCTTTGTTATTGGCGAAAAAATGAACGGGTAACTCATCTTCCCCACAAGATTGGTCTACAACTCTGATTGTCGTGGTAAAATCTATTAAAAAGAATTAGAAAATCCACAACAAAAAATACCCACCAAGTAAATTTGTTTATTTTTTAATAAACGATTTAACCACTAAGAAATTTCAAAGACCCAAAAAGGTATAAACTTTAGGTAAGAGAAAGTTACCAGTGCCGGCGCTCTTTCTGGGAAAGCTGAACTCGGTGACAAGCCCTGTAAGACTTACCTTCTTGTTAATCCGCTTTTTCGCCTCCCTTATTGGGATTATTGAGGAGTTTAAAAGCATTTGGATTCTTATTTATGCGTACTCTGAAATTACAATTGAGTAGGCGTAGAGAGAGGGAATCAACTAACCGGGAAAACAAAGAAAGGAAGAAACTTTACTCTCGCTTGCTCTTAAAGATCATAAATTTGAATATGCTGGACCTTGAAAGAATATTTTAACAAATTTTATTTTAAATAAAAGTAATTTCAAGCGACTATGGGGAGCCCTATTTTTACTGTTTCTCTGTACTTAATGGGAAATGGGTAATTGGGATTTGGGACTGATGTTTTATTTTTTAATTTCTTTCTTTCTCTAAACTTACCGATACAAACTTTAATTAAATTAATCAATAAACCTTAAAATTTTAAAATATACAATTTAATTACTAAAATTTTATAATTTTACATTTAAGTTAATAGATTTTAAATTATATAATTCAATCTTAAAAATTTTAAGAACTCACTTCTAAATTCTAAAATTTTGATCGATAAATATGTATTTTATTATTAAAATTGTTCGGATTATCACTGTTGTGATAAGTCATTATTTTATCATGATAAACCTTATCATAACACTAATAAATCTATTATTATTTTTGATATTTTTAACATGTTTTATTTTTTATCAAAATCGTTCAAAATAAAAATTTATCACTGTGTGGTAAAATATATGAATCTTACCACGTTAGTCACCGTCTTCTCATAATAAGTCGACGTCTTATTATGAATTCTATTTTTTACCAAAATCGTTCTAAGATAAGATTTATTATTATTGTGATAAAATTGTGGATAACGATTTTGGTATAAAAAATTTAAAAAATTACTCAAAATTAGAATAATTTTTTTTTGATTTAATACTAAAAATGACTTGTGTATACGTTTGATCATCAACTTATATAAGATATATACCCTAACAATTTCTGTTTCGCATGGATGATGACGTTTCTGGATAACACCTTTAAAACAAATCTTATCTATAAAGTCATGAAGCGCCAAAATATCAAAACTCTTCCAAAGTACCCTTGTTTTTGTAAGGTTATATTTTAATTCATTTGTTTATTCAATGATTATGTAACATATAATAAGATCATAACCAAATTTAATAAGATCATAATATAATATAGTACAATACAATAACGAAACTTAAAAAAAAAATACAAAATCAGGAAAGATTATGTAACAACACTACTAACATAATGCACTAGCATAATTGTAATATTTCACACAACCAAATTTAACAAAACTTGAAACAATCCTAAAATCAAAAGGAACGTAACGAAATGTAATCATATTATGAGCTTTTCATATCCTTTAGACTCCATTGACCACAACAAAAATGGAATGTTATTATCATATGTCTTAAGAAAATTAGAGATGTTAGCAACATAAAGAATCATGCAAATGCGGTTAGTATAAGAAAGGGTGGTAATACTAATACAACACAAAACAAGATCTCAAATCCATACTTTACATTCGTCCGTGCCACATGCGAGCTCTCACTCTTTCCTAAATTCGCTGTTGTTAGAACTCGGCCATTGCCAGTTTGATCTACCGGCGGCGAGTTCTCTCTCCGAGTCCTAGGGTTCTGTCGAGTGTTAGTTATAGAGTTTCCAAATGGCTTCTAAAGATGCAGTTAGGGAATCAAGAAGCGAGTCGGCTGTCTCCACGATTGTGAACCTCGCCAACGAGGGAGTCAAGGCTCCAGATCATGCTTTCCTTAGTGTCTGCAAGTCTCTAGTCGCCGGGGGAGTCGCCGGGGGAGTGTGAGTTCGTTTCTGTGTTTGTACAAATAAATCTGTTTAAGGATTTTTTTTTCTTTTTGTTTTGTCTTGTTTCATATTTGATTATTGAAACCAACTACAATAATTTGAGCAATTAAATTAACATTTTTACGAGATAAAATTGAGATTAATATTTTTTTAATAAAAAATAAAAATAAAAAAACCATCATCCTCTTTATCACCTTCTCTCCACCTCGTTCCTTCTCTTTCCGTTCCTTCTCTTTCGATCTCCCTCTCTCTCTCTGTGTGTGTTTCTCTCTCTATTTGTTTGTTGCTCTCAATTTTTTTATTAATAAAATATTAAAAAGAGAAGAAGATGAGAGAGAATGGGTGAAGGGGTGAAAGAATGGATGATGTTGATTTTTTATTTATATTTTGCTTTTTTTAATATTTTTATTAGAAAAATATATAAATCTGATTGCATCTTTGAATAGGTGAAGTTTTTTATTTTGTGATAAAAATAACTGATGAGAAATAAAATTATATATGTTACATACACATTTCATTTCAAATAACTGCTTGTCCACTGTCATAGTATATTCTACTTTTTGTAGCATTCCCAGTTTGATTTTGTTTTGTATATATCTTGTGATCTTGGTTTTGATGTTTGTTTTAACTATTCGTTTCAGTTTGTGTGCTTTGTGATTCTTTTCATCGCTTTGAAACGTGTGACGAACATGTCGTTTTGTATTTCGCACTCATCGAATGCATTTAATTATTATTGTTATTTGATCCTTCACGAGTTAGAAGGATAATTTAAAATTAAATTATATTCTATAAATAGGTTATTTTTCTCATACAAATTACTTACATAATGTAAATGTCCATCTCTGTAGGTCACGCACTGCTGTTGCTCCATTGGAAAGAATAAAAGTTCCTCTCCCTTTTATTCTTTGCACATAAAAGCATTACATTGTTAGGGTTCTTGATTTTGTAGTTAGAAAACTCTGAAGATTTCCTATTCCCGACTTTTATGTACTTCTCTTGGGTGTGTGTTTTCATGATAGACTTGATGCTTTGGATCCTGCAGGTTCAAAATCCTCATAGTATAAAATACAACGGAACTATTCAGGGTTTGAAGTACATGTGGAAAACTGAAGGCATTAGAGGAATGTTTAAAGGAAATGGGACCAATTGTGCTCGCATTGTTCCTAATTCAGCCGTCAAGTTCTACAGCTACGAGTAGGCTTCCAAGTATGCTTTTTGTCTATACTTTTCATTCATATTTTTATCCTCAAATTTTCTTCTATGCACTTTCTATTGGTAGTAGTTTCCCCCTCTCTGATAGCTTGTTATTACGTAAGTGGATGCTAAGTGTGTCCTCCTTCGTTACAATACATGTTATTTATAGAGGAGATAATCTCTACTATTCTTCTCTTTACATTGTGAATTAACACGTGCTTTTATCTTATTTAATAAGAATCTCTACATTACATTATATTTACATTATATTTTGACATGTGTGTTATCTTATCTCTTAGTAGGTTACATATTATTATTTATTTATTTTTTACATTACAATCACACATGTAGCACACTAAATAGATATAAAGTACATTCTTTTGTCCTGATAGCTTTATGTAAAATCCAAATTGTTGTATTATTTTTCTTATTCGAATCTTTTTTTTTATGAACAGGGTTATTCTATGGTTTTATCGGCAACAAATTGAAAATGGTATTATTGTAATCTTGTACCCATTTCTCTCAGAATGTTAGTCTTATCAACTTCTTTGATGCATTAGTTCTTCAATTTGCTTTCATGTTTTCCCACCTAGTGACTTCAAGTTACTCAACTCACACCTTTGTTGCGTGGGGCTATTGTTTTGGGAGTAATTGGTGGTTATGAATTTCGTGAGGGGTTCGTTAACTTCTTTTGGGTTTCAGAAGAAGCTCAACTCACACCTTTGTTGCGTCTCGGGGCTGGTGCATGCGCTGGAATTATTGCCATGTCTGCAACTTATCCAATGGACATGCTACGAGGCCGTCTAACAGTCCAGGTACTTGTGGAAATTTCTGTTTATTATTCCAATCATACAAAATTGCTTTTGTGTTATTCAATGAGAATTTAAAGGCGATAAATTTACTTCATTTTTTTCCTTTAATTACTCGGACGGAAAAGTCTCCTTGCCAGTATAGAGGAATCTTTCATGCTCTTTCAACAGTCCTCCGTGAAGAGGGTCCAAGAGCTTTATACAAAGGCTGGCTACCTTCTGTAATAGGAGTTGTAAGTTAGACGTTGTGTACAACCTCTATTTAGTTTGGTTATATTCAAACTTGCTACTGGTTTATCATTTTCATGTCCTTATCATTTGTGTTTTAAGACATGGCTCTGCTTGGCTACTGAGATCGATTTTGGATGGAATATATCCTTGGAATCAAATGTGTACGTTATTTTGGTTTTTGCAGGTACCTTACGTGGGACTAAATTTCGTTGTCTATGAATCTCTTAAGGACTGGTTGATTAAAACTAAACCATTTGGATTAGTTGAGGACGACGAGCAGAGTGTGACAACAAGGCTTGCATGTGGGGCTGCTGCTGGGACTGTTGTACAGACGGTTGCTTACCCTATTGATGTTATCTGGCGAAGAATGCAGATGGTAGGCTGGTAGGATGCGGCTTCAGTTTTGACTGGCGAAGGAAGCAGCAAAACAATTGTAGAATATACTGGGATGGTTGATGCATTCAAGAAAACACTTTGGCATGAGGGGTTTGGGGCACTGTATAAGGGCTTAATCCCCAATTCTGTGAAGGTGGTTCCATCCATAGCCATTGCCTTTGTGACATATGAAGTAGTGAAAGACGTTCTTGGAGTTGAGAGAAGGATATCTGACTAAACCAATAGAAGTATTGAGCTTAGGATTTAGGAAAACTTGTAACAATTTGTTATATTTGTTCTGTATATACGTACATCTTCTTTCAGATCCAGATCCATGTACTCTTTAACTATCATATTATTAAGCTTCTGCATTATGGTAATAACAGTGTTTCAGGAAAATCCTAGTCAATCTGACTATGATTGTGTGATTTGTATTTCTGATAATTTATTCTTTGGTAGATTTTCTTCTTACAGCAATGGTTAATGGAATAAAATTGGAAAAAAATAAAATAAAAATAACACTCCTTTTAAACTTTCATCCCAATAAAATTAAACAGCCTTCATATAAAATAATGTGTTCGATTTTTTTAAATAGGAAAAATATTTGAGTTGATTATAAAGAATTTCATTTTGTGGTTATAAGTTTTAAATGTTTTTTTTTGGTTGTTTTCCATATGAAATTTTGTACTTTTAGACAGACAAGTGCTTTAGCTGTTACAATGCAAATTTTCAATATCAACAGGCAATCAAACAATAAGATGTTCCCATGACTAATACTTAAGGACCCCTAGGCCTTAATCATGTCTTTATCCACACTGATATTTTTTTTTCAAATGGAAAAGAAAAAAATATATATTAAGCACTAAAAACAATGATGATACAAGAATAAAAGGAAAGCTTACTGCAACAAAAGGTAGTCATACGGGCATGCTAGGCTGCCCTCTGCCCTCTCACATTGATCTTTGAGAGCACTTCCTTGAGATAATCATAGCGGCTGCGTTGATAATCAATCCACAAGCATAGCTGTCTTATGGCCTCCCTCTTCTCCTCTCCCAGACCCAACATTCCCTTATCCTTCTCTTCCAACATCATCTCTAAATCTCTTACCATTTTCTCCAGTTGATTCACTGCTTTATTCAGATTCTCCTTTTCTACTCCTTCCTTCTTTGCCTTTGCCTCCAATTTCAAAACCTTCTCTCTTAAGACTGATTCTTGTTCTTTCTTACCTTGGAGTTGTTCAACTAGGGAATTAACCTCCCTTTCTAGTATTTCCTTCTCATTCTTTGTGTGTATGACCCAATTCTTTGTGATTCGAAGCTGGTTTGATGTTTCCAAAATACAGTTGTCACAGTGCTTGTAGTCATCTTCGAATTTCTGGATCACTGTTTCTAGTCCAGCTAAATTGTTGTTTACTTTCACTGAGATATCATCAATCATCCTCTTATGAGCCTCATTGTTGGTAGTGATTGTTCTGAACAATACAACAATTCTTTCCTCAAGGGCCTTCAGTTCTTCCAGGTATTTCTGCTCTGCAATTCTGAAGCTTTCTTCTTTCTCGGTTAGTAATTGATCTGTAACTCGGAGCTTCTGGTTTGACAGGCGGAGCTTTACTTCTAAATTGCAGACGTTATCAGTCAAAGTAGCAAGTTCATCTCCTTTTAGTTCTAGATCTCTTTTCAGTTCTTCAACTATTTGTTCCAAATCAGCTACAATCTCATACTTGGATTGAGTGGTCCTACTCAATTCTTCTTCCAGTTTTTCAACTTCTCTCTGTGTGTCTTTGAGGTTGGTCTTGCTCTCATGTAACCAACTTTCTATCTGCTTATATTCTTCTATTAGCTTCCGGTAAGAATCCTCTTGTTCTGTCTGCATTTTCTGATTATCAGCAATGGTGTTCATCAACTCAACCTTTTGATTTTCAAATTGGGTAAGACTTTCTAAGAGCTCTTGCTTTTCTCTATCAAATTGCATCACCATCTGGTTCTTCTGGGTCTGTAACAAATCCAACTCCTCTTTCAAATTTTTAACCTGTGTAGAAAAAGCTATTATTTGAGCAGATGCTTCATTCTCTCCACTTTTAAGTTTCTCCTCAAGAAGGGAGAGCATGTCATCTTTCTCCAGCATGACCTTCTCTAATTCCAAAGTTTTGTCCTTCAGCCCTGCATTTTCCTCTCTCATCTCATCAATCTCATGGATTCTAGTTCTTATTTTCTCCTTTAGCTCAATGTTCTCATTGTGAATAGAGTCCACCTTTACTTTCAGATCCTTCCTTTCTGCTGATAAATTTTCTCTGTCTTCCAGAATTCTCAGCTCATCTGTAGTCTTGCTGGTTATCTCCTCTTTTAAATGTTGTATCTGTATTAAGGACTCAGAAATTTCCAGACTTTTCTTCTCAAGTTCCACTTCCAGTTGACCTTTCATGCTTTGTAAGGAGTCTAAGTCTTGCTGCAACAGGTTTACCTGATCAACCAAACGTTGCACTTGGATTGATGCTTCATCACTTTTACCTAGCATCTGTTTTTCCAGCTCAACATTTTGAGAACTCAAAGAATCCATATCTGCTAGCAGTTTATTGACTTGTGCTGTCAAATTTTCTATTCTATACAATGATTCATTACTGCTATCTTCAAGTTTCTTTCTGAGAGCAGAGAGTTCATGCTCTCTATCTTTTGACATTGATTCAAGTTCTAAAATTCTGGCATGTAGTCCTGCATTAATTTGTCTCAGTTCATTTGCTTCTGTTTCTTTTCCCTCAACATGCACTTCAAAATCTCTCTTTTGACTTTGCAATGACTCTAGATCCAGCACAAGATTGGACATCTGCACCTCCAATCCCTTTATTTTAGCCATTGACGCACTATTATTATCTTCAAGTTTCTTCACTAGAGTAGAATGTTCTTCCAATCTCTCATTTAAAATCGATTCAAGCTTTGAAATCTGGGCATGAAGCTTAGAATTTGCCCCTCTCAGCTCATTTGCTTCAAATTCTTTTCCCTCAATCTGCCCTTCAATACCTCTCTTCTGATTTTGCAATGTCTCTAGCTCCACCTCCAAATTTGTCACTTGCTCCTCAAATCCTTTTATTTTAGCCACTAAAGCACTATTACTATCTTCAAGTTTCTTCACCATAGTAGAATGTTCTTCCAGTCTCTCATTTGAAATTGATTCAAGCTCTGAAATCTGGGCTTGAAACTTAGAATTTTCTCTTCTCAGTTCATTTGCTTCAAATTCTTTCCCCTCAATCTGCACTTCAATACCTCTATTCTGATTTTGCAATGTCTCCAGCTCCAGCTCCAGATTTATCACTTGCTCTTCTAATCCTTTTATTTTAGCCACTGACTCACTATTACTATCTTTAAGTTTCTTCACCAGAGTAGAATATTCTTCCTGTCTCTCATTTGAAATGAATTCAAGTTCTAAAATCTGGGCTTGAAGCTTAGAATTTGTCTTTCTCAGTTCATTTACTTCAAATTCTTTCCCCTCAATCTGCTCTTCAATATCTCTCTTTTGATTTTGCAATGTCCCTGACTCCAGCTCCAGATTGGTCACTTGCTCCTTTAATCCCTTTATTTGAGCTAACAACTCACTAATTTTATCCTCAAGTTTCTTCACCAGAGTAGAATGTTCTTCCAGTCTCTCATTTGAAATTGATTCAAGCTTTGAAATTTGGTCTTGAAGCTTAGAATTTGCCCTTCTCAGTTCATTTGCTTCAAATTCTTTCCCCTCAACCTGCACTTCAATACCTTTCTTCTGATTTTGCAATGTCTTCAACTCCAGTTCCAGATTTGTCACTTGCTCCTCTAATCCTTTTATTTTAACCACTGACTCACTATTATTATCTTCAAGTTTCTTCACTAGAGTAGAATATTCTTCCCGTCTCTCATTTGAAATGGATTCAAGCACTGAAATCTGGGCTTGAAACTTGGAATTTGTCTCTCTCAGTTCATTTGCTTCAAATTCTTTCCCCTCAATCTGCTCTTCAATATCTCTCTTCTCATTTTGCAATGTCTTTGACTCTAGCTCTAGATTGACCACTTGCTCCTCTAATCCCTTTATTTGAGCCAACAACTCACTAATTTTATCCTCAAGTTTCTTCACCATAGTAGAATGTTCTTCCAGTCTCTCATTCGAAATTGATTCAAGCTCTGAAATCTGGTCTTGAAGCTTAGAATTTGCCCTTCTTAGTTCATTTGCTTCAAATTCTTTCCCTTCAACCTGCACTTCAATATCTCTCTTCTGATTTTGCAATGTCTCCAGCTCCAGTTCCAGATTTGTCACTTGCTCCTCTAATCCTTTTATTTTAGTCACTGACTCACTATTACTATCTTCAAGTTTCTTCATTAGAGTAGAATATTCTTCCTGTCTCTCATTTGAAATGGATTCAAGCACTGAAATCTGGGCTTGAAACTTAGAATTTGCCTCTCTCAGATCATTTGCTTCAAATTCTTTTCCCTCAATCTGCTCTTCAATATCTCTCTTCTGATTTTGCAATGTCCCTGACTCCAGTTCTAGATTGACCACTTGCTCCTCTAATCCCTTTATTTGAGCCAACAACTCATTAATTTTATCCTCGAGTTTCTTCACCAAAACAGAATGTTCTGCATGTTGCTCTTTTGATGCTGATTCAAGGTCTGAAATTTGGGCTTGAAGCTCAGCAATTGCATATCTCAGTTCACTTGCTTCAATTTCTTTTCTCTCAATTTGGACCTGAAACTTAGCATTTGCCTCTCTAAATTCATTAGCTTCAAATTCTTTCCCTTCAATCTGCACTTCAATACCTCTCTTCTGATTTTGTGATGTTTCTAGCTCCAGCTCCAAATCCGTCACTTGCTCCTCTAATCCCTTTATTTGAGCCAACAACTCACAATTTTTATCCTCAACTTTCTTCACCAGAATAGAATGCTCTTCTTGATGCTCTTTTGACGCTGATTCAAGCTTCAAAATTTGGTTCTGAAGCTCAGAATTTGCATGTCTCAGTTCATTTGCTTCAGTTTCTTTTCTCTCAATCTGCACTTCCATTTCTCTTCTCTGATTGTGCAATGATTCCAGATCCAGCACCATGGCTGTCACTTGAGCCTCCAACCCCTTAATTTGAGCTAATGATTCATTATTGTCATATTCAAGTTTCATTGTGAGAGCAGAAAGTTCACTTTCTCTCTTGTTTGAGATGGACACAAGCTCTGAAATTTGGGCTCGTAGTCCAGCATGTTCTTCTCTCAATTCTTTTGCTTCATTTTCTTTACTCTCAATCAATGCTTCCATATCCCTTTTCTGGCCCTGCAATGTTTTCAGATCCTGTTGTAGTTTTGTAACTTGTGCCTCTAAATCCATTGTCTGAGTCAATGCTTCGTTCTTGTGTACCTGATGCATCTCAGAGAGAGCATCATATTCCCTTTCCTTCTCACCCAGTTTCTCCTTTAGCTGATTGGATTCTACCAAAAGTTCTTTGGCCGTGTTCTGTGCCTCCTGAATCTCATTGGAAGTCTCTGAAATTTTCAAGGCCAGAGATCTATTCTCTTTTTCTGTAGCTTTCAGAGAGCAAGTTAATTCAGTTAGATGTTGTTCGGCAGAATCTATTTGCTGCTTTGTACTAGAGAAAGCCTCTCTGAGAACCTCTAGTTCTTGCTTAAGGGCTCCTTTCTCCTCCATCAGCTGATCAACCAAAGCCCTTGTGTCTGCTGCATTCTTTTCTCCCTCTTCAATTCTTCCAATAGCACTCTCTTTCTCCTGGATTAAGAGAGCTTGATTTCTTTCAGTATCTTCTAATTTTTTATTCATATCAGCTTCTATCTTTTCAGCTGCATGCAGTTTTTGACTCAGCTCTCTATTTTGAACCAAAAGTTCAGATTTCTCAACATCTAATCTTTCAACATCTCGTTTGAAGTGGCCGGCAATAGTCTCTACTTCTTGTACTCTGCTGAGAGCTTTCAGATATTCTGAATTTAAAGCTTCCTTTTCCTCAGTTGCACCTGATAATTTTCTCTTCAGGTCATCCACTTCTAGACCTGTTGTTTCAAGTTCTTGTTTAAGAGCATCATTTATTTTCTGAAATTCAATTTCTAGTAGTCCATTTTTACTGTTTTTGTTGTTTGATGAATGAACTGAATCTGAGTCGGAGCTAGAAGAAGAGCTGTCCTTTTCCTGTTTGCCTTGAATATTTTTCCTTAGCTTTCCTGTAAGATGATCATACTCTTCATAGAGTGACTGGTAATACTTGCGGACATCCTCAATTAGCTCTGCAAGTGGTTCCTTTTTGGATATAGCATCCTGTTCTTCAACATCTTCTTCTCTGATAAGCTTCAAGATTTTAGTCACCTTGTGCTCAAATTCTGAAGGGAAAAGGAAATATAAGCAATCTTCTACTTTGATAATTAAGGTGAGACAGAGTATGATGCTAATTTTGAGCTAAGTATTAAATTTAAAATTTTCGGTCTTCATAGTGACAAAAATCTCATAAAGATTAATTTCAGATGAAGATACCTGACTTAGTCTCTTTGAGTCTTTCATCCTTTTCTTCATCAACGTGACTTCCAAATAAGGACTCGATAGACTCCCTTACACGGTGCTTTTTCATCTTTAATTCCAAAACCCGCTAACAACTTTGTACTGAACAAAAAACAACACCTCCAGCTTCCAAAACTGTAAGACAAATAGATCTATTTGTTGGCATTTGTTCAACATAATCACAACAAAAGCATCAAACTGATACAAATATGTTCTGACCACTTCTACTACTCGTTCTATCAGACCACATGACTCGAAAGTTCATGTACAATCTGAGCCATTGGTATAACAGCAATGCCTTAGCTATAGCAGTTCACTTCTCACAGTTTTTTTATTAATTATCAGTGGGGTGATATCAAAAGTAATGATGTAGTCGATAAAGTATCAGATCAACTAGTAAATAAAATTCTAAGATAACACCTCCGACTCGATAGACATACTATGCTGACTAGTGCAATGCACAGCAGCAAGGGAACGAGAGATCTAATCTGTTGGGAATTATTTCATATTAAAGACAAAATGGAGAAAAGTATGTGTAAGCCACATTTTTTAGAATATGTATTTTTAAGTCCATTTGTTTGTGTAACAAATATCTAGAATATACGGTTAAATTTTCATTTAATTTTTCGTTAAATATAACAAAATAATACATATGATACATGCATATTTGTATTTTTCAATAGACATTTATATAATAAATTAATTTTAAATTAAAAAATTACTCAGATTTTTTAACAAATTATTTCGATTAAACTTAAATAAAATTTCTATCGTCTAATGTTTTACTTTGTGTTTTAGACAATGAAAATTTTGTTAAGTTTGAAAGAAAAAATTTCTTAAAAAATTTGAGTAATATTTTACGTATATATTTATCAAAAAATATAAACATGCATGTAACACATGTGTTATTCCGTTACATTTAACGAAAAATTGGATAGAAAGTTAACTTTGTCATTGTTAGCACAATTTTCACAAACAAAAGGTCTTAAATGACACTTTTTCACAAACAAAAATGACTTAAAAATATCTTTTCTAAACTAGAAACAACACCTTTGGCCTAAACAAAAGGACCATCTAGCACTTCACCCTACAACATATACATATATTTGTAGAGTTCTGACTCATACAAGTGACTTCTCCAAGAGTAGTGTTGTTTGAATCCCTTCTAATTGTTCTAAAGTTCTTGCAAAAAGTTAGACTTTAATTGTATGTGAGAAAATATCTTTTATTATAAAAGTCATGCTATTTTGTGAGTTATTTGGTTGTGTATATATAGAGCAAGAATGTATTCATTTGAGGATCACCCAAAAGTATTAAAAAACTTTGTGTTACTTACTAAAACATTCAACTCAGACTATCAAAATTGCAATTTGCATAATTAAACATAAGTGTTATAGTATCTGAAAACAAATTATTTGTAGCCCTTTTGCAAACTGGAATAAATCAAATAGGAGGCATATTCTTTTTGAAGTTTTTTCCAATATATTTTTTTAAATGAGAGGAATCCTTCAGTGGCCGATTTGGGTTCAGAATGGACAGCTAAGATATCAGAAAATCAAGCTGTTCATTTTGTTATTTACTTCATATAATGCCAGATAATTATTAGTGAGTCATTAAAATATTACATTAACAAAAATAATTACCAAATCGAGAAGAAAATAAGTTACTAAATCTAATTACTATTTTTTTTTTTAACTTGAAAAGACAAATCTTACACGAGAGACTTTCGGGTACAGGCAGCACAGTCAAATTAGTTTACCTGAATTTCTTGCACTTTCCCTTCCAATCTTCAACATGAAATTTCTGAAGAGCACCCCAAACCCAAATAATTTGAACCAAGCTGCAGAGGAATTTTAATGGAATTATAAACAAAATGTTAGAAATTCCTCAAATCTCATAGAAAATAATATGAAGGAAACAATTCTATTCAATTTGAAACTGGACAGCTTTGATTTTAGGTTCCGAATCTAGTACTCTGAAGGAAAACAAAAGATTTTAAAAGGCAATTCACTTTATAAAAAAGTATATTTGATTTTAAGATTAGGTTTCAGAATATATAGTTCACATGAACTATCCAACACCATCAGCAAATCACAAAACTGCAAGTAACGATCAATCGATTTTCAGGAAAATAAAATGATTCGTACAAGTTCTTGATCTAATCATAGTCCAAACAGTCAAAACAGTAAGTATGGAAGAGAAAGTAAATTCCTAGAACTAAACAACGAATCCACACGACTCAATCGATTGAAACTTCAAGAACAAAGAAAGCTCTGATCGATTGATTTTAAAAAGAAAGATTACCAGAAAGTCAGAGACACCAATCACGAAGCCAATCAATCAAACAAAGCAAGAAGAACAGAGGTAGATACTATAACTCTCCAATCAGAGCTTCAACGAAAAGAGAACTTTGATTTAGAGAATTCAAGTAAAAATTGAATTTGAAGAGCGTAGTTTTGTTTGGACCAAGAGTGCTTGCTCTAAGTGAGATAGAATCTTTGGAGTTGCTCTTAGTATATTTGCCCCTTGGTTTTGTCAATAATCACCTCCTAATGCCATTTTAGACCTTCGTGATCATTTATTTAACTAGGACGCATTTTTCAATTTCTTGTCCGACGGTCAAAATTTCGAGAAATTATGAGACAGCTAGCTAAATCACCTCATTTTAGAGCATTCTCAATTTCTCGTTGTACTGTCAAAAATTATAAGACAGTCTTTGAACTTAACGTGTGCGATATTTCCTTTTCAAGAAAAGGAACGGCTACGGTGAACCATAAAACCCTTGCCGTGGACATCAATACATCATGGAATTTGGATTAATTTATTAGTTTAAAAACAATCAAATTTGTCATAAACTCACTATTTATAAAACCTAAACAAATTTTCAAACTCTCACAGCCGACCTCCAAAATCCTTGCCGATGATGATGGTGATATCGCGTAATTTAGACTTGAGAATAAAATTATTGTTAATTATCAACAAATTCCACCAAAAATTGGCCATTATTAAAATCATTCCAACTTAAACAAAAATTAACCAAAATCTATAATTAGTTGTGGACAGATGTATAATTTTTTAAAACATTTAGATTATTTTGTATATTTTTAAACTTTATACAAATCTATAGATTTTAATAATATTATATAAGTTTTCATCGTAATTAAGAGAATAAAAGGTGGTATACTAGTTGTTTTATTCATATAGTTTTATAAATCATTATACGTTTGAATTAGTTGCATCTAAATTTTATTTTTTAAATTTTATTAAGGTGATGTGTCATAAAAATTATTTAAATTATGTCATTTATTATTTAGTTTTTTAAATTTATAAAAAAGATAATAAATTATATTATATTAATAACTTTTCATTTAAAATATTATTATTTATGGTTAATTAATTAAAATATGAGTTTAACGGAAAAAAATGAAATTTAATTTGAAATATTTTTTAAAAAATAAACTTAAATACATATCTTATTTTTTAATAAAAATTAAAATAAAATATTTACAATTTAAAAATATTAAAAATAAATATTTTTATATTAATTATAATTTTATCATATTTAAATATTTATAACTAAGAAACTAAATCAAAATATTTTTAATTTAAGGAAATAAATGATATATATAATTTAATATAAATGATTTATGTAGTATTTATTTTCATTTTTATTAATGAGTTAATTAAATTATATGAAAAAAGTGAATATGAAGCGGGATTTTTTATTTCTGAGAAAACAAAAGGTATGTCAAACTTTTATAACGACCATATATTATAGATTGGCTTCGTTCTCTCTTTATCATCTCACAGGAAACAAACGGAAAAAAAAGGTATGTTTTTGTCATTTTCCACTTCAACGTGTAAAGTGTTGGGGAAATTTTGTAACATTTTACAAAAAAAAAAAAAATTATTTTCTTGTCGAAAATTAATAGGTTGAGCTGTTTAACATTTTACAAACACTATGAAGGATAAATTTTGAAATTATTATCTAATTAATTTTAAACTAATTGTGTTATGAAAGCGCATAATTTTTAAAAAGATATTAATATAACAATTATTTGAAAACTCATTCCAATCCAAAAGAAATAAAGGAAAAGCTAGTGTTTGTGAAACTTTGATATATTACAGAATTAACTATGAAAGTATGAAAATAAATCGTAGAGAAATTGAATTGTTGGTTTGAATCAAATCAATATCTTCTCGAGTCAACATCGTATCTTTGTCACACAAAATAAACATTATAGAAAAAATACCTACACGAAAACTTAAAAAAAAAAAAACAAAAACAATTGTGATTATTGCATGGGAATGCCACCGAATTGATATCTAAAAGAAACAATTATATAAACAAAATAAAATTTAATTATAACCGATTTTATTAAAAAAATAAAAAATTTAAGTTTAATTATATATATATATATATATATATATATATATATATATATATATATATATATATATATATATATATATATATATAATGCAAAAAAAAAATTATATGTTGAAAAAATATAATATAAAATATGTTTTATACTTAAGATTATTAAGTGAATAATTGAGTAAAAATAAAAGAAGGAGTAATTAACAATTACTATTGTTAATTTTTTTTATTTTGTTTTTACTTGGAAATGGACAGCTTGGCGTTTGCTGGAGTGAAAAATGACCCTGGTTTTGAGCATAATTACATAATAAAAAATTAAAAAAAAAAAGAAAAAGAAGAAGCTGAATCCACTAAATTCTCGTCTACAAAACAGAGAACAAAAAAGCGCGAGAAATTCTTATTTCAGGGATATTATTGGGCATTCATCTCTGTCGCAAAGTGGCCTTTTTCCCGCTCTAACTCTTCAATTTATTTTTTTATTTATTTAAGGCAGAAGTTAGCAAAAATCAGCTGTATTTCACGACAATGCATTTTAATTTGGATTAGATGGGCCATTATATGTTTGATATTTTTTTAAAGGAGTCTTATGTGAAAATTTTAGTTCAAATAGATTACTATGTAATTATAAATAATTAATAAATTAAAATGTATTTTTTTTATCAGGTGTGCATATGTTGCGTAGTTGTGTACAACTAGATATTCATAATTTGTTGGGCCGTTAGGGAAATGAAAGAAATATTATTATTATTATTATTATTATTATTATTATTATTATTATTATTATTATTATTATATTTTTTACCAAACTGACATACCGTATTTCACCAAATATATTATACGATAAAATATAAAATAAATATTTATATTTTATAATATAAAAATTATATTTCTCATTTTATTATCTAAAATTATATATCATATTTTAAAAAATATATGTATTTAATTATATTTAAATTTAAATCAATTATAAATAATATATTTTATATATTTTTATTTTATTAAAATATTAATAATTTTTTATTATAAAAATATTAAAAATTTAAAATCTTATAATCATTTTATAAATTATTATTATTATTTTAAACTAATTTATAACAATATTTAATCAGTATTATTTAATATAAAAATATTATGTATTTATTGTACATATATTTCATATTTCTTTAAATTTTAAAATATGTATTATAAATTTTTTTTTATAAAAAATAAAAAATTATTAAAAAATTAAAAAATTAAAATATTATTTGAATATCTATTATTTAGTTGGTATTTATCTTGATATATTTCTAAGGAGATTTTAAGTGAAAATAAAGATGAATTTTAAACTATGAAGAAAAAATAGAGAGAGAATCTCGACGCTATTTCGTCCCATTCCATTGACAACTTTTAGTGTGTTAATTAATTGAGAGAAGATAACAATAGATATAAAATAAAAAATATATAATTTTTTTTATTTAAAATCTAGGTGCTATTTTATACCTTTTATTTTTTAAATATCTTTAAAAACTTATTTGATATAATAACGATTAAACAAACAATAATAAATTTTTTAATCAAGATAATATGAAAAACATTAATTCATTGAATTTTGAAATACTAACACTTTTTTTCATATAAGTTTTAAAAAAATAAGTTATTAAAAAAAGTAAATTTATTTAATATTATAAATAATAAATTTTTTTAAAAAATTTAAAATAAAATATATAAAATAAATATATATTTTATTTATATATATAAATAAATATTAAAATATCTTTAAAATAAATATATTTTTATGTATAAATATCAAAATATTTTTAAAATAGATACACATTTTATAATTATAAAATAAATAATTAACAGTATTGGGTTCAAATGTTCCTTATTTTTTCTATACTTTTTTCTAAAAAAAATATATTTTTTATTTTTACACACAAATAAATATCAAAATATTTTTAAGATAAATGCATTTTTTTATTTATACACATAAATACATACCAAAATATCCTTAAAATTAATACTCTTTTTATTCCAAAAATAAATACACATTTTATTTATACACACAATAATATTAAAATATCTTTAAAATAAATACATTTTTTATAATTATATACAAAGAATAGCAATATATTTCTTATTCTCTAGTTTCACTACTTCATTAATTTTTTTTATAAAATAAATATATTTTTTATTTATACATATAAATAAATACCAAAATATCCTTAAAATAAATACATTTTTATTTTTAATATAAATATATTTTTTATTTATACACACAAATAAGTATCAACATATCCTTAAAACAAATACATTTTTTTATAATTATAAATAAAAAGTGAGAATAAATAAATAACAATAAATTGATTATTTTTTCATTTGACTATTATACTAATTTCTTTTACAAATAAATAAATACTAGAATATCTCAAAAATAAATATACTTTTTTATTTATATATATAATTAAAAATCAAAACATTCTTAAAATGATTAAGCTTTTATAAATAATTATTCTATTAGTTTTATTGTGTACCATTTTCATTATTATTCATTTTTTTTAATTTTTTTATCTTTAACTTTATATATTAAAAATTTCTCAAGTTTAATTTTTTTTCTCTCTTTTTGGTGCTTCTTTTTTCTAAAATAAATAAATTTTTTATTTATACATGCAAAAAATCAAAATATTTTAAAATAAATACATTTTTTATAATATAAATAAAGGTAAAAATAATCAATAAATAGTATATTAGTTATTCTTACGCTTCATTGTTATACTATTTTTTACACGTAAATAAATATCAAAATGTTTTTAAAATAAATATGTTTTTTATTTATAGCACAAATAAATGTTAAAGTATTTTTTAAAATAAATATAATTTTATAAATATTTATTTGTTCGATTTATTGTGTGTAATTTTGATTATTTTCTATTTTTTTAATATATTTTTTATAAATAAATAAATATTAAAATATATTTATATTTTATTCTTTTTAGAAATAACATCATTATTTTAAATCAAGTATTAATAAAAAGTATAAGGTAAAAATAAATATATTACTTAATAAATTACAGGTTAATTTAAATAATTTTTTTAAAATAAATAATTTTGTTAACGTAATTATATTTTATATACTGATACATGCGTAATACGAGTCAAAAACTAATTATTTAAAAATATAAGAATATTTTTATAGATTACATTAATCGGCGTAAATAATCACTTCACGTTTAATTGAGCATCGAATAATACTCATCTCAATGGCTATTTCTGGACCAAAAGTGGTGGGCCTTTTAAACTTATTGGTAAATAAATAAATAAATAATTAACCGATCTAGACCGAGAACAAACGGTCAAATTAACCTTATTCCTATTATATATATATATATATATATTAAAATATTGGCATTAAAAAAATGATTTTGCATTTGTGAAAAGGCTTTTCATAATTGTGGAAGCAAACTTAAAGAAAATATCATCGAAATTTAAAGAATAAATATTTGAAAAAAAGCGTTTTCCATATGTATAATATACATCAAACTATCTTTAGCTCTTTCCTGTTGGTCTGTCAAAAAGTAAATGATTAATTTTTTTTAATAATTTATTGATTTATTTAGTACACAAATATATTAGAAATTACTTATAAATTTAAATAAATTGTTTCTCTTTCAAGACAAAAATAAATTATAAGATAAGTAAAATTCAAATGTATAATTAATTTATTAAATATTTGAGTTTATTTATTACATAAAATAACTCAAAATATGAGCTAGTTTATTGATTAGAATACCCAACCACCAATCCCTACTAATTCACCTTGTTGCCTTGCCAAAAAGTCACCCCTTATTTTTCAAAAATTTCTATTTCTCACAAACTCGCAGTCATCACAAACCATTGACAAAAATATTATTGGTTAAAAACAGGTGTGCTCAATTGCACCAACAAATTATTCTACAACTCATCTTATGTGATGAAACATCACAAATTTGTGATAATATTTTCCTTATTTTTCTATTCGTTTTTTTCCCAATAAGGATGTGTTTACTAACATTGAAAGAAAATAAGGTAAAAAAATAATCATTTTTATTGGCATATTTACTTTCTAAAAGAATTCAATGAAAAGGAAATAAAAATCCCTTTAACAGGCATTTCGATTAATTATTTTCAATTAAATATCAAATTTTAAATTTTAAAAATTATTATAAAAAAAATTATTCTTGAACGATAAAAAAAACAAATTTAATTTAAAATTAAAAGTTAAGATTTAAAATTTAAAATTTAAAATTTAAAAATAAATAAAAAATCTTTTTTTTAACCAAAAAAACTTGATGGATGATAATGAAATCGCAATACCGGAAATGCAAATTTCAATCTTACGAAATTATCTTTTGTGGTTTTATTATTTATAAAACTCTAACAAGTGCACGAATCATTTTATAGAAAATGATAAGTATACTCCCAATGTCGATCTAAGTAAGGAATATATGTGATTTTTAATTTATTATTCAAAATCTTAAAAACAAAATTAAATGATAAACATTCTCTTACGATATTTTAGTTAATTTTTTTCTTAATCTAATAACATAAAAATAAATATAAACATAGATATAGATTCAATAAACAATAATGCAAATATTTATCATTTTATAATTGTGGAGTATTTACGGATATAATAATTAAATTAATTACGATTGCTCGTATTATTTAGGTTATTAAAGATATAAATTAATATTTGTTAATTTTCTCTTTTTTTGTATAAAAGTATCCTTAGAATGGGCCTATTAATTAATTAAATATTAAATTTTAGTTTTATTTCTAAAAAAATAATAAACCATATAATCACAGTTTTAGCCGGAATCAAATAATTAGATTTTATTCAAGATATCCAAATTAAACTTAAGAATTTAATTTTTCAAGTACTAACTTTCAAGTTTTAAAACCAATAATAAAAATATGTCGTCATTACATTTTCGAATAATAGTTCTTATAAAAAAATATTTGAAATAGAGTTTCACTCTAATTACTTGGCGATTATACCAACAAATAAAAGAGCACTACTCAAAATTAGATCGAATAATTAAGCCTTAAAATCTAATTTTTTGATTTAAGTTTGTAATGAAAAATAGTGTATTTATCTTTAACATTCTTAGTATAAAATCTTGAATAAAAATAAAATCAATTTATTTTATAAAAGTGTTTTACTTATTTAATATTTTGCAAGCATAACAATGCTATAATTATATCATATTTATAAACAGTCAATCATGTTAAATTTAATCATAAACAAATTAAATATAACATATAAGAATAAAACATAAAATAGTAATTGTAAAAAATCCATTAAAATAATACCTTAAAAGAATCCTTATAATAGTTTGATGTCAATTCTGTTACTGGAAAATATCCAAACGGATTTGCATATCTGCTTATTGAATCAAAAACTAAAAATTTATAAAAACATAACTAGTTCCTCTAAAAAAGAGAAGAACTAAAAAAATAAAAACTAAAAAAAGAAAACTTTCTAGAGAGAAAAAGAACTCAAAATATTGTGTTTTGGAATGGGGGAAGAAATTCTTTTTATAGATGAGGAAAAAGCCAAAAAAGGGAGAAAATATTTCAAAATTTGAATTTGGACGCGTTTGAACAGGTTGGCGCGTATATGAGGCACGAAAATCTCATCATATGGGCTGTTGGTGCGATAGAGGGGCAGCTAGCGCATGCGGGACTCGGCTTGGAAGGACTAATGCGCGCTCGGAACTTGGCACGTTAGGCGGGTGCGCGCAAGGGAATTTGGACTTTTTGATATTTTTAACCAATTTTTTCATCTTTTTTACTTTTTTTCATTTATTTTCTCAATATATTTGTGATGTATTGTCTCCAGTATTTTTTTTTGTTCAAGATAAAAAAAAAATTTATACATTTATTAAGTCTTAATAAATAATGATCCTTATAGATCTACACAAAAATAAAAATCAGACTAAATAAAAGATATCATTCTCTTTCCTCATTGGCTTTAGGGACTAAAGCGTGAACAACACTGCATAGTGCAAAACGAAGTTTTCTCACATATGTAATATATATATATTGGCTCCAATCCAGGAGTTATTACTAAACGATAGGCATTTATATCGATTAATTAAGGACAAACAAGCATTCTCTATAATTGCATTTAACGGATTAGGAAAGAGCCTACGCAACAATAATGCCATTAATTGCAAGAGAAAAAAATAAATACAAGTAGTGATAGTAAATAAGACACATAATAATAAAAAAGCCAGACTCTTTAATGAGTTCATAATTTAATGTCTATCTCATAAAGTCAAAAATAATTACAATGGTATAAATCGAATATCCACATGCAGCCGCAGATCTGTTGCCAACCAACAAGTTCTACTAAATTGAACGAGAAAATAAAATGAGATTAGAGCCTACACATGTTAATCATGTGGTACCTATTTTTAACCATGTTTTTAAAGAATTTCATGGGAGTATATGGGTCTATAATACAACATTCCAAAATCAAAAGTTGCAAGGTAGAAACTGTGAGCTAGATAATGACATGGTTTATTAAAACTGTGAAAAGGTGCACGATATTTTTGGAAGCAACTGGTCAAAAGCAGCAAAGGAAAAGTTTGTTACAAAGCATGTGTGATGGAGTGGCAGAGTTTTCAGCAAAATATTAGTTGCTTAGGCATGTGACGAGTGTAACCGAGTAATAGAATAATGTAATTGTTATTTGTCTTTTTGCGTGATGATGTAATTGTGAGGACTAGTTTTTGTATTGTTTATCAGTTTTAGTGAATGAAATATATTACTTTCAGCTTTAAGCCTTTTATATATGTCATTTACGTTTCTGCTTTTCCATTACATTTGTTATGGTATTAGAGCTCCAATAAGCTCTGTGAGGTTACTAAAAATGGAATATAAACACTCTTAATTCCTCGAATCATGCTAATCGAGAAATTACAACTTTTCACAACATTTTAGTTTCTATTAAACTTGATAACAACAAATACATTATTGGGAAACAATTGATATTAAAGATACAAAGTAGCCTTGAATTAGAACAGTTTGTGTTGGGAAATAACACAAATTTCCGATAAGCTAAACTTATGAGAAAGCAAGAATATAAAATAACACACAAATTTGATAACGGAGTTCGGCCAATCTTACTCTCCGCCTGTACAATCTTTTACTTGAAGAGTAGAAATTACACAAGCTGTATAACGCCACAACCCACAACCCAATTACACTCAAGAAAATTACTCTCAATTTTCTCTCCCAAAAGCTTTGCTCTCTAAGCTTTTCTCTCAATTGGAATGAAAACTTTGGATGGTTAATTCATTACAATTACACATCTATTTATAGAAAAATTCACTTCTTGAATTACTCCTTAAATTAATGGTTCCTTGAATTGCTCCTTGAATTAAGCTCCATGTTTTACTCCTTGTTTTGTTCCATGTTTTGCTCCATGTTTTACTCCTTGTTTTGTTCCATGTTTTGCTCCTTAAATTAAGGAGCTTTATAACAATAATCTCTACAACAATCCCACTCAAGACCGATTTCAACTGCCTTCACACCTCGATCAATGCAAAGAACTTTTTCTAGTCTTTGTTACATTCTAGACCAATCAAGTCGAGCACAACTTCGCTTTGTCAATAATCACAACCTTTGTTAACATATCCGCCGAATTTTTGCTTCCTGAATCTTCTCCAGTATTAACACATCATCTTCTAATGTAGATCCGATGAAGTGATAACTTGAAGTCCAATATGTTTGGTTCCCAGAATGAAATGTCCGAATTCTTTGCCAAGTTGTATTGACTTATTGACTATCACTACGCAGTAACATTCTTCTCTCGTTTGAATCCCAACTCGGTTAACAAACCTTGAAGCCATATCATCTCTTTACTAGCTTCGCCATCGCTACATACTCCGTAGTGGATGAGTGACAATTTTCTCAGATTGTGACATCCAACTAATACCGTAGTTCCAATAGTAAATATATAACTGGCAAGGCTTCCGGCGATCAACTTCACCTCCAAAGTCCGCATCTACGTATCCTCGTACTTTTAACTCTCCTTTACTAAAGTACAAACACTTTTTCTCACAGGCTCTCGCAGATACCTCAAAATCCACTGATCGGCTTCCCAATGAGTTTTCCCCTGATTTGACACCGCTAACAACTCCCACCGGTACGGCCAATGTCTCGGTCTGCATGCATGTACCATTGCGTACATCAAACTTCCAATGGCCGAGGCATGCGAACCTTAGCCATGAATTCTCTTTCTTCCTCCGTCTCGGTGGGACCGATCCTTGGATAGGCGAAAACGACCGTGGCGGGGTGTGCTAACCGGCAGCATCGCCCATGTTGAATCTTTGCAAAACACGATTGATGTACTTCACCGAGATAATTGCAAGGATCCTTTCTTTCTTATTTCTTGTGATTTGCATTCCAAGAATCTTCTTTGTGGACCCAAGTCTTTCATGCGTCAAATTCCTTGACAATTCCGTTTCAACCTTTTAATATCATCCATATCTCGAACCTCGCTACTAACATATCATCAACATAAAGTAGTAAAATGATATATTGGACCTATATCTCTCAAGTAGCAACAATGATCGCATTGCACTCGGAAACCTTCTCAGGTACGGTTGTCAAATTTTTGTACCATTGTCTCGGGGCTTGTTTCTTGTGCCATACAAACTCTTCTTAAGTCTGCACACCATGCTCTTCTTCCCCTTTCGAGAAACCTTTCCGCTGGTACATGTATATTTCTTCATCTAAATCTCCATGAAGGAATGCGCCTTCACATCCAACCTGCTCAAGATGAAGATCTTCGATGGCTACAATGTTCAATACCGGACCGATAGTATTGAGCTCACAACGTGAGCAAAAATGTCGCCACGTAGTCAACTCCTTCCTTCCGTTGAAACCCTTGGACAACCAGGCGGGCTTTGTATCTCTTTAACCATCACGCCCTCTTCACACGTGGTGCACCCATTTGTTGTCAGGAAGTGCCTTCTTTCCCATAGGTAACTCGCCTAGTTCCAGTATGCGGTTGGAGATGAGAGATTTCATTTCTTCTTTCATACAAGCTCCAATTTGGTTGAATCTCAAGTATGACAAGCTTCATCATAAGCATTCGGGCTCCCTCCATCGCAAGAACATATAGTTCATGTATCTCCAAGTTAGGCTAATGAGGTGGGGAAGACCTTCTCAATACAGGGAGCTGGAGTAGCAGGTGTGGTGTGTCGGAATGATGTGTACCGTTTGTCCAACAAGTTCCTCTTACCGAGGACTTGTTACAATTGGTTCGTTGCACAAGGGTATATCGGGACACATCATCTCGCATGCGCAAATCTTGACTCATTCTCGCTTTCCGAGTCATCATGCCCTATTTTATCATGTCCTTATACATCACCCTTTCGTTGAAAATCACATCTCGCTACGGATAACTTTCTTCTTTCGTCATCCCAAATGCGGTAGCCAAACTCATCCTCACCATAGCCAATGAACGTGAATTTCTTGGATTTGGGATCAAGCTTATTCCTCGCCTGATCACCAGCGATATGCACAAATGCTACACAACCGAAAACTTTTAGATGTGATAGTTTCACCCTCTTTCCGCTCCACGCCTCCTTCCGGTATTCTACGCTCCAATGGAACAGATGGGCCTCGCTTGATCAGTAAGGCCGCCGTGTCGATTTCCCTTCGCCGAGAATTGCTTCGGTAGACCTCGACCGTATACGAATGCTCTGCCTCTTTTGTCAACGTTCGGTTCATACGCTCAGTACACCATTGTGTCGAGGCGTGCCCGGAATAGTTCTTTCCCATTCTAATCCCGTGCTCATAAACAGTAGAAATTTTTGAATCTAGTGTCTTCATATTCACCACCATTATCGGTTCGAGCTTTTTGATCTTTAAACCCGTCTCATTTTTTCCACCATAGCCTTTCCATCTTCCGAAAGCCTCAAATACTTCGTACTTATGCTTTAGAAAGTAAACCCATACCTTCGAGAGTGATCATCGATGAAAGTCACGAAGTAGTGTTTCCACCAATAGATGAGACGGTCGTTGGTCCCCAAACATCGTAGTGAATAAGCTCACCCTTTCCTTCTTTGGGATTCTACAACTTGTCCGAAAGTCGACTCTCTTTTGCTTTCCAAGTATGCAATCTTCGCACATGTCTATCTCCGTACCGTGACCGAGGAAGTTTTCCCCTTTGAGGCATAATCTCATCCCCTTCTCACTCATATGGCCTAGTCTCCGGTGCCACAGATTTCGTGTTTCATTGCGTCAGAATCGTAATTGAACAACGTGCCTCTGTCGTCATGTAAAGAGTGCCACTTTCTTGCCTCGAGCAACTATCATCGCACCCTTTGAAATCTTCCAATCATCACTCACGGGAAGATCGTAGTGTAGCCTTCACTGGCCAACGCCCACCGAGATTAAGTTCCTTCTGAGATCAGTGAATACGCCCGACATCCTTCAGCTCCTAAACAACCGTTTCAACTTAATCTTCACTACACCTTTGCCAATACACAGCACATGGTTGATCATCACCAAGATATACCTTTCCAAGGTTTTGGGGACATATTTCTCGAAGAATTCTTTTTGTGAAGTAGCATGGAACGATGCTCCAGTCTAACACCCAAGATTCTTCCTCGCTTCCAAAGAGCATATCAATGCATCCTCTCCTCTGAGGTGGAAGTAACATTTGCCTCCGCCTTCACTTGTTTGTCCTTCGGTGCATTCTTGCACCGATTTTTGTAAGGTTCTGGTTCTTCAACAATTCCAACACTCGATAGTCTTCGAGCCACGGGAATTATTAGGATTCCTGGATTCGGGACCTCATGTCTTTTCGATCTACCTCGGTAGTAGTTCTACCACGTCCATTTCCTTTGGTTGAATTTCTTCCTCTCGACTCGTATGCAAAACCGAAGAGGTTGACGATTCACCCGACTCCCCACGTCGATCTCTTCACCGAGAACCAAATCACGAACATCGTCAAATTTCAACCCTATCGTCTCACGAGCTACTCACACCGTGACAAGGTAGCATTCCAAATTTTCCCGTGCAGAAGACAAAAGTATCAATGCTCGTACTTCTTCATCGAATTCAATTTTCCACCGAACTCAACCGGGTTGTAACCGTGTTGAGTTCGTTGAGATGTCGAGCTACCGATGCGCCTTCCGTCATCCGCAACCGAACAAGCGCCTCATCAAGTGCACTTTGTTCGAGGCCGACGGCTTCTCATACGTATTGGAGAGGGCCGCCATAAGCACCCGCCAGTGTGTCTTTTCCTTTGCTATGTTGAAAGCAACATTACGGGATAACGTCAATCGAATAACTCCGATAGCTTGTCTGCCTGTAAGATTCCAATCTTCTTCCTTCATACCTCCGGCTTCTTCCCGAGAGAGGTTGATATAGATTTCTTTGATACGTATAATCCTCATCTACATTTTTCAAAACCAAATCCGTGCCATCAAATTTCTCGAGTTTCACCCTTCTTTCATCCGCGACCATTGCTCCCACTAAAATCGACTTCCTCCGGATCGTTTCGATTATTTCTTGCAGAAAAATGACAGAAATCACTACCAATAGCTCTGATACCAGTTGTTGGAAAATAACGCAAATTCCCGAAAAGCCAAACTTATGAGAAAGCAAGAATAAAAAATAACACACAAATTTGATAACGGAGTTCGGCCAATCTTGCGTACGTCTCCGGACCCACTGCAGATCTTTTTACTGAAAGAGTAGAAATTACACAAGGTGTTTACAACGCTCACAACTCACAACCCAATTACACTCAAGAAAATTACTCTCAATTTTCTCTCACAAAAGCTTTGCACTCTAAGCTTTTCTCTCAATTGGAATGAAAACTTTGGATGGTTAATTCATTACAATTACACATCTATTTATAGGATAATTCACTCCTTGAATTACTCCTTAAATTAATGGTTCCTTGAATTGCTCCTTGAATTAAGCTCCATGTTTTACTCCTTGTTTTGTTCCATGTTTTGCTCCATGTTTTACTCCTTGTTTTGTTCCATGTTTTGCTCCTTAAATTAAGGAGCTTTATAACAATAATCTCTAACAGTTTGTTCTATGTGAACCACCACTATCACAGTGTGCCAATGGAGAGAACAATTTAGTTTTCAAAATGTGGAAAAGATTGGCTAATGTCATGCATAAAAAAATGAGATAATGAAGCAGATATCTTGCTTTGACACGGCTAAAGATGCATGGACCATGATGGAGAACTCATTTGCCTCCAAATCCAGAGCTAAGGCCATCCAAGTCAGAGAGGAATTACAACTTCTGAAGAAAGGAAACCTATCCATCAATAAATATATGTTGAAGATTAAAATGCTTGCAGATGAGTTAGATACAGCTGGGTGTGGCTTGAATGATGAACAAAAACTCATGACAGTCCTATGGGTCTGGATGAATCTTATGATAATATTTTCTCTACTCTTACAGAGACAATGCTAAATGAAACAGTGATACTAGAAGATGCTAAGGCTTTAAAATTAAGCCATGAATGTAGAATTACTAGAAGAAATTTTTTTGAACTCTCATCTCTACCATCAGTTAACATGAATCAAGTAACTGTTGGTTTAGCATCCTCAAATGAAAAACCAAAAAATGTGCAGAATACCTGATACTTCGGGACATTTTAAACAACTCAATTTAATTGGTCACAGTGACTATGGAAATACCTCGCAATATGGTAGTAACAACAGTTCACAAATTACAACAATCAAGGCTATTATCAACATGATTTTAGCGCCAGAGGCCGTGGATATGGTCGAGGAAGAGGACGACCATAGTGCCAATTGTGTGGCAAAATGGGGCATATAGTGTCCAGCTGTTGGTTTCATTTTGACAAGAATTTTGTGGCACTACCAGCACAAAACATAGGCAATGCAAGACCCCCACCTGTTCCATCACAACATTAGAAGTATGGACCAACATCACATACATTCCAGCCAAGATGACCAGATTTTCATAATGCTCAAGCTATGCTGACCGTATCAAATCCTTTCCCATACCGTCAAAACTTCTCTCAGGTTCTACCTACCTCACAATTTTCAAACACAGCTCAACCTCTTACCTACAGTATACCTTCCCATCAGTTTCACCCACAAACAACACCATAACCTTTCCCTCTTCCGTAAACACAACCTCAATTCTCATATGAATCTCAATGGTACCCAGATTCAAGAGCCTCACATTATGTCACTAATGACATTTAAAACTTGAATGGAGCTTAACCTTATTATGGTGGTACTGATACGGTGATGATAGCTAAATGGCAAGACTTAAATTCTCATATAGAGTCAAGCTCTTTTTCTTAGTCTATTTGTCCAAACAAAACTATGATTCTCAAAAACACTCTGCGTGTTCCCTATATTTCCAAAAACTTAATGACTGTTTCTCAATTTTCTCTTGATAATAAAGAGTTTTTTTGAGTTTTATACGTTTATGTGTTGTTAAGTTTCCTTCAGTCATACATCGACTAGAAGTTCGACAGCCGTATTTCTTATAAGTTTGGACAACCCTAAACTCAATAAGATTTTATTGTGTTAAATTAGGCCTAGGTTTCAAACATGGTATCAGAGCTAAACCTGACTTGATCGGTGATATGGGCTTTGTCCTTAATAGTCTTACCATGGTTTTGTGAGACCATCTCTATCCGTGTGGACATGGACTGTTAAGTTTCCTTGAGTTGAGTTAGGTCTGAGTTTCTAACATGTGTTATGTCAAGAATCAAGGGATAGATACCATTCTTCTCAAAGGCCACTTGCATAATGGGTTATATGCTTTTGACATGGCTCTTACAAGGTCAGATTCTAACCCATCTAGTGTTTATGAGTCATCTCATACTCTTAATCCTCGCACATATCCTTTTGTTTTTGCATTCTACATAGAATTCTTTTTCAACACTCTTTACATCCATCACCTCATCCAATCTTCAATTATGGCATAGAAGATTGGCTCATGCATCCATTCAAACTGTCAAGAAAGCTCTTCTTTAGTCTTAAATAACTTTTTCTAACAATTTTACAAATAGCACTTTATGTACATCTTGTACTATGAGTAAAAGTCACTAATTACCCTTTACTTATAGAAACTCTTATGCTAAAAGTACCTCTTCAAGTTGTTTACTCAGATGTTTAAGTGTCTTCTGTTATTTGTAGGAATGTATATCAATATTATATGCATTTTATTAATAAATATAACTGTTTTACTTTAATTTATTTCTTAAAAACAAAATCTATTATTGTTTAAGTCTCTTTACAATTTGAAGGACACGTGCAATTATAACTTAGTCATTAAATTCGAATTCTTCAAAGCGATTGGGGTGAATATCAAGGTCTTATTTTTATACTGTCAAATGATGGAATTAAACATCAAACTTCTTATCCCAAATACATGAACAAAATATGTTGGTTAAGAGAAATCATAGAGATATTGTTAATTTAAAAATGTCTATGTTAACTTGAGCATCTATAGAGATATTGTTAATTTAGGAATGTCCATGTTAATTTAAACATCTATGTCTATGTTATATTATGTTATATTGGGATGAAACATTCTACACTAATACCTATTTAATCAATAGATTACCTACACTCATATTGTTTGAAAAAAAAACCCACTTGCAATTCTATTT